>OZ020487.1:29962144-30606342 GCA_963971405.1 Psococerastis gibbosa
CATCATTTTTTTTTAACAAAAATATTTTTAGATCAAATAAATATGATGTTAAGTTAGGTTACATTGAATTAGGATAGGTTAGATTAGGTTACATTGGGTTAGGATAGGTTGAGTTAGCCGCTAACTTAACCTATCCTAACCCAATGTAACCTAATCTAACCTATCCTAATTCAATGTAACCTAACTTAACATCATATTTATTTGATCTAAAAATATTTTTGTTAAAAAAAAATGATGAATTTAATCTAGGTAAACAGCTAACCTAACCCAATGTAACCTAATCTGGCCTATCCTAATCCAATGTAACCTAATCTAACCTATCCTAATTCAATGTAACCTAACTTAACATCATATTTATTTGATATAAAAAATATTTTTGTTAAAAAAAAATGATGAATTTAATCTAGGTAAACAGCTAACCTAACCCAATGTAACCTAATCTGGCCTATCCTAATCCAATGTAACCTACCCTAACTTGATATAAAAATTTAACCTAGCCTAATATTATAACTTAACCTGTCCTAGCCCAATGTAACTAAATCTAACATAGAAAACACGACTGCCTGGTATATTGCACACCTATTGTGAGAAACTGAGACTTAGTTGGGATTATTGAAAATTCATTTTTATAAACACGGCTGGTGGGTATATTGAACACCTATTGTGGGATTAATACATTTCTTTTAAGATGCTGAGTGCACTTATTATATCGGCGTACCTGAATTAATAGCGATGTGTCATAATCTTAATGCGAGGGGGACTGAAATGGCCACCGACCTTATGCACTCCAATATATAAAGGGTTGTCTGCATGGCAAATAAAGGGACTGTCTACTCATCAGCGACTGCTTATATGAATATGTACCTTTAACTGGTATTGTACATCAACTATTGTAAATGAATGTAAACCATTTTATGATATACAAATTTTATAATACACATATTTTAAAAGAAATCAATGTCTTTTCATACAATCACTTAAAACAAGCTTTTAAGCCTAAGACTTATCTATAATACAATAATGACCATGAGCTAAACGAATGTAAACCATTTTATGATATACAAATTTTATAATACACATATTTTAAAAGAAATCAATGTCTTTACATACAATCACTTAAAACAAACTTTTAAACCTAAGACATATCTATAATGCGATAATGACCCGGGAAACGTTCGGGGATGCTTCATCCTGCATGTAGTATTGTTTCCGGAAATTGAGAAAATGTTCATACAATTCAGCAACAACCTTTTTGTTGAAGTTCGCCTGTAGCGGATGGTATGGATAGCATTCTGAGCCGAGGAATAGTTGCATTTGTCGTACAGCACATTGATCGAAGGCAGTAGCGTCTTTCAAATATCATCTGCTCGTGCTGCTTGGAAGCCAATAATAGCAAACCGTGGTTTTTCACTTGAAGAAATCATTCGCACAGGGTTTCGCACATGATCAACAGTTATTCCATTGAGTTCATAGCATATTTCGGAGAATAAGTGTGCCATAGCATTAGCGCTAAGCCAGTCTTCACCTTGATAAGCAATTGTTGTCACACCTTTTTCCAGCACACCTTCAATATGCAGTCGGCTTTCACATGGTAGAGTAATAAGTATATCTTGTTGATGGATTGGTATGCGAATTTCATCATTTATCACCATACTTTTGTTCTCGAAATCATTACAAGCTAATTAAAATCGATAAAGGGTCGCATCCAAGCGCTTTGCTTAAAAGCTAAAATTTTATGTATACATTTTTAATTGTAATGCCAATTCTAAACATTGCTTCAAATTTCGATAATGTATTATATAGTTGTGTTTATCGTTTAAGTTGGGAATAAGCATTGAGATGGTGGATGTTAAAGATATATTATTTTCAGCGAGAAATTCCTTGCAATATGGAGAAATCATGTCTGAAGTTACAACACAATGTTCAGCTGCTAGTGGGTATTCATTATGTAAATCATGTAATTTTTGTGGATATTCCAAGTCCACATGTAATATGAACCCACCATCGTCCTCATTAGGTGCGAGCATTACATTAAAATTTTTTGATTTCTTCCTCCTCCATCCAGCGAAACCCACTAATATTTTCAGACAGCTCTGAAGAGCTAGCCCTGGTGCAGTGTACATGTGACAAATTTCGAGGTTATCGTTTTCAAAACATTAGGCTCTAAAGGCTTCAAAAACATCGCAAAAGAGAAGGGTGTTGTTTAATACATTCAAGTCTTGGTATTCTTCTAAATTCTTTATATCAAAAGCATTCCACACCTTTTGAGCATGTTCATATTTTTCTTGTGAAATCCACTCTTGAGTTAATTGACTAAAAATGCAATGATTGTAGGTAAGTGTTCCTCATTAAATTGTGACTCGTGCGTTATATATTCATAGGGGAAGACACCCTTCCTCAACATCAAGTCTAATTTTTCATCCACAAAACATGTTTTCATAATTTTAAATTTATTTTTATCCGCATCAACAAGATTTTTAACTACTGAATCTAATGAGGAGGCCATAAATTGGTAAGTGTCTTAAAAGCATAACTCTCCAATACTGAAGGCTATATATTCTTCCATAGTTTTAGCTATACTGGACTTGGTGTTGGTCGCAATCTTCAGATCCCCAATCATAACACTACCCTTTTCACACATTCTCACATTTACCTATCAGTTCCATTATATAACAGCCTTCCTGAGTTCATAAAAAAAAAATCTACATCAAAAAAAAAAAAAAATTCATTAGTAAAATTAGCTTTCATCTGTCCCAAAATCAACTAAGAAATCTTCCAGCAATAGTGCGTTAGCATAACAACCCCGGATTCAACAGAGTGATAAACCATCTTAGTATATGATCTTACTTATTTCCTTACTTAGTGATGTTACTTAGAGTCTACATAAAATTAATTATTATCGATAAAGTTTTAGCTTAGTTATTATAGTATTAAGGGGTCCCCAGCACGGGAGAAATCCTTTGGGCCACCCCTACCTCATTATATTGGTGTGCATGTATATGTATTATTGAAGGAACGAAATACATTATTCTATTCTTCTATTCTATTCTATCTCAGTTTAATACTCCATAATAATTGCAACCTTAATCCATGCACATGTCAGATAATCGCAAAAGCAAATACTATTAAATATTTAGGCGTTACCATTGATAATCATCTCAAGTGGTATGAACAAATCCTCCTAACATCAAAACGAATTAGAAGAACCTATAACAAATTAAGGATGCTAAGGTGTACACTTAACGTTGACACTCTGTAAGGTAAGTTTATCATGCTTTAGTCCAATCAATTTTCCAATATAACATATTAGCCTGGGGTGGTGCTCACTCTTCCCATATATGCTCCCTAGAAACTGATGTAAGAATAGCCATCAGGGTAGCTATAGGGAAGCCTCGCCGCTACCCTTCAAATCTTCTTTTTCAGGAATTCAATGCCCTCCCATTGCCATTGCTATGTGCAAAACAACTTCTACTTTTTCAATTTAAAAAGGGCAAAAACCATTCTTGGGCAAGGTGATTTCGTCCATCATAACATTATTACCAGACTTGGTACCGGACGCAACCTAAAAACTTTGAAACCGAATACGGAACACTTTATGCATTCGCATATTATGTATAAGTCTATTCCATTGTACAATTCCCTACCGGATAACATAAAGGACTCCGTCAGCATAACAAGTTTCAAGACACATAAAATACCTAATTTCTTCCAACCCCAATAACATCACGTCCCTACTTAGCAACTAGACTTAATGAAAATTGGGATACATACTGTAAAGTGGATGTTCTCTCAGTGTCGATTGTCAACCAATATTTTATTATTAGCCTACATAACTTCAGTTATCTGCCTGCACAATTGTTTTTCTATTAACGTTTAAAAAAATTTTTTTTTACTTAATTCGTACATTTTTTCTTTACTTGTATTTGCAATTGTAATGTTCACTTTTGCTTTTAAAGGGCCCCCCTCCCCTACCATTTTTAATATTGTAAATGTTGTTTGTTTATTTGTTGATATTTTATTGTGGAGTCATCAGTGAGGAGAAGTTGTTCGTTTTTAGCACGAAACCATGCTTCAGTATAGTTTTTATCATTGCCGGGTGCAACTGATGCAAAAACAAAAATCACTTAGCTTACAATGGACCCCCTGGTGTGATGGGTGTACTGAGTGCACCTGGTGATTCTCAACAGGTTTGAATCTGCACACGGTTATCTGTTTACTAAATCAATACTTCCCTTAAACCTGTGCGTTGGATAGATTTATTAATTGCCCAGCACGGGACTTGTCCTTTATACCATTTAATCACTTTAAAAAGTTTTATGTTTTCAGTTGTAATTGAATCAACCTCACCTTCCATATTATGTAAATATACAACGGGATCATGACGTATGGTTATGTTTTTATAATTGTATTATTTTACAACACCATCTAGAGCTATAGATGTTTTGCATACAAAGTTCCCCTCGTTAGATAGTGCTCCTCCGCTCATAATTGTGCAATTATTATTATGATCAGTAAAATCTTCCCTCATAAACAATGTCTTTACATACAATCACTTAAAACAAACTTTTAAACCTAAGACATATCTATAATGCGATAATGACCATGCTTCAACCTAAGTGTTGGATAGATTTACGAAAACAAAAATCACTTTAGCTTACAATGGACTGTCAGCGAGGGGTAGATTTATTAATGGCTTGTTTGTGGCTAACTCAACCTATCCTTACCCAATGTAACCTAATCTAACCTATCCTAATTCAATGTAACCTAACTTAACATCATATTTATTTGATATAAAAATATTTTTGTTAAAAAAATGATGAATTTAATCTAGGTAAACAGCTAACCTAACCCAATGTAACCTAATCTGGCCTATCCTAATCCAATGTAACCTACCCTAACTTGATATAAAAATTTAACCTAGTCTAATATTATAACTTAACCTGTCCTAGCCCAATGTAACTAAATCTAACATAGAAAACACGACTGCCTGGTATATTGCACACCCATTGTGAGAAACTGAGACTTAGTTGGGATTATTGAAAATTCATTTTTATAAACATGGCTGGTGGGTACATTGAACACCTATTGTGGGATTAATACATTTCTTTTAAGATACTGAGTGCAACGCCGAGTCCCACCCTTACCGTCTATCATTCGTGGGTAGTCCACTGTTTCAAATTAGGTAATTAATATGTGCATTATTCAATGGCGCTCACCCTCACTGGTCTATCTATCCCTGTCTCCCATTAGCTCAAGCGTGTTCGTCGATGTAAATGTAGCTGATAAAAAAATTAATAAGAAAAAACTTATATTAATTTATTTTAAGGTTTTTAAATACTATGGGTGTCTATATTTAGCTTATCTTTACTCAATGTAGTGTACTAAACATTATGCATTAGCTCAAGCGTGTTCATCGATGTAAATGTAGCTGATAAAAAAAAAATTAATAAGAAAAAAACTTATATTAACTTATTTAAAAACTATACTGAAGCATGGTTTCGTGCTAAAAACGAACAACTTCTCCTCAATGATGACTCCACGATAACATATCAACAAATGATTGAACAAATTTTAATAAAAATAGATAAATTTCAAGCAATGGGAAGCGGGTGGGTGTTGAAATCTTTAAAACGTTTTGTTATTTTTATTGCTGAATATAATCCATGCAGTGGTAGTAGTTACATCCCTTTACCCCAAAAAATATATAACACTAAAGCAGTAATCAATATTAAAAACGACCAGGTGGTATATTACCACTTATCCCAATATTTGCGGGGCTTTCTGCACTAGGCGCTCTCTCTGGCGGTGCTATTTTACGGTCTTTAAATACTATGGGTGTCTATATTTAGCTTATGTTTACTCAATGTAGTGTACTAAACATTATGCATTAGCTCAAGCGTGTTCATCGATGTAAATATTGCTGATAAAAATTAATAAGAAAAAAACTTATATTAATTTATTTAACGGTCTTCAAATACTATGGGTGTCTATATTTAGCTTATGTTTACTTAATGTAGTGTACTTAACATTATTAATTAGCACAATCGTGTTCACCGATGTAAATTTATCTGATAATAAATAATTAAGAAAAAAACTTATATTAATTTATTTTACGGTCTTTAAATACTATGGGTGTCTATATTTAGCTTATGTTTACTTATTGTAGTGTACTTAACATTATGCATTAGCTCAAGCGTGGTCATCGATGTAAATTTAGCTGATAATAAATAATTAAGAAAAAACTTATATTAATTTATTTTACGGTCTTTAAATACTATGGGTGTCTATATTTAGCTTATGTTTACTCAATGTAGTGTACTAAACATTATGCATTAGCTCAAGCGTGTTCATCGATGTAAATATAGCTGATAAAAAAAAATTTATATTAATTTATTTTAAGGTTTTTAAATACTACGGGTGTCTATATTTAGCTTATGTTTACCTGGGTTATAAAAAAAAAACAATCATAGTGCCATAGAAAGACCACCCACGAAGAAGAAAGAAGAAGAAGAAAGAAATGTTTTAATTACACCATAAAAAAAAAAAAATAAATAAATAAAAAAATATATATATAACTCTATCTCACAAATTAGTAATTATAAAAAAAAAAACGATCATGGTGCCATAGAAAGACCACCCACGGGTCTCGACGGGGGGGATAAGCGCCAGAACCTCAGACCACCCACGAGGGGTAGCATGACGGGGGGTGGGGTAGATGGGGTAGCTCGACGGGGGGTGGGGTAAGCGCCAGAAACTCAGACCACCCACGAGGGGTAGCATGACGGGGGTGGGGTAGATGGGGTAGCTCGACGGGGGGTGGGGTAAGCGCCAGAAACCCCCTTTCTATACTACTTAGTTCTATTCAAAATGAACGGTACGATTACATGCATTCAAATCAATCAATTAGTGTAGGTACTGTAATAGATAATTATGAGTGTTATAGTTACAAAATAAATTATTTCTCTATAGGGGTCAAATTTTCGATTTTCCCTATCCAAAAGCCCAGGATGTATCTATGGTCAAGGCCATAGCCAAGGGGGGGGGGGTTCATGGGGTTCAACCCCCCCCCCCCCCCCCGAAATGAAATGATTTGATACTAGATAGAATTGGATTTTGAGAGGAAAATTAAAAACCACTAAGTAATATCCAATTACATCTCTGAACCTTTCTGACCTTTTCTGACCTGGACCAATTAATTAATATCATGTTATATTGAGAAAAAAATCAGTTCGAGTGTAAACATTCATTCCTAATTTTTTATAAGTAAAAGTCAACTAAACTTGCTGCCTTTTGGTCTTGGTAGGGGGCAGTGAAAAATTAATATCACCAAGACAAGACTAGCCGCGCAGCGCCCTTACTTTGTGGTTAAAATAAGTTGGGGGTACCTAGGTCTTTCCCACTCTACCCCCTCCCCCTCCAAAGTACACTACAGAAATGGGAAAGTAAGTATAGTATATAGGTTACGATGTTAAATAAATAATGACTTTTTATTCTACAACAAAAGCATTCTATGGCGGTGTTATATATTAGGGCTGTAAAGCGTTCTCTTACGCTGAACTAGAAAGACCCAGGAACCATCTGTGTTACATGCCCTCCTAACCATACCGCCAGAAAATGTAGCAAGTGCGGAATTCGAACCAAAAATTCCTTCAGAGGCTTTCATGGCCGGATTCAGAACGCTTTCAGATCGACCACGGCACATCAGCCCTGATTCTACTGCTTCATCAATAATCTTTCCTTTCCAACACACCACATTTTCTGAACAGTTCACATTTGTAGGTACGTGCGTATGACCTTTGCCATATACCACCTGCTTATCGCATTTACGACATAGTACCATATCGGGAAACTTTGAGAAAATCTAAAGAGGGAAAACTGGTAATGTTGAAACAGGAGGCGAAGTAGATGAGATGGAGGGGCGGCTCGCGTACATATCCGACCTGTCATCCGCAGCCAACTTCATAAGAGAGCGCTCAAAGAGTACGCTCGAAAACTTCATTTACAGCGGCGCTCAAGTTTTTCGAAATTGATGGCAACTCTTTTCATCAGACTCTTTAACGAATGGATCATTAGGGAGGTTTCCGGGGCCTTTTCAGAGCCTTTTCGCAGACGCCCAGGGGATCCTTCGCTGGGATGACGGCTCGTCTTTGAACATTTTTCATTCAGCTAGGTTTATTTTCGCTTCAGTTCTCTAGGGCTCCCTCAGATGCTAATGATTTCTTTAAAGGGTATCGTATACTGTGAAAAGGGTATAATATACTGTTTCATATTCCTTTGCGGTAAATACGGTACTCCATATAAACATGTTTTGTACTTAATGTGGGGATTAGTATCGGCGTGGGTGAATAATTAAAGAGCATTTTAAAGTACATTTTTAATGCAAAAAGGGGAGAATTTGGAAAAAAAAGTACATAAACTCAATCAATTCAATCTGCAGCGTAGGCAAGTTCGCGTTTGAGCCTTTAAATATTCATGTAACAATAGTGCTATTACTCGGTATATAAAGTCATATTATAGTATAATGGAAGCCATCATCCTATGCCAACATGCATTTGATGGTATCGTTTTAAGAAGCTTTGGAATGTAGAAAATTGGCACCCCGAAATCTGATATACGGTACTCATTCTTTTTGCTTTCCAATTTATACGTAGTAGACCTATAGGGAAAGTTTTGTGATGGTCGAAATTTTCGATTCCGAGATTTCAACGGATTTACACGTTTTGAGGTCCCAGGAACCCCAAAAAGTGGTTTTTACGAAATGTCTGTCTGTCTGTCGCTTTGCCTGTCACTCTGTCTGCCTGTCACTCTGTCTATCGCTCTGTCTATCTGTCTGTTCATCGATTTCCGGGCAAACTACTCGGTCGATTTTCATGAAATTTTGCATGTAGGTTTACAAAAATCATAACTCGAGAGCATTTTTTTATATTTTGGGCTAACTCAATTTGGAGGGGTTTTATTCTCAAAAAACTAAAGAAAAACGTCTAAAATAATTATTTCTAAAAAATGGCTCCAACGATTTCTTTAAAATTCACATACAGTATATTGTAGTTGTTATTAATGTTAACAAAATTCGGGGGTCGCTTGCCCCTTGATAGTTTGCTTCTGGGGGTAAAAAAATAAAAGTTAATAAAATTTAATGAAAAATGACTAAAAAATAATTTTTCTGCGAAACGGTTTTATCGATGATTTCTACCTTCAGGTATGTTTTAGGTGTTAAATTGAGTAACGAAACCGGACAAGTTGCTTTCCCAAAAAACTATTTGGTTTTTTTTTTTTTTTTTAATGATAGAAAATTCACTTTCAAATGCCTTGCCATTAGATTTTGGTGTTATAGTTTTTCCATGAATCAGTTAATAGTTCAACCCCACGCTTTTGAACTAACATACTGTATATCATCTACCTATTGGATAGGTAGCCTATAGTAGTATAATTTACATATACATAATTTATGTACCTGCAAGTATTCATTATCAATCTATATTAAGATAAGGTTTATTGTACAATGTCGATTTTCGCAATAAATATTGATCATAGAACATTCAAAAATATCTGCTAAATTAACAGAAATACTCCTTCGATACATGACATGTATATGTAGTCTTCACTAACAACAATAGGTCTCGTTCCCTTCCTCAGTACTACCACACTAATTTTGTTTTGTACAAATTGAATCAATAATTGAGACCAGTTTGTGTTGGAAAGAAGTACCTACATATCATTACATCAAAATTCTCAGAAAATGTTGTTCTGCTTGTTCTGATATTTTTGACAACTCTACGATTGATATTTCACGATTTTTTATTTTTACACTTATAAAGCTTTTCCCCCTCCGATTATTGTCTGTTGAAGTGGTAAACTCATTTCAAAAGCTACTGCCAATTTGAATATAAATGGGAAAATATTTACTTACTGCATTTAATGCTATTTGTTTAAATTCAACATTTTAAACCAGTTAATATTGCTGAATTTTGTCGTGTAACAACAATTCGAGGTAAAGATTACCTAGGCTACTTATTCTAAATTTATTACATTTAGAAACGAATTTAGAAGTGAAAAGCCCCAGCGGTTCGGATATTGTACGTATTTATTTTATAAAATCCAAATCACATCTTTAAAATTTAGTGCCAAGCATAATATAGCTCTGCTGGTGTAACATAAATACGTTATTTAGACTATAAGTGCTGACATTCATATTTACTCAATTAACTCGCAGTTTATTTTCGTAAAGATACGTATGCGATATGATTACTATATATTTATGTTTAATATGGGGAAAAGGGGGTTGAATATTTAAATGTGGGCCCAAATGAAATATACGGCGCTAAAAAAGTAGGATTTTCTCCCAATAAACCAAGTTTTCGATATTCCATCAAGAAATGCCACAGCTTCCAAACCAGAAGCAAAGGAAAATAAGCCGCAAGAGGGCGCAGAAGCTTGCACCACGTTTTGAATGGTGGAGCATATAAAAGATTCGAAACTTCTCCGGGCGGGGGCGCAAGTTCGCGAGAGGCAATTTTTCAAACGTCACCGCCAGATTTCGATGTAGGCTGCTTTCACTTCCTATATATACTCTTCACTTATTCTTTAGCCGGAGGCATACCGCGAATAACTCTGCATACGTACAAATTCCAGTCAGTATGGTACTACTTAAGACTTTAGTGTATAGTTAGTATGATGCTAATGCAATGGCTATGATTCTAGTTTCAATACTTGAGAATTAAAAATGGTTTTTATTTTCTATTTTGATTGTTACTGACTGACAGTTAAAACTTATAAACAGCATGCATGTATATATCTTAAGCAGTTAAGCAACGCATTGGAATATCTTCAAGCATTGCATTGGACTACAGAATTCACCTCAGTAAAGCTGTGGAAAAAGGAATCTGAAGGAAGCCGCCATGTTTTTTTTTTTCAATTCAATTCAACGTAATTTATTATGCAATTTTTTAAATTTTGTTTCCATGAATAAATTGGTCTAACTGTATTTCTTATGTTAATAATTGTGTAATAATAATAATATTTAATAATTAATTATGTAAAAAAAGTCCTCACGACAGCCGACAGGATTGCCGCGCTTCATTTTGATTTGGGTAATATATGGGGGTGGCTGTGAGGGACTTGGGGCATGCGCTGATGCAAGCGTTGACAGGGGACAAAACACATCAAGTAGTAAGATATAACTCTACCAAAAAAAATGCAGCAATGCAATATAGTAGAAACAGATTTAAAATAAACAAGAAAAGAGTCGGCGGTTACTCATAGCCTAAATGCATGCAAACATGTAATTTTCGCAGATTGATATACCGGTAGCCTCTAGTTCATGGTGAGAGTTGCTCCTTCATAGAGTTCTTATTGCTCAATGTGTAAAGCATCAGTCGCCAAAACGGGGTATATATTGTAAATCGTGACCCGCCATTTATCAACAAACCAATATCAGTGTTTATCCTGACTCTTGGGGAGTTAATGCAGTTGGAAGAGAACTGGACTATGAAATGGACGGTCGAGGTTCGATCCTTGACATAAAAGGAAATACATTCCGCCTGACAGGGGTCCACCCATCTCTAATAGGTTCCCTTCGGGGGAAAACACGGCTGCTGAACATGCTGCTGACCACAATATCACAAATAGAGCAGTGGCCAAGAGAGAGAGAGAGAGAGAGAGAAGATCTTCTGACAGTCTTCAACTCTTGGGTTACCATTTTTTCCTTGGAGAATTTACCTTTAATGGATTTAGACCTATTCATTACTAGCTTACATGTGTCATGTGTAGTACAGGACTACTGCTGAATATTGCGTATACATTGAAACAGGAAGGCGGTAAAGAGAGTCAGAGGGGAAAGTAGAAAGTGCTTTGTGGTATTTAGAGAGTGTGCTTGTTAGTTGGTAACGCAAGCCAGAAGCATCTGCTGCTGACACGTCCCAACTGCTGACACGTCCCAGCTGCGCCCTCTGTTTTGCACTCTTCAGCTTTCCTTCGGTAAAGCATTTAATGGGAAATGGATCTACACTTTATTATTAACAAATTGCAAATTATAAAAAAGCTACTAATATATTAAATAAATAAAATAGACTTTTTTGTTCTATTACTAAGCCAACCAAGCGGATATTGTATTTGGGTACAAGGTGGTAATTGACCGGAGAGAAACTAACCAGGGTCAGCTGTCCCAGTAATGTTAATAAATAACATAAATTATTGCAGTTTCAAATCCAGATTTAATTAAGTAATAATATCCAAATAAAAGAACCCCGCAATAATTGAACGTTTAAAAGCGCTAATGAGCCAAAATATGAAACATATTAGCCTATAGAAAATGAAAAAAATATTGGAACAATTACCGTTAATCAAATATCCCACTATCGTACATTTCTTCAAAAATTTTCTCCCGGGGAGAATACCCCACCCCCCGTTCGGATTTTTATGAATGGTAGCCTACAGGTCGCATTTTGTGTTTTGCTGTCAAACTATGTAAAACCCTACTGTTTTGCAGTTAATTTCCCCAGATCCCCTGTTTGAAGCATTTTTAATAAGTTTTGGTTTGTTCAATGTCACAATCTAAACTTTACTGCTGTCAAAATGTATTGGTCCTGCCCCCCCCCCTCCCCCCTCTCTAAAAGGAATCCTTTGGAGGACGCTTTTGGCACTCCTCTAGAAAATGTTCAGAAAATATACTTATAGTAGTAATAATATAATTCGAACCTCCTCGAAACATTAACTGGCATGTCTCGTCGAGACTTGAGGGAAGAAGTGGTTTGCTAGTCTATACTTTTAGTAACGCAAGTAGGTAAGTCTACTTCATGGAAAGTTAACAAATGCTTAAACAAGTAAATAAGGACATGTAAAGTATTGGTACGGACTGTTATTTTTTTTTTTTTTTTTTTTTTTTTACCTTCGTGGGGCCTACTCGTTTGAGTTCCTATAAGCGTCGACCTAGAAGGTCTTTTGCTTCCACGTTTGCCGTCTACGCCCATCTTATAACACCAGTCTTTTTGATAAATTCTAGTGTTTTTGTGATGGGATTAGATCGGATGGTCTCCTCTTCAGACCTAGGGTGGCCAAGAGTTTGGTATCGAGTTTTTCCCAGCGCTTCACATTCAAAGAGAATGTGTTCAGCTGTTTCTTCTTCAACTTCACACAGTCTGCATCTACTGTCGTTTTTCACGCCAACCCTATGCATGTGTTTGTTGAAGTGGCCGTGGCCCGTAAGCGTGCCAACCACCCTTCTAGCTTGCTCTCTACTTAAAGAGAGAAGCTGATCGGTGAGCTTTTTACTAGGACCCGGAATAACCTTCCTAGCAAATCTGCTTTCCGGGACTTTCTTCCATTCCTCTGCAGTTTTTCTCTGCACCCATTTTTGTACAGAAGTACGGGCCTGGCAATAAGCCATCCCATACTTAGGTTCTGCACCAATGAATGGCGTTTCTGCACCTTTTCGAGCCAGCTCGTCGGCTCTTTCATTCCCATCAAAGTTCGAGTGAGCCGGGACCCAAATCAGCGAGACTGAGTTTTCCCGACACACCTTTATTAGGAGGTTGATGCAGTGCCACACCATTTTTGATGTGATCACGGACTGTTATTACTTTCACCCGCCAGGTTGAGGATCGAGTCCCCCCTGGCGACCGGTGGCCAGAGGAATATTGTTAGAGCGGCCAAAAGACCCACTGGGCTGATTACGCCAAATTAATGTAATGCATCCTTATAATGAATAGTTCTGTTCCAAAATTAGGTTGGCTATAGGTATATATTCTATTTGAAATAAAAAGACAAAGATGTAGAATTTAATAATTTTCTATTTATTTTTATCAGTTTTGAAACCAATGGATTAGAGCAATATAATAGGATTTTTTTCTAAACGATTAACACCCAACCAGTAGGTAGCTCAGCACACTTATCAAACTACATTTCAGTTCACCAAACATTAACATAGGCTAAGTTATCTATTTTGTTTAAATATAGAAAACAATCATTTAATAAAGTACCTAGGCTCGAGTTAGTATTTTATAGGCTTTCACTAACTGGATGTTTCCCAATCATTGTTATCTCGATTTTTTTTAGATACGTTGCTAATACTACTGTGATGCCCGCAATGAAAATGAGGTACAGGCTTAAGAGGATGCTACACATTGGCCACCCCTAGATCACCCTGAATCAGGTTGGTTTATGTTTTACTTAAGTTAATACTTAAATTTATAAAGATTCGGTCTCAATTGCTAGAGGACTATTTCATACACCCTATTATAAGGTGTTTTTCATTTTTGTTGGTATAATTTTTCCATAAATTCGATAATTCGGTAAATCTCTGTCGGTTATCAGTTTCACGGAAAACCCTCTAGGCCAAAACTAAATAAATCGTCGTAGTACTATGCATGAAATAGTCCTCTATCAATTGAGCAGACCAAATCTATGTAACTTGAAGTATTAACGTAAATAATAAATTTAAACCAACCTATCTCAGGGTGATTCAGGGGTGGCCAATGTGTACAGCCAGTTTCCTCTAAACAGCAAATGGAACGCACCACTATCTATTTTCTGCCTAAAGTCAATTACTCAGGAAATATCGATTGTAGGGCCATAAATGAGGCGCTACAAAGTAGAAGAAATATTCCTCTACATTTTGATGTACTTTAAAACCGATCGGCAACACTTATTAAAATTGAATTGTAAGATGTAATGGACACTGAGGATGTCATGGCGGATGAATTCCAAAACTGTGGCCAATTGGTGGAAGACTGCCACATACTACATGTAAAATTGTAAAGGAATACTTCTTCTACTTTATCACTACATCACTTTTATGGCACTTCAATCGATATTGCATGAGAAATTTGACTTGGTACAACAGAAAAAAAACAGCAAAGCTTGCTTTTAATATTTTTCATTCTATGGTGTCTTCTTATCCAAGTAGTCAAAGCCAAAATGAGAAATAAAGTTAAAGTAGGAAAATACGAAGCATGAGCAAACGTATTAAGTAAAAGCTGCTCTACATATTCAATTGAATACAGGCTAACAACTCTCGCAATATAATATTTAAGTAAAAAATTAGAAAAAATCCTGTCTCAAAATGGGCCCTTTTCAATATCAAGGCTTTGTTAGGCGGTATTTAGCACCGTTAGCCAGTTGAATCACCTTTCAACTAAAAATCAATTCACTAAAATTAATTCTAGGGGCAGTCACAGTGCTTCAAATCGAATACCGTAATGTTTCTTCTAGTTTAAGGGAGAGATTTCAAAAAACGCTTGAAACAGCATATACCGTACTGGTATTTTTGACAAACCTACTTTTACTCATTATTTAAAAAAAGGTGAATAATTGCATACAAACCTCTTCAGTTGCCTTACTAAGTAACTTATACAGTGCATGTGTTGAGTTACTACACGTCTCCGATCGCATGGTGTGTAGAGACTTAAACAAGTACAAGCACGCTACCACCATGCCACTGAAGTCATGTTACAGCAAAAATGTGAAGGTGGTCTTAAGAAAGATCCGGGAAAAAAAATACAAGCTCTTTAATTAAGCAGACCATTTACCCGACTGATTTACGAATATTCTGTAAAATCGGTTTTATGCACTTTATAGAGTTTTTTTTAAAGTACGGTAGGCCTACCTAATATTATTTCAGTTGGAAAAATGCAAATTTTCTGCGAAAGTTGTACATTCTTTATGTATTTTTCTATGGATCATTTTGAATCGCGAGGAATTAATTAATTTAGTCAGAACCTCCTATGTTTACAAAATGTTTTGAAATCTGTCTTATGCTGGTATTTGTATGTATTATTCGACAAGCCATATATTATAATCCTCAGCTCCCAATTTAAAGTAAATACATTATATTTTATTATTTCTTTAATGAACGGATTATTTTATGTAATACATGTAGTTAGAACCACTAACATATTAAAATTAGCACTACAAATAAAGTAGGCTACAATGTTTGATATCGATTTGATGCGTTGTGAATGCCTCGTTTCGAATACAATTATACTTTTACAATAACAATGGAGAAGGAACAAACCGTATTGTTAGGACAATTGAAACGGACAACCATGACATCTTTGGGCTACTTGGCTAATCATTTTAGTGGATGGGCTACCGAGGGTACCATTTTAAATATTCACTCCATGCAACAGCTCCTTTGAAATCCAGCACACTGTTGATGACCATTATAATCTTATTTATCTGAGTTATTTTTTTAAACAATGCACAATAGTTAATGGACCAGCAGCCTATAACTGTATCTGTGAAGAAGGTTATAATTTATTACTATCTTATCCTCCTCGCACATAAAACATTTCTACGTTTACATAATTATTTCTAGGCATGACAATTAAAGTTATAAGTCGATTACAATATGTATAATGTAATAAATTGTTAATGGTCTCAATCATGGGCCCTCTGGATTTCCACCCAAATAGCATTGTGATACTCAAACAGAATATCAACCACTCACGTTCCAGTCCACCCCTTAAAAATTTTCAGACACCCAGGCTTCCATTACTTTGTCCTCAACTAAAACTTCTGAATATATTGTAGGTTTGCTCCAATGATTTAAAACAGAGTTTGCAATATAATAACATACTCGCTGTAATATTAATCACTAACCAGCTCAAATAGGTAAATTCTAAGACTCGTGCTTTATCGGTCTCTATACGATAAACATACATGTGTGGTTATCACATTTTAACCATTATTTTCGAGTTCAGTGCACAACTGTCGAAGAGAAATTCAAAATAGCTGGGGGTTGCGCTCAAGCATTTTTCCTATACGAAAGTTGTCCATTAAACCATCTTTGGGGCAGTGGTTGACATATGGAAGCTTTCGATTGCAATTTCTTTCTTAGCATTATAACTTATAATACCTAGGTAGGTACCGTTTTTACCATTTCAATTAACTGTCAAAATGGCAAATCCATTGGCTATTGTGGTATGAATTTGATTGAATTTAGCCTAATCTCTTCAAGGGGTGCTCCGTCCCTTCACTTGAAAGTTGTGGGTGCTTTAGCGCCATACATGTCGACGCCACTGTTTTATGTGTGCTATTGTACCATAAACAGTTTATTTGGTGCATGAAGATTGTTCTGTATGTATACAGTGGGATATAAAACCCGTGCTGTTGATATGTTCTTCGATCCATAGCATTTCATATAATGCAGTAGGTAACCAATCTTCAGGGACAATTTATCTATTGTATTTCCATGCCTGCATGCTGTTGGAATACCCAGATTTAACTTAAACTAGATAATTTGACAACGCGTTATCATACCAAGAATGAAATTGGAAAAACATAGCATATCAAAATGCATATACTTAAAGCGCGTTTGTAGCAACATTTATTTTTTTCCTACCTTAAACACCGCGGCAATATATATAGTATATACGTATTCAAACATAGTCTGTCTACTAAATAGTTGCAAAGTTCAGCATTTTCACTTAACGTTACATAGACAGTTGAGGTCTTGTATAAATATCCAGCCCTACTATGCCATGGAGTTCTCAGGAGGTCATCAGAACAGCCCACTAGATGAAGTTGGAAATGGACGAAGAAATAGAGGGAAAACGAAGACGAGGTAGGCAAAAGGAGAGATACAGAAACCAAATTGAGGACATTTCAGGAGCGTGGGACTAGTACCTGAGGAAGCTGGAAGTGTTCAATAACCAGAAGGGGATGCGAAGGAGTGGAGGTGACTCACATATCACACCCAGGCAACTGGAGCTGATTATTGATGACGTTAGTGAAAATTTACTGCATGAGACAAAGCTCGTCGTGTCGAAACCTATTACCGGTAGATGAATTACCTATATTCATTCCATTCCATTTTTCTCTTTTTTTATTTTTGGTACATTGCGTTTAGCCAGCTTCATGAAATTGTTCACAAAAATACAACAGTCATTGAAGTAGACGATACAAATTCCGGTTAGTAATCATGGAGAGACACTACAGTAACCTATACTACGGAAAATCAATTACAATCTGCCCAAAGATATCACAAGGGCAATAATTAATCTGCAACCGCTGACAAAGGCAAGCCATATCCCTTACGGACGGCATTCAAGGCAAACACCGACTTTCTAAATATTAGTATAAATTTTAACCAAAACAACAGTATAGCTGTTCTAAAAGCTATTTTGCAAGAAGCATTTGACCAACATGGCGAGTGGTACATTTGGAAAGGAAGTCTCAAAATCGTAAGATGGCCTGTATCCTTTTAAAATAACCCATGTTTCCATGTCTTTTACAATTCATACAAGGCAACAGCTAGCCTATGTGCAATAAAGTCAGGTTAGCCAATAGATCCTCGCAAAATAGGCTTCTTGACAGTATCATCATGTCACCTTAACCTTACAAATCTACACTTAGCCCAAATCCCAACATTTAAACAAACACGGGGTACGGTAGAATATTAATACAATAATGTAGTGCCTATAAGAGTTGTGGAATTCTTACGCAAATTTAACTTATATATTGTATTATAAGCGACACCAATTTATATAACGATAATACGTTTTCTACCTACCAACGATTAAATGTCAGGGCTTTGCACAAACAAAGGCTAACTTCTAAACAATCCCAAACAGCAGTCTAAAATGTAATTTAAAAACACCGATGCACATTATGGTGGAGAAACGGACTTGCTTTTAAATAGACAGACTGGATCCATAATATTTCATTTATTCCGTAATATTGTATTATTCACTGGAAAATGAATACCAGTTGAAGCGTACCTATGTAAAAGTGTGTAACTAGCATTAAAAAAAAATATTTTGAGATAAATGCACCATGACCATCCTAAAGCGCTATATATATTTTATAAGTCAATCGGTGTTTCAACGGTAGGTAGCATGCTCAGTTCCTGAATAAAATGCATTTCATAATCAGTACGTCTACAGTACCTGTACATCAATGAAAAAAGTACAAGCTTCTTAACCTGTGTGTTTAGGTACCTCTAAATGAGTTTGACTGCAGTTATACACGTCTTGGACTTTTATATAATAGGTACGCTTCAGTTTATGGTTTAGAATTCAAAGTCCTAGGAATAGTTTAAATGTAACTATCATCATAAGAATGCATATCGTGTACAATACAGCACCAGCACATACACGCACTATTAGATCACGTCAATTACACTGTACCACGGGTAGTACCACCCCGACACGAATTTACTTTTACTACGTCAATTACAAGTGCGATGTCTATACTGCGAAAAAGTAGCCTATAAAAGGCTAGAATTGATTTCGTTGCGAAACGGAAAAGTATGTAGCTGGAGCAATGTATGTATACATATAGCGTAATTTCTAATATATCGTAGTAGTACCATATGTATCCCTATGAATTTTATACCGTATTCTAAAATACAAGTCCTACACTACTGTTGACGTCTGACGATACGTGAGGATTTAACCTCATGCTTGAATTCTGTCCAAAAAATCGCAAAAATTGAAATAAAGGGTCATTTTTTCAGGACCAGGGGTAGGGTACCTACTTAATAAGAAGTAACCTACCTGATATTTTTTTAAGCCAGTCCGTTTCTGCATACCAGTACATATGACTTACATATTTATAATAGCGACACTTAACAAATAATTTTCTCAAAGCTAGGAAAAATGGCAATAATGATTGAACGGAATTAGGTAGCTTCTCGCATTGAAAGATCAAAGATTTTATTACATTGTGTTCATTGTTTTTTTTTTCATTATGGTATTATATTGGCACAACGATGGAGAAAATTCGTGTATTTATCACCATTAAATAGGCTATAATATTGTATTGTAAGTTTAGAGACGACTGGTTCAGTCTTCTAAGGTTATAGGTATTAATGGTACCTTATTTTTCTAATTATGGTGCGGTTGTTATTTGGATCCTCTGATAAATTAGGACGAAAACTGTTAAATCGGAAAATTTCCTCTTTTTGCAACAAAAATTGCCGAAAAGCACACTGATCTAATTTGCCTAAATTATTAATATATTTAGAGAACAACGGTAAACTAATTTTGAGAAATCTGCTTAGACTTTTTCGCCACGCCCTCTGTACCTGTGTAACGTTGTTAAGCTATATAATACCCTGTCCTCATCTACACAGAAAAATAATTCACAATGTTCTAATAATTAACACTAATATTACTCGTATTTTTTAATAGTTTTAAAGATATAATAAATTCCTTAAAAATGACAGCTATGTGTAGTCTGCTGTATGGGCTATATTTTTCTGTAGGTAGCTTCCAATGATTTGTTTAGGGATCCATAGCAAATGCTCATAAAACATTATTATATGTTCGTATTTTATCATACTTTGCTCGTTACAAGATAAACATTGCAAGACATGCATGCAAATGCATTAAATTAATTGGAAATGACTCCAAATTCTCAGATCAAGTGATATAATGCAAATATAGACTTAATAGGTTTCAGATATGCATAGGGGTTACTGAGTACCTAGTACCTTCAGGCTATAGCGAAGAAGGAAAGACTTTTAACATGGACGCATCTTCATTCCTTCGAGTAGTCTTGCCAGAAAAGTTTCAAAGTATAGCTTCCCATTTCCTAATCAGTAAATTTATAGTAAATGCATGCCAATTTTAGTCAATATATATTTTAATAGCAATGGGATTAATTAACAGTGTAAGGGCGGATTCTAATATGCTCCCTATAACGTTATTGATCACTATATGTAACCTACCCAATCGATGATATTATTTTTCACTGTAACTAATGTCACGACAAGCTGTCCCATTTCAACTCCCAGCGTATCCCACCATTTACATTGAGTTCAAACCGAGTTATACAGTGAGCTATTATAGTGGAATTTATTTTTATTTAGTTCTGTGGCATGTTTCTTACTCGAAACTAGCAGTCTATTATTATTATTATTATTGACGATATTGAATGTTTCATATGTAGCATATTTTGGTCTATTCAGGCCAATTCAAGAATACACAATGAAGTTTGGGGAGGAATGGAACATATCGTACTTTATCGGTAGTTTTGTAAAATCCACCCTGAAATAGGCTAGGTGCCAAAATTTTTAAACATTATCTCCCAGTTCTTCGTGAATGGTGTATTAAGTGCGGAAAATAATCCATCGACATAATATTTAAATACTATCAGGGGAACGCTTAGGGAAATATCTAACATTTTAAAATTTAGGATATTTAAGATGAGGCTACATTGAATATAAGTAGTCCAATAAGGGAGAGGAGGGGGTGAGAAATACCTAATGAATTGAGTAATCGGGTGATTTTCTGCAGTCCATTATGCATTTGCGTGACCAGAAATCTATTTCAATGGAAACTTCTACAATAATGTAAACAGACTACAACTAGCGTTTCACAAGTCCATGTGCCCATCATCAGCATCAGTTTCAAATAACAGAGTTCAAAAACATTGGACTCTTGATCTGTAGATTCCAGATTGTCCCAGTCGGCAGTCATTGATCATAATTTGGATTTTTATGAATGCACTGATCACAAAAGAAACTATGTACGTACAGTAGGTAGGTACCTATCGGAATTATTGACCCTTCTGTCTGTCATTCGTCCACTTTTAGAAATTTAAATACCCGTGAGTATACCGAGAAACTTTGATCGGTTGTAAAAAGGGTACCAATCTACAATATAGCAGAATGAATACAGTTCTTCGCGGATCTCTTTTGGTTCACAAACAGTGAAAAAAATGTAAGCACTGTAGAATACCCAAAACCATCCAAGTCTTATTCTCATACAACGTATGGAGCTCAAAAAGACAGATGTCGTTGCCTTACCGGCGAGTCGCAAAGGCGACGAGTCTTCCCTAGAACTCGAGGCGGTATGCGGAGCAACTCGTCTCATGGTCCTGCAGATTGATGGTGCATCGACTGGCCGAAGGAGAGAGGTCAATCTTGTGCTTGGTCAGGATCTCCTCATTTTCAGCCACCCAGTACCCCAACACATCGGTATCGTATGTTGGAATGATCGTCACTTCTACATAAAATATAAAAAAAAAACAATTGTTTATCGAAAGCCTCCGCTACGTCTGAGACTTTATGACCTGTCCCAAACGATGCTGATACCTTATAACCATCAATGGACTTATAAAGAAACCAGCCAAACTTACCCAAGTCTTTTTCTTCCCAAGTTTGCTTCGCTTCAAGAAGAGCATTGTATACTTCTTTACTTGGTTCAATGCCACTGAAAACGTAGTAACGAGCACGAACTCTCTTGAAGAATTCAACGTTGCTGTAGTACGAGTTGCCGTGATGGGGGACATAGGTGAGATCAAGGTAAATGGGAGTGACGGGCTTGGCTCGACGCTCTGCTTGTTTCACTGGAGACTCGGAACGACGATTTGGGGTAGCAGTTCCTGCAATGAATGCAACACATAATACTATATATAAGCAAATAGGCTGAGTCAGTAAAATCTAGAATAATATTCAGGCTATGATTACAATTTTCATTTCCCCCAAATATTACTGTTTTCTTGTATTTGTTTTTCCAACGCCTGCTTTCAGCCCTCCTCCCTCCTTTGCAGTCTCTTTCACTTAAGGAAGAAGGGGACTATAACAGGGTCAACCTCCACATTAGAGTGGATTCCGAACCACATGGGGAACATAACAAAGTCACACGATTAACTCGGAGGTGATCAGGACTCGACACGCACATTAAACTGACTCAGCAGTCTCAGCGCGTTATCATGTCCATGTTCGAGCTCAACCATGTTCCCCTGCCAACGCTGTGCACGCCAAGTTTGATGCAGTTTCGAACAGGCTTTGTTCTGATGGATTGAACGTTGTATGGCCGATGGCGCTAAATATTACTTAGTTACTTACCAGATGCCTTGTTATCGCTGGATGGAATTTTCTTAATCTGAGGGTTTTTTTTGGTTGGAGTCTCCTTAAGTTGAGGTTCCATTTGCTGCGTTGGTGGGTTTTCGGGTTGTGCGACGGGAGGCACTGGTTGTGGCAAGCTCATTGGTTGACCCCAATTGTTAATATTTTCACTATTGTCCGACGGAGTGGATAGCGAAGAAGTTGTTGAGATGTTTTGACCAGATGTGAACAAAGGCTTGTATTTACCCTGAAACCAAAATATCGAATGTCCATACACTAGGCACCATGCGTAAAATTCAAATTCTATGTTTCTTCGTGTTTCCAATCAGACATTAACTTAAGTACCTATAGATTGTTTATCAAAAGCGACTTGTTAACAAAAAGAATACAGTAATACCGTATCACTAATATGAAATCTTACCCTAGTAGGTGATGGCAGTCCAAGAGGCTTTCCCCATCCGGCAATTGGATCTTTTTCTGGTTTCTCCTCGTTGCTTCTGTCAACGCTTGGCTTTTCTGCGAATTTACTTGAATCTTGCTGCAGATTTTTACTCAGGTCTTCTCCACGAGTAGACCTGTGTTCATCGACTGCCCGAGCGAAATCAATCTGTTCAGAAGGTAAAAATGACGAGTCTACAGGTAAACTAGAGGCTCCAGGGCTTTCGGGAGGTGACTCAGGGAGCTCATGGATAGGTGAGGAGATTTTTCCCATACTTGAACTAGACGGTTCAGGTTCTGAAGTGTAGCACACTCGATCTAGTTCTTCCGTTGGTAGACAACCATAAAAAGAGCTAGTCATTAATGTATCTTCTTCAGTGGCAGACTGAGAAGTAATGTAAGTTGTTTTTAACGGAGAGAGCTCAATAGAAGAAGATGACCCTTTGAAGTCATCCAAGCGACTTGATTCTACACGAGAAATTAAATCTTCCTGGGATATTACCGATGCTGCTGATGTACGTCGACTCTCTTCATTAATCAAATTCTGTTCTACTGACTTGGTGGATCCTTGTGTGACGTTTGACTGACATGGATCGGAGAATTTTCGAGAGTCAACGTCAGTTTGAATTTTTTCTTTTGCGAACTCTTCTGCTTTTTCCCTTGTGTAATCATCAAAGTCAAAGCCAGGAGCTTGGGATGTTGTGCTATTGGGACTAATTGGATATTCACCATCAATTTCGTCATCACTGTCACTCGATATTTTTTCAATGTGAATTTTTACAGTAACTTGTTTATCATTTGCCTTGCCACCGGATGTTAAAATTTCAGTTGTTGTCGTCACCTTTATTGTTCCATCAAGCTGCTCTTCACGCTCTGTTGTGACAATTGTCTTTACGACTATTACTTCTCCTTCATTGTTGCTGCGTTTTGATTCATGGGTTGACACGGACGTTGTCTTCTTTAAAACTTTAGTTTGACGCTGTGCTTCCACATGTTCATCATCCACAACAGTCTCAGGGCTATTTCTGGATGATTTTCTGGATCTTTGTAAAATGTACTCTTTTTGAGCTTCCTTAATCAGAGAACTGAACGCTCCCCCACCTCCCAAATCATCGTCTTCATCACTGTCATAGGCGTCTTTCTCCGACGTACTCAGATGTTTGGAAAGATCAAATTTAATGCTACCCTGCTCACATAACTCAGTTTCATGTCCACCGTCCTCGCTACTTGCTGTAACTAGCATTCTCTTGACAGAAGAAATAGCGTCATCCCTCTCCGCATTTTCTCTCATTTGTGCGTTGAGATCATCTTTTTGAAGTTTTAATGTTATTGTTGCTGACCCTGTTCCACTTTCTGCTGTACTGGTTACATTAGTTTGATTATATTCAAGTATTCCAACACCCTTTTCCTTTTCACTTATTTCAAGACTTCCTTTTTCCAAAACGTCGGCAGTTTCAGACTCAGTCATGGCTTTTTGAGACGATGACTGATAAACAGAGGATTCAGTAACGATAGTCTTAGTACGCTCTTCAGTTACAGTTTGATCTTTTCGTTCCAAGTCGTATAATGCAGCTCTCTCTTCTTCACATGTCACAGATGATCGTGCTGAGGTTTCACACAATTTTTCAGGGGTGGACATAGTTGTAGCAGAACTTATATCAACCTTCCCAGAGTCATGTATAAATTGCTCTGTGATCAACGCTGTTACAGATCCTGATGCATCTTTCGCATGTGCGCGTACGCTATCTTGTACCAAAGTTGTTGAAGTTGTAATATCAATGTCATCAGCTTCTTGAGTTACAGAGTCAGATAGTAATGAAACTGTTATAAAATCTTCATTGGAAGATCCAGTTTCACTTCTTTCAGCGGTAACGGCAGTTTTATTTTCAAAATCCGAAATTTCTAGCGATTTCCTTTTTTCTGATTCAACTGCCTGCGAAAAGGAGAATTCTCCACTACCAGTTGTAAAAGTGACAGTCTCTTTCACCGTGGATATAGACACGTTTTCACTTTCAGCACGTCCTTCCAACTTTAAATTTGATTCATTAGGTGGTGAATGCGTCAGCTCACCTGATTGTTGGGGACACGGAGGGGAAACCGTTCGAATTTTTGAAGACGATGATTCAACAATATGAGGTGATTCCCTTTCAGAATCCATTTCAATTGAAATTGTCTCAGTGGCATCGGTTGCATCATTCTTTGGAGATTTAATTGGGGGACTAGATGTTCCTGAGTTGATGCCATCAACCGGCGATATTTTGCCACTTTTGGATAATGAAGTGGCAATAGGATCATCATTATTTTTTGAAGATTCAATGGGTGGCATAACAGAAGGTGTCAATTTTTCAATCACAAGTGAACGTGTGGCTCCAGCACCCGTTATTGTTTCGGCTTCTGCAGAGATAGTTCCACTTACAACTGGCGATACTTCAATAACCTGAGTATTTTCCTTTGTTTGAATTTTGTCTTGTGATGAGGCGGATAGTGATTTTACTGTCAAAACTTCATTCGGTGGAGAACCTTGAATATTTACGACAGCATGGCAGGACTCATCAACAATAGGTGATTCTTTGCCACTTCCGCAAGGTGAAGTACCATTAACAGTAGTTAATTTTTTTTCGGTTTCATTTGAAAACATTTCACCCATAATTTGGGCTTGTTTTGTCTTTGGAGACTGAAGGGGTGACATTTCCTTATACATCTCTGCCGATGTCGCTATATCACCGTCCCGTGCAGTCCCAACATGAACGGGTGGTTCCTCCTCGTGTTTCTCTATCAATTGTTGGTTTGATGGTGATAATTGACCGTCAGTTGCAGGACTTTCATGCTTTGTTGTTGGTTCAATTGTCATTAACATTTCAGATGTAGCAATCACGGATTTTAATACCACTGATGAAGAGTCTCCACCGCTTCCACCTTCGCGAGTTTCACTTTTGACTGACGATTCGACTAACGTATCAGGAAAGTGTTTGATGATTTGAGATTCAATAGATGGTATTTGGGTTTCAAGTTGGCTAATGCATCGTGGAGAGTTTAGATCTATAACTTCTTCCATTGCTGCAGAATAATCAGGAGCAATATTCGGGCTTGTCACTTTTTTTGAATCTTGCCCTAATTCCTGGGTTATCTCAGCATTTTCCTCAAAAGAGGGTAACACCTTTCCATTTATAGATAATATTTCTATGTTTGTAGAAGAGTCAGCAGCCGAAATTTCATGATTCATGCCATTCTCCGCTTTTTCTTCAAAAGGTGGCGTAGTATCAACAACGTCAGTTCCTTTTTTGGTCGGAGATTCGGAAGGCGGTATTTTTGGTGAACTGAAATTATCGGATTTGAATTCCAAGGGAGTAGAATACTCACCCCTTCCGAAGGGAGCAATATCACTAATGGAAGCTCCTTTATTTGCAAGAGAATCAAATACACTTCCTTCTAAATTATCTTGTGAAGATGTAACGTTTGCAGCTCCAACTGAAGATATGTCATCAATGCCTTTATCCCTTACATATGGCGTAGAGTCACTAACAGGGGCGTCTTTATTTATTGGTGAATCAGCATGCGATTTTTCATGTTCAGCAGCTAGAGCATTGTCTTTTTCCAATGTGGCACTAAAATCAGCAGATATTAATTCAGGGGTAGGTGAGACTTTACCACTGCAGAGTGGAGAAGTGTCTTTTGGCGAATCAACTGGAGAAATTGTTCCATGTTCCAATTTTTCTGAATCATGGTCTTGCGAAGGAGAAGTACTTGAGGTTTTAATTAATGACGCATCAATAACATCATCAGTTGATATTTTCATCGTTGGGGATAGAATAGGCGATGCTTCATATTCCTCGTGTTGATCTCTGGAAGGGGTTGTTTTCCCGCTTACAGAGGGCGTTTCTTTCATAATTGGACATTCAGTAAGAGATACCTTTTCAGGTTCAGAAATTAGTTCAAGAGTGGGCGAGTCTATACCACGTGCGTGTGCTGTAGTGCTACTAATAGGAGCTTCCTGCTTTGTAAGCGAATCGATAGATGATATTTTTCCAGATGCCAATTTATCTGAATGTAATGTTGGCGATGGAATAGGGGATGCACATTTAGATTTCTCTGTGTGTTGCCCAATGGGAGAGACTTTACCACTTACAAGTAGAGGTTGCACAGGCGAAACTGTCCTTTCTATGAGTTGCTCAACGGGAGAGACTTTCCCGCTTACAACTGGAGATTGTACAGGCGATGGTTTCTTGCCTCCATGTTCATCAATGGAAGGGGAAAGCTTGCCGCTGGCAGGTGGTGTCTCTTTCTTCGTTTCAGAATCCACAGGTGATATTTGTTTCGCTCTGGCATCATCAGATATTAATTCACGGCTATGTGAGTCTTCACAGCGCACGAATGGGGCAGCTTCTCCAATAGGAGCCTCCTTAATTGTTGGTGAACCAGCAGAAGATATTTCTGCAGAAGCTGCTATTTCTGAATCTACCTCATGCTCCAATGATATCTTCGATATCTTTCCTGTGTCAACTGAAGCTGTATCCTTAGACATTTCGGTAAGCCGGTCATGAGAAGGAGGCATTTCACCGCTTCCAAGCGGCGTTTCGATCTTTTTTGGTGATTCGGTAGGCGATATCTTTTTAGTAGTGGCATCTTCATATATTAAATCAATGGACTGGGATTCTTTACCACTTGCGAATGGTATAGTGTCACTAATAGGAGCGTCATTCTTGGTAGGCGAATCAACATGCGATATTTTTCCGGAAACTAATTGTTTTAAATCTTGCTCTTGCACAGGAAGAACATTCCCGGTTTCCACCAAAGTTGTTTCATCCAAAACAGTAACTATTTTTCCTATTGGAGATTTAATAGGTGATGTATCAGAAGATCCGTTACCTCTTTCAGATGGTGCATCTTTCCTTGTTAGGGATGCAACAGGTGATGCTTGACATGTGAACTTTTCGGAAATTAATTCAGGGGAAGGTGAGTCTTTGCCACTTTCGAGTGGTGAAGGTTCATTAATAGCAGCTTTTTCCTTATATGGCGCATCGACAGGGGACATTTTTCCAGAAGGTAATTTTTCTGATTCTGACTCTTGCAATAGAGACATCGTCTCCATCTCAGGTGAAGCCAATATAATTTTTCCCGTTGGTGATTCAATTGGTGATGCTTCATTGAAATTTTCTTCAGTTTGTTCAATAGGGGAAGCTTTACCACTTTCTGATGACGTTTCTTTCTTAGCTGGAGATTTAACAGGTGATATTTGTGCAGATGACACTTTACCCGCTTCAACTGAGGATTCATCATCAAGAGTTGGACTTATTTTCGCCGTTGGAGATTTAGCTGGCGATGCATCATTGGGCTTTTCTTTACTTTGCTCAACAGGGAAGACATTACCACTTACTGATGCCGTATCTTTCTTTGTTGGAGATTCAACAGGTGATATTTTTGCAGAAGACACTTTTTCCGACTCTTGGTCTTGTAATGGGGAAATCGTACCCGCTTCAACTGAGGATGCTTCATCAAGAGTTGGACTTATTTTTGCCGTTGGAGATGTAGCTGGCGATGCATCATTGAGCTTTTCTTTACTATGCTCAATAGGGGAGACTTTACCACTTACTGATGGCGTTTCTTTCTTGGTTGGAGATTCAACAGGTGATATTTTTGCAGATGACACTTTTTCGGACTCTTGCTCGTGTATTGGGGAAATCTTACCCGCTGCAACTGAGGATACTTCATCAAGAGTCGGACATATTTTAGCCGTTGGAGATTTAACTGGCGATGCATCATTGGGCTTTTCTTTACTTTGCTCAACAGGGGAGACTTTACCACTTGCTGATGGCGTTTCTTTCTTGGTTGGAGATGCAACAGGTGATATTTCTGCAGATGACAATTTTTCGGACTCTTGCTCTTGTAATGGGGAAATCGTACCCGCATGAACTGAGGATGCTTCATCAAGAGTCGGACTAATTTTTGCCGTTGGAAATTTAACTGGCGATGCATCATTGGGCTTTTCTTTACTTTGCTCAACAGGGGAGACTTTACCACTTACTGATGGCGTTTCTTTCTTGGTTGGAGATTCAACAGGTGATATTTTTGCAGATGACACTTTTTCGGACTCTTGCTCGTGTATTGGGGAAATCTTACCCGCTGCAACTGAGGATACTTCATCAAGAGTCGGACATATTTTCGCCGTTGGAGATTTAACTGGCGATGCATCATTGGGCTTTTCTTTACTTTGCTCAACAGGGGAGACTTTACCACTTACTGATGGCGTTTCTTTCTTGGTTGGAGATTCAACAGGTGATATTTTTGCAGATGACACTTTTTCGGACTCTTGCTCGTGTATTGGGGAAATCTTACCCGCTGCAACTGAGGATACTTCATCAAGAGTCGGACATATTTTCGCCGTTGGAGATTTAACTGGCGATGCATCATTGGGCTTTTCTTTACTTTGCTCAACAGGGGAGACTTTACCACTTGCTGATGGCGTTTCTTTCTTGGTTGGAGATTCAGGAGGTGGCACTTGGTTCAATTCGTTCTCCTGCACTGGAGAAGATGTTTCTTTAGACTTTTCTTCACTTTGTTCAATAGGAGAGAACTTACTGCCTAGAGATGTCTCATTTTCAACTGAGACTTCCTCGCTTCGGATTGGCGCGACAACACTGTCAGTATCTTTTTTTGTTGGGGAATTGACAGGTGATAGTTTTGCAGATGAGACTTTTACTGATTGATGCTCCTGTAATTGAGAAATGTTTCCCTTCTCATCTAAAGATGCTTCATCAAATGCCGATGATACTTTCGGCGTAGGTGATTTATCTGGCGACCTTTCTTCAGTTTGCTCAATGGGAGGTACTATACCACTTAGGTGTGTTGTTTCCTTCCTTGCTGGAGACTCAATGGGCGATATTTTTGTGGATGACAAGTTTTCAGATTCTTGGTCTCGTAATAGAGAAATATTTTCTGTTTCAGCTGAAGGTTCCTTAGTTGTTCCTTCAGTAAACTCAACAGGCGACACTTCACCAACTACAGATAGTGTTTCTATTTCTGTTGCAGATTCAGCAGATAATATTTTTTCACACACTTGATCTAATTGGGAAATATTTTCCGGTTCCACTGGAGATGCTTCATCAGAAGCAGTTGCAATTTTAACTGGCGACTTTTCTTCAGTTTGCTCATTAGGAGAGACTTTACCACTTGTACATGGTGTTACTTTCTTTGTAGGAGATTCAGCAGGTGATAATTTTGTAGACGGTACCGTTTGTGGCTCATGGTCTCGTAATGGAGACATCTTTTCCGCATCAGCTGAAGAAGCACCCTTAAACTTCTCTTCAATTGGCTCAACAGGAGAGACTTTGCCACTTACTGGTGGTGTCCCTTTCCTTGCCGATGATTCAGCAAGTGATAATTTTGCAGACGACACGTTTTCTGACTCTTGGTTACGTAGAGGAGAAACCTTTCCTGCTTCAGCTGATGATGCTTCCTTAACCGTATCATCAATTTGTGCATTAGACGAGACTTCACTACTTACATGGGGTGTTGTTTTATTTATTGGTGAATCAGCAGGTGATATTTTTTCAGATGGCATTTTTTCTGTCTGGTCTCGTAATGGCGAAATCTCTCCAGTTTCAACTGAAGATTCTTCCTTGGACTTCTCTTCAATTTGCTCAACAGGAGAGACTTTGCCACTTACTGATAGTGTCTCATTCCTGGCCGGTGATTCAACAAGTGATATTTTTGCAGACGGCACGTTTTCCAACTCTTGGTCACGTAGTGGAGCAATATTTCCTGCGTCAACTGAAGATGTAAATAATTCTTCAGCTTGTTCAATAGGAGAGACTTTGCCATTAACACATGGTGTCTCTTTCCTTGCCGGAGATTCAACAGGTGATATTTTTTTAGACGACACGTCTTCTGACTGTTGGTCTCTTATTGGAGATATATTTCCTGCTTCAGCTATTGGAGTTTCATTAAACCTGCCATCAGTTTGTTCAATAGGAGAGACTTTCCCACTCACAGATGGTGTGGATTTTTTCGTAGGTGAATCAACAGGAGATATTTCTGCAGATGGTATTTTTTCTGACGGTTGATCTCTTAATGGAGACATTTTTTCCACTTCAGCTGAGGATGCTTCCTTTGCCTTTTCTTCAGTTTGTTCAATAGGAGAGACTTTCCCACTCACAGATGGTGTGGATTTTTTCGTTGGTGAATCAACAGGAGATATTTTTGCAGATGGTATTTTTTCTGACGGTTGATCTCTTAATGGAGACATTTTTTCCACTTCAGCTGAGGATACTTCCTTCGACTTTTCTTCAGTTTGTTCAATAGGAGAGACTTTCCCACTCACAGATGGTGTGGATTTTTTCGTAGGTGAATCAACAGGTGATATTTTTGCAGATGGTATTTTTTCTGACGGTTGATCTCTTAATGGAGACATTTTTTCCACATCAGCTGAGGATACTTCCTTCGACTTTTCTTCAGTTTGTTCAATAGGAGAGACTTTCCCACTCACAGATGGTGTGGATTTTTTCGTAGGTGAATCAACAGGAGATATTTTTGCAGATGGTATTTTTTCTGACGGTTGATCTCTTAATGGAGACATTTTTTCCACTTCAGCTGAGGATGCTTCCTTCGCCTTTTCTTCAGTTTGTTCAATAGGAGAGACTTTCCCACTCACAGATGGTGTGGATTTTTTCGTTGGTGAATCAACAGGTGATATTTTTGCAGATGATATTTTTTCTGACGGTTGATCTCTTAATGGAGACATTTTTTCCACTTCAGCTGAGGATACTTCCTTCGACTTTTCTTCAGTTTGTTCAATAGGAGAGACTTTCCCAATCACAGATGGTGTGGATTTTTTCGTTGGTGAATCAACAGGTGATATTTTTGCAGATGGTATTTTTTCTGACGGTTGATCTCTTAATGGAGACATTTTTTCCACTTCAGCTGAGGATGCTTCCTTCGACTTTTCTTCAATTTGCTCAATAGGGGAGACTTTGCCATTTCCATGTGGTGGCTCTTTCTTAGCCGGAGATTCAACAGGCGTTGTTTTTCTAGATGACACGTCTTCTGACTCTTGGGCACTCAATAGTGAAATTTTTCCTTCATCAGCTGAAGATGCTTTCATAGATAATTCTGCAGTTTGCTCAATAGGAGAGACTTTCTCACTTACTGATGATGTCTCTTTCTGTGCCAGAGATTCAAATGGTAATATTTTTGCAGATGACACGGTTTCTGACCCTTGGTCACGTAATGGGGAAATGTTTTCCACTTTGTCTGGAGATGCTTCCTTGCACCTTTCCTCAATTTGCTCAATAGGAGAGGCTTTACCACTTACACATGGTGTCTCTTTCTTTTTTGGAGATTCAACAGATAATATTTTTTCAAATTCTTGATTCTGATATTCTTCAGAAGCAGTTTCAGTTTTAATTGGTGTCTTCTCTTCAGTTTCCTCAATAGGGGAGGCTTTACCACTTACACATGGTGTCTCTTTCTTTTTTGGAGATTCAACAGATAATTTTTTTTCAAATTCTTGATTCTGATATTCATCAGAAGCAGTTTCAGTTTTAATTGGTGTCTTCTCTTCAGTTTCCTCAATATGAGAGGCTTTACCACTTACACATGGTGACTCTTTCTTTGTAGGAGATTCAGCTGGTGATATTTTTGTCGATGGCACATTTTCTGACTCATGGTCTCGTAATGGAGAAATATTTTCCACTCCAGTTGAAGAGGCTTCCTTAGACCGTTGTTCAATTTGCTCAATAGGAGAGACTTTAGCACTTATACATGGTGGTTCTTTCATTGTAGGAGATTCAGCAGGTGATATTTTTGCCGATTGCACATTTTCTGACGTATGATCTCGTAGTGGGGAAATATTTTCCTCGTCAGCGGAGCATTCTTCGTTGGACCTCTCTTCAATTTGTTCAATTGGAGAGACTTTGCCACTTAGTGATGGTGTTTCTTTTTTAGTTGGAGAAACATCAGGTGATATTTTCTTGGGTTCTTGGTGCAATTGGGAAATATTTCCCATTTCAGCTGGAGAGGCTTCATCAGAAGCAGTTTCAATTTTAGCAATTGGAGACTGGAGCGATGCTTCCTTAGACTTTTCGGCATGTTGGTCAATACAAATGGAAATTATTTCGAGGGATTGCTTTTCTTTAGGAGATTCCGGGGGCGATATTTTTGTAGGTGTGGATTTTACTGGTTCTTGGCCCTTTGATAATGCTACTTCTCCCCTCTCGGACTGCGGTAGGTAAACTGGGTTTTCTTTTATATTTGGATCTTGTGGCAATTGTTCATTTGGTGAGGATATTTCATTTCGGGGTATAAGTTTTCCAATTTCTTCGTTAATTTTTGCATCATATTCCTTTGGTGGTTCTGGTATTGAGCCTTCTGTGGTAGCACCTGTTTTTATAACCAAGTTCCCTTCGTCATCAATCACATCAGCATTGTCAGCTAAGCCCGCTGGCCCAATATTTTCCTGTGATTTTGCGTCAATCCGTAACTCATCCATACTTTCATGTTTCTTCGCTTCTTCGCTAGGTTGAAGGTCTCTAGTATATTCTCCACTTGTATACAGAGTTGGATCTACCTCTTCATGCACCGGAAGGTCGGCTACTTCATCAGGCGTTTTGACAATATCTCGGGGATGAATTTTAGTTCTTGCAGGCTCATACGGCACAGTAACGCCTGAAAAGATGTGAAGTGAACTATTTAGACAACAAACGGCAGTTTTCATACTGGAACCTTTTTGTGTGGACGGAGGGATCTATTGTACTTCCATCAACAATCAAGCATGAATGGATGCGTTCCATCGGATCACTATTCAGAATCGACAAATTCGTAGATATTTACAATGTGTCTCGATCCTGATTGGTGATCTGAAGGAAACCAAGTTTGTTCAATTCAGATGCTCTTAAAAGATGCAACTTTTTCTACACACAGGTACGTCAGAAGATACTATATATTTTCATTTTTTCCGTCACGTGCACGAAATTTACTTAATATTGCAAAGCAGTTCAGTCTGCCTGAATGAGGCAGGTACGAGGACTTGAGTTACTGTACCTATTTTTTATTTTTTTGAACTAGCGTACATGACTGCATGAGTAATATGCCTACTATTTGTAGAAAAATTGTGCAATATAAAAAATATAAAATAAATCATATAAAATACCAGACCTGGAGGAGAGACATGCGGTAGAGTAGAAGGCTGTTCGGGTCTGTCTTGTTTTACTTGAGGAATGTTCTCCTTAGTTTCTTCCTTAATGTACTTTTCTACAACCAAGGCAGGTACCCCCTCATCACCTTTTTCCTCTTCAATTAGTGCTTCAGGAGGCACCTTCTCATCTTCTGGCAATGTTGGTGCTGTAGTAGCTGACGTTTCTACCGTAGTAGAGAACTTTTCATCTGGCTGGGTGTGTTCCTTTGACCCTGAAATACAAAAGGTTCAGATAAATGATTAATTTGCCATTTTACATATCACACAAGAAAAGCAGACTAACAATCCGAAAGGAAAATTGCGAATTTTCTTACATTTATTTGTTCATTTTAATTACGCTTTTATTTATTTTTACATTCGATGGTCCTTTACCTACAAAGGGCGTGGTCTGGCATATATGCGCACCAAACTTATCAATCTAGACGGGCTCACCAAATTAGTGATGAGATTGAGACGCAGACATAATAATGTAACACGTTTCTTATGTTGAAAGCAATACTGTGCGTACATTATGAGTTTGTTAAATTCTACACATACATGGAACATAGACTATTGGTGCTACTAACCTGTTTCCTTTACATCAACTCCTTCATCTGGGTCACATGCTTTCATTTCCTTCGGACTTGAAGGTTTATCGCTAATACATTCTTTTGTATGATCAGGAGAAACTTTTTCAGACAGAATTTCTTTGCTTCCTACTGAGTCAGTTATTTCTTCCATTTTGGAATCTTTATGCACTGCAGATTCGTTAGTTTCCATAAGTTTTCTTTTCTTTTCTGAATCTTCTTCGTCTCGCAGAAGCTTCTTTATCTCGCCTTCACCTTCAGTCTCATCCTTTGTTTCAAATTCTTCTTGAAAACTATCAGCCTCATCTTTTGCAATTCCTTCCTCCACAACGGAAACAACCTCTTTTGTGACTATAAGATATTCTTCTTCCTCTTCACCTTCTACAGAGGGTATATTAGAAGATTCTTGAATAATAGTAACGTTTAATGATTCTTTCTGCACGACACCATTCATCGTAATTGCATCATTCACAGCCTCTCTATCAGTCTCAACCGTCTCTTTGATGACAGGCTCCAAGTCTAAAGCAGTGTCATCAAATGTTGCTTGTTTGTCCGCTACTTCAGTCTTGGCCTCATGAGCACGCTTTACTTTCCTATCCACCGCCCTTGCTTTTCCGAGATTCGTCTCGCCATCGGCTGAAGGCGTGGATGCAGTAGAATCAGTTGCTGTCTTTTCTAGTAAGTCAATAGGAAGCTTCTTTTTTATCTTTTTGGGAAGAGAATTGGGTTTTGACGCTGTAGTGGAAGACTTTCCTGGAGAACCGACATCACGGCTGGCAGGAGAACTAGGTTTGGTACGACGACTTATGGGTCTGCGGTCTTGCTTAGCAGCTTGGTTTACAGAAACCTCTTCTTTCTTTGCGGATTTATGAACCGTCTTTGAAACTGTTGATGTAGAAGAGGTCTTAGATGTGATACGAGCTTCTAAGACCTTCCTATTGTTTGCTTCTTTGGTGCTTTTTGCAGGTGTTGAAGTAGGGGAAGTCTTTACAGCACGCGGTGTTGGGGGTACTTTTGCTTTATCCACCTTCGTTCCTGATCCATTAATCAATGCCTTTTTAGGCGTAGTGGGAGATGATCCTTCAGGTTTGGTATCAGACTCCTTTTTCTCCAACTTATCTGTCGTCTTCTTACGCTCAACGCTTTTACTGGGAGCTCTAGAATCAACTTTAGATTTAACGTTGCGCATGTCATACTTTGATTTGTGTACAATTTTTTTTGAGTCTTCAATTTTTTCCAATTTCTTAACCTCTTTTTCGCTTTTGTCCAACATCTTCAGTTCACCATCAATCGAATCGAGCTTTTTCACTTCAGCTTCAATAATCTCCCTTTTCTCCATCTCAGCAACAATTTTTTCAACGCCAACCTCTTTTTCTAATTTCTTTATCGCTTTATCCAAATTCTCGATTTTGTCATCTAGTATTAAATTCTTTTCATCGGATATATTCTCATATTTTGTATCATCGGTGATTTTATTAGTATCAACTTTCTGGATTTTTTGTTCTTTCTTGGGTGATTTTGGTTTTGATTGTTTCTGTTTTTGCAATAATGGCGCAGGCTTCACCTTTGCTATGGGTTTTTCTTTCTTCACAATGGGAGCGATACTAGTTGATGGACTGATACTTCTTGCAGAGCAGACAGCATGTTTCAGAAATTCCAAGTGCCTTAGTTTTTCCAAACCTTCAAAGACCTGTAAGAGGGTAAAAAAATATAACATTTTCTAGTTATGGCGGACTGGACTCTTTTGCACAGTATGTGGATGGGCAGAAATGGCTTCCGATTGTTACTGTTCAGAGTCAAAAGTTAAAAATACAATGGGCTCCTGCTGTGAATACAAGCCGGGCATTTTTTTTTTACAAGCAGAAGAAAACTGCATGATAGGCTACTCCTTTCAATACCGTACGAAAAAATATCAAACTAATTTTCCAAAATGACATTTCCCACTTCGAACTAAAATGAGATACCTACTTTTTCTTGTGGAGTACTCCCAGGGAATAATATACGGGTAATGTTGTCATTCGGGTTAGCAGGTTGCCAAACAAGAAGTGCACAGATTGACACCAAGTTCTGGATGGGGAAGTCAAATCCTTTCCCTCCCAATTTCCGTGTAGAATTTGAAAACAATTCACTATCTTCTGCAGTCCACTTGGCCAAAAACTCTTTGACGACCTTGCTGTCACGTGCAGGACTTATGACATACATATCCAGTTTTCCGTGCCCCACCTGCAAAATTACACTAATGTTATATCCTACCTATATAAATACTGTAGGTACGGCTAAGTACTTTAGTTGAGGTAAAAAATTAGGGAAGTCACCAATTTAATATTACTAAAGCATGGAGTTCAATAATTTGGACAATTTGTGTCACCCCTTGTTACTGAGAACAAAGGAAGGGATCGAGTTAAATAATGATCGTCCATGTCATAGAAAGAATGAAGTGAGTATCGTACATTGCAATGTAAAAACATCTGAAGAGAAAATAACAGCAGAAAGTGGGTCTCCTCCCTAGCGTAGTTATATACAATATATAATTTAATGTAATATAATGCATCAGACTCATGTATTTGTGCCCAGTAGGTGATATTTAATATTATAGAACCGCAGATCGAACTCTGAAATATATAAGTCATATGTAAGATACATAAAATTGCTCTACGATACTACAAGCAGTAACAGGACTACAATAAGATAACAAGCATGACCGGTTCATGATCCACAGCCATTTCTTTACCTTATGGTATAGGTTGACGGGGTCGACTTGATGGCCATCTCTATAGCAAGGATGTGGCTTGAGAGCCAGGTGTCTGAGATTGGTAACTATTTCTTGTCCCTCTTCGGCCAGGCTCACCACCAACGAGTCCTCATCCTTCCCGAGGTCCGGGGAAAGGGGAATTTTCCTGTCCTGAAAATAATTACAATAAAATTGGTAGGAAAATTACACTTGCCATCCTATAAAATAAAGTGATCAGAGAAAAAGCATTGGGATAGACGAGATCTTGGAAAAATCTTTAAAAAAAATCGATGGATCGGGGATGTAGAGTGAAAGGCTCAATACTGAGTGGAACACAGTCCGCAGAGTGGAGAATGGAGAGCAATGAGTGGCAAGGCAACCAACACAACCAACGGAGAGACAAGGTCGAAAGATGACAGAGGCGGCTTGGAAGAGTAAGACAAAATACTGGGATGTCTGGAGAGGGTAGCTACGAACTCAACCAGAGCTTGAGCTGTAGCATCGAAGATCAGTCCTAATATAAAGCCTTAGTTAATACTAATCACCTACCTGAAGATTGCAAAAGAAGTGGCCAATTTGAGGATAGACATGGTCCATTTTCTTTCTCCGAAGAACAGAAGCAATGCCAGAAACTGTACTGTTGTTGAGTCGTGTCATGAGCACGGCATCTAAGCGGTCTAGGTGTCGAGCAAAGTCCCAGAAGCACGCTTTGCGCCCAAAACCTCCATCGACAAGCATGTTGAAGCCATTAATGCCAAAAAGAGCCGCATCACCCTGACCGCCTGGAAAATGTTTGGGTAGAAAATTGTTACTTAAGTCAGATTGTCTAGGCAGAGTAAGCCAACGCAGCTGTAACGCGGTGACTTTAAAATTCCCAAAACCAGTTTATGAGTGGTGACACATGATTGTGCTGAACACTATTAAAAACGCTGTATTGGGAAATCCTACAATTTATGGAAGTACCTACTAATAAGACTGACCACAAACAAAGCAGCTTGCAATTGAGATCTTCGATGAACCAGCTCTCGAACTGGTTCGTCAGGTCCAATATTCATTACAGGTGGATGTAACACATCCAAACATGCGCGTTCGTATCAAAACCTCCTCAGGTCCCAATGGGTACAGACCGGCTGTAGACTATGAATCATATTGTTGAGACAAGCAGCTGCATACGGTACAGCCTCTTACTTCCAAAGAAGTCTGGCTGTAGGTGGATCATGGACGGATGGGAGGTGGCAGGTAATTGACAAGACGAGTCTTCAACAAGGAATGAGCGTGAATTTATGTAAACCACTAATATTTATAGTGAGGCAGTCAGCACGGCTTAACGAGGATTGACCAATCAGGGAGCAGCTAATTAGCCCTGATTGGCTGAAACAGCTAAGGACCCGACACATAGCAGTTGCGTACTCGAACGGTTCTGTTCTGCTGACGTATATCAAGGCTTATAATAATTACACAATTACTGAGCTAATATGCATTGGGAGGCCTGCCACTCGGTACTGGGTGTGCGGTTTTGAGCTCCATTCGTTCTGCAGTAAATAAGTAAATACCGTACGTTACCTGGAAATATGTAAAGTGTAGGGTGTGTGAATCGAATATTTCCGACCACATCAGTCGGCTGCAGCAAAGCCTGGAGGTTGGTCGGGATGAGGTAGGGCGAGAGGTAGTCGAGAAATGCAGCGATGTGTACGCTCTCGCCTGCAAGAACCGCTGGCGGATTGACTATCACATTGCTTAGCTTACTGACAGCTTCCTTCTGAAATGGAATGACAAGATGGTGTATCGGTATACTGTTGAAAGCCACTAACAAGCTGAACAAGCCAGCAAATACGACAAACGCCACACGACAGACAGAGACAGAGACAATGCTACTAGCAACGAACTACTATGCAATATAATAGAAATAGAGCTCATTATCACTCAAATGACTCGTAAGCCACCCACCCAAAGAGCTAGAAATTTAGAATCCATGAGTATTAAGTATTAACCTGATCTGGAGAGCATTGATTGATATTTTTTCTTGTTTGACAATTCTATGCGATTTCCATCAACCTACAGATAGACTATTTCTTTGGTTAACTACTCATCTAGGCGAGGAAAGTAAATCATTATTTAGGTACCTAAGTACCCAGAATAGTCACTTCATACCACTGGCAATACTTCCTAATTTATGGCCAGAGACTATAGTAGCAAAAAGGTGCAAAATAGTGCTCAGCACTTGTTCATTGAGTCATACTGTTGCTATCTAGAGCTGTATTTAACTTTTAGTCAACTGCTGAATCGTTGGTTCTGTAAAGCCCCACCAGGTTGTGCCTATGTCTTTTAGTTTCTCTTAGGAATGTTGAGTAATTGCAAAATAATAGTTTCTACCTACCTTTCAACATTGTGAAGTTGAACCTACTCGGTACTCGCACATAAATATACCAACGGTATACCTACTTGGAAGCGTTGAGTAGTCCATTGTCCTTCTTCTGCGCAATGAATATGGATGCTGACGGTATTTTCGTATGCTTTCAATACTCGAACAACTTCCGTTTCGTGTAAGGATTCGATTATGTCAGAAATAGAAAGGGTACCATCCTGGAATGAAACCGCACACACAGTAGATTAGGCATCATCATCTTTTTCGGCATGTGGTCGTCTGACATTCTTACGACATGTCCCAGCCCACTGATGCGTTGCGTTTGGACTCGTATATGTCTTCTCCATTGAGTATTGCGCATATTATGGGCCAAATCATTAGGGGAAATTAAAAGTGGGTCCCAATGAACTTTACAGTATTTAAATAGTAGGATTCACCTACCTGAAGGATCCAGGACCCATTTCCTTTGAAAGTATATCCTGCATGGATGATGTGCCGATGTTTTGTAAAACTTGACAGCAAGTTTTTCATGCACTGATGCAGCGTGTTCAGTTGTGGATGTATTAAAACTTCCGTTACGAGATTTTCAGTGGCATATTGAATAAGTCTCTCACCTGTAACGCAAGTAACGCCATCAGATCATCAACAACAATTATTTATTTTTATTCTGACATAATAATATACAAAAAAGCCCTAATAAGTTTTTAGAGCATTAAAAGAGAAAGGGTCCCTGGTTGTGTGTGATAGCACGACACAATTGTATAAATCTGACCAATCAGTGTCTTCAGTGTCATCTTGTCAGGACATGTAGCGTAGTAGTACGGACTCTGACTTTCACCCGAAAGGTTGTTGGTTCGAGTCCCACACTGGCTACATTTTCTGGCCATGCTTCGGAGGGCATGTAAAGAAGGCGGTCCCGGGCCTTCCTAGTTGAGTGTAAGAGAGGGCTTTATAGCCCTAACTCCGCTAGGTTGGCTTAGTTATAGAAACAATAAAAAGTCCTTATTTTTTTTAAATCAATTATTAAAACCCGTAAAATGACGACGCTCTATATAGACAGGAATAAACTGGGACTGTTTCAGAGGATCATACCATAAAGACGACAAATAAAAGTGCAATCTCGAGTCACATGACGCTCACATAAATTCATAAACAGATAAACTGCAAAGCCTGCATATGGAAGTTTTCACTGAAAGTATTTCAGGCAATGTCAGTCAGGACAGAGTAGTGGTACAGACTTCGATTTTCATCCGAAAGATAGTTGGTTTGAGTCCCACAGTTGCTACATTTTCTGGTCATGCTTCAGAGGGCATGTAAAGCAGGGCCTTCCTAGTTGAGTGTAAGAGAGAATAGCCCTAACTCGCTAGGTAGGTACAATAGTAATAAAACAAAAAAAGTCAATATTTATTTATTTATCTTATGAGCTGTTGTGCAACATAGAGAAAACGATACGGTCATGTATAAAGCAGAGAGGGAAGAGGAGAGTTGACATCACTTCCCTCCAACCTTTGGTTTCATTGTATATTACCACACTTCCCGTCCTTGGAAAGCTTCAACAGCTTCTAAAGGGCTTTCCCCTTTGCGTAGTTCTCTCAATAACTTTTATATATGATAGGTGCGATAGAAATTAATGGCTGATTTGAGAAACGTTTACATGGATTGGTAATACGTTCGCAGTTCAAATAGACATGGGTAGTATCTATAATTTATAATGTATTCGAATGCTAATTATTTGCATTGTCCCAAAGATTTGGCAAGTTTCATGGAAACATAATTTATTTGTTGCTTAATTATTTGACGCCAGTTACCAACATTTCACGTGATAATTAACCTGGGCTGCTTTGCTTATAATTATCTCAAATAACATGTTTTGTAAACAACATAATGTTTAAAAAAATCGCTGCATCTGTCATTGAGAAAAATTGTAGCAGTTTTTGGGCTTTCAACCCCAACTATTGAAATAAATAAATAATGACTTTTTGCTCTATTACTAACCAAGCTCTTACACTCAACTAGGAAGACCCAGGACCGCCTGCTTTGCATGCCCTCTAAGGCATGGCCCGAAAATGTTGCAAGTGTGGGATTGGAACTAATAACAACCTTTCGGATGAAAGTCAGAGTCCGTACCACTACTCTACTGGTAAATGTTCGGAAATTGGGTGTAAATCATATCACGGTATAGTTTTGAAAATTTCGAACCTATACAATGTATATGCCTACAGAATCTCACCAAACCTACCGCGTCGTTTCGGAGAAAACAGTTCATTAAATCCACTTCTTGGAGACGGTCTTGGTATGCCTAGGCCAACCACAAAAGGTCTGTTCTGTGGGAATATCTAATCAGAAATTTCAAACATCCCAAAGGTTTCCTTATAGTAGGAACGTAGCTGGGAACCAACCAAAATTTAAGTAGGTAATAGAGTATAAAAACTAATTTCCTTTTAGCTTCAAGTTAAAATTAAGTATTTATCAGGCGTGAGCGTCAAAGCGTATTATAAGACCGGATGTAATGCTCGGTTCATCGCTTGGCAAAATTGCGGATATTTAAAATGCTCCAGGGCGGGTTGATACTCCACCGAAAAACATTTTCAAAAATCAAATTATTGGAGAAATTTGTTTCCCCTTTACCTTTTCCATCAGGTAGCAACTTCAATATGGTAGAGGTAGATCCAGAGGGTAAAATTTGCATGCTGTCAATTCTGCAGAATATATACTACGTCGTAGCCTATATTCCAGGTATATTCTGCAGGATTGACAGTAACATAGCAACTACTCGTACATTGGCCGGCCGCCTTACCAAGTTGAATCCAGCGGACCAGAGCAGGTTCAAAGATGCGGATGACTTGGTCGTGTGCACAGTGCCGGTAGGGAAACATGGTAGGACTTCTCCAGGTAACCTCCGAACTAATCGTGTGACTTCACTATGTTTCCCATGTGGTTCGGAATCCACTATAATCAGGAGGTCCACTGTCCTATGGGCCCACACCGTGGCCTGGGACTGTGTCCAACCATACTACTACTACTCGTACGTCACTATATACGATGTAAGAAGCTTCAATATATCTTACATCCAAAGATAAACGTGTAATCTATCGTAGTCATATGCAGTAATGGTAGAATGTTAGTCATTAATGAGTACGGTATTATCCGTGGCCCTTCTAAAGCCTTCTTTACTTCTTTTAGTAGGTTGCATGGCATAGGGAATACTCACACAATACGTACTGTAATACTATACAATAAGTAATCCACGATCCAATTTGGTTGGTTGACTATGACTAAGGCAACATAGTGGAGTTAGGCTCTGAAGCACTATTTTACACTCAATAAGAAAAACCCGGGACCATGGGATACATGCTGCCAGAAAAAGTATAGCAAGTGTCGACTCGAATCAACAGCCTTTCGGGTGAAAGTCAGAGTCCGTATACCACTACTCCAGATGACAAGACTAATTAAACTGTCCATTGGCCCTTGCCCAGTGTCAACGACCCCACGGATTTTTGGATATTATTGATCTTATTTCCGTATGAGCTTTTGGCCATTGGCAAACTGGTACTCGTCGTCGATGTCAACCCAAACCGGCTACAAGCGATAAGGGACAAGCTGAGCCAAGCTCACCATTGACACAATAAATACCATTGGCACAGCAGGCATAAGAATGACATAACCAAGGGCGGGTACGAGTCATTATGTCCAATGAAAAAAGAAATGCAATCCAATCAACGCGTTAATTTGTTATTTTTTTTTTTCAAAAGCCTCATGTCTCCATTAAAAGTTGCAATCACACAACATAACAGTGCAGGTTCTAAATTGTGTAACTAGGTACAGTAATATAACTTTTTTTTAAATGAGCATTCACAATTTTCCTCGTTTGCTTTGACAATTTTTTCGGTTCGTTAACTTTTTATTAGATTTCCCAGTTTTCTCTTTGAACGTGAAAATGCAAAATATGGATAAACCATGCCATTTTTTTCGTAGTCCTCTGGGGCTCACAGCTATATTTATAAATATTGTATTATGCGGTACAGTTCAGTCAGGACATGTAGAGTAGTGGAACGGACTCCAACTTTCACCTGAAAGGTTGTTGGTTCGTCGAGTCTCACACTTGCTATATTTTCTGGCCATGCTTCGGAGGGCATGTAAAGCAGGCGGTCCCGGGCTTTCCTAGTTGAGTGTAAGAGAGGGCTTATAGCCCTAACTCCGCTAGGTTGGCTTAGTAATAGAACAAAAAAAGTCGATATTTATTTAAAGTTGAAGCCGTTGCAATCTACGGCGTACTGTTTAAGCTTGTGTAGGCCTATATATGGTTGGCTCTTGAGACTGACGTTTAATTTATATTATGATTTTGGTGAACAGTGAACTAGGATAGAAAAATGGGCATGCATTATAAAAAAAATGTCTGACAGCTACAATTCATTAATTTGTGAGGGTGCGATTTTTTGTTTTCTAAAAAAATTAGGGTATCTTAGAAGAAAAAAAACAGGGCTCTATGAAGTGATATAACCTCTTTACTTGGCGAGGTTCAACACCAAGTGATGGCAGAGAAGTGAAGGGCTGAGATAAATTTTAATGTTGTTCTGGATGGTGAGCTTGTTGTGCTATGTAAACAATTAATTATTTTTTAATGTTTAATTTTAATTTTAACTGTTTTTGTGGGCCTGGATAATTTAGTACTCACTTTAGGTTGGATTATTCTGTCCTATGCGTAATTTAAGGAATTTTCCCTATCCCCCAACCTTAACGTCTTATTCGACTTTATTTGAACGGAACCTTATTATAAATACTCTGTAGTAGTCCGTATTATACTATTTATTATATATTATATTGTATATTATTATGATCCTTATATTATGAGTGATAGTCTTGTTTCAATTATTACACTTACGGTACCGTACCGGTATACAACTCAATAATGGGGTAAGTTTTCTAAAGAAATCTACATAAAATATTACACACCGCTGCCAAAAAAGATGAAAAAATATGATAAGACATTGTCCCTCGAATACTGACGAGTATTTCCGCACCGTATATTTATGTATTTTCATGCTTTAAAAGCAATCTAATTTTCCCAGTCATCGAATTTGAAATTTCCCTAAAGATATACAAGAAAACTCCATTTGCGTTCCCGCCACCAATATTGTACCTACAGTATGATACTGAAACAACCGCAAGCATTAGCGTCCTCTAATGCAAGAGTTGGTATTGGACTATTATATATATTATATTATGTAATAATTTTTTTTTTCCTAACTGGTTACTCCACCAGCTAGGGGATTATATTAATTCAAAATAAATATAGGCTAATTACAATTCACGACCACCCCAAAGCTTCCGCTTGTCGGGGGTGGCGTCTTCTTCACTAAATGTTGCAACTTTTTAAGGGTATTGTGGGTTCAATAGGTCTTGCTTATTGAGTCTGTAGCAACCATTTTTTTATTACTTTTTTTGCTTTCCCAATTTTTTCTTCATTTTTTATAGCTTGGGGGATTTCGTTGAACAATTTTTTTATTACCAAATTATTTTCCCTGTCCCCATATCTATTGTATGTAATTGGTATCTGTAACCTTTGTTGTTGCCTCGCCTCTAGTTTTGCCCATTTATTTATCATCGAAATAATTTTGTTTCATAATTTTAAATTTTAAGATTTTATTGCACGTTAATAATTCAGCATGTTGATATTTCTAAAATGTATCATTGTATTTTTTGTTAAATTTTTCCGAAAACATATTATTTATACAATTCTATCTTGTATTTTTTCTATGTAATTGTTATTATCACATCCCCATGATGTGATCCCATAACTGATAACTGATTCCACTAGTGCATGGTACACCATCTTTCTAGCTTTCAAAGGAACTCCATATTTCAATTTATGAAGTACTCCACTTGCCGATCTTAGTTTTTTACAAACTGAGTCAATTTGTGTTTCCCAGTTAAAATTCCCATCTATCCAAATACTAAGATATTTATGCTCCTCTACTACATCTTAATAATAATAATAACTCTTTATTCTTCCAAACATGTACATTTTTTACCATAATCAGGGCGTCCCCAAGCCTAATGGCGCGTGGGGAAACGCCCAATAACCATAGTTAATATATTATATAATATGCAGTTTGTGCATCCGGGGCAGCCTATACTAGCGCACTGGATCATCGTGTATAAATGCCTAGCAACGCACAAAAAGAAACCAAATATATTAAATGAGCAATGGAGTCAACATTGTAGTGTAGCTATACTGCAAGGCAACCATAGACCATACTGTATGTAGACTGCTGACGCGTTGGGCTAATTACTATACTACTGAACCGTGACGGGCTGTGGATCGTGGATCATTGGGTCCTTGGAAGTAGGTACCCCTTTCTTTGGTGTGTTTTATTTTTTGCACACATCTCAAATTTAAAGTAGCGCCAAATTTGCTTACTCAGCCAATTTTCCCTTTTAAATTCTATTAAATTACAAAAATCGTATTATCTAAAGAAAATGTAAACAAAAAGTAAAAAATATTGTTTTTTGGATGCGTAAATTATATTTAACCCCCAGAAATTCTGGAAAATACAGTCGACTCTTGTTAATTCAAACTTGCGATAATTCGAACATCTCTATAATTCAATGTTATCACGAGTTCCCTACAAAATCTCTTTATATGTCAATCAATACGTTTTTATGCACTTGGTAAACCGTATGAAAAAATCATTGCTACTGTATGTAACAAAACGACGCTTTAATTCGAACTCACCGGCGTCCAACACTCGGCAATTCAAAGTATTCAAACTAAATAAATAAAGTAAATGGGGTAAATAGATTTTGGTCATAACGTTATCCCCCACAGTGCTACCCTTGAATCAATTCTACAGTTCTAAAGTGCTCCACACACAGTATGTACAAATGCAGCACGCTATATATGGGAAGGACTATACCACGCTTTATGATTTTAAAGTTGTAATTTGAAAAATTAGAATAGCAATGTAGAATAATAAGTAGCTCCTGAGGTAACCTCAGATAAAGAAAAGAAAAATAACCGACTTATTTTTTTAAAAAATGAGACCAAAAAGAAATTAGACCATGGCGTTTTGTGTTGCCTGATTTGAAATTCAAATATCTATGTCTTTTCTTCTCGCTATGCCACTCCCTACTCCGTTCGCTCTAACTTGGGTGAAAACATTTCCCCTGCGAAATATTTTCCCGTGTGAATTCTCCAGACGAGAATAAATCCCAAGGTAACCTCATTCTTGTCACATGAATTCAACTGACAAGTTCCTCTGTGCACAAGACGATATTAGTTTCAAGGTAAACCTATTATTTATATGGTACGGTATGCATATTTATTGGGCTAAAATTCGATTTAAATGTCAAATTTACAGGAAATTTCACGCTTTGTTCTAAATTCCCAATAGCAGTAAAGAGTTACGGATTAACTAATCCTGTAATCTATGCAAGTACAATATTTTATAGCTGCATAGATGATTAACCTGCGTGCCGCGTGTTGGCCCGTCCATACTACCCGCTCTCGCTGGCTTCCTTTGATGGAGACCGACACTTGAGCGATTTTCTGCGGCAAGCCGTTGGCTCAGTGGCACATGCCAACGGCCACGTCCACATTGTATTGGCTCTGCCGCATTAGCAATGCCAACGGCGGCATAGTGTGGACGCCGCTTTATATACCCTTACCAAATCGTGCTTGTTCACCCTCCGGTTGGCTGAGAGAAAGGGTCTCCAGTTCCCTCTCCAAATCGACATGGCAAACACTCGCGTCCCACGACTGTAAACCTGAAACAACAAAAAAAAATACACAGCTGAGTAAATTTGCTTTGTTAACCGTATGAACATTTTGAAAATGCTGCCGGGACAAAAGCGGTATCAGACATGTTAATTAAATGTTTTTATTTGCACGGTGTCTGTGCCGATTGCTGACCTGAATGGCTAATCTGCCATTTTGAATGCAATTCTGCATGAACGAGTATGTAAATTGAATCAAATTGACAACAGCAAATACACCAAACGTACATTGGAAAATGACAGTATTTTTCTAAAAGTTCTATTTCAAAAAACGAAAGAATATGTTTTGACTATTCGGTACTAAGTCTGGGTTGATGGGCGTATTTCGGAAAGTCTAATTCAGAAGATTTCTATGATCTAGGGGATAACTGCGCACCATCGTATATTCGGCTTCGCGCCAGCTTCCGAAATCGCCAAGAAATTGGCAAGAACCTTACTGTGTACAGCGTTCCAATAAGCTCATAATATGTTTTCACACCTGAGGTGCCCATTCCATTGACCGGCTAGAGCTATTTCCAAAAACGGTGACGTGGTAGCGGACATTCAAGACTTAGGTGGCGTTTCCACCGACCTCGCATTGCAGAATGCCAATGACATTGACGGAAATTAGAATTTTTCTTTTTATAGAAATCTATTAAAATGTTTGTACTTAACATATCCCATGACGCTATTTTTTAATAATAGTTTATTTGTTTGTGATTTTACTGTATGATCATTGATCAATTTTAACTATGGCATAGAGGAAAATAAACATTTCCGTCAATTCTGCAATGCGAGGTCGGTGGAAACGCCACCTAAGTCTTGAATGTCTGCTACCACGTCACCGTTTTTGGAAATAGCCCTAGCCGGTCAATGGAATGGGCACCTAAGCGTTACAGCCCAGGTCCGTTTCCCACCACTATGACAGAGTGGGGATACCCGTACCTGTATATTCAGAGCTCTGAGCAAGAGGGAGTTGACAGTTGTGTCCCAGAAGAGATTTTAGATTGTTTGGGATTTTTAAGGCTATGATGAAAATCGATGCAAAGAGTTACGCGCAAAATATCCCAGAAAACCTACAGAGTGACCCACTCAACGTTTTTATAAATAAAGAATCCTCACTAAAAGAGCCGAAATAGCGGGAAGCTGATTCGGACACATTTTCGGCGATAGATCCATTAAAGCTTGATCCTGCTGATCCCTCAAGGGCGAAAAAGAGCAACAGCGAAATAGAATGTTTAAAATTCGTTGCTCATGGATTTTTTATGAGGATCATGCATTACGTGAGAGCGCTGGAATGGATCGTGTTGGAAACAACAGTCGGGGGTTATCCATTTCACCATTGTATGAGGATTACATTCACCACAGGTCTGCTGCTGTGTATACAATATACTATATGTGCTTATGGATTTAGTTGAGCGCCAAGACCTTTCATGCTGCTGGGTTTAAGAGATAAAGCTTTGAGAAATTTCAAATATAGGGCGTTTAATATTTTGTAATAATTTCATTATAGTCGCTCAGCTTAGAATCAGCTTAAATGTACTGCATTTGTATTGTACAGTTTGTTTATATGCAGCATGATTCACAAGTAAACAATCAAGATAGACATCTCATGAGTAATTAAGGATCTAGGTCTAAGGATTTTTAGGGAATCCTATCTCTCGAACACGGCTTTATTTGGGATGTTCTGGTCAGCAACAAGCCCAGCAGCTGTGCTCTTTCCTACTGGGGTAGGTAAGGTACCCATTAGGGTAGGATGGACCTTGGCCCAGCCGAAAATGTTTCTTTCTACCCGCAGTCTGCACCTCGAGTTTAGATTTTTCAGACTAAGACATTGACATTCCTCGAAAAAGGAGGTCCAGGGGTTTCCCCCACGGGGACTTAAAAAAATGAAAGTTTTACGTATTGTGACAGCAAAAAAAACAACTGAGCCACAAAAGACTAAGCCATAAAACTGCCAACGGGCTGAAAGAGGTCAATCAGTTACATTCATTAAATTGTTTGCATTCGATTAACCTTTTTTCTAATAAGAAACTATACTTTTTGGGCGTTTTTTTTTTCAAAAAATGATGAAGGTTACATTTTTTAAGTGGCAGTGGAAATTAAATAATGAAACATATAAATAAAAAACTTGGTGAGAGACTGAGAGCACCTACTAATTAAAAAGTTATACTGTGCAATCCAATCTTCATCAATCAGAGGAAACACTGTTTTTAATCAAACCAAAAGCTTTCTGACCTGACACAAGCTCACTGACTGCAAACGAAAGAGCTTTATAAATCACAGATATTCCACAAGACATTCAGATCAACTAATTGCACTTTAAGGATTTCTTTCTCTCCTTCTTTAGGAAAAATTATACCTGTTTCAATTTCAAAGTTCTTCTTTCAAGCAACTTTTTTAATTTCCCCCACAGCATTAGGTTTTCTTTTTGAACTTCTGAATTTGAAAGACAAGCTATTTTTATGCTGACAATGTCATTTTGAGTAGTAGTTACATAGGCAGGTACTACACCTGCGGTCCCTTGACTTAGTTACCTTTACAATATTTTCAATAGATTTTTATAGAATGATATATCGTAAGCAAATTAAATGGTGGTTTTCAGTTTCTTTTCATTTTGAGACAAAAATTAAATTCAATGGCCGATAAGAGGTACCTAACTTACGACATGATAAAAAACGGTAAAAGTAAACTTATTGATGAAGAATGGAACATAAAAAGACACTGAAGCAGTATTGGACTGTATTTAAATACGAGTAGTTTTAATATTTGTGACGACTGAAGCTGTAATGTAAGCGACTATCCTATTACTGAGTATTTTTCAGATGGAATATCTAGTAAAACTGGAATTACTCTTCGCCCAGCCATTGAATATTATACTCAACAATAATATTACTAGTGTGTATAATTTCCCAGTGCGAATTGATTGGAAAGGTGAGACACACTTAGGTGCCCATTCCACCGACCGGCTAGGGTTATTTACAAAAACAGTAACGTGGTAGCAGACATTCAAGACTTAGGCGGGGTTTCCACCGACCTCGCATTGCAGAATTGACGGAAATGTTTATTTTCCTCTATGCCATAGTTAAAATTGATCAATGATCATACAGTAAAATCACAAACAAACAAACTAAAATTAAAAAATGGCGTCATGGGATATGTTAAGCACAAACATTTTAATAGATTTCTATAAAAAGAAAAATTCTAATTTCCGTCAATGTCATTTGCATTCTGCAATGCGAGGTCGGTGGAAACGCCACCTAAGTCTTGAATGTCTGCTACCACGTTACCGTTTTTGTAAATAGCCCTAGCCGGTCGGTCGAATGGGCGCCTTTTGAGTAGTATGAAAATGCTATGGTATGTACAACATTGAATGGCTGGGCCAACACTAAAATATGTTGATTCACTTATAGAGAGATCATATGAGGAACAAAATTTCAGAACGGCACTAATCCAATTTCGTAAAATGTTCAGGAAACACGAAAAACATAATTATTTCGGTTTTATTATAACGGGAATATAAAATAAAATTTTAACCCCTCAGAAGACTGGGTTAATTTTTTGTTTTTTTTTTGTTTTGATTAGCAAACCAGATTCAACTCATCTTCAAGATGGAAAATCGATGATAAAATAAATTTTTAATTTTCATGGATTTGTGACGTTTTGAAAGTTTGCTCCTCATATGCTAAATAGAGTGGTAATACAACGTACAGTAATACAACACCCAGTCACGAACCCTCTTAGTCTCGCCTATTATACAATCATCATTCATATTTTGACAGTTTCGTTTTACCATACTATATAAAGTAGAGCTCGGTTATAAGAGAAATGATCCCAAGCTAATACTAGAAGTTTTCTACTAATTGAGGTTCTTAACTAAACTCCACCCTCACCATTTTAACTCAATACATCAGTTCAGTAAAGATTTTTTAAGTTTGCTCGATGCTCTCCATTTTTACTGCTGATATCTCTTGAAGTTCTATTTATAACCGAGATGCTATTGTGTACTGAGCAATTCACACCATATGTGAAGCTTTCAACCAAAAATCGTCTGTATTTTCTGAGTTTCTTACTTCACTAACCGTGTGTCAATATACATCTAAATACTGTGTTCAAGCACTGTAGCTGTATATATAGGTCTAATCTACAATTCAGTTCGAGTAAATACAGCGTAAAAGGTTATAATATTTTTCTAATTGTAAAAAGAAGACAAATGAAAGGCGTAGCTATAAAAATGGAAATAGAAGAGAAAAATTCTAAATAATATAATTCCGCTCGACGCGAGCAAAAATATAGTGCATCGCTAAAGCGTTGGAGGTCCCATTAACAGTTAAATCCAGCAAAAAGCTCAGATATAAAAGCTTAAAATTGAGAACAAAGAGCCACTGATATCCTTGCATCCAGCATATTCAGATGTTACCGAAAGGTTTTCCGGCTTCTCAACTTTCCTTTTTTGAAAAAAGTTGGTCGAGTAGGTACCAAGGGTATTGTTTTCCGATGGCTGTCGCCTTTCCTGTAAATATAAGTTGCACTTCACCATCGATTCCCAGCTGTGCTGTGTTCATACATGAACAATGAGGTTGTGCAAACTGAAAAGCTTCTTTTTCTCTCAGCCTTTACACGGCACCTTTTATTCATTCATATTGTACGCAGAGGCTGCCTATTCTGTGCTTTTTGCAATAGCTAACAGCGCCATTTCAAATGCGTGTTGCATGCGGCATGTTGGAAAAAATTAAAAATTAGATTACTCGTGACTTTGTGGTATTTCATTTTCATAAACAAAAAACAAAACCTAAAAGTTTTAGGAAAACTTGCCATAACTATAACCCGAATTAGTAAAACTCAAATAATCGTTAAAAAATTAACTTTGTCTAAGAAACCCACTTGTGTTAGACAGCTAGTAGGTAAATCCCTTTATAGCCTACTTAATATAAATTTTTTAACGACTATTTGGGTTTTACTATAGTAATTCGGGTTATACTGTAGTTATAACAAGTTTTTCTAATACTTTAAAAGTTTTTCTAAAACTTTAAAAGTTTTTTTTTGTTGGTTTCTGCGGCATGATGATGGATATATGAGGATTGACTCGTATATGGTTGCAGCGAATTGTACAAGATATTCCTAATAATTGGGCATTTGATTGGTTTCACAAAGGCATACTTTACATAAAACACTGTTCATATCAATTCTACAACTACTATATAAAGTTAGTAGAATTCTTGTACTCAATTCCACAGTGTAAATAGTCCATAGAAATACATTAACTGGAGCGGCGGGAGCCATAATATGCCTTATGAGGCACCCGTTAACCATAAGCCAACTATCAGAGATAAGTACCAACACAAAAAATATCGAAGTTGCAGCATAGAAGAACGGATACCTGGACCCGGTCAAAAACTCTGTACTTAGCTTGTGCAGGCTACACTTATCACTGGTTTTCTCCGACAAAGTGCATACTAATCTTGTGCAGGCTACACAAGCAGCCATATTGTTAACGGTCTCCAGCCACGGGATGAAATAGCCAACGTAGCCGACATGTTTACAAATAAATGAGTAATTAGTAAATATTACATAGAACACCAAAAAACACGATTGGCTTCGACCTCATGTCTTCGTCAAGTGAGCCTAAAATTTAAATTAAGCCAAAGAAATCAAACAAACATTATTCCCTAACTGCAAAATCTAACAAGGGTGAATTAGTTATAAGAAAAGTTATATCGTTCAAAAGGGGTTTATCCCTATTAATTTCGTAGATATAGCGGCTACAGTACAGCTTTTTGGTAATTAGTACAATTAGTAGAAGTAGCCTACTTCGAATTAACTGTGTAACTATGTAACACCTTGTACCGTAGATATTTCATTTTTCTTGACCCGGTGGCAATCGTAATCAATCGAGACTTTCCGTCTGTTGTCAACTTCAACGTTTTTTTCAATTTATGTAAACAATTCTGAGTGAATGTTATGCTTACATTTCATGAGGCAACATTTAATAATAAAAGATTGAACTGTGACATAGTTGGAAGCAATTAGTGGTTAAGGGTGTACAAAACCATGTGTCAAGTAGGAAATAAAGTGTTAAATCGTCAAGCTCGGCAAATAATTTCCAATGTGTATAATTATTTTAAAAAGGAAGCTGAATCAAGTGTTCATATGTAAAGTAGTTAAAGTTTGGTTTATTCTAAAAGGTATGTACCGTGCAATTCAACAAATAATTTGGTCACCACTTGCTATAATATACGACTGATTCCGAAAGTGGTCGATCATCGCCGGGTCAAGAAAGAAATGAAACTGCCTACCAACACACGAAAAAACAGGTACCGTACATGGTCTCCAAAAGTTTACGCGAATGGGGCACTTGAACCAAAACCCACTAGGCTGTACTGTGTTTGTGGGCAAATTACGATATTGACAGGAGCCTTTTATATTCAATCTATAGGTAGAACAGTATATATAGTAGGTAATAGCGTAAGCTATAATAGTTTTGATGGTTATACGTGTTATTAGGAGTGAGGATTGTGATAATTTCATGAAATGGTTCTGTCGCGTGAGACGAAAGAATGTGCGGCATCGATCGCGGCGTATCTCACATTCAAATTTCTCTGGGTCAATCGTATAATTGCTAAGGGACCCTTTCCACAAATAAAGTTTCGCCAAAGCACGCACGTGTTTTTACTCAGAAGGCTTGAATCATTAATTAGTTTTTGATAAAAATTCTGCGAAGAGCTGTTTCTTTAATGGACAACAGGCTCGCGAATCTAATAGGCCTATTTAGAAAAAGCGGAAAAAAAATATTTTTGTAAATTTACCTAGGTATATATGGTGTATCCCAGGGGTCGGTAACGTGAGGCTCGCGAGCCGCATGCGGCTCTTTGGCTCATTGGGTGCGGCTCTTCCCTATATTACCGGTTCTATACACAAAAATTAAAACAACATAAAATATAACATAGGCTAGGCCAATAATACAAGAATAAATAAAAAATTAAATCAATTTTGATGTTTGATTTTTTTGTTTGGGGTGTGTGGCTCTTCTAACAAATCTAAATCTGGTTATCTCGAAATTTGGCTCATCTGTAAAAAAAAGTTGCCTTGAACTATTCAATAGAACTTTTATGACTTGCATAGGTAAAAAAAACACGATAACCTAATAAGGACTGGTAGAGGATCTTTTCTCATGACCACTGCTCTGTGAACTTATGGTTCTTATCAGCTTCTTTAAAACGACCGACGAGAGTGAAGTTAAACAAATTTAAAAAAAAATCAATATATGATTATTACTTTCTGGTATTGTATGCTTGTGTTCCGAGCGCAATACATTGCTATTTGAGAATGTTATTATAATATTTTAAATGTTTTACTAGTCTCTGTAATGTGGTACCTACGTTATTGAAAAGGAATAATTACAGTAAAAATATGTAAATAACATTATTGTATATTGCACGTCATACAATATATATATATATACTATATATATACTGTACATTAATGTCTACCCCAGCAGTGAGCACTATTGTATGGACTTGTACCTATTTAATTTGGGAGAAATCCTCCTCCACAGGCACACGAATTACAGAAACTCCTGTTCCTTTCGTTTCCTGCGGCTTACAGAATTTACCACCAATTAAATATATCCACAAACAAAGTAACTCCGGATGTAGCAAAGGGATAATGAACCTCTAAAACATTACATAATATTCTCGGCGATTCATAGCTCCAGTAAGGCTTCGTAATCCGCCTTCTTAGATCTAATCCGCACATGAAAAACTAAGCTACATGATACAGTGTGTCCTAAATTTTATTCTGCTGCAAATACTAAAAACATATCCAGTGTAACCTGCTGAGTTTCTAATACATAGAATGAAGATTTAAACAGTGTAATACAGATTTCAATTCTATAGCAATTATTGGAAAATTAGACGAATTGTGAATATCTCAATTATAACATATGGGAATTGACATTTCCATTTCAATAAAAAAAGTAGAAGATACTATAGTTTTAAAATTAAAACTATAATTGGTTTGCCGGGGTGTAGATTGTATCATTACCCAGGGAGTCAGGGTAGCAAAGGGTGTGTCTAGGTTTTGCGTGATAGAAAATACACAAAGTAGCGTGCGCCCTTTCTTGAATGAAATTAGCATATTTATTAGGGTACCGTACAGGCTATCGCGCTGATTTTTATGTTTTTAAAATTCTTCTAGACACAATTCTGTCACGATAACGGACTTCGGTCGATAATCGAAGAAGAATTTTGCTCTTCCTGATTTCCAGAGCTTTAGCTTTTTCATGAGTTATCCAATTTTTTTATATCCTTAATTTCGGTTAGTAGGGTAGTATGACCTTTTGATATTGTTGCCCTTCCCCATTGCAATTTTTAAACCCCCTGCGGAATACATTTTTCTGGCTCTCCTGGATAGAAATTCAACCACTTAAAAAGTGAATTTACCCAGTACTCAACCCCTCAAGAAAAGAAATTACATTGGAAGGTTTGCAGTAAAATTCTTAAACTAACCACTTCAATTACATTAAGAAGACAAGGTTACCAAGGAATTCACAAGTTGGGAAAATACTTGGCTATTTTTCCGACGCTGAGTCTTGCTCCTTAAAGCGCAATCCTTAATCGAATTCAACCCCTGAAGGCCAACACCACTTGTTTTTTTTTAAAGTCGAATTTCACAGTAAATATTCATTGTACTGTAGAGCTTGAAACAATATCATAGCCGTTAGAAGAAATACTGATATTATGATACATGATATGTTACCGTCACTAACCCCGATTGGCCATAATATTCAGAATTTACGTAGGCAAAAACTGCTGATATGGCGTTCGGACGTAAAAATCAATTCTGAATACTATGTTATAAATGTCAAAGTAGGTAATACGTTTTCTTGTACTAGGTACGCATAGGCACATTGTTGAAGGGTAAGCCCAATTTGCAAAAGAACAGGTACGAGGGAACCCGCGTACATGCTTTCCTATTTTTATATTAGCACACCGATACTTTTCAAGTAATACGATGGTGGGACCAGGTGTAAGTAGGTAAGCGTGGACAGTATTCGTAGGTAAATTTACCTCACTAGAATCTGTTTTAAAAACGTTGGGGAGGTAACTCGTGACTAATGGACCGCCAGGCGGCTCTTCTCTCAGTAATCCATCTAAGCTTTGTTAAGGCGCATATTCCACCGACCGGCTAGGGCTAAATACAAATACGGTGAAGTGGTAACAGACATTCAAGACTTAGGCGGGGTCTCCATTGACCTCGCATTGCAGAATGCAAATGACATTGACGGAAATGTTTGTTTTTCTTTTTATAGAAATGTATTAAAATGTTGGTAATTAACATATCCCATGACGCCATTTTTTAATTTTAGTTTGTTTGTTTGTGATTTTACTCTATGATCATTGATCAATTCACAATGGCATAGAGTAAAACAAACATTTCCGTCAATGTCATTTGCATTCTGCAATGCGAGGTCGGCGGAAACCCCGCCTAAGTCTTGAATGTCTGTTACTACGTCTTCGTATTTGTATTTAGCCCTAGCCGGTCGGTGGAATAAGCGCCTAATATTCAGGTACAGTTCCATGTTCTGTCAATGCCTATAATGAATGTGGACTCTCTCGGGGGCGGAAACAATGGCAGCAGCATGCACTGCAGGACAGGAAGCCTGCAGCAGAAATAAAGCAATCGCCAAAGTTGAGATTCACCCATTAATTAGTGCGAAAATAGCACATGGCAGCACGAAAAGGTTAAAGGTCAATCTCTACCGCGTTTTCCCAAATGTGACTATCATTTATCATAATTTCCTTGTTATACTTCTAACGGGAATGGATTGGGCTTTATAGCCTTAACTCCGCTAGGTTGGCTTTGTAATAGAAACAATAAAAAGTCCATATTTATTTATTTTATTGCTTTCCAATTTATACGTAGTATAAGGAAAGCTTTGTGATGGTCGAAATTTTCGATTCCGAGATTTCAACGGATTTACACGTTTTGAGGTCCCAGGAACCCAAAAAAGTGGTTTTTACGAAATGTCTGTCTGTCGCTCTGTTTGTCGCTCTGTCTGTCTGTGCGTCGATTTCCGGGCAAATTACTCGGTCGATTTTGATGAAATTCGGCATGTAGGTTCACAAAAATCATACCTCGGATTCGTTTTTTTATATTTTGAGCTAACTCAATTTGGGGGGTTTTATTTTCAAAAAACAAATAAAAAACGTTTAAAAAAATTATTTCTCAAAAACGGCTCCAACGATTTCTTTTAAAATCACATATATTGTAGTCGTTATTAATGTTGACAAAATGCGGGGGGTCGCTTGCCCCTTGATAGTTTGCTTCTGGGGGTAAAAAAAATAAAAATAACTAAATTTTAATGAAAAATGACTACAAAATTCTGTGAAACCTTTCCATCGATGATTTCTACCTTCAGGCATGCTTTAGGTGTTAAATTGAGTAACGAAACCGGGCGGGCAGGTTGCTTTCCCAAAAAATTATTTGGTTTTGTGCAAAAGAAATGTTTTTGAAAAAATGATAGAAAATTCACGGTCAAATGCATTGCGTGCCAATATTGCTGTGTGGTAATTTGTTGGTATGACCCATCTAGAATTTACCTCACCTCCAGTGACGTCATGTCCCCCCCCCCCCCCCCCCCGACGAGATGCCCCAAATTGAACTATAGGAAAATTATTTACCATGAAATTACTCATTTTCTCTAGCTACTACTTGATAAATTGGAAAGCATGTTCGAATAAACTCGGACCGGTTCTTTATTTAACGGGAATTGAGTCAGGAATGGTCTAGTTGGTAGAGAACTTCACTATGAACCAGCAGGCCGAGGTTCGAGCCACAACATAAATGGAAATATTTTTCACCCGGTCTGGGCCCACCTAACCCTAATGGGCCTCAAACAATAGGGACTCAGGCTTATAGACCCCTTAGCCATCTTTAAGCTCAACAGTTCTTAATTATATGATGAAATTGAGAAACTACAATGCGGTACAAATATGGCATGTAGCCAGCACCGCATTAATTTAGCAATAATCGGAATTGTCTTTCTTTACAGTATAGCCTTCCCGAGAATATTAAGTGCTGAATTAGCACGAATTTTCAAGTTTCAGCTGGTGTTTCAATCCTTTTCGAACCCCTAAATGTTGGATTTCATCCAAAAACTCAATTAACTGTAACATTGTGTATACAGAACGTACGTGCTGCATGCGGAGCACCAAATTAGACACCACTAAAAACTTACTACAGTAATTAACGAATCAAAAGGTTTGAAAATCAGTAGATACCGTAGCAATCGATACAAGGAAGCGTTCACGAATTCGATGGCCGGGTGGTAAAGTGCTTGCCCTTGTGCGAGTCTTTACACACCATGTGATCGGAGACATGTCGTTACTCAACACGGGTACTCACTTACAGAGGCGACTGAAGAGGTCAATCGGATACATTCACTGAATTGTTTGTATGCGATTAACCTTTTTTTAAAAAATAAAAAACAAAATACTAGTGACAAACCGGTTTGTATGATGCATGCAAAATTTACTGAATTTTACCTGGGAAAAAGTTGTCCTGAGACTAATGAATCCGAAATTGTCTTATTAGTATGGTTTGGTCAAAATTAAACACATTGGCTAGAAGTAATGTATCAAAATAAGTGCCTAAAATTAGCAAACGGTGTAATCCAGTAAGTAGTAAGTACAGCAGAAGTGCAGCAGTTATAGAAGTGCCTTAGGTATACTTGTCAGATATCAACAACTACCTGTAGGGAACTTCTGTATTTGAGATATACGATAAGATAGCACTACCAGACATATTCCGAACGCACCATGAAGCTTACAAAAAAAAAAAAACTGCTTCAAATTAATACGAACCTATCAAGCGCTTAACCGCAGGAAGAAAGAATTAGAACCCGGCCTCCGCCCGAGTGAGGAGTCCATAGTTGATGGAGTGACGTAGGGTACAAAACCGAGACTACTGCTGGAGGAGTGTTCTCGAGCTGGCAAAAGCCCATCAAGGGAAACACGCCATGCGATCGGAGACGTGTCGTAACTCAACACGGGCACTAACCTACAGAGGCGACTGGTTGAGGTCAATCGGATACATTCATTAAATTGCTTGTATGCAATTAATCTTTTAAAAAAAAAAAAAAAAAAGAAAATAAAAAATAAGAGTTCAAAATAATAACCCGGGATCGGACAGAACGAAAATTTTGCTGGAAACCATTACATATAGATTGTGCCATATGAAGAAGGGGACATCATGGTCTGATTCAAAAATTTGTAAATGGTTGTATGACGAAACCATTGAAGATGTCACGAAAAATATTGAAGTTGAGCTGCGAGATTACTCGTTTGCAATCTGAACTGGCTGGGAAATGGCAGAGAAATTGACGTACCGCAATAAGATGAAAAGACGACAAATGTAAGCGATCACGGTTCAGTTATCACCCACCACTGAAACCCCTTTCCAATTTTTCATTTTACAGAAAGGTCAAAATCCCTCTTTTTCATATGGTGTAATGGAGTAATGCAACCTTTTTTTAAATTACCTCTCAAGGGAAGCAAGTACGGTACCATTTTATGGAAACCCCCTTTTTCGGTTTTTTATCGGTTAATAAGGACTTGCTCGGGCCGAGCTAGAAGTTCTCACACCAACCAAGAGTCCGAGACCTACGTAATTACCAAGCGATGTTTACCCTTCGCATTCAACTAAAAATCAATTGAGATTTGAGTCAGGGATTGTGTCTCTACGTCTGAAGTTTAGGGAAAACTTTACCTCAAAATTTTTAAACGTTAATCGATCCTGTAACCTGTAACCAGCACCTGAACACGATTGTATTGCTTTTTTCGTTTTTTGATCATGAATGTTAAATAATTACTGTAAATGTTTGGTTGTGGTGCCAGGTAGTTTATTTCTCTTATGATAATCTTATGTATATCATCTTTTCCATTATGGATTAGAATATACGAGAACGCCGGACGGTATAAGTTATGCAATTTAGCCTGTAGTGTACAGTAAGTTCAAATAAAAGAATAATTACTTAGCTGATCAATATCACTATTATACCTATAATTAAAATTATTCATACCGGCAACCGCCTTCGAGCTCTTTATTTTACTTTACTGTATATTATGTCGAAATATCAAAAAATACCTAACCATGGAAACTATTCCATACAGTATATACTGTATGCAGGGACGGATCCAGCCCATTTGGGAAGGAGGGTAGTTGGGGGTCAAAATGGGAAACATATGTAGGATCGATTAAATCAGAGCGTAATAAATTAACTTACAATAGATTTAATTAATTTGGGAGGCGGCTGCCCCCCTGCCCCCCCCCCCCCCTGCATCCATCCATGACTGTATGTAATAGTAGCCTAGTAGTATTTTCTATGTATCTCGTACAAACTTTTAAAGCGCATACTAGGCAGATGGTGAATTCTTAGTTTTAAAAATCAGGCTTATAGGTTTATAGTTGTATTTTTCATTGTTTTTTTGTACGTTTATAATGGAAGAGTAAAGCAGGAAATAACCACACTTCCATTTTCATGTTTTATTTGATATTTCATTATTATTTTTGTATAAGTGTACCTGTACAAAAATAAATAAATATTAATATAAATAAATATTAATATAAATAAATACGTATCATATAAATAAATATAAATTGGCAGATATATGCATACATTTATGTATACCTATTTGACTGTTTATTTGGGCTTTGAATCATTCCTGTAAGTTTTTGAACATTAATTAGCAAAGTTCAAGAGCCTACCTCTGTTCTATCCCGATAGGACACTGAATGAGATTGAAGGCTAAAAAGTTAGCCTTTTCGTAATTTGCCTTATTGTAAGTACCGAAATGTAATTTTTAACTTCTGGCGTAATATTGACAGTTAAAGAATTGGTTTCACATTTTATGAAATAAAACTTGTGCTTCACACTTGAACGATTTTGTTTCCGTGCGAGTTACTTCTCAAGTCAACATATGGTGGCCCCCAACACATCTGAGAAGCTTCGCGAAAATGAGAGCGTATTGACTTGAAATTCGAAAATTTTCTGAAGCGAATACTAGAATTAGATTTTCTCGAATAGAAAGATTGATTATTCTTCACTGCTTACAAATACCTCAACCGGCATGGCACATCAAGAAAAACTATAGGAAAATATTGAAGTAGGCCTACTTCTAAAATACCTAAAACACCAATAAATAATCTTTAATAATAAATAAATAATAATTATAACTTCTTTATTAAAATGTATTTAATTTACTATGTAAGTTATTAAAAATCAAGTTGTGGAAGACTATATTCATGCATCATAATTATAGTATTATAAAATATGTTTAACTGTTTGTGTTTCAGTACTTCCATGAATTTTACTGGGGAAATTTTAGTACCCAGTAACTTTCATGAAAGAACTGCTATGGCTAAAAATAAAAATACCTTAAAATGTGATGTACGAAATAGCCTTCTACAACATGAATAGACTAATTCTGTGATAACTTGGAAAGTAAAAATTTATTAAAAGTAAAGATTCAATAAAAACAATTTTGGTTTGCCCATTTTTGTACGTTCCACAACCTTTTAATTCTGTTTGTTGTATATCACCACGAGTAATTTGTTCATTCTGTAATTAGTCGACTTCTATGGCAAGGTGGTAGCGTCCTTGTACTTGTGCGAGTCTCTACAAGCCATGCGATCAGAGACGTGTCGTAACTCAACACGGGTACTTACCTACAGAGGCGACTGAAGAGGTCAATCGGATACATTCATTAAATTGTTTGTATGCGATTAACCTTTTAATAAAAAAAATAAAAAAAGTTTCTTACGTTTTTTTTTAATTTAGTGATAAATCTAAGCTTTAGGTACCAATTGTGTTTCAAACCTGTAATATATAGATTTACAGTACGAATACTGTATACATATACATTTGGATTAATGGGCTCTCAGTAGAGTCTATTTCAACACCCTCCCTTTTAATTGATGGCTTGGGAGTTCCCATTACCAAACCTTTCAGCGAGGTTAACCCCAATAATGGAGAACAGATATAAAGGTGTATTTGTCGAGGATTGCAAAGAGCTGGAGACGACCGCAGCTCTTCCCACCACATACCCCCCCCCCCCCAACTCCATTTCGCAGTCTCCCCTATTTCTGCTATTAGAGATATAGAAGGAGAGAAAAGCGATGGCGAGGGCACAATGTTTTGAAAAAGCAGCGTTCGAGTCACAAATATATATTTGTCCCCGTTTTCGAAATATATAGCGAAGGAGGAAAAAGGTTGGTCACAATTTTTTGCTGATGACGTTGTTCGCTTCCACTTCAGACTCACCTCTTTTTGCTTTTTCGCCCTTTTATCGATTTTTAAAATTCTGATAAATTTGCCCTATTTTTTTGCATTGCTTTACGGACATATACTTATGCATACATTGCCCTATTGTATGAATAGCAATTGAATGAGATGAAACACTGTTTTTTTCCTATTCCTTTTTGTAACCCAAGAAACACTGTGCTTCATTTAATGTTTTATTATTTTCTGGTCGCAAACGCATGTGGGCAACAATTGCATAATATAGGTTGACCATATTAGTTACAAAACTGACTTTGCTCTGACCAGTTGAAGGAACGCTTCGTACGTTAAGTATCAGAGTCTGCCTGTCCAACGGGATGGGAGCTCAGGTAAGTGCTGTAAGGTTGGTGACGAGGTGCTAAGCGACGACACTAAGGTGAGGAGTTGGAGTCATGGTTGGAGTTCTAGGGTGGGCAGAATGGTAATGGCCCCTAAAAAATTGAATTTACACTTTTGAGTTTATTCTCGTATATTTGCTTTCCAATTTATACGTAGTATAAGGAATGCTCTGTGATGGTCGAAATTTTTGATTCCGAGATTTCAACGGATTTACACGTTTTGAGGTGAGGAACCCAAAAAATAGGTTTTTACGAAATGTCTGTCTGTCACTCTGTCTGTGCGTCGATTTTCGGGCAAACTACTCGGTCGATTTAGATGAAATTTGGCATGTAGGTTTACAAAAATCATAACTCGAGACCATTTTTTTTTTATTGGGGGCTAACTAAATTTTGGAAGGTTTTATTCTCAGAAAACTCCAAAAAAACGTATAAAAATATTATTTCTCAAAAACGGCTCCAACGTTTTCTTTTAAATTCACATATATTGTAGTCGCTATTAATGTTGACAAAATGCGTGGGGTTGCTTGCCCCTTGATAGTTTGCTTCTGAGGGTAAAAAAATAAAAATAACTAAATTTTAATGAAAAATGACTAAAAAATAATTTTTCTGCGCAACCTTTCTATCAATGATATCTACCTTCGGATATGTTTTAGGTGTTCAATAGAGTAACAAAACCTAACAGGTTGTTTTCCCAAAAAAATATTTGGTTCTGGGCAAAAAATTATTTTTTGAAGAAATTATGGAAAATACATTACCTGCCCTGACATTGTTACTACTGTTACAATATATTGGTCTGTTCGTTCCAGAATATGCAATTGAGTTTTAGGGGTTTTTAATATATTGAGGTGGAGGTTGTTTTGGTGTTGTGGAAAAAATGTACCGAAAATGGTTGGTTTAAAAAGATATTGAAAGATGTGAAAAATATGAAAACTGTTTGTAATAATTATTCATTGTAAAAGTAGATTGCAGTTTTCACAACTTTGTTATATTTGGACACACTGTAATATAATTAATTAAATCACACATCTTCCTAATAATATAAACTATTATTAATAAATTTTAATTATAACAGTGATATTATCAACCAAGTTGTGTAATTTTATTTAATTTATCCAGTGTACCTCCTGTAATAGTTTTTTTTTTCTGATTCACAGTGCCGTCTTATCATACAATATTATTTTCTGATAACGTAAGTGCTACCATTTTTTTCCCAACGCCTGCTTTTAGCATTTCTGCTTTGAGCAACCCTGTCAGCCTGACGGGGAGAGTAGTCTGTTTCTTAACTTGAGGCACCCTAAGGGCAGACTCTTTCACCTCGAGGGAAAGGGGAGTTGACTGACAGGGTGGACTTCCTGATTATAGTGGATTGCAAACCACTTGGGGAACATGGTAATGTCACACGATTAAATCGGATGTGACCAGGTCTCGACACGCACGTACGTCGTGGACTGGTATAGTCTCATCGTGCTATCATGTCCCACCATGTTCCCCTGCCAACACTGTGCACAGTACCAAGTTTGCCGCAGTTTGAAACTTTTTCTGCTCTCATGGAATCAACATGGTAAGGCCGTTGGCACTACTACCATAAATACAGTAAATAGTCACCACTATAGACCCGCGTAGACACAAAATTTTACCGTTTTGTTTTGCCAGCCATCCGAATTTTTAGCGAAATTCCCCAATCATCATACATAATTAATTATCATCTTGTAACTTGGAGCCGGCGCTATGCAGTTTTGCTATATAAATTAACGATTAGTTTTATCATTACTTACCAACTAGATAACTTGTATACAACTTATTTCTTTAATCTTCACATTGTTAAATATATATATACTGCTTATAATTATCGACTTCGATGGCCAGGTGGTAGCGTGCTTGTACTTGGGCGAGTACTACACGCCATGCGATCGGAGACGTGTCGTAACTCGACACAAGTACCTATTAGGTAACTTTGTGAGGCGACTGAAGAGGTCAATGGGATACATTCATTGAATTGTTTGTATGCAATTAACCTTTAAAAAAAAAAAAAAAAAAAAAAAAAAGTACAATAGTTATGTATCACACATGTAAATTATGATAAGCATAGTTAAGTAAGTTAAGTTAATTTGCATATTATTGGACTTTGTCTGTTTGCAAATAAACGCTTATTTATTTATTTATTTTATTTATTTATTTACATTTTACTTCAGTTGCAATAGGCTAAAATATGGGTTTGTAATTTCATGCGCTTACTGGTCATTGTTATAAGTAATTAATTATAGGGTTTTTTAATATAATTTGTAATTCACTCTAAAAAAAACTGGAACTGGTCTTATTCAAATCTATATTGTACCACCTGAGGCATTGAAGTATCGATTTTGATTATTTTTTACTGAATTTGGTTTGTTTATAGCGCAAGATAATTTTCGTACATTTTGGTATATAATCTCAGCAAAAACCCAAAAGGATGCTGCCTGCTTGTATTGTATAAAAAGTATTATTGGTTGCCATGTTGCCATGAAAGAAAGGAAAAATATCGTTTTCCGATAAACATCGCCCACTATTCCCCTACAAATATCTACCCCAACGCAATAGCCATCAACGTTAAATTTGTTGAACCAAATGACTCGCAGAAGGTTTCATCGGAATTAAGTTACTTCATTTCGCTGGTGAATTCACCATCTGAGTAATGACCCCCAGCCCAACGAAGTACCTGTGGAAAAAGGAATTGTTGATCTCTATCATATTATTGGGTCATTACTTCTTCTCCACAACTTTACAGCCTTGATTCTTTTCGATCCTGTAACAGAGGGTTTGCTGTTAAAAGGGGTCTATCACCTTCACGTACAGCATAATATTGTAATGATTTTTTCATCTTATTTTTGTATACGTTTTTGCGTTTGCACCTAGGCATGACAAGCCATTGAGAGTCTGGTAGGACTTGAGGAGACTTGAGGACTGGTAGAGAATCCTCTGTCCTGGCTGCTAATGTATTTGGTATTTTGTAGCCAGTAACATGCCCGGCAACCGCGTTTTTCACGAAGAAGGTAATGTTTCGGGAGCCCCTGGGCCCAGCGGGAAATTTCCCTTTTATGTCGTGTTTTTAACCGTGACCAGTTCATTTTCACATATGACTATTCCTTGTTAAGAATTTCCTTGGTGAATATAATTAGAAAGGCTTTCACGGCCGGAGTTTCGTGATGAAGCAGTAGAATCCGGGATGATAGGTCGTGGTCGTTCTGAAAGCTTAGGCATATAAGCGTCCAGAACGACTACGGCCTATCATCCCGGATTCTACTGCTTCGTCATGTTTCCTTGGCGACTTTACGGAGCACATTAATATTGGGCAGTTATTGAAAGATAACAGCTTTCTATGTCTTTTGATAATAATTCCAAAATTCTTAGAGTAAACAGCGAGTAGTATCAAAGGAGCGTGATTGCCTATAACATCTAGTATCTAGCTATTGTAAATGAGCCTTTGTAGCTTGACCGTTAAAATTACATTCAGGACATGACGTGGAGTACGGACTCTGACCTTCACCCGAATGGTTCATGGTTCGATTGCCACATTTCCTGAATTTTCTGGATTTATGTTTCGGAGGGCTTGTAAAGCAGGCGGTACCTGGGTCTTCCTAGTTGAGTGTAAGATAGGACTTTCATAGCCCAAACTCTGCCAGGTTGGTTTAGTAATAAAACAAAAAGTTTTTATTTATTTATTATAAACTTAAAACAGAAACAGTAAAGTTATGTACACATCATGTATGAATATAAATTCAAGAGAGAACTAGAAAAATATATCGATATTCTGCAGCATGTCAATAAATACATTTATGTTCAGCTGGCAACAAGGAGGAATAAAGGAAAAAACCCTTTGGGGAGGAGAAATATCTGGAGAAACGATAAACACCACTGCTGCAGACATCATACAGTACATTGTACTCGAATAATATCAGAGACAGGCGAAGCCATTCACAACAAAAATGGTGCAAATGATTTATGATAGCTTATATTTTATATCTCTTCTACAGCATTGTCATTACTGTCGTGAACTCCTAGCAGAGAGTTGTCATTTTTATTTTTAAGCATTTTTATTTTAAGCTTTACAAAATATTATACGACCCACAAATTTTAAATGGTGACGGGGAAATAAAATAATTTGCGGTCGGGTAGTTCACCGCATTGTCTAACTCAAAGAATCTTCGGTAAATAAGCAGTCTATTCGATTGTAATCGTACCCGCACTTACAATGGGTCAATGGCAAGCCTGTCTCAGTTTGTCCATTATCGTTTGCAGCCGGTGTGGGTTGACATCGAGGATGTGTGTCACCAGTTAGTCAATGGCCAAAAATTCATACGGTACGGAAAAAGATACCGGTAATGTTTGAAAATCTACCACTGCATCTAAGGGAGTGTGTAACCAGAGGGACACAATGTGAAACTTTAGGCTACAAAATGGGGGTAGACCGGGTTAAAATAAGCCAAAGGCTGCCGTAAGGGCTACCAAACCAGACCGGTTTTGACATAGGAAAATAATCATAAAATAAAGGAGGAACAAACTTAATGAGACAGAGAATAGAATTGGAGAGAATAGCCTGCAAGTAAAGCACTGCTTTGTTATAGTAGTTAATAAAGTAGAAAGTTACAATGAGCCAAAAAGGATTTTTGAGTTGTAAGAAAAGGTAGGTAGGTCCATGTAGCGTAGAGCATAGCTATTAAACTTTGCAATTTTCTAAGAATCCGTCCAATTTTCTTTCCAACAAAGGACATAAAGCAGTCAAGTGGACAAAAGGAAGGAAATTGTGGTAACAAGCTCTTGCTTCGAGCTGACACAACCTCTCCAAAAATCAATGCTGACTCAACCTTACTCAGGTACGTACTTGAATGAAACTGATGGAAATTGTGAAGTCTTCGTTAATCACTAGATTTATAGTCTGTACGAAACACAGTATTAATCATTTTAAAAAAAAATCGTTTGGATTTTATGTTTTATTTTGATACGTACGGTACGTATCTTCCCAGACTTTTACCTATTTACCAAAAGTAAGTGAGTAACATATGTACTAGTATATACAATAGTACTACAATATACACTGTACATAGATGAATTATTTTCGTTGCATTCTGACGTTTTCCCACGATACACTACAGTTCGCAACGTTCAAACTATTCGGCAGGCACTTGAAGCAGTGTATTATTATTATATTGACGTATGCCTACTTTAGTGTTCTATTGAACTATGCCTCATTGGCTTTTCGGATATTATTGGTATTGTTACCGTATACATTTTGGCCACTGGCAAACTGGTGCAGACCCTCAACGTCATCCCACACAATCTATAAGAGACAATGGACAAGCTATGGCATGCTTAATGTTGACACAATGTAACAAGTGTAAGCGTGATTTATAACCATATTCGGATATGAGTTTGAAATTATGTACTATGGACTATAAAAGTGTCTTAAAGTGACCATTACATAAATAAAAAATAATGTCCCAGGTCTTTTTATGGACCTAGGCTTCCTTATAGTGGCCTATTGGTCCCGTGCCGAATGCCAACGATCCCATGGATTTTCGGCCATGATTGATGTTGTCATTGCCATTGGCAAACTGGTACATCTCGATGTCAACCTACACCAGCTAAAAGCTATAATGAACAAGCTGAGACAAGCTTCTTAATGAAACAATATAACATACGTTAGCCTTCACTTCACCATGTTCGGAAAAGAGTCACTTTATAAATTACCACCAAAGTTGAGCGAACACATGTTGACCTCATGTCCGCTTTGCAATATCATATGTCAGCGGTAAAGCGGTTATATTAATTAATTGAAGTGGACCCAGGCACGCGGGAGAACCACCACAATTGTACAATTGTACAACAAACCAATGTAATTAGTTGTCCAAGTGGGGCAAAGCTGGGCAAAGGGGGGGGGGCACATACTCTAACATGGCGTAGGAAAAGCAAATAACATCAGGAATTAAGTTCTGAAACCATACCCTCATCTTCATCTGTCCTAGTTTTCCTTCCGGTCTTTTCAGGATTTTTTTTTAATGTGAATTGCAGGTTAGGGCTCTTTATATACGGGAATTCTTACCCCACCATAGTGATTGTGAATAGACCTGCGCTGTAAGGATATGGCTGGAAATAAATATTATGAGTATATTGGAACACTATGTACACAGCATGTAGTAATAGCATCCCGATCATGGCGATTTGGTATTATTATAATACCGGGGTTAATATAATACCATGTCACGTGACGGTATTTATTCAATTGTTTAAAATAAATGAGTGTAAAATACGCGGGAAATTTAAACTGATAAATTATTAGAATACAAGAGAATGGTTGCAATTCAAATAAACATTAAAATGTACAGAAAGAATTTTGAAATATAATAAGAATTCTAATTAATGTGTCTATAACTAAGGGAGAAAAAATTGAAAACTCACCAAAAATATTAATTTATAAATTTGAATTTCCCGCGTATTTTGCACCCATTTATTTTAAACAATTGAATTAATACCGTCACGTGACATGGTATTATATTAACCCCGGTATTATAATAACACCAAATCGCCATGATCGGGCTGTAGGTAGTCCGTTTCAGGCTGATTTTTCGCATTTCAGTATCGGCAGCCCAGAAGTTTGCGCACGAAAATCAACGGAAAGTTTGTTTACGAAATCTTCATATTTTATTTATTTATTTATTTTAATTTGGCATAAAAATAGACTCGGGCCATACCAATAAAAAAAAATCCCTTTCGGCTCTGGCCGATCAGGTGTAGGGAGATTCCGCAGACCCTGCTTTTCCTCCACGTTACCTATATACATATATATATACATATATATTCATTTCATGACTCCCTGAGCCGCCTAAAACGACCCTCCGTTCAAAATGTTATATACGATATATATATAACATTTTGAACGGAGGGTCGTTTTAGGGCTTAGGCGGCTCAGGGAGTCATGAAATGAAAAGTTGTGAAGAAATTTTCCGGAAGTCAAACATTGGTCGCCATCTCAATAGGTAGATGAATCTCCCTAAAAGTTGGTATGGCTGAGCTATTGCTCATGAAGAGACTGTCCACATTATATAGTACCTATAAAGCCACTCATCATGTTGCTAAACTCAGAGAGACTTGTGCAGTTTTTTTCAATTGTCCTCCTACAAACAGGGATGTCCATATCATTGCCCACATTAGTCACTCATCATGTTGCTAAACATAGAGCGACTTGTGCAGTCTTTATCATCTGTCCTACTATAAACAGGGATGAGCCGGAAGTGTAGTGTCATTGGACTCATAACCTTTTCTCATAAACCCGAGCGTGCCACACCCTGCCTTTACGAAATGGGAATACACATCAAATTAAGGCCCGGATGCACAAAGATTCTACTCAGCAGTACTGTCATTGGAGTAAATGGGATGGTGCAAATACACAGCCTACTTCAGCAGATTTTTTCCCGATGGGGTACTCAGCAGAAGTTGCTTCGTAGAAACCGTCTTTGTGTACCTATTATATATAGCTTATAGGTAACCTTAGGGATCAATAACAACAAGTACAGTAGTATTTGTAGTTTTGTGTATTTTGATAGCAGTAACGTTCATATTTTACAGGCGATGAATTACAGTAAGTAGGTGGTTGGAAACAAGGGGGGCCCGGGGGTCTCCCCCGGTTGAAATTGTTTGAAAAATAGGCCTGAAATAATGGGGTTTTACGCATATTGACAGCAGTAACATAATAAGGGATCAATAGAAATAAGTACAGTATTTGTAGTTTTGTATATTTCTTTAGGCTTCTCAATTTTCTTACTTTATGATAAACAAGGATGATACTCTAGGGCCGAAATTTCTAATTATACTGATTAAGGTTTAAGATGCTCATTAGCTTGGATGGACCAGGCCAGGCGGAAAATTTCTTTTTATATTCCGTGTCTCGAACCTCCATCTTCCCTTTCATAGTCAAGTTCTCTATCGACTGGACTATTCCTGAGAATTTTTCCACAGATACTTTTGCATAAAAATTCCTTTTGTAGGGTAAATAAAATAAATAAGGACTTTTTGTTCTATTACATAGCCAACCTAGCGGAGTTAGGGCTAAACTAGGAAGACCCGAGATCGCCTGCTTTACATGCCCTCCGAAGCATGGCCAGTAAATGTAGGAAGTGTAGGACTCGAACCAACAACCTTTGTAGGTTAGCTGGAAGAGTAGCCCTTCGGGGCTAAAGCTCGCATGAAAATAAAGACGATATTTCATTTCATTTCATTTCATTTCGGGTGAAAGTCAGAGTCCGTACCACTACTCTACATGTCTTGACAGGGTACAGTATTGTAAATGATCATCACGTACTTATAGTACTTTATATTGTATATACCTTACTACTAGTAGCCTATATACTAAGTACACCATATTATATAAAATACCAGAGAGACTTTCCAACATTAAAAAAAAAATGACTCGTAAACAGCCTCATAACAAAGCTACCACATTATTATTCTAATCCTAAAATTTCTCTTCGCCTCTTCAAATATAATCCTGAAAACCGTATTCTAACTTCGTTATGAATTCGTGCTGCCGTGCACAAATCTCTAGCAAAGAGGAATTATGTTTCACCATTCTGCTGCAGACGAAAATTATTCGTAGCCGCCTCAATTGCTGTGCTACAATTCATTAAAACTCTCCTTAAAGCGCCCGTATATTACTTCTCTGACAAATTTATTACGCCGCGATGAAGATCATTATAATGGGAGTTTCCAAAGTGTCATTCCTCAGATTGGAGCTTTTCTAAATTATGGATGAGATCACATTGAGGACATGTAGAGTATATTATATATTGTAGTGTTATATGGTATATAACACTGACATTAAATTAACTTTGATTGAAGAGGTAACCTCCTCGTTATAACCGAAATTAGAGGATATATAGAAAAATTGGACTTTGCGGAGTTCGAACCCACGATATACGCCTATCCGGGGCGTCATCCTAACCACTAGACCACAAGCCCGACAAGTGCAGTGTCCTCTAAATCCTCTACTTATGTAACTATAGTCTACTGCAATCTAAATGAGCAAAATATTTAATAACTTGCTTTGTTAATGAATAGAAAATAAAAACAACGGATTTCGGGGTGCCAACTTTCTACATAGTCTACATAGCATGTCCTCTTAATACATGCAATTATATTCCAATTATAGTGTCTATTTAATTAATAACATTCCATACCGTGTTGATAAAAAAATATGAAACCTTCAGTAATGCTCACTTGGATCTCGCTAACCAGATCGAAAATACAAAAATTGCAGCCCGCAGGACCTGAGAGGGAATGACGTCACTAGCAATCAATCATCCCCTCCGTATCTGGGCCAGGCAGACTGCTGATACAGCGAAATCATATGCTGTCATCACATGCTAGCTTATCCCTCCACGGCCCTAAATCCCCGCGTAAGTTTTTCTGTTGCTGATGGTCAGAAAACTTCAAACTGAAATGAGGTCATTTATAACCCAGGTTTTTTCGATAAGGCAGGCCACAGCCCAATCAGATGTTTGGGAATATAATAGGAAAGGATTGCGAAAAGTGTTAAAAGACGACTGGCCACTTCACATTAAAGTCAAATCGGAAATTTTACAGGAAATATCGATACCATTTAGACCAGTGGTTCCCAAACTGTGGTCCACGGACCAAATTAAGAAATAAGAAAACAAAACAGCTGAGTTATTGGAAATTTGATGTAAAATACAGTACCTAAGTATTGACACTGAATTATAAAATCCAACCGATACCAGTCTTAAACATTAAATCAAATATTAGTACGTAGCCTAATTGTACGCACAAACTACGTGATCTTGGTCCTAGAATTTTACGATTTTCCTGTCACAGCCGTGGTGGTCCACGGAAAATTATAAAATAATCTAGTGGTCAACGGACAGAAAAGTTTGGGAACCCCTCATTTAGACACTAGCAGAGAGAAGAAGCATTCCAATTCAATGCGACAAAGCGTATCCCCTAGGTTAACTGTCAATTGTCATTGCAGAAGAAAATCCCTGCCAAGAACGGTTGTTGACATCCACAAGAATTCATACTAATTTCAACTGAATTCCACTAGATGTAAGCCACCAGGGCTCATGACATTTGTTGAGTCCCTACGGTGATTTAGCAATTGACAGCCAGCCTAATGCATAGAGACTCTACATAGAGTGACGTCGCATGCCCCCTAGGGCAGTAAAACAAACTTGGTAAGAGATTTATCTCTTAAATCAGAATTTAACATTTACTGCACTACTGGGCTGTATGTAAGAAACTATTGTACCTTTAGGCACATTTTTTTTTAAATTAAAAATGAATTCTTTTCTACTGGGTATGTAGGTACCTGTATTGTGCGTGTACGACTACTCCCATGCAAAGCAAGGTAGGCCAGGAGATTTAATGGCGGAGGGGGGAGGTTAAGGAACAAATTCCTTAATAATACACAGTATATCGTATTATTTTTCAATTTATACAAAACCAAAACAATAGATTCATACAATAATAGGTACTAAGCAAACCGGGTCTCCCCCGGTGGACATTTTTTGACAAAGTAGGTCTGAAATAGTGGAGATTGCGCATTTAGACAGCAATAACGTTTAGATTGTAAGGAGCAATAACTACCTAACTGCTTATACCAAGCGGGGGATTTTTCCTTGTAAACGTACAATAAAATTTTTATAAACAGTATGGAATTACGCATTTGGGCAGTACCTAATTAATAAACTTTAGGTTTTACAGAAAAAGACTAACACTGCAAACAGGGAGCTCGTCAGTCTCCATTTTGACCAAAATAGGTGCATAATAGTGCGTTTCCTGATACAAAACGTTAGGTCAAGTGCTAGAACTATCTAGGCGTGAACAAACGATCACCTGATTCGCCTTTTGGACGAGGATGTTAAGAAGTGTCACGCGTATACTACTACTACTACAATAGTCGCAATTAGAGCAAAGCATGTTTTAAACTGCAGCAAACATGGTAGTTGGGAGGGGAACATGATGGAACATGATAACGCGCTGACTATACCAGTCAGTCTGTCGACTGTCGAGTCTTGGTCACCTCCGATTTAATTGTATGACTTTACCATGTTCCCCAAGTGGTTCGGAATCCACTATAATCAGGAGGTCCACCCTGTCAGTCAACCTTCTCCCCGAGGTGAAAGAGTCTGCCCTTAGGGTGCCTCAAGTTAACAAACATACTCACTCCCCCCGCCAGACTGACAGGGTTGCTTAAAGCAGAAATGATGAAAGCAGGCGCTAGAAACAACAACACTAGTTACACTACTACAATAGTTCTACTACCTATGTACCGACAGCTAGGGGCCCATTACAGAATATTCTACAGGACGGCACCTCCTTATTCCAATGCGTAGCGGTGCCGTCCAGTATTCCTTACGAAAATGTTCCAAACGCTGGTGGGACCGGGTCTATGTCGTAGACTTATTAACCGGTTAAGTTTCAAACTAAACAAAGGCTTCTCTGCAGTCTGTTGCGTAACTAATTGTTTCGTGTAAGGACGTTATATCATTCAGAAAAAATACAATTCTTAGAAGGGTGCTAGCAAAAACGATCACAAAGCAATTATAAAAGATATCTCAGCAAACGAATTGGGAACGTGATGTAATTATTATTGTATTAAATTGAATTGGACACAAACAAGATTTTTTGCAGCTTAAAATTGAGTTTTCGTCTAGAAAGGTCATTTTATCTTTTAATTAGGATCAATTTTTTAATAAAATATAACTGGACCACTCTAGTTACAAAACTAGGCCTATAATGGGATAAAAAAAATAATTAATTTAAATTAAAACGGAATATGAAAGAAAGAAAGAAAGAAAAATGTCTTTATTTTCCATATGGGCGAATTTTGGGCCATTCGGCCCACTCTTACAATTAACCCATATGCTGTATACCTTATAAATAAAGGAAACTTTAAGAGCAAATCGTTATTCGTTTTTAACAAAATTTCTCAAGAAATATTCATTGTTGAGCTATAAAAATAGCATAGACCTAAGAAGAAATACTCCTCTACATTTTGATACATGAGATAATAATACATGGTATGCACAGATGGGCCCCAGTTTTCAAATCCCCTTCATATCTGGACGCTTTACTTTACTTCTTGGGACAAATCAATGTTGAATATTGTGGCCAATCGGTGTAATTTAGGGCCACAGATCATGTATCGAAGTGTAGAGAAACGCTTCTATTAATACCTATGATATTTTGTATATATGTTCAATACAGCTTCGGAAGTAGTAAAGACAAAATTTTAACTTTAATATATTATTTACAATTTTAGGGAGATTCATCTACCTACTGAGACGGCGACCAATGTTCGACTTCCGGAAAATTTCTTCACAACTTTTCATTTCATGGCCCCCTGAGCCTAAAACCAGAAACCACCCTCCGTTCAAAATGTTATATATACTGTATATTATATATGTATATACACACAGTAATTATGTCTGTATGTACAGTATGTATGTATATCGATTTTAGGAAACACTCTAACTTCCGTAAATATTATCCGATTTTGATGAAACTTGACACAAAAATTGATCATGCAAATATCTTGATCGAGTTCGTTAACCAGCTAGATCTGCCATTTTGGTTCAATACGGCGGCCGATCAAACTCTTATATAATTAATATCTCAGTTATCATTGGTCGCAGTTGTGAACACTTTTTACGATAAATCAACGATCTCAAGATGACGTCCAGTTAAAGTGAAAATAATAATTTGATAAGTAAAAGTTCATAATCGTCATTGTTTGGAACACAAGAGTGTTTTGCGTGTTGATGTTGTGGTCGGGAAAAGAATGAAGTATTTATTTTTATTTTTAATTAGGCGCTGATTCCACCAACGTCAATAGTGACATTAGACACTGTCTAAAAATGTCTGCTACCACGTCAAAAAACATTTAATATCACTATTGACGTTGGTGGAATCAGCGCCTTACATATGTATGTACATACTGTAGCTTAGAGAACTAAAGGAAACGTGGAGTCAGAGCCTGCATGGAATCTCCCTACACCTGATCGGCCAGAGCCGAAAGGGATTTTTCATTGTGACATCTTATCGTAGGCTGCCCAAAGACTCTCTGGAGCTAGGTCTGGCTTAGGAGCCAGGAGTTCCTGTCCCCTGCCAACCAAAAATTGAATTGAAAACAGTTGTTTTTTTAAATTTACTACGAATATTTATTCAACAAACATACTTTAAATTCAACGGCAAACGAATTGCGAAGGACACTATGCGAAATCGTCAATGTCTTCTTACTTTGCCAGAGAAAGTGATCTACTTATCTCGTCCCTTATCTTATTCCCGTCTCAAAGTACAGCCCTACCTGTTTATGTCAATGTCCTCTTATTGAGTCGGGCAATTTAGGAAAGGTCAGAGAAAGAAGTGTTCAGTAGGATTTCTGATTAAAAGCAGGGAGGCAAACACGAAAGCAGACGACGTAACGGGGAGTATCGATCTGGACTGCGTCACAGCCTTTATTTTCTCAAATTCATTATGAATGCTCAGCAATCCCGACGATATTGTACCTATCTACTACTAATTTAAGGCAGAGATTTAAAATAATTTAGAAGCATTGACGTTCGTGTATTTTATATGAAATTTATAGATTCCTCTTTCGGCAGCCACATAGATATGAAAATGGTTAGATAAAAATTTCATGGAAAATGGAAAAGTCCTATTCAACCGACTTAATTATTGTCATTGCATAAAATCAGCACCTAGGTATCTAAAAAGCACATTATCATCTTACCAATATTTCAGATAAGAAAATATAAATTTAACGTGAAAGTTCGTATTTCTTTATTAACTTTTCATCTGGCCATTTTCATATCAATGTGGCTGCAGAAAGAGTAATTAATTTATATTGTTTTTCTATTTCCAATTAAAACAAGGTTTTCATCAAGGAAAGGGTTGGGTTTGGAGGTAAATTTTGCCTCTTAATCGAAATTTGAACCTCTACTTTCCATTTCATAGTCTATAGGCTGAACTATCCCGGGTCATAGGTTATTACAATCCTACAATACTCAACGATATGCTTTCAAATTAAATTCTAAAAATAGGTACCTACTACTTGCAACTTGAACTAGCTAACACTCACTAAATGTTCCAATTCTTTCTATTCAAAAAGAGATTATTTATTATTTTCAAAAAAGTCAAAATTTTAAAGAAAAAATAATTTATAAATTTTCAGGAAAATGTCTAACACGTCCCAGTGTTCAAAAGCGGGAAGGGTAAGACAAATTATAGAGTTTTAAACTAATTTATCGACTTCAGTGGTAAGGTGGTAGTGTGCGGATCCGCACACCGTGCGATCCTTGACGTTTAGTATCACGGGTACAAACCTACAGGCTACAGAGGCGACTGAAGAGGTCAATCGGACACATTCATTAACTTGCTTGCATGTGATTAGCCGTAATATAATATATAGTCAAACGAGAAAGCAATCTGCAAAATATTGTATGCTGTACATTACTGCTGAGGTACATCTACTATAATATATCTGTCATAGCGAGAAACTTATTTTTTCAAATACTATTATTATATAAAAAAGAAAATATTATATTAAAATATTGTTTTAGTAAATGCAACGGTGCAAACATACTATATATGCTACTAAAATAAAATTTGTTAATTCCTTTATGCCTTTCAGTGCACCCAGGATTCAAAATGTTGCGCAGCATCTGCAGGGGGTTCCTCCGAGCGACAAAAATACAAAATGCTCGAGGAAAGAGTAAGTTTTTGTCTTGGTTTTAATGTAGAATACACGGTGATAGACTCAGTAATAGCCGCTATAGGTACTGTAAAATATATTTTGGCATTACCATTTATGGTATACCTAAAGTCCCAATCGGGGCTACCAACCCTCCCCCCGGGTAGTATGGTACAAAGTCGAATTTCACATTAAGTTTTCATTGTAGACCTATGAAAGATATAATAGCAACCAGAAGAAATATTTCTCAACATCGATTTGTACAAAAACAATTGAGGAGCTTGGTTACAAACGTGGTCAACTCCATTTTTTTACAAAATGGGGTTTTGATCCGATCTTGCAGAAAATTTTAATGTCCACCTGCACGTTGTAAAATAAAGTGACAAATGCAGCCAGATTGCGCACACAGAAGCGCTGAGAAGTCTAGGGTTAGCTATAAACTTAATGCAATTTTCAACAGGAAATCCACTCTCCTGAAAAATTCTACAACTTGGAGTTGGCCATGTTTGTAAACAGCCTCCTCAATTGGTAATTCATCGGAGGCCATTTTTAATTGGCATCCATACTGAAGGGTTGGGCAGAAGAATCTGGGATAATGGCCTTGGTCAATCTGATAGCGTACTTGCAAACGTTTCGTCAACATTTGCACTCGAGATCTCCAATGGCACTATGTAGACTTCTAGGATTGTATGGCGGAGACTCAAAGACAATTGCAAGAGAAACGGTTGCACCTGAGTCACTGAGAAAATATCGTAGCCACAGACGTCTGACGGAACGTTGAAAAATACGTCTTCAGATCGACAACGGCCCATCACCCTAGATTCCAATACATCATCATCCGACTCCTACCGTGAAAGCCTTTGTAATTATACTGGAAAGTGCAGTCTTGCAAATTTAGTAGACATGATAAAGTAATAACAAAATTAATGAGCAAGATTCGTGCTTGCAGGTGAAACAGCTCGAAAAATTGTTAGCGGAGCAGAATAAATGCGACTGCCCAGTGGAAGAGGAACCAAAAAACCCCATTGCGGAAGTCATCACTCAAGTCCCCACTTGCTCTTGCTCGGAAGCAAGATTTGAAGATGTCATAAAGGAAGTCGCCCCATGTCAGTGCTTAGAACGTCTGAAAGAAAAACTCATGGAAAAGTGCAGCTGCAAATGCGATGAATTTCACCAATCGAAGTAAGTTAACTAATAAGTAATAAAGTCTTTCCATATCATCGGCTAAATTATTACACCCCGCAAACACCAAAGAATTTTCACTAGCCATTATTCATTGCAACAAAAATATACTCGGTGCTTTCACGTGACAATTTCTCCAGTAGTGAAATTTTCCATGTCCGATAACGGGTATAATCAACAGACATTTTTGTCCAGATGGCAACAAAACTGCACTTTTGACCAAAATTTAGCCGACGATACAATGCTGTATGATTTGACATTATGATGACGATTGAGAAAATTGCTTATTAGTCGATTAAAAGCACTCGATGAATTAACTAAAAGCCTCTGTATAGTATTCCCCCTATAGTATATATGAATCTTATATTGGGAATTAATTTCTTATTTGCTTGTTGAAAATTCGGAAGTTTTACATAATATTTTCATGCATACGAAAATCAAGCTTCGGTAACTTATAGATATGTTTAACCAATTAATACGTATTACGATATTTCAGTAGGCTTGGACATTTGTATACACATATTGCATGTACTGAACGCGGATGCGAAATAATAGAGATAATTTGCATTTTCTTCTTCAACTCACCAATAGTTGACCACCGTACATTGAATGAAATCAATGCTATTGTGAGATAGTGTACTTTAGAAGGGAATTCCCGATTTTTTAGTATTATGACTTAACGGCTGAGATTTCGAAATATTTTGACGCGATGAATTAATTCCTCCTTCCACAGACGCAAGGATAAGATATGAAAATGTTCATATGAACCCAACTGACGAAAATTCTATAAAATCTATTTAATGCACTGTATTGGGGTTTTTTGTATAGTAAATTTACTACGGTAGATTGTATTTTTTATTATTTTCTTCATACGACCATTTCTGCCCTTGCAGTTGTAGGACGGTGAATTAATGGGTTCAGTCGAAAATTTATTTTTTTACTAAATATTTGGAAATCTCTGCCTTAATATGTTTTATATACAGAATAATTCTACCATAGAGTCCTCATAAAACTTAACAGTAATGATAGATAAAAGAAATTGTTAAAATAACCGAGCAGTAAAACTTCCGAATTTTTTTCTTGCAGGTAAATCTCACTGGGGCTTCAACAATTCAACTGTAAATTTCTGGCTTACACAAAATTTAGTTGCCCTACCAATTTTTGTAATTCAATAAAAATCACTGGTCCTATTATAATTCAATTACAGAAATTATTACAGTACACACAATTTTTAATGCTAAGTCTTATTTGGTAGATATCTGTCTCAATTACAACAGTAATTTAGTTAAATTATTAGGAGAACCATTTTTAAATATAGTCCGCTGACACAATTTATTGGGCAACTTAAGTTACCATAGGAATTACAATTAATATCATAGTTGGACGGAGTCGTCACTCTAAAGTAATATAATAAAAAAAATAAAAAAAAGGTAGGCTATTTTGTTAGGGTAAGCCACCGACATTTTAATTTTAGGTATTATTATCGTTTTCGCCAAACGCAGACTATTCACCTGACTGAATTAGTACTTTTGCTGTATAAAAATAGTATAAAGCACTCTATAAAGACTTTTTCGATTAATAATGTTTCAGTGAGCGTACTATGCCGATTATTTTTTATCATAACCTGGGATTAAAAATGTAAACAAGATCATATTTTTTGCAATGGAAAGTGATATTCAAAATTGTTTTGTTTACATTCTTGACCACACGAAAAAGTTAATGCTAAACGGTATAGTAAGCCTGCAGGTGATAAAATGTAAATTTAGGGTATGAAGGTTGAATATTTATGAATTTTTCATCTGACCACATTTTCATAGCTTTGCGGTAAAATTTCGTAAAAAAGTGTGTGTCATCATTTTTGTTTACAAATAATTATGAAATCTCTGACCTATGTTAATGTTATCAGTTACCAATGATTACCAAATTATAAATATGACAAATTTGAAAACCCTAAGGTACGATGATTTTAATTTTTACTTCTGAAATAAAAGGGACGATGGTAATTCAGCTGTTGGGGGCAGTTCACTGGCAGAGGAGTCTGAAGATCAATGTCCCTGTGGGGGGGTAGTCGACCCATATCAGTGTGAGGAAGGCAAATCTTCAGAGGTAGGTGAACATACAATATTAATTATACACTTACACAGCAGGGCATTGGCATACACAGTATATAGTATATATATATATAATAGCTCGTGGTAACACAGCACTTCTTGTGGAAAATAGTCTTGCAGCAACATGCAGCCTGAGGAATTTGAGCGCTGTGCACCATACTTCTGTTATGCCCATTGGTCCCAATGAACGTGTACAAGTTAGAGATTAAATAAATAAATAAATAATCACTTTTTCTAATACTATATTACTAAGCCAACCTGCCCTCTCTTACACTCAACTAGGAAAGCCCGGGACCACCTGCTTTACATGCCCTCTGAAGCATGGCCAGAAAATGTAGCAAGTGTGTGACTGGAACCAACAACCTTTCGGGTGAAAGTCCATTCTACTACTCTACATGTCCTGAGATTGCCTAAACCTTTCATAAAGCAAACACTTGCTGGTCAGATCGGATTTGGCCATTGCCCGAGACAGTTTTAGAGCGGCTTAGCTATAGTAAAGCGTACCTGATCCATAGCGAAGCAAAATAAGACTAAAGGGATAATTCCCGCAAGCTCCTAGCCCTTTACTCAGGAAAAAGGGTATTAAGGAACAAAGTAGTAGTAATACTCAGGAGGGGGCTTAAGAGTATACGCAACAATTGCACCCCAGAAAAAGGAAAACATGGTTTGCACAGACCAAACGTTCTTGGAAATCCATGTTCTGATGTGCAGGAGTTTGAGGGCTGGGCCCAATATATCTGATACGGCCATTGGTCTCAATGACCGTGCACAAGTTCTAGATTACCTAAGCCTGTCAAAAAGCAAACACTTGCTGGTGAGATCGGATTTGGCAATTACCTGAGACAGTTGTTGAGCTTTAGCTTCAGCTACCTGAAGTTGGAAAAGAGATAATTCCCGCAAGATCCTAGCCCTTCACTCAGGAGAAGGGGTATTAAGGAACAAAGTATAGTAGTTTTACTCAGGAGGGGGCTTAAGTGTATACGCAACAAATGCGTCCCAGGAAAAGGAAACCATGGTTTGCACAGTGCAAAAGTTCTTGGAAATCTTAGCTCTGATGTGTGCAAACATTGCGACCAAAGGCTCTGATCGTGGAAAGAGGGCGCACACAATGCGCGTTTAGTCGGAGAGTTGCAAAGGGAACGTACCTCCCCCCCCCCCCTCAACATTTGACGAGTTAACAATCGACAGATTGATGAATTTACACAATATAAAAAAAATGCGGGGAATTTGAACTAAACATAATAAAAAGATTTGAATGTATATATTCAAAAAATTCAAATAAACTCAATCCATTTAATCAAACTTTTGCACCTGCTCCCCCCCCCCTGAATCGAATCCAAGATACGCCCATGGGTGGAAATGGATGGAAAAGCCCAGTTTTTTTTTTATAGCTAAGCGAAACAGTACTTAGTTCAGCTACCTAAATTTCCTGAGCAAACTAAATTTCATTGTACCTCAGTTTCCAACAAGAAATTTTAACTTATTTTACCAGCCGAAAGACAGGATTGACGCTGCCATAAATTCCCCAATAAACAGGCTCACTCATTTATTAAATGATCATGTAACCATATATCCATTATGCAAAGCTTGGAACTATTCAGAAAACTTGTAACCAAATTTTACTGTAAGAATGGTTAGTTAGACAGTTAGGTTTTTTATAAATTTAGATTTAAGAAGTTGTAAACAGTAGGGATTGTTTTTGTTGTTGTTTTTTCGTTTTGAATTAACACATAAGGGCTAAGGCTATAGTAAAAAAAATTCTATTCTATTCCATTCTCAGCTAACAAAATTTTATTCCCGCAAGATCCCAGCCGTTTATTAAGAAAAGGGGTGTAGTATGGCGCCCATTCCACCGACCGGCTAGGGCTATTTACAAAAACAGTGACGTGGTAGCAGACATTCAAGACTTAGGCGGGGTTTCCACCGACCTCGCATTGCAGAATTGACGGAAATGTTTATTTTCCTCTATGCCATATGATCTGTTTTAATTACAGCCATAGTTAAAATCACAAACAAACAAACTAAAATTAAAAAATGGCGTCATGGGATATGTTAAGTACAAACATTTTAATAGATTTCTATAAAAAGAAAAATTATAATTTCCGTCAGTGTCATTTGCATTCTGCAATGCTAAGTCTTGAATGTCGGCTACCACGTCACCGTTTTTGTAAATAGCCCTAGCCGGTCGGTGGAAAGGGCGCCTAAGCAACGCAGTAGGGATACTCAGCATAATTTCCCTAACGCCAAACGACAGTAGTCAAATGTATACGAAATTTGCCTATTACTGGATTTACGACATGATATACTGTAGGCTCGGATCAAGTACCCATGAATATTTCATGAAAAAAGAATCGCGCAATGAGTTATTTTGTATAGCTTTAGAAAAAGGAATACAGTATTGAGTATAGTACTCGTAGTTCTCTGCTGATGCTCTCCTCATATGACTGATTGGACGATTCTGCTTTAATGGAATATTCTTGGGAGCTTGATCCGAGCACGTATCAATAACGGTATTTATTTTTTCTAAAGTACTTTAAAAAAATTATCGCCAGTGAGTTTAAGATGTTTTAACCAAGGCTATTTTCATTAATATTTTTAATTCCAGGATGAAAATGATTTAGAAGAAGCCGACATTGACGAACTAAACTTGTTGGAGCGAGTAAGTGAACCATTTTTTTTTTTATGTTAAGGGGAGTCTTTGAAGAATTAAATACCTAATAATCCGTTGAGAGCGGGGAGGGGGGGGGGGTTCTCCGTTAGTCTATTGGTTAATGAATTCTGATAGATTTCGGCAAGCATTTGCGATTATAACTATGCGATTATTGCCTTACATAGCATAGATACCTATTGGAGTCTTTATGGGCTAATCTTCGGACGCAGCCTTTGGCAAAAGAAAACTTTCTTATCTCAAATAGTTTTCTTCTTAGTGATGTTATGTTTGTTATGTACACTAGCTTTTTGGCTTGCCATTTGGCTTGTATCGTTATAATTCATAGTAGCCTACTATATTATGCTAAAGCAATGTGATGTGTCACTGGATGGCATTGGTAACTAAAGTACAGTGCTACAAGTCTATACATGTAGTTGGCGAGCAGACACCAGATATACCTAAATTAGTTGCATACTCGCTATGACAGCATTCTGTAATCATTTCGGCTTTCTTATCTTCTCTTAACTTAATTACGTTACATTTGTTAACACAACCCGTACCTAGTGATTAACCTCGACACAGACGGCAAGGAGACAATCATAAGGAGCGGCACTACAGAGAGGCCTCTCAACATCAGTCGCCGAACCAAGGGTTAATCGTTAATGTTGCAGGGCGTCGCCAGGTACGGTCACTGTCTATATATAGTAATCATTACTACTACACTGAATAGACACCTCGGATATAAAGACACGCCTCGGTTTCGTGAGTGTCCGTATAACCTGAATCAACCAAAAAGTATAACGATAACACCAGAGTATTATATTATTTTTAGATTGAAGATTTGGAGAAGAAAATAAGAGAAAGACAGTTATGTGAATGCGCTGAAAACATTCCTAAAAAATTAAACCCTCTCGAGGAGTTGTTGTCTACGTTTAAGCAATGTTCATGTGGGGAAGAGAGAGTGGAAAAACTTCTGGAAAACGTGAAAGAATGCCAATGTCTGTTGCCGACCGAGGAAGTCAAAGTGCCCGAACCTGAAAAAGAGCAAGAAGTGTATGTACCCATAGAAGACTATTGTTATTGTAACGACGAGCCGAGTCCAACTTGCTATTGCGAGGAGAATAATCAGGTAATTGGTTTAAAATCCATTTTCTAAGGTTATATTTAGTCCAAAGACAATACAATAAAATACAATATAATACAAAAATTAGAGTCCTTGACCAGCCAGAGCCGGATCGACCGTGTCAACCAATAATAGCCACCCGAGAGGGTTTTGTACGAAGGAAGGAGGAGGCACTTAAATAGTCCAGCTCCTGGGATCGTACTCATCCAAATTATATAGTGAGGCGTCAATAAGTCTGCTCTTAATGTATGTTCTGAAACAAGCTGGATCCAACTGACTTACTAAAAATGGTAGCTTATTGAAAGCCGGTGTGCAAGTATCAGATAAAAATCCCTCGACTTGTTTAGGCGACACCTAGGCATATCAAACCCTTTTGCCGATCGGGTATTATAGGAGTGCACTGTACTCCGAGCTGGCAATCCAGGATTTATCTTTACGGCCATTAGGCAATTAAAGACATATTGGCCATGAACAATGAGGACAGATTAGCAACAAAGTTTTGCATGTTCCCCGAAGAGTCTTCTTCTTCTTCCTCATTTTCTTCTGGCTCTATAGGAGGGGGCTGAGCTCCTCAAATAAATTATTTACTATATGCTTATGAAACTCAATTTAACATAATAATCAAATTACGGTATTGGAACAGACAACCAAAGGTGGCTATTGCACTTGTCAATATTCCGTCATTTATGCATCAATAATAATCCTCTACCATATTATAGCTTAATTTATAATAGATAAGTTAAGTATCTACACAATAGCATTTAAGAGTGTACAGCCCGTAGGAAATCGGCAGCCCGAAATTTAATACTTTTTATTTTTTATTGAATTAACTAAGCATGTTATTAAAGATTTGGCTCATCAAAGTTGTGGAAGACTACTTCATGCATCATATTATAAGATATTTTTAATTTTCGAAATTGTAGTTTTTTCAGAAACATGCAGATATTTTATAAACAATAACATTTCACGTAAAAGCGATTTTATAAAAAAACTATAATTTTGAAAACAAAAATACCTTATTATATGATGCGTGAAGTAGTCTTCTACAACGTTGATGAGCCAAATCTTTAATAACATGTTTAGTTAATTAAATAAAAAATAAAAAGTATTAAATTTCAGGCTGCCACTTTTCTACGGGCTGTACACTCTTAATATAAAACACTAGTGTTGTATATTCAATGATAATGGTCTCCTTAAAACAAAAATCGCATCAATTATTGATGCACAAATGACGGAATATTGACATGTGGAATAGCCGCCTAAGCTAAAGAAAAGTTGAATTTAAGCAGACAATCCCCATAAACTTTTTTACCAGGTCAGTGCCAATATCAAGGTACGATATATGAAAGGTGAGAGCAGGAAAACTACCTTTCACTGCATAATATTCTAATCAGTTTAAAAAATAATATTTTATCAACAAAAATTTATTGTTGTCTTTTGATCTCAAAATTTAAAAAACTAAATTTCTGTAAAAATTCCAGCTTATTCAAATTCTAAACTATGCAGGTACGCCATGTGTTTTTATACGGGTAGATGTTACATGCAATTCTTTAATTAAATTAAGGAATACATTCATGCGGTCTTACTTTCAAATAATAATAAACTGCATACGGTGTAGTAATTATGCGAGTATGCAATACTATGACCCTGATTATTATTAGAATATTTATTCAATCGAAGAAATGCATGGAATGTAAATGTTGAAGTACCTATACGATTTGAATCAATCTGAATTTAGGTATATTACACTTCCAAATTTACCCATATTTATTGGATCAATTCATCGAAAAATATTTGAGTGTGGCATATTTGAGGGGGGCATGGGGCATTTTAAAAATGATTGTGCGACGTACTTACGTACGAATATTGTATGTACTTGCATGTATTTAGAGTAATAATTTAAAGTGGCTTGTAAAATTTAAACTAGATTGCTATCAAAAGTTTTGGTGAAGCAATTGAAGTCTCTATTCTTTTCCAACTTCAAATTTATTATCATTATTGTTATATATTACGATTAGTTATATTTAAGAAAAAAATCACTGCCAAAAATTAAAAACGCTTTATAAGCTACCTACTGAATTTAGTAATCTACAACTTGGGCGTATAACATTTTTTATAACTTTCAATGTAAATTACAACCATTAAAAAAGTGACCGTGACATTTCCTCTTACAAAAAACTATTACATTTTTCCTTTCTTTCAAAGGAGGAGGATCAGAGCGGTGACGATCGTGTAGCTACATTAGAGAAGCGGGTAAGCCTACTTAAAAATATGAAAATTAATTTAGGTGGCAAGGTGGCAGCGCGACTGCACTTGTGCGAGTCTCTACACATCGGAACATCAACTCAAAACAAGTTACTTATTGAGGTGACTGAAGAGGTCAATTGGATACATACATTAAAATAGTTTGTTTGCTTTTAACATTTAAAAAAGGTATTTCGCTAAGCTTAGTTAGCTTACCTATTTTATAATAATAATAATTCGTGTATTTTTTCTTAATTTGTTTTACATAAGTAGAAGAAAGCCAGCGGCGTGCGAGGGTAGCACTCTTATATTGACCTCATCCCTCCCCATATTATTACGCTAAGGCCGCGGGCGCGTTTCCAGAGATTATTAGGTCCTGGTTGCCCTAATCTCGCTGCATCTATGCATGTTCTTTTTTCATTAAAGGCTTTATTATTATTATTATTATTATTAAACTACACATATGGGGTACATAATATACACCCTGCTATTTCAATAGAACCCCAGGAACCCACCAAAGATAGTCCTATTCTATTTCAATTTTACAGATTTAATTAATTCATTCATAACATTCAAAACTAATCCAAAATAAAACGAAAACTGCGATTGTTCGCAATTGCCCACGTCTAGTTCATTTTAAGTTATCAAATAGCAGCAATTTTTTCAATTTGACAGGTGAAAGAATTAGAAGATGCTGAACATAAAACCGAAGAACTTAAGAATATGGTAGATGATATGTTAGCCCAGTTTAAGCAATGTGCTTGTGATGCTGACGAGGTGAACAAACTAATTGCAGCAATGGAAGGTCGCTACAACGAAAAACTGAAGGCTGTGGCTTGTGAATGTGGTGAAGAAATACCGTAAGTATAGAAAAATTTTAAAGGAGATCATAAAATTATTCTTAAAAAAACTGTCCTCATTTAATTTAATTTAAGTAAATTACCTATTACTTAATGTTGAATTATGAAGCCTATAACGAGAAATGATTTTTTATCGGAGAAAAAATTTCAGTTAGTTGCGGTACTTGATACATTTCTAATAATGAATATACAATAACTTTTAAAATTAAATTTAACTCAAGTTACGTTAAGAGCACATACTGGAGCATCGTTTTCAAATCCATATTAAGACGCTAGAAAACTCCAACGAGGCTATATTTGTGCCAAATCGAGTCACAAAGACTGGATTTATTACTAAAATTATAAAGACTATCTTATTAAAAGTTTTACAACTGTCTTTGATTCATAAACCGCTCCTTTTAAAATGCCAACATAAAAACTGCCTGGATTGAACGCAAACGACAATTTGTATAATAAAATATAATAAAAGTTTGTGAGTTTACCATTATTCGTTTTTTATTATAGGACGGGGAGGACGATCATTGTAATACAGTAGCTATGGTAGAATAGGTAAAATCAGAACAAGCAATTTTCTCAATAATACCATTCTGTGGTAAAGTATAAGTAAGTATCGATTGATTAGCCTTTGTTTTTTATTCAATACTTCAGACCAGGATATGATTCAGAAGAATGCGGTGAAGACAATTTTGATGTGATGATGACACGACTTGATGAAGGCGAAGGCGAAGGCGAAGATTACATGTTCATGCCTCTTGAGCCAATATCAGAAGAAAAAAGTGAAGAAAAATGTATCTGTCCGGAAACCTCGAGGAAGGACCTCGATTGTGGCTGTCCCGTGACACCTGAGGATGGTGGTAGAAGCAGCCTCTTAGCTGGGTTTGCGTTGGAAATACTAAAACACTGCTCAGTCGAAGAAATCCTCGGTAAGGTAAGAACTAGCATATTATATAGTCGTGTATGTACCCGGGACAGAGAGGATTATCAATTGAATTTAATTGAAACGAACAATAAGACTATAAAGCATTGTATTCATGCTAACCCTAAAACAGATTGTACTATTAATAAGTACTTAAAATTAAATCTAGAAAAAGAAAAACGGGAGAGAAAGAGAGAGAAAAAGGATAAAGTATATGCAACCGGGGGGGGGGGGGGGGGGATCCATTGTTATCACCATTGCCAGACAGACAGACAGAAGCTACTGAATGAATTAGCTGCCCTAACCTGGAATAGTTGGCGGTTTCAGTGGCGAATAGTGTATATAGTACTGTAGATTGCCCAATTTCAGCATTATGAGAATCTAAATGTAGGGAGTAAGTGAAATATTGGCACAATTATAATGATACGTAAACCCTTCAGATACGAAGCGATTGGCTTTATGTGCAGAAAGAGGCCTATTCTGAGCTCAACTGCCTGCTATGGACCAGTAAGCTCTTTAGTATTTAAAACTAAGGCACTGGCTGTCTGATCAAGCTAAAAAATAAATCATTGTTTGCATATGCTTTATAGCTCGATGCGATCACGGCTATTGAACAAAAGATGAATAAGATAGAAGGGGACATTCAAAACTTGAGTCTCGGCAATGAAGCACAAGGGTCAGCATCGATGAGCGAGTTACTGAGACGCGCTGCTGAAGCTGGCGCTGGCCCTGTAGAAGAACCGGAGGAGTCACAACAGAGCTTACAACAAGAAATAGAGGCACGTAAAGTAGTTTCTTTTGTAAAATAAAATATAGCTAGGCGTATACCAGGTGGGTTGGATGGGCATCCGGAGCTCAGTCACTCAACGACTGCGCGGCAGTTTCCTCGTGTAAGCAGCTGGTGCCTACTCGCCAAAAATCTACTACAGTCAAAACAAGTCTAATTAGATTGCGAGTCAAAAGCGCAATAACTTACTGCAAAATTATTCGTTTGTTTTCCATATGCAGCTATTTTCCTTATTTATGTTGGGTGGAACCCTACAACGTGGAAACGCTACTTTTGCCAAACGGTACGATCATTGTGGGGGTGTCCGGTTATCTTTCATTTCCTTAGAAATTTGACTTTGTGAAACCAACGAACGGTTCGAACCGTATCCTGTTATATCTTAGCCACTAAGTTTAAAAAAAGTTTATCTGTCTCCTCCTTTCCCATAAGGAAATCAATAGACTGATTTTTTTGGAGTACACACGACAAATAGAATTTAGAAGCGCACAATATTGGATTATTGAAAACTGTTAACAACGGCACAAGATATTTTGAGTTATTATTTTTATTAAAAAGCCGATACCATTGGCGAATGCATTATTTATCTCATTACAGGCATTGAAAAATGAATTGAAGGAAATGAAAGAATCGAAAGCCAGTTTGGAATATGTTGACGAAAAGCTTGCTGAGAAAGCGGATGCGGTGATGGTTGAAGATAAGGTGTCTGAGAAAGTGTTTGAAGATGCTCTTGAGGATTTAGCTAAAGGTATTGACGACGCTGGAGTGGCTGTTCAAAAATTGGTAAGTGATGACCATAGAAATATAGTAACCAAAGCGGCGGGACCCATAATATCCCTTGCGGGGCACCTATTAACCATAAGCCAACTATCAGAGCTAAGTACGAACGTAAAAAATATCGAAGTCTTACACATTGCGGCATAGCAGAACAGATACCTGGACCCGGTCAAAAATCTGTATCTAATTAGCTTGAGCAGGCTATTTTCCCATCGAAATTGCGTACTTATTTTGTGCAGGCTACACTAGCAGCCATATTGATAACGGTCTTCAGCGACGGGATGGTGGTGACTGATTAATAATTGCAACCCCATTTGCCTTAAAATGGCCGACTTGGTAGACAACTGGACTACGAATAGGAAGGTCAAGGTTAGAAATTCGAATACCCTAATGGATATGATGAAAAGTCGCAGCTGCCGAGTCATGCTCACATCTCAAATAGAGTTGTTGTCAACGGAGAGGATCCTGAGGCCTAGATTGGCATTCAATAGGTTGCCGTGCCACGGAGTTTATTCCTTTTCAGCCTCAAGGCGGCAATTCCACCGACGAATTTACTTCATTATTTTGTGATTTGAGATTTTTTGTTTGTTTTGTTTTAAGGAGACATCATTAATAAGTCTCTACCATATTATAACTTAATTTATAATAGATAAGTTAAGTATCTACATAATCGCCTTCTTAAAATTAAACAAACATAAAATCTCAAATCACAAATGAAGTAAAATCGCCGGTGGAATTGCCGCCTAAAAGTTAGTTGATTTGAAACTCCAAACTGCTTTTGCAACTCATGCATTTCGACAGATTTACACTGATGCCACTGCGAGTCTTTGACTTTATAATTTTTACAATAATCCAGTTTTTGACATTGACAGTTTTAACTTAATCTTATTCATTTAACAACGTGTAATCACAGTTCGCCAACTCTCGTCTAAGCGCCCTTTTATAGCAGGCAGTCGCGGGAGCGGCGAAAAATAAACATACAAAACGGAGAAGCTTGTCATTCCATGTTTATATTGGGCCAAGTGCTTCCTTCTTTTAAGCCTTGTGAAACTTATTTTAGGCGGCTATTCCACTGGCCGATTTTCCCGTTAAAGGTGAATAAAAAGAGTCTGCTACCATATTATAACTTAATTTATAATAGATAAGTTAAGTATCTACATAATAGTCTCCTTAAAAGAAAACAAACAAAAAATCTCAAATCAAATTTGAAGTAAAATTGACCAGTGGAATACCCGCCTTAAGGCTGAGTGTTCAAAATGTTTTGTAAACAAGAAATTATCGTACTACGAAATTAATTAATTGCTCGTTCCACAGCCACAATGATATAAAAGGGAACAGATGAAAAAATCTTAAAAAATACGAGCTTTCTGTGAAAGCTGTCTATTTCCCTTACAGATTTACAACTGTGCTACAAAATGGGTTTAAGGCTCTTTATCCATTTTTTTTAAGGTAATAATATTTCAGTTCAGAAAATATAAACTTCCTGCGATAACTTGGATTTTTTATGAGCTTTTTATCTGTTCACTTTGTTATCTTTGTATCTGTGGAATGAGCGATAAATTATTTTCGTCAAAAAATCAGCAAAATTTCTAGTTTACAAAACATTTTGAACACTCAGCTTTAAAAAGAGACTATGTTCTATGTAAAAAAAAAAAAACTGTAAGCTTTTTGTTTCGTTTATTTTACGCCAGACCCCACTCTCGCAACCACCTGTTTAGTCAGCTAAATGTCCATTGTTATATTGAAATTACAATTGAGCAACAAGAACGCTTGTTGTCGCCATTATCCAATGCAGCCGCACATTGGTTACCACAACTGACGAACTTTTAGCCTACCACACATTTCATCCTACTCATTTCGAATTTCGAACGCATCCTAAGAAATTCGAATGGAAGCACAAACATAATGTAGAGGGCATTGTCAACAAAAACCCGAAAGAATTCTATCTTTTACTGTCACAGCCTATGTCAACAATGCAAGCTCCAGTCTCAGACAAAATCTGGAGCCACTGCAAGCTGGCGACAAACATTCTGGACATGTTCCAGGAGACTTTGAAAAATGAGCTTCGTTGAATGACTCAACTGGCTTTTTCTGTTGTCGCTAGCTCCATCCAACAATTCCCTAGCCCAATCCACCTTTTCTTCCTGCAATCCGATCTAGCGGTGGATATTTAAGTCCTTTGTTGGCATATTTAGTAGCTTGCTTGCGTCTAATAGGTAAATGGGAAATAATGAGTTTTATACGCGCTGCCTCGGACTAGTACTTTTATGCAGTGCCACAGCAGCAGCGTGGTTTATCTGTATGGATAAAAGCAAAATTGGCAGTTGTCCAAGTTCCAGAATGACTGATACCCAACCCAGAAAAATAAATCGATGGCTCATATGAACCGATTAAACTTGCAGGAAATGCAGGGAAGCCGGAAACCTAAGGCTTCTTCTCTGCGATATCAACCTAAAGAAAACAAATTCATAAAGCTGTGGGCCGATTACGGCGATTGGTATTAACTTACTCCTGGGGTTAAAACTGTAAACAAATAAATTTGAATAGCACTTTCCATTGTAAAACTATTTTGTTTACATTTTTAATGGCAGGGGATTATATTAACCCCGGTATTAAAATCGCCATGATCGGGCCGCAGTAGACTTAAACGTGTTCCAAAGAAATTAATATCAACGTGAGCAATGACAAAATTATTGCATTATTCAATTTTCCCCACAAACAGCTAATCGGCCATTTCGCTATAACACATAGCTCACAGTTGACCTACAGCATAATAAGGAAATAAATGAATATCTCGAGTAGAAAATGCTTTATAACCACAACAACAATAAAAATGCATTATGATAATTCTTCAATTTATTTTATCAAAATGGTCATATTACCATGTCAAAGCGGGACAGTTTGCGTATATGAATATAAAACGGAGCCACTTACTCGTATTTTGAAAGGACTTGTTAAATACCAATAGCGAGGTAGTTCAAGGTATAATTTTTCATTCGACGGAATTCGAATAATTTATCTCCGGAAATAGGATAAAACAATCCCGGATTGAGTAATTTGTTTATAACAAAAGAGTGCATAATCTAATCAAATTAATAAATTGATCCTCGGCTATATTTTTGGTGAGTTTTCATAATTGTTCTCTATTAGATTTAGATCAATTATTCATAATTTTTAATGTATTCCAAAATATAAACTTGTACATTTTAATGTTTATTTGTCTTTCAATCAATTATGAAACCATGCAACCGTATTCTTCTATACCAATAATTCATTAATTAATTTCCCGCGGATTTTCCACTATTTTGTTTAAAACAAATGAATCAATTAATATGGGGTTTATTAGTTCCTATGTAGTTTATTAAATCCTAAGCTGTAAATACCTTGGAATAACATTCGATAGTAAAATTAAATGGGAAGAGCACATCTTAAATGTGGTTGCCAAATTAAGAAAAACCATATATAAGTTTTACCAATTAAGACAGATCTTGAATATAAAACAGCTAACTAGTGTCTATCATGCATTAGTGCAGTCACACTTAAATTATGGAATTATCCCATGGGGCGGAGCTTACCAAAATGTGATTGAAAGAGTAAATATCACCCATAGAAAAATACTAAAAGTCATACACAAAAGAGAGAATACTTTCCCAAGCAAAGAACTCCATAAATTAGCTGAAATACCCACAATAAAACAGTTATTTATCACTTACATTTAAAAACAAACACAGAATACTACAATTACATCATTATTACGTTACTAGACACATGGAAACACAGCCACTACAAGTATCCATTACAAGACTGACCTACATACAACGACAGGCCAAGTACGTAGGACTAACGCACTACAACAGACTCCCGACATAAGTAAAAACTATTAAACAATTGAACGTATTTCGAAAATATCTAAAAACAAATCTAAACGAGTTAACACCGACAAACGAAGACTGACTGATTTACTGACTTAACGTAGATTAAGATTTTTTCCAAATTTAAGCTGCACACGGGCTGAGCCCTGTAGCATACATTACGATTACTGTATAACTTAACTTTTTATGGAAATATAAATTTATTGTATATTGCATATTGTATATAAGTAGTATTACAGCCGGGTATACACATCGTTTTGAAAAAGATTGTATATTATATGAATTTTTCATCTGATCATTTTCAAAACTTTGTGGCTGTGAAACGAATAATACTAATCAGTTTCACCAAAAAAAATGAATTGATTGTAAGAGTGGGCAGAAAAGCCCAAAATCGCCTGCATGGAAAATAATAACAATTTTCTTTCTTTCTTTAAAAAAAAAGCTCTATTTGCTGACAAAATATTTTGAAATCTTAATTCATAAATTTTATTTTTATTTGCAGCGTAATGAAATTGACGAAAAAGATCACGAAACAAAACTAATACTGGACTCCAAAATTGACAAAGCTGACATGGATCAAATGCAAGAATACTTCCAGAGCAAAATGGATAAGTTCAGGGATAAACTCAAGGAATTGGCCAAAATTAAAAAGGAGGCAGAAGGAGCGGCCGTGCGAACAAAGACTATAAGGTCAGTCAGTCTTACCATTATTTATTATTTATCTATTTACTAACCTATTGAAGTGGATGGAATGAAGAGAATGATGCATTATCTTTCTTAGTTTAGCATAATCAGTTGATATTGATTTATTTCCAAAAGTATAACGCGTAACTATCATATCCTCATACCTTTCCTCCAATTATCATTTCAAACTGTTGCTTCCAGTTATAGATATGCACTCCTAACTGGCTTCTTCAATAGTTATTATGCTTCCATAAAATGAAATGGCATCATAATTGTAGTGCTCAATGCAGCAGAATGCCAAAGAATTAGTTGCGCAATGCAGCTAACAAGGCGCGTGTTCACAGAGCTCTATCTTATAAACAAAATTAATTGATTATTGTTGTATTGACAATATCTTGAAATTTGTCAGATATATTGATTGTTTGACACTTAAGTTGAGAAATATCGTTCCTGATTCCCTGCATCACTATGTTCGATAAGCATTCGTGCGGATTATAGGTAATCAATAACTGAGTCTGCAGCAATGAGCTCTCAATCGACTCTTCTGAGTAGGTTTAACACAATTAGATGCCTCTGCATTGTAGAAAATTTAACACATCGAACATATTTCAGGTGAAACATTAGCAAAAATGCTAAGAATGTAATTAAGTGTATTTGTTAGCCATTCAGAGATTTTTTTTTGCAAAGTGATCACCAGAGACAAAGACCAGACAAGACGAGTTACCGTTACCGATACTCCTGCTCCAGAATAATCTGAGTATTCATATAGCCTACGTGTTTTAAAAAAAAACCTGCCAAGACAACCCATTGAGGATCTAGGCTAGAGAATAGAATTCTCTCTCTTGATCACTGCTCTATTTGGTATGTTGTGGTCAACAACATTCAGGGCTGCAGCTTTTTCCCTAACCGCTGAATGAAAAGTACCCATTAGAGTTGGGACTTGGGTGCCTCTAGGTCCAACAGACATTTTTTAATATTATTTTGATTTCCGAACCTCGACATTCTGGTTTAAAGTCCACCTCTCCACCAACGGGATTATTCCGGACCATCTGGGTATATCGGTCACGGGCAGACACTCTTCTTGTAAAATCCGTGTAGGCCTACCTGCAATGCAGAAGCCTAATTTCTGAAAGGCTTTCTGGCACTGCTGGCGCAGCATAAGCATCTTCGGCTTTAATATGTATGGTTAACTGTCCAAAAACTCGGCAACAATGAACCCATTCCATCCACTACAGAAAAATTCTGGCATTTCAAGAAAAAAAAAATAGATTAAATTTGAGTCACACCTGTGAAAGAAGCCTAATTTCTGAACAACTGAGGTTTTCTGGAGTTGGCACAGCATAACAAGAAAAGTCTTCTTCAACTCACAGTGAAAAACGTTTCTAACATGACACGACCGACAAAAGAGATTACGATTCGTAGCTGTTACTGCAAAAACTATTCTTGTAAAACTGTGTACCTACAACACATAAGCCTGATTCCTGAATAGCTTAGGCTTTCTGACGCAATGCTGGCGCAGCACAACAAACAAGACTTCATATTTAGGTTAACTTTCGGAAAACTCGGCAACAATGAAGCACTCTTGTTCCATTCACTGTCAAAAGAAAACTCTGACAAGACACGATCGACAAAAGAGATTAGCTGTGAGTCACATATATTGACGGCAGGAAGTGTTATGTCTCCCGCTCTTATTCCCCGACTTCCAATTTTCTGCACTGCCGCCAGCCTGAATTCCCGCAGTCCCTGGTGACTTTAATAAGAGAGTTTGCACTTAACTTTGTTGGGACAACTTATCAACGTTTTCAAACTTGAGCTCGTCGGTTCTCATAAAGTTCGCTAACTATTGTAAGCCAATGCCTAGTAGGGGAGTTTGACTTTCTCTCAGAAATTCAATAGTTTTGCTAGTTTTATTCTCTTGTTAACAAGTTATATTTAGTTAGTGTGGTTGGAACCAGCCAACAGACTCAGCAAATTTTAAAATTGTCCTCTATTTTACAGGGATCTACGGTGCCTTGTTTGTAATGCCGATGTCTTGATGAAAGAGACTGGAACGCACTACTACGGGCCAGTGCCAAAAGGGCGGTGCTTTGAGAAAAGACCGAAGGGGAAGAATGGCAGCATTCAAGGGAAGAAACACTCCTACCCAGACTCGAAAGGCCCGAAAAGTGTTCGCCGGGCGGATTCTGATTTCTCCCTGGATGAACCGGTCCCAAGGTAAGAAAACACAGGTGTTTCACTGTATTATGATTGGCAATAGCATCAGTGAGAAAAAAATCAAAACCAGGCGTTGACTTGAATAAGTGGAAGTAAGTAGTGTTGGGCGTCTCGGCAGGGTGACTCCGCCAGGATCGAGTGTCGGCCTGGACTCTCGATAGTCTCGGTCTGACCAAAACCGGGGCCCGGGGCCCCGGTTTTAGTCTAGTATTTCTTATCGAGACTTTTTAAGCAGCAATGATTGGAAGCGCTCTTATTACATACGAGTATAATAATACATCGGAGGTTCAGTTGCCAATGCAAAAAAAAAAAAAAAAAAAACAATTCATGCCGTCGTATAGCAAATTATTATTTTTAAGCACCCTCATGTAAACAATTTTATGATAAAGGTCAATAGCATAAAAGTGTTTTTTTGACGGAATTCATGAGGTGCTGCGAAGAAATTAAAATCTCAGGGCGCTAGCGGGCATGTTCTGAATTTTTATTTTTCGCTTTCTGAAATGTAAATCTAATTAGTTTTGTAATTAAGGGGTTGAATTTACGCTTATCTCCACTGGCTTTTATTTTCCGCCTTGCTGGCTTAACACAGTGTTTACCGACTCGGTGACTCTGCGTGTGAAAAATGGTGTTTAAATTTTCCTTTTGAAGTAGACTATGCAGTCATGGACATTCGTAGATATGCGCAATACACAGTTAGCTCACGTCTTTTAATCCTAGCATACATAATTCAGCATCTAACATTAAAATAATGTATTTGCCTTTAAAGTAACGTATTCTTAATTTGACCCCAAAATAATGTATTTACATTGTTATAATCAGGTTTAACCCTAGTCCTGTTGTCTTCGACCCTGTTTCCAGTAAAGAGTTTAAATGTCGACATGCTTTCCATTCAATCCGATTGGTTGACGTCGTATGCCGGGAAATACGCCGTAACTGCACAAAACAAAAATTTACAAGAGAGGAAATACGGTGTATTTCTCAGGTGTTATAACTCTAAAGAAAAGGTGTTTAGAGGCATATGAATCTAAATCATTTTAGTTTCCGTTTCCATATAAATCTCAATTTCGACCATAGTGTCAGTTACGGTGTATTACCATGCAACGTTATGTGTTTTTTCAAATATTCTACAGTTTGTTTCGATTTAATTACAGGGTGGTTGATGTGGTTTCACGGTTTTGCGGGGGTAGCCATACGATGACAACTCCTGATCAACGAGTGTCCCGGCAGCCAAACATTATGGACCTTTTAGACTATTAACATTGGACCATTTTGACAATTCAAAAATAAACTTTTTCAATAAAATCTCTGCATTGATATTTTTTCTACTTTTCACAATGAACATGAATGACCGTAGTAGCTTACTTAGTCAGGGCCTTCAGGGCCTTGGGTCAAGAAGCAATTTACCTCTCCTCCACTCTCACACACTCACACTAGGATTATATATTTCTCTCGTGGGAGGCTGAAAATGATCGAGACCTTGCCACATCCACGACAAGTTTACAGGGTGCGGTGATTCCGCCTCGTCCCTCGACCCCCCCCCCCCCTAAACTTTATGGGGACTTTCTGACGAAAAATGATTTTTATTTGTCGTCGTTGCCCCACCGCGATGGAGAGATAGAGAGAATTGATAATATTCTATTGGTGTGGAATAGACTTTTTTTAATTTCTAGCTTACTACATGTATTTCAACATAAAAAAATGTCAATTTTATACTGTAAACGCTATATTCAGGTAATATCTTGTATTAAAAAACTTGGTGGGCCCTTGCATACAGCACCGTAATTGTTAGACAAATGGCGATACGTCCGATGGGGACAAGTGATCGTATACATACCGCTCCTGTACCCCATTAAAAGCTACAGGGTTTTACTATTTCACAAAATAGTCATGAATAAGCTAAAAAATTTGTTAAGCTGAGTGCAACGGCAGCACTACAGCTACAGCAGGGAAAATGCCAATTTTACGGTTTGCTACTTTCTATTTAAGCAGCGTGTGGAATAGAGTTGGCTGAAACACCAGATTGCTGTTTTTTTGTTTGGGGTAATGTCGGTGGCTCTGAGGGAAATTGGAATGTTAATCAAAGCGTGGTCATTTAATTTTATACTAGATCAGTCTTGAAAACACAACTGTATAGGTACTACCATTAGTAAATTTATTAATATGGGCCCAAAGTACAGAACCTACTGTTGGACCAGCAACGGAATTTGTTCCAATAATTTCATTATTAAACCGGTACCAAACTCGGTGTTTCGTTGGACGTAAAGGACAATGGTTTCAGGAAGGTTCAAGTATTAAGGCGGCTATTCCATTCGTCAATTTTTCTTCAATTTTGATCATGTCATTGACAGAAAATCATCAATGTTGTATTTATATTTTTACACCACATTCCACTTGTCTTCAATAATTGACCATTTTTGTTTTCAATTTTTTTCAATTACGTCAGTTTGCATGTTTTTCTTTTAATTTTATAATCTACAAGAAATTTTATAATAATTCGTTTGTTCTCAAGAAATTAATTAATTTATCCATATCCAGACGACGCCATTGTTTAATTTTAGTTTGTTATTGTTTGCAAAGCGTGATTTTACCATAGAAATACATTAACTGGAGCGGCGGGAGCCATAATATGCCTTACGAGGCACCCGTTAACCATAAGCCAACTATCGGAGATAAGTACCAACGCAAAAAATATCGAAGTCTTACACATTGCAGCATAGCAGAACGGATACCTGGACCCGGTCAAAAACTCTGTAATTAGCTTGTGCAGGCTACACTTATCACTGGTTTTCTCCGCAAAATTGCGTACTTATCTTGTGCAGGCTACACTTGCAGCCATATTGATAACGGTCTCCAGCCACAGGATGGATTTTACTCTATGATTATTGATCAATTTTAACATGCGGAAGTTAAAATGGACAATGACATAGAGTAAAGAAAAAATCTCATCCATCAATGATTGAAGAAAAATTGACAAGTGGAATAGCCGACTGTCAACACAAAAAGCTCAGGCCAGCTGTTAATTCTGCGGTGCCATGTCAACTAATTAGAGTTAATATCACATGTCAAAATATTGACTAGACCCTCATCATTGACCGTGTCATTTGGTATCATAACACCATGAATGTTTACACAAAACTGACGTCATGCTGTGCAAAAGATGCGGCTTCGGTCAACGCCTGGAATATTGCGATTATGCAAGCTGTGCACTATTTAGCCTAGCACATCTTCACTGCTACTTTGAATAATTATAATGCATTATTACTCTTAAGAAACGCAATATTATGCATTATACAGATACAGCGATTCAGATATTCGCAGAGTATATAACAGTCAACGACTAAAGGTATAGTTTGCGTTTTTATAGAAATCTATTAAAATGTTTGTAATTAACATATTCCATGACGCCATTTTTTAATTTTAGTTTGTGATTTTACTCTATGATCATTGATCAATTTTAACTATGGCATAGAGTAAAACAAACATTTCCGTCAATGTCATTTGCATTCTGCAATGCGAGGTCGGTGGAAACCCCGCCTAAGTCTTGAATGTCACCGTATTTGAATTTAGCCCTAGCCGGTCGGTGGAATAAGCGCCTAATTGAAGAATCTGGATAAATCTTAAATGCCGCCATTTAATAAAAATGGTGAATTGGATGTACTGAAAGGTCTCTATGGTTATATAGTGTACATGTTGGCTGTTGCAAAGAGATATTGAAAATTCACAGATTCAAAACGTAAAGGAAACGTGCCTGTCCAATTGACGCGACCCATGTACAATACAAGTCAACAGTCCATTTCCGTTTTGGGCAACTTCCGGTCCGTTTTCTCGTTTCACAGTATTTGCTGTGGACCTTCCAAGTCCCATCATTAACCCCCCGGGTAATTCTAACCACTGTAAATCAAGTCTTTCCTCTCTAAAACCAGTTTTCTAGCAGCTTTGGACAGATGCGTTAAGAGTGTTCCGTAGGAAATTGGCTGCCCGAAATTTAGGCCTAATACTTTTTATTTAATTAACTAAGCAAGGTATTAAAGATTTGGCTCATTTAAGTTGTACAATAGAACACTACTTCATGCATCATGTAATAAGGCATTTTTAATTTCCGAAATTGTTGTTTTTTCATAAACATGATCATAATTTATATAAACAATAAATTTCACGTAAAATACTACTATGAAAAAACTACAATTTCGAAAATAAAAAATACATTATTACATGAGGCAGTCTTCTACAACTTAAATCTTAAATAACTTGCTTAGTTAATTAAATAAAAAATAAAAAGTATTACATTTTGGGCTGCAAATTTCCTACGGGATGTACACTCTTAGGCGCCCATTCCACATACGTCAATCATCAATGAAAAATTGAAAAATGACGTTTTAGTAGACATTAAAGCCATACTAAAAATTCTGCTACCACGTCAATTTACGTCATTTTGACGTCATTTTTCAATTTTTCGTTGACGATTGACGTATGTGGAATGGGCGCCTTAAAATGTATTACCCGCTACAAACTATCCTGCTATTGATTTTACAAAGTACTTTTAAGCTTAAACCTTCAAACCCAGAATAAAATAATATTTTATTAAAATAGATAGACTATCTACTGACAAACTTCTGGAGAAACCTTTCGTTCTATAAAATAGTAGCCTACAGGCTATTCGGCATATTCAAGTTGGTAGAGTGCCAGGCTACATGTCCCGAAAAGTCAAGGTTCGAGACTTACATTTTACGTAAATTTTTTTATACTGTAACATATGCCAATTGGAGGATTGACAATTCAACAAATTTTATTTTAACCGGTCCCATACAAATTTTGTTTCAATTAATGTTCAGAGGTGTACCACCAATTTACTTGAACAAGCATGCATTTGCATTCAATATGTACGTACCTAGGTACGATCAAACCCCTATGCTATTTATTTATATATTAGGTCAGATGATCTGATCTATTTTGACCCACAACCCCCCCCCCCCCCAATGGGCTGGATCCGTCCCTGGTCAGATCAAGGTTTCATTAATTGTAGTGATGGATGTCTTGCAGGATGTCTTGAGTACAGCTTATAAGACCTACGTACGCCCAGTCATGGAATATGCAAGTGAAGTTGTGTCGCTGTCATCTGATACCAGTCTAACTAAGTACGACGTTGTACAGAATAACGCTCTACGAACCATTACTGGGGGTGCCACGTCCTGCCCTATTGCGGCAATGCAACTGCAAACCAGTCTAGAACCGCTTGAAGCCAGAAGGGACAAATGCACTCTTAAATTTTGGGAGAGAGCTAAGATGAGAGTCGATGGAAAACATTGGGGTAACTACAAAGCGGCAACTCAGAGACTGAAAACCCAAATCCCCCCCTAGACCACGCTGAAGCTCTTCATAGAAAATACCAGATTCCTGTAGCCAGACCTGCACCCCTGCAAAACTATGCCACGGTCGTCTCAGCCTTACCAAAAGTTAATTTGTGGCTAAGGAATCTCTCTACTAATAAACAAGCGACAAGCGCCATCGAACTAAAAAAAAGTGCCATCGAAACAATCCACGAACTCTACCCATCTCAAGACTGGCTGCATGTCTACACTGACGGATCCTACATTCCCGAAACAAATGCTGCTGGTGCTGGATCCTTCTGCAAGTTCTTCCAGTTAAGTTCTGCCGTAGGAAAAGACGCAAGCAACTTTGATGGCGAAATGTGTGCAATCATCGAAGCGGCTAAGAAGATACAAACCCTCGACGTGACACCAAACAAGGTCGTGTTCCTAATAGACTCTCAGGCTGCCATTCGATCCCTCAGTAGCAACAACAGCACGGACTGCCATCGCACTATTCTCTGCCGCAACACCATAGCTAACCTAATCAATGCGGGATGGGATGTTCGACTTCAATGGGTCCCAAGCCACGTCGGCCTCGATGGCAATGAAATGGCAAAAAAAGGAGCAGAATCCGAGCAACCTGAGATCCACCAAACCCTCCAGGCGGCAAGGAATCAAATTGACACAATTGTCTCAAAACATTCAAAAAACATCCTCAAGAACCTAAGCACTGGAAAAGTATGGGAAAAGCTTGCGACTCCAGGCCACATCCCAGCTAACCTCGAGAGAAGTGAAGCAGTCGCCCGGTTCCGTCTCGAGACTGGCCACGACTACCTGCAGGCACACCTCTGCCGGTTCTTTGGTCGGGGTGACTCAGATGTGTGTCCCCTCTGCTCCTCCGGGACCATGGTCGCAAGTCACCTACACACCTGCTCCAGACTCAAGCATCTACCTGCTGATCTAACAAAGAGATACTGGGAGGCTCGGCGTCAAATGGCTCTAATGCCACAGACGGGCGTTGGCTAAACTAAACTAACTTAATTGTAGTGACTACCTACCATTTTTGTAGACTTCTGCAAAGGTTTCTGCAGTTCCCACTACAGCAAACATGATCTTATTACTATTCCTACATTTGTTTTTTTTTTTGTTGAAGAATGATGGGGTCGTTGAACTCGGAGAAGCAAAATGAAGGAGATAAAAGTCAGACGGAAATAACGGGGAGGGGGTCGCGGAAGTGGTCCAGAGAGGCTATAATGGTCTATGTATTTTTGAATTCATTAAGAGACTGTCGCAACGTTAATAGTATCATTTACTACACGTCTATATAACATCATGCTATTGGTTTTCCATTTTAAATTCCATTTTTACTCATTTTTAATTGCCCAAACGATTTAGATAATTTTCACCCATATTGTAGAGAGTAAATATAAGAAATCATATGACGCACCTTTTCAAAAAACTGCCTATGCTTATCATATATAGGCCTACCGTATATCATTTGCAGATGAATGTATTAAGCACATACTATGGCTACGGCAAAGCTCAGCATTGGGGATAACTACTTTTATAAATCGCATCGAAAAAAATTACACAAAAGCATAAAAAAACTTCTCCCAATCATCGCTGGAAACGGAGCACAGAGGGTCCAAAGAAAATCTAACATATAAAGTTGGTTACTTTTTAGTTGTGAAATTTTGCTACGGAAAAGTTCTCCTTTTTAAACACGCTGAGCCGGCATTATAATAATAGAATTCCAAGTTTTCCAACCTTTTCGAATTCTCTACGGTGTACTCGTGCAGCAATATGATCGTAAACCAAACAAATTATGTATGCTTTCTTCAATTTTTTATCATTCACATTCAAAGTTCCGACCCAAGATTTGCACTATTTCTAATGCTATATAAATACAGGATTACCAAAGCAGCAAGAGGATTGATGAAAATTACCAATAATTAGTCGAGGTCATCTGTCAGAGGTGTATGTATAAAATATTTGGGGGGAGAGGGACAAGACCAAGTCGCCTCTAGCTATCAACCACTAGCCAAGCGAAGAGAGCCGAAACGACGTTGAATTCGGCCAACCAAACCGCTTACAGCACAGCACTGTTGACCCAAACTATACTTTAATTTAATTTAATAATCTATAGCTCACATTAGTTAATTTCGTATTACATTTTCCGTTTTCGGATGGGGGGCCCTTATAAACACCACTGCCATGTACAATACATACTTGCACAATATGTACCGTATATACAAATCTTCTTCTTCTTTCTTTCTTTTCCTTGTCCAGTATTCCCTGGACAAGGAGCATATATTACAAAAATACAATGCCTATAATATTACCATCCCGCATCCCCAAGCTAGCGCTTACTTGGGACAAAAGACTCATACTAATAATAAATAATAATAATAATAATAATAATAATAATAATAATGCGTGTATTTATCAAAAAAAAACATTACAAATTTTACTGAACCGGTGCCACAACCCTTAACCAGTGATTTATAATTACAGACATTTGTTTTGCAACAATTCTACTTTCTACAGCCTCGGTATACTACTCAATTACTTCAAAATAATGCGTACAGAGTGGCAACTATGAAGAATACAAATAAAATAATGACTTTTGTTCTGTTACTAAGCGCAACCTAGCGGAGTTAGGGCTACAAAGCCCTCTCTTACACTCAACTAGGAAAGCAATATTGTGCAATTGAAGCGCATTGAGGCCAAGGGGAACAAGGGACAAGGAACATTCGAGATAATTGAGGCTTACGCTTGTTACTCAATTGAAAATGTATAGGTACGCCCCTTTTCGATGAATTCCAGCATTGTTAAAATGGCAGACCCCGATGTTCCTGTAGGTTTCTAGGATAATGGGCAGCTAGAGTATCAGCATACTGCACTTATGTAACTCCAAAACGCAAGAAATGTCACATGCACCCCTTGGCTTCTAGGCGCTTCAATTTTATTAAGTAACCATAATTTGAAAAGTGCCATGATGAAAACTTTAATTTCATGCACAGTTTTCACTGCTCACATTCGCTTAATATAAAGTTGGCGCCACTGTAAATCTCTAAAACCTAATAAGTGAGGCAAATAATAATGGCAAAACAAATCCTTCTAATGGCAAATGGAAGGGCATAATGGAAACCTCAGGTGCACCTAAGCTCAGGTTCATTGAATATTAGCGGCAAAAGTAATTGCATGTAAATTTACAACATTAAGACCGCATATAGCCCGTGATTTATTACCCCCTACCAAGCCAGGGAGTCTCGGAGCAGCAGCGGAAACATCTTTTTTGCATGAAAACGGAACAAAATGCTATATATTGTAGACTGTAAATAAATTGCTTTCTAACGACCTTATTGGCTGTAAGCTGGTGATTTCGAGTTCAGCTTATAGGGTAGGTATAATAACATGCTGTAATAAGTAAGTAAGTCTATTTTTAACTGTTTCAATATTTTATTGTGATTCCAGAGCTATTGCCAGTTTGTATAATGTCTTATAAGACATTATATCAAACGAAAATAGCTTAATGAAAGTACTGCAAGTAAGTACAGCATACTTATGCATGTATTTCTTTGGCATAACAAAACATGGACGTACAGTAGGTTCAGCCTTGTGAAAATCTTAGATTACTCAGTAGATTGTACCTTACATAAAAAGGTAGGTTTGGACTGTGTTTACATAATGTGGTGTATTCACATTTTGGTTCGAACGATTTCAAAAAAACTCTTGAGTTTTAGTGTACTCATTTCTTAACTTTTCTATAGTATATAGGCTACCTACATGTATTGGCAGATGAAGTACCATCACTTACCATCTAGATATCATGTATACAATACAAATTTAATTAATTTATCTTCCCATTGTTAAATAGATGTATTATGCTTATAATTATAATAGTTATTAAGATATTAAGAAATTAAGATAAGCATAAGTTAAGTTAATATTTGCATATTATTGGACTCCGTCTGTTTGAAAATAAATGCTTATTTATTTATAAAATAGTTGTACAGTACATTTCAAATTCAACTCAATGAAACATGCACCTAGGCATAACAAATAGTAGGTATAGTTATTATATTATAAGCCAACCTCTACAAAATGCTTCAGAACGTTACTTACCTTACATACAATAAAACTTATTGTACACAACGCAATACTTACACGAGATGTACCTACAAATATGCAGCCATGGTATGGTACGTAATTTATTATCAAACCAGTCTAAATAAACCTAAAACGTAAAATTTCAGTTCCGGGAAAACCTAGAAACCTAGATTTTTCTTGTTTTAAAAAACATTTAATGCCTATTCAGACCAATGCGACTTGTTGGATACAACCCTGTAAAATTAATGAAGATAAATAAAACCGACAGCGTATGCAATTGTCTATTCAGGGTATTTTTAACTGGGATATTTTTGGAGAAGAGTTCAGGTTACCAGAGGGGGGCCAGACCCCAAAAGATGAGACACTCCACTCCCTCTGTCGTTAAGCCCTGTCGTAACCACTTACATAAATGACTCGTCATCCAAATTTTGTCCAGAAACTGGCGGATCTATCAAGCGAATTGGGTAATTTTCGTTTACGGCTTTCTTCTACTTAAATTAAGTAAATGGATATTTTTTATTACGTTATTCTGACATTATTCAAGCTTTATAACACCCATTCATAAGAATAAAAATATATTCTCAACTGCTATAGCGTTTAATCAAGACGATTTCATGACCCTGCTAGAATGGTTTCGGTTAAAAAATTATCTATTTGTAACTTTTATAATTACCTACATCGCCTAATTATTAAGACACACACACAATATTTACATTGCACAGTATGCCCAACACGATCTGATTTTTTTAATTCTTAAAATTAAGATAATTCGCATACAAACAATTCAATGAATGTATCCGAGTACAAGTACTGTAATAAGTAAATGCCGCCTCGGAGGAAGAAATGGGAGTGCCACAATAATGAGAAAGGACGGTTCAAACAAAAATCAATGGAAAAAGGGGTCATTGGCATAGGGCAAAGTATAATGCGCGGCCAATAGTATATTAGAACAATCATAATATATCGTACCATCACAAGGATTATCATTTGAATGAATGGACTTACTAATATTAAGAGTGGGCCAAAAATTCAAGCATATTCCTATCTTTTATATATTCCTTTCTTTTAATTTTAATTTCAGCTGTTCTTTAACTAGAGTCTAGGCCCGAGCCCCTGACTGTTTTCATTCTTCCACCCTCTAGCTCCCGCACTCGGCAGGCCCAGCTAGGCTATCTAATAAAGATAAGGGTTAAAGTGCTCCTTCCCGATAAAATATTCCTTTTCCCAATTTTTGAGAGGAAACTCTATGCGTCCTTCTCTTCCGTGTTGGTCATCTATTCGCCAATCCATCACTATCCCACGATGAGTCGGAAAACTTTCGAAAAGAGGAATCCAACAGGTTCACTGCCATAGTACTTAAAATGTCGTGACTAATATTTTATTAACTTCAAGAAAACGGGTATACAATTTTTGGCATCAACAGAATATTTTTAACAATATGCCCTAAAAGTTTAACTACGTCATTCTTTACGTCATTTATAATGTCGCAATGCATTGGAATATAATAAACCATGGCGGAGGACTGGAGGACCCCTCAGAGGTTCGACATATTCTTCCTTTCACTTCTTCAGCCTATCCCCTAATCCAATTTTGAACCAATTTAAAATATAAATACCTGCGGCGAGGCGTTGCAAGATGACTTCCTTGTGCTTCTCAGAGTGAGGTTCTCCGAGAACGATCAGCAGATAGCACCCGGTCAACGGCGAGGGAGGCGGGAGGGGCCGCGGCACGGAGGGGGCGGCATCCGGGGATGCCAAGGCCAGACTTGGCCCACCCCCATCTTCGCTTGGTTCCTCCATCACGGTGGAGTGCCCTGTATAGAAAAAGACAAAAAATTATACACTGTATGAAATAGCTGGAACCATCAGCCAATTGTAATGTATGTTACTTTTCAGCTACTCATGAAGCCATCCTGACATATTTTCATTTTATGTCGAGTTTTAAACCTCAACTTTCAGATTCAGCCCAACTCTTAACAAACCTGTTGTGCGTTGGTCTAGGTACATCAGTAACTAAATTTTTTGTCTTCTATGCTTCTCTTTTGCGCTAATTTTCATTACTGTTCATAAGCAATCAAAGAAATTCCCCTACCCTAAGTAAGTAGTCGACCGACAAGAAAATACGCCAGCTGTTATGGGCTGGCCAGGAAAATCATCATAAATAAGTGCTACACTACACTACCTTGTAAACGCCGAAAAATGGAGCTGGACGCATTATAATATATCATTAGCAATCCATTGATACCGTATAATAGCACGGAGATGACGTATTTGCAGTGGCCAATATTCTTAACAGTCTAAAGCAGGGAAGTCTAATTGAGATTATTGTTGTACAATTAATTCATTAAGGGTTAATTGTATGAGTGCTCCGAAATGCCCCAAATTCACCCAATGTAAAAATAAAGACAATATAGTCTGAAGAAAACTCCATTTTTGAAACTCAAAAGAAAGACACTTTTTCAACGCGTCTATTTCAAAATACCTACAAATGAACCTCCCCAAGTTGGAATGATTGAAGAAGAATCTATTACTGTATGTCGGAGACAACAGTTGTCGTCTCTTATATTTCCATAACAATGGAATGCCAGTGCTGATATTAAATGTCAGCACTTGCTCTTTGTGAGCGCGAGACAAAACGTAACGCAAGTACAAAGGATGATGAGGTCACCCTGGGAAAAAGTTTATACTTTTACGCGCACAAAAATCTGCTGACAAATATGGAAACAATATTTTCTTAGATGCTTTGCATACAAAGCCCGAGTCATAAAGGCTTGTAATGAAAAAATGTCAAGGGCTATAGACATAAAGGCTTTAATATCTGTCGACAGGTTTTCTGAGCACCGAAGGTAAATTTGTAATGGATCATCGTCTGAGTTTTCGTATGTAGCCCTTAAGCATTGCAGCAAATTTAACTTACAGTACGTTCCAAAACTGAATAGAACAAAACACTCTAGGCGAGATAAAAATTAATTAAGTTACTCGAGCATATTCAAACCAAACCAAACCTCTCACAATGTGAGCCCCGACAACGGTACTCACTACAGCTCTACCCTCGAACAGACTATTGGCTTGGATATGATGAATGCAATTATTTAGAGACTTTCACGGCCGGAGTCGAGGGGTGAAATGCAGAATCCAATCTAAGTCTAGATGAAAGCGTACCTTCATACGTTTCATCAATATCTTCAGTGGCACTACTTTGACTTCCAAGATTGCATTTCGGAAGCTTAGTAGCAACTATTTGGGCAAGGGGGTGGGCACTGCTTCATCATAACGAATGATTCTTGAAACAACCATGGGGAAAATTTCTTTTCCGATAAAAGGAAATGTTAAATCCTCAGTCCATGAATAAAATACAATCGCATCAGCCCATTCGTTCTGTTTTCCTCTCCACAATTTCTCGCCGGGGAGTCTCATTCATCTAGCGCAACACCAAATAAATAATTCACCCTTCGTGGAGGGCGAACAAGTCAGTTAGCTCACAAATTTAGGTCAAGCTCTGAGGATTTAAGCACTGCTGCAGCTGCCGACTACTGCTGCTGGCTATAGCTTTTCATCGAGACTTAGGTCAAGATGCTTTTAACGAAAAGCTCAGACGAATGTTGTTCGTGTAGAATACCATATGAAAACGTATCAGATATAAAACTATTTATTATAGTGCCTGAAGAAAAAAGCGCCGTGGGCACGATCACTTAATAAGAGTTTAGCACTGTACGGTATTTCGAGGAGCGCGGAGCGTTTAATTTTGTTTGAAATAAAATGAATGGAAAGTCCATAATTGTATTGCATTTTGTTTCATTTACTGTATAAACGACGGAGCAAATTGGGTATTACGCTATTGTCTATTTAAGGCTTGAGAGTGTACGTCCCGTAGGAAATTAGAAGCCCGAAATTTAATACTTCTTATTTTATATTTAATTAACTAAGGAAGTTATTAAAATATTGGTTCATTTAAGTAGTAGAAGACTACTTTATGCATCATATAATAATAATATTATTAATTTTTGGTTTTGTAGTTTTTTCGTGGTATTTATTTTACGTGAAATTTTAACCCTCAATCATTTTTATGAAAAGCTATACGGTACCAAAAATTTAAAATACCCTATTATACAATATGATGCACGAAGTATTACTCTACAACTGAAATGAATATCGTTAATATCTTGCTTTGTTAACTTAGGCGGGATTTCCACCGATCGGCTAGGGCTAAATACAAATAGGGTGACGTGGTAGCAGACATTTAAGACTTAGGCGGGGTTTCCATCGACCTCGCATTGCAGAGTGCAAATCAAATGACATTGACGGAAATGTTTGTTTTTATTTTTATAGAAATCTATTAAAATGTTTGTAATTAATATATCACATGACGCCATTTTTTAATTTTTGTTTGTTTGTTTGTTTGTGATTTTACTGTATGATCATTGATCAATTTTAACTATGGCATAGAGTAAATCAAACATTTCCGTCAATGTCATTTGCATTCTGCAATGCGAGGTCGGTGGAAACCCCGCCTAAGTCTTGAATGTCTGTTACCACGTCACCGTATTTGTATTTAGCCCTAGCCGGTCGGTGGAAACCCCGCCTAAATAAAAAATAAGAAGTTGGCAAAAACAACGGATTTGGGGGGTAGCCTACCTAATTCCTCACATTCATGGATCAACTGAGGGAGCATACAGGAGGTCCAACGTCCAACGTACAAGATGGAGAGGAAGGCACTGGACCGAGAGAGCTGGAAGATGATATGATGGGAGTTGCTGCCAACCAATCGTTGAGATTGTGATCTAAGAAGAACAAGGTTTTCTCACACTCTTAAGAGCAAACCGGAGTCGCTTATATTTCATTTTCTGTTCAAACTTCAATTTCTCATGTAATATGCAATAATATAACGCAGAACAACGAAAAAATGCTGAATGGCAAGAAGAATTTTTTCTCCTAATTTTGATGTATAGTATGTGGCCTTAACTAACCCCAATTCGCCACAGTTTATGAACTCCTTCAGCTTGAACTCCTGAGTGACCGTTATTTTTTGCGTATCAAGTTCACTAACTATAGCCGATCGGTATTGATGATTGCAACATACTATTTATCAAAATTAGGAGAAAAAATTCTTCTTCCCATTCAGCATTTTTTCATTGTTCTGCGTTCCATATTTCATGAGAAATTAAAGTTTGCACAGAAATGGAATATCGGCGACTCCGGTTTGCCCTTAAATAAAGAATTTAAAAAAATTGTGACTAGGTACTGTACGTCCAAAATCCTCCCACTTCTCTATTTGGGATTGTATGGTCAACAACTTGCCCGGCAGTCGCATTTTTTCTCTACCAGTTTGTACCAGGTTGGGTGGACCCAGGGCTTGCGGAAATTGTTACTTTTTGTGTCGATACTCGAAACACGACCTTCCGTTTTATGTTGCAATTTTCTACCAAATACGATTAACCCATTGGACTATTCCAATTATTCCGGCCCGTAACAGGGCCAGTAGACCACGTAATAAAAAATTTAAGCTATTGTTTCCTTATGCTAATGTGCAGTTTTAGTGAACCAAGGGAGGATTTTGCCTCCAATTCAGGGGGGGGGGGGTCAGCGGGCAGGTTCAGTGGATTATAACATTAAAAAAACATTATTATTTCTAATTCCCGCTGTAAACCCATTGTTATCTAGTGTAAGTTCATTTTATTGGGGGGGGGGGTCTAGACCCTTTCACCCCCCCCCCCTCCCTAAAATCCGCCCTTGAAGTGAACTGCCAATCTACATGAGGTATGAATGGATCATACTAAATCGTGCGTGCCTAACTCTAGTAGAGATGGGTGTAAGTTGACCAGGCCTAAGTAGTGCGTCCAAAGGAAACATTTTACAGTGACAATGGCTCCTCTTAAAATGTGTCCGTTTCGCCATTTAATGGCTAGCTCCAACAAAATCATCTTACGTTCATTTGATTACTACAAAACAGAGTATAAAATTTAAGAAAGAATACATCCAGAACTACTAGAGGGTTCTCTTTCTTGACTCACTTCTCGCTTATCAGGATGTTGCGCCCAGCAGCAGTGTTTTTTCCTTACGTTATACGACTTCTTCTTCTTCTTCTTCTTCTTTAAATAACTCTTCTATCGAAGACTGGCGATTATCATTATCAATTGACTGTACTTGTTGACCACTGCTCTGAAAAGGGAAGTCGTGCTCTTGTCAAACCACTGCCTCAGGTTTTTCAAACAGGATGTTCTTCTATCTTCCCTTATTGATTTATGGATTATTACATGCAGAAGGCGACACTTCCCGTTCCTCATGGCATGACCAGCAACTGCAATTGCTTTAACGGCCCGAGTCATATGATGAAGCAGTAGTAGAATCCGGGATGATGGGCCGTGGTCTATCAGTAGCGTTTGAGCCTTTGAGATACGATCTTTGAAGTCTACTTAATGCTATTGCAGATGTTGATCAAAGTACGATTGCAATATGCAATAGCACCGACAAACGAAGACTAGACAATACTAATTACATAAGTACACGGACAACCACTGAAATACCGATAGGTAATACTTATGTAGTTGTTAGGTTTCATTACATTCTCCGATTGTAAGCAGCGCACGGCCAAAGCCCTGCAACATAGGTAATAAATCTTTTAAATATGTTTTTCTATAATAATATAATAAATATGGTAAGAAGGATTGTACATTGTATTTTTGTATTTACTGGCAATTAAAGTATACTAAACGCTGTTTATTCCAGTACATGAATATACATTAACTTAAAACATTTCATTTACTTTGCTTTGGTATATTCTTCGTCAGTCCAAGTCTATCTCAGGTCCTGAGGTTACTGTAGCTTTGCATGTATAAATGAAGGACAAAAGACGTAAGTCTAAACTATCGAATGAGACATTTTGTTGAAAAAACGCATAATCCATCGTGTCTCGAACGACAGGGCTGCAGCTACGATATATAAACTAATAACAAACAACGTAAGTCATATCCATCACATAAGACATTTTGTTGAAAAGACGCAAAAGTTAACGTGTCTCAAGTGACAGAGCTCAGGTATGATGCACAATATGTCTTCAAGACTGCCCCAATACAATCAACATCCATCCGATAAAACAGCATATAACAGATCCACTCCAAATCTTTGCATTTATCGATATTTCATCAGCGGCGTAGCCGGAAGGGGGGGGGGCACAAAAGTGCAGGGGAAAGAGGGGGATGAGGGGGTGATAATTCCTCCAGGTCATCACTCTAGTCCTTGCCCGAAAAATTACAAAAAGGAAAAAAAAACGTTTACACTAAGAGATATTGTAAGAAAAAGGGAATAGAACTTACGTGAGGCTGATAGAAAGCAGCTGACAGACTATCAGTGGCGAAACGTCGGATTTTTAAGACGTGGGAACCGGACGAGACACAGCGCGAAAGTGCTGGGAGCCGGCGAGTGGCGTGCGCCGCTGCGGCGCGACAGTGCTGCACCCTGTCGGGGGGTCGATACTCGACAGCCCCCGCTTACGTGAAACAACGTCACAACTGAGTTCCCCTTGGCATTTATATTAGGTTTAATGATGGATAGGTGTATGGGTATGGCCATAAATAGCCCCCAATTACCCCAAAGTGCTAGTCTGATTTTCACATGCATAAATAATATTATAACCCTTCCCCCGCTTTCAATTTTTTGGGGGGAGGTGGTTTTGCAGATGATTTTGTAGGTTATCTTCAATCGATTAGATGATGCCTGGGTTATGATATGGCTAATCTTCTGTTATTCAGCGCGGAAAGGCGTCAACAAGAATGGAACAAGATTATTAAAGTTGATGTATCAATTTTATTTCCTTCATTTTTACATTGAAGCCGATCCCAGTCCATTGTGCAGAGGTGACAAGTTTATTTTCTCATTAATATGTCCTCTAGTGAGCAAAGGCATTGGATCCAGATATAGTACGAGTATGAAGGGATCAAAGTGGGAAGACAACTCTTGTAGTGATATCCACGTAACAGGTGGAAGAACGAATATAAAACTGATTTCCTTAATGAGTTTTGAGTTCATAGATGGTGGTCGGTGGTGTCTCGTTCAAAACCGAGATGATCAGAGGAATGTTGTCAAACAAGCCAAAGAAGAAGAATGTGTTGAAGTGCTCCTTATTAATTCCTGGGCATAAAATTAAATTAGGGGAAGTGCTACCGGTCCTTCTCGGCTTGTTGGCCCAGGAGTGAGGTCAAAGCTCTCACCTTTTTTCCGTTTTCTTTCCCTTCAGCAATACATGGCTATGTGCCACCCTAAAGGTCAGCAGTTGTTAACCTTTTTCTAAACACAACCCACAAAAGGAGCAAAAAAGAATACATTTCGTTTTTTGACTAGGATTAGGTATTATGGTCTTTTGTAAGAAAATATATCATCTATTTGTAGACCTACAGTCAGCTACGAACCAAAAGAAATTGGCTTGTGATAATCATTCTCCGATACGGCATCACGATATATTAATAAAAGGAAAAAGAAATTTTCCTGTCGAGTCAGTTCGCCTATAAACCAAGGATAGCCTACATGTGATATTCAAAAACATATTTAATATTAGGCTAATTACTTCTTTTCAAAATTACATGAGCAGGGCGGTTCCCATCACCGCTAGAAAAGTCTCGGTAAGAAATACTTGACGGCACCACCATTCATTGACGAATGGGGGTGCCGTTCATTGTTCCTTACCTGAACATTTTTAAGGGTGTAGGTGTAGTTTAGTTTAAGTTAGTCATGAGCACACAACAATTGCATGTTCTTTAATTAATTCAGTTCGTATGAATGAATTAATGAAATCAAGGCCGTATTTATGGGAGAGATCCAGGGGTCCGGACCCCCCGTCGTGAAAAATTCCATCATCCACAAAGTATTTTTGTATACTTTAATTCAGTCAGTCAGTCCCTTCAAAAGGTCGTGTTTAAATTAATAAATAATAAATTTGCTCTGTTCTTTCCATATTTCCACTTGTTGTATTTACCAAAATTCAGTTTATTGCTTTATTACTTTCTTAAGCTCGATATACACTACTATGGTAGCCTCGGGCCTTAGGCTAGCTTACCTACCCCCCCTCCTCCCGGTCGCAAATCTATAGCTACGGCCTTGAATGAAAAATGAATTAAAAACGTCTTTATGTTAGGCAAGCTTTAGTCCCGAATGGCTACGCTACCAGCTAACTTATTTTGTCACAGACAGTGGGATATACAAAATATATAGGCTACCCTAATAATATGCAATAATAAGGGTTTTTTATTTATGCGAAAGTGGAGATTCTGCCGTCAGAAGCCTTTAACAAGCCGTGCCATTAATAAGGCTAAACAATATTTACAACAAAATGCAATTCTATTGGGTGCCGTAATGCAAAAGTTGACATCCTCGCTTAGTTTGGGAGTTGAGGACCATCCAGGCTCCCCTAGGCTTCCCAAACTTCTAGTTTCCAAACTAACGTCATAATGTTGAATATTAATGTCCTTAAGTCCCCTCACAATTGACCGAAATTGAGCAATTAGGGTCACTGCGTGACGCGCGGCATTATTAAAACAGACGGTGTACTGAAACATTTTATTGTCAAGTCATTATATTGCTTATGTGGTTATTTTTATATAAAAAAAATCCCTTTCGGTTTTGGCCGATCAGGTGTAGGGAGATTTCGTAGACCATCCTTTTCCTCGACGCTACCTACGCTATCTACATTATTATGTAATAAAAATAAAATAAAAATACTTCATTATTTTCCCGACCACGACATCAACACACAAAACACTCTTGTGTTCCAAACAATGACGACTATGAACTTTTACTTATTAAATTATTTTTACTATGACTGGACGTCATCTTGAAATCGTTGATTTGCCGTAAAAAGTGTTGATTACCATTAGGGGGGTATTCCATATACGTACAACGTCAACGAAAAATTGAAAAATGACGTTTTAGCAGACATTAAAGACATACTAAAAATTCTGCTACCACGTCAATTTACGTCATTTTGACGTCATTTTTCAATTTTTCGTTGACGTTGTACGTATGTGGAATGGGCACCTTATCGTAGATAATAACACGGGATTTCAGTCAGATTTTAATACATTCCTCGGCGACCAATATTAACTGAGATATGAATTATATAAGGTTTCAATCGGCCGCCATCTCGTATCTAAACAGTGGATCTAGCTGGTTAACGAATTCGATCGACATTTGTATGATCAATTTATGTGCCAAGTTTAATAAAAATCGGATAATATTTACGGAAGTTAGTGTTTCCTAAAATCGATATTCATAAATACATACACACATAAATACATAAATACATATACAGATAACATTTTGAACGGAGGGTGGTTTTAGGGTCATGCAATGAAAAGTTGTGAAGAAATTTTCCGGAAGTCGAACATTGGTCCATCTCAATAGCTAGATGAATTTCCCTAAAACAGTCATTGCAAAATGCATAAACCTAAATCAGCCCCAACTGCGGCCAATTCGACATCTCGTGCCACTGCTGATGACGGTTCACTTAAACCCACAACTTAATAAATCGACTTCGATGGCCAGGTGGTAGCATGCTTGTTCTTGTGCGAGTCTCTACACGCCATGCGATCGGAGACGTGTCGTAACTCGACACAAGTACCTATTAGGTAACTTAGTGAGGCGACTGAAGAGGTCAATCGGATACATTCATTGAATTGTTTGCATGCGATTAACCTTTTTTTTAAAGAAAAATAAATAAATAAATAACAGTTTTCACTTCAATAAATATTAACTTATTTATTTACATCCCGGATTCTACTCATTCGTCAAAAATTTTAACAGGCTTACGCTTCAATCTAATACATAGGCGAAAACTGTGAATATTTTCATCAACAGTATACAAACATAAGATGGCAGTGTTGCATTGTGTCTATTTACGGCTGTTGTTTTCATATAGTCATTTTTCATTATTTTTCATAAAAATTATTAGGGGCTAAAATTTCTCGTAAAATAGAATTCATGAAAAAAATTCAACAAAAATTAAATACCTACTCTATATCCTAATATATCTTCAACAACTTCAATGAACCACATCTTTAATAACTTCCTCAGATAATTTAATCAAAAAATGAGAAAGTATTGAATTATGGGGTGCCAATTTTACTCTATGATCATTGATCAATTTTAACTATGGCATAGAGTAAAACAAACATTTCCGTCAATGTCATTTGCATTCTGCAATGCGAGGTCGGTGGAAACGCCGCCTAAGTCTTGGATGTCTGTTACCACGTCACCGTATTTGTATTATGCACTTGCAGGTCTGTGGGATCCCCGCCTGCTGTGCACCGGTCTTCAAAATCTTCTGTTTTCTCTGTAGTTTTCCAACTAAACTCATTTCCTACAATGACCAATTTCTCAGCGTGTCACAGGCGTGCGAATCGCTCGTATGTACCGGGCCTTAATGCACAAGACGTGTGGAAGTAGCTTAAGCTACGCTATGTACAAGTCCAGCTTGAAGGCGTAATAAACGGGGGAGGAATTGAACCGAGTTTCAAGTCACGTCGTCAGATTACACCCAACTTGAGCGCACGTTCCCCTCTAATCTTTATACAGGTCGTCTGTTTACTTTAGTTGTTTCTATGGGAGGCGTTCAAAGTGTGCTTTTCATTCAACTCGCAATTCTTAAATCTCTATAACTAATTCTGCTTCTGTGCACGGCAGAAGGAAAATTGAATAGACTAAGCTCTGAACTAGGACGGGCTTACATACTCTCTGAAGCATGACCAGACAATATAGCAAGTGTGGTACTCGAACCAACAATCTTTAGGGTGGAAGATTTGACTGAACGAATCAGTGCCGGATTATCTCCTGGGGGGCACAAGATATGTGGGGGCCGTGGTTGCAACTGAAACACCTATGAAATTCATAAATCTACCAGCAAAACAAAAGAAAAACACATAATTTCCCACCAATTTCAAAACTTTTAATTTTTTTATATTTTTATCTAAAAAAAATCTTGTTTGGGGGGGGGGAGCGGAATTTTAGGCATTTCTGGGGGTGCCCCAAGTGCCCATGGGTTAATCCGGCACTGATTTTCAACGAATGATGAACATGCACAAAGCATTCAGTATAGTCTGCATGTGCGCAGATAAAACCGCGGATTTGATGCATTATTAATAAAAGACAACCAGGCACTATCTGGTTTTTTTTTGCACAAAGTCAAATTTCCCTCAGAAATATCGATCATGGAGCCATCATTAAGGACTTATTATTATTATTATTATTAAAAATTAAAAATTATTATTTTAAAATAAGAAAAAATAATATGATAATATCTTGTTTTAGCAGCACTGTATAAGTCCTTTGTCCCAATCAAGCTTTAGCTTGGGGATGAGGTATGCTATCATTATGTCCATTGTATTTTGTAAATATATGCTCCTTGTCCAGGGGATACTGGGCAAGGAAAAGAAAGAAAGAAAGGTTATTCTCATTCATTGCCAGAAGGCTAGAGTGAGTACTCTATAATGGTTTATTATTATTAATTATATTTTATATCTTGCAGTGCACTAAGATCGCTCGATAAGCGGAAGCTTGAGCGTGATAATGTTAATTAATAACAAATTGTTTTTTCTCAATATATGCACCTTGTCCGGCCACGGAAAAAAGTGAAGTGAAGTGATTAACAATGCAACACAATAACAAACCATTAATAAAGCATTAATTTTTTCTTTCCTTAAACTTAGGTCCTATTTGTATAGAAAAATGTATTTTTACTTCATCGTAGGAGAACGTTGGAAAAATTATTCTGTTACCTACTTGTACTTAAATATTATTATTAACATAACGGCACTTTTTTTTTACAATTTGAAATTTTAAGTTATCCAATTGCTAATTTTGCGGTAAAAAAAGAAAGAAAAAAATGCACCAGACAAACCCGAAAGGGTTTTTGAGAAACCTTAGAAAATTGAACTGTACCGCAATTTTTGTGAAATATAAGCACTATGTCGTGGGATAACGACGTAGGAAAAGAAATTATTATCATTAGAATCGGCTGAAGTAAGGCTAAAGCCCTTTGAACAGTCATAAGTTAACACTTCACAAGTCTGTGAGTTAGGTTTTAATCACGAGAACTTGGCTGTGCTCGTGATTAAAACTGAACTCACATGTACTTAGAAACAGCAGTGTAAACCAATCTGCGCGGGTGCTAGAGCTATCCAGGAACATTAGAGGGGTGGAAAGTAAAGTGCAGTTCAGCAGAAAACTAATGCAACATCTTTTTGAAAAATGTTTGCATGTGGAGGACATGATGTGAAACTAAGCAACCTCTGATACTCTTCTTATGTTCATCAATGTGGTTAGTATTGAGAGTTGAAATTTGTCGTGTTTTGTACCTTGTAGGTATATTTCAAGGCCGTAGCCCAGGGGGGTTCATGGGGGTTCCCCCCTCCGAAATGAAATGGCTTGATACTAGATAGAATCGGATTTTGAGAGGAAAAGTAAAAACCACTATGTGATATCCAATGAAATTTCTGAACCAAACCCCCCCCCCCCCAAACGAAAATAAAAATCATGGCTACGGCCTTGGTATACTGTATATGTTGTAGTTTTAAGTTATTTGAACGCCAATTATTCAGAATGAACCAATAGACATATTTGCTATACTAGTCTACATGATTTTGTACACCTATGAGGTTTTTCACTGAAGCTGTCCTTTAATGTATTCGAAATTCACGAAATAGTTTCTACTTTTTTCTCTTCGTAGGCCAGAACTCAGCAGGGAGGGGGCCCTTAAAAATAAGCCCTTAAAAGTCTTAAACAACAACGACAAAATTACAACGTTATCAATGTTATCATCTCTTATAAGAAATAAAACAGCTGGAGAGCGTAGGTAGCAAAATTTTCCTGATTTGATTGAAGGGAAGACATGAGAGGCCCACGTGACCGCCCACTGATGTCCCATTTTCATGGCTGCTGGTGTAATGGACATGACCGGCTGTAGCACGACACAGCCACGGATTGGGGTGGGGGAAAGTCTAGACGGAATCGGGGAGGAACCCTTTTCAACCGCTAGGGGGCAGTTTTCACTCGAGTTTATGGAAAAATCACTAGATGGCGATCAGATGAACAATTGAATGTCAACCCAAATAGTATAGTATATGAATTGAATAATTATGTTTAAGAAATTATTGGAAAAACAAAGTATTTCGGACATATTCAATTCCTGGTCCAACCCTCCAGTATGTACAGTAGTCCGAGTAATTCCGTGATCTCCTCAGATTACTTAATAGAATGCACCTTACCAATTGCCATATAGTAAGCAAGGGGAATTTTTCAAACTTGTTTAAATAAAAAATAGAAGTATAACAAGGTATGTTTGCAGAGTTTCTACATACGGATACTGTTTTCACATTTTGATCTGAAAGTGTAAGTTGTACTGTCGCTAACGACAACTGTCTAAATAGCAATGCAAATTGATGATACATTGTGTTTATTTAAATGGATACGAACAGTAAATTCCTAAGTTTATTGGTAATTTTCCGATCGAAATAAAAAACACCAGCAATTTAAATCCACACTTAAATCATTTTTTATTAAAAATGTTTTTATACAAATGCAACTGACGAAATAACTGTAGCCATCTCAAATATGTAATTTTTAACGGAAATCTGATGATGAATTTGTACTGCAACTTGAACTGAAATCGTAACTGTAGTATGTGTACCTATGCAAGTAACTGTAATTTTGTAACGCAATTTCTTGTATATTGTGAACGGGATGACCTCGGTGTCTCATATCATTTATTTACATAATGAAAATAAAAGTTTATTATTATCATTATTAACTGAGTGTAAACATGGTGTAAAGCTGCCAACTTGTGTTTCTACTGTTGATTAGTTTCCGTTAATATTGTTTTTCGTTTTACTTTCTGATTTTGCTTCTTTTTGGCGGCACTGCCAGCAGAATTACAGCAGAATTATCAGCTATTTGTAGGGTAAGTCTCTCATTCAGATAACACTATCGGACTTGTCGCGAACGTGCCCTTGGACAACTCTACCACTCGACTGCTCAGCATTTCCCGTTCCGCTTTAGCTGATATACTCAATTTATGAGTATTCTCAGGAAATACATCAGTGATGACCTTTACATGCCGAGTATAGACAGACGTCTGGGACAAAAAAAAATGGGGAAATAATAGGCAACCAATAAATTCCAGAGGAGGGAGATGGGGTTGTTGGCTTAGGGTGGTTCACAAGAGGCCATACTAATAATAATGATAAGAATCTTCTTCTTTCTTTTCCTTGCCCAGTATCCCCTGGACAAGGAGCATATATTTACAAAATACAATAGACATAGTGATACCATGCCTCATCCCCAAGCTAAAGCTTGATTGGGACAAAGGACTTATACAGTGCTGCTAAAACAAGATATAATCATATTATTTTTTCTTATTTTAAAATAATAATTTTGATTATTTTTTATTATAGTAATAATAACAATAATATATAGCTTATTAATTATATACTGGCCTCAGTAGTATGATAATAGTATTGTATAACGTAGGGCTCCGCCCACCACCTGATTGATAAGCCCTGTTCTAATACTTGCATACAATACTTAAATATCAGAATTCAGAGGTCGTGCCCACCCCGCCGTATGGTATACTATAGTATATGCTTAGTAGTATGCTTTGTGACAAAGCCAAGATAAGACGGGCTTTAAATAATTCCATTGACTTGCTGCATGCAATGCAAATGCAGACAGACTGTTGCGATAAGGTTATCAGTAACGACAAACGTCACTCACTCGCAACTCCGAGATCTGGATGCTGTGGCAATACGACACAATCGTCGGTTGGGCTATAAGCTAAACATGCGTGAACTTATCTGAATAACCCCCCATTCTCTCATGCTCTCCTGATCAATTTACATTCGATTTGAACGTGAGTGACAACTGCTGCTGTGGCTTGCTGCTGCTCCTGCTGCTACTTTACTTGCTGTTTGAGTTTGAGAACTGGTCTGATACCGTACACATTATCATTATATTAGCATGCAATACTCGCAAAGCTCGACAATTGTTGGTATATGATGAATCTGCGGAGTGACTGCGGTCGACATCTTTAGTGGAACTGTGTAAAAAGATTGTACCTCTGGGCAGCAACAGCGGCAAAGCCTCCGAGAGGCAGATGTCGACCGCAGATGTTGACGAAACGTTTGGAATTACGCTTTCAAATCGACCACGGCCTATCATCCCGGATTCTACTATTTCATCGTGTAACTGCGGCTTTGAAGTTCTTTGTAATTATATTAGTTGTTATAGGTCAGTGGTCGTCAACCTATGGCTACGAGCAGCTTTGGTTCTGGCTCCACCAGAACGCCGCGGTAGAATTAAAATTGAAACTATTCTAGAAAAAAATCTAATTCATCACATGGAAATTCAAAACTGAAAAAAGTTGTATTGCATCATATCAAATCCACATATTTAAGTAGTCTAACTGTATGTAAAAGTATTAACGACAGCTATAACAAATTAAGTTACTTCTCCCTACCCCCGTTTCTCATATTATATTATACGTATTATTGCATGTCTGGCTCCGCTAGCTTCATAGGTCGCTGTGAACTCAGAATATGGATCCGTTGTGCAAAAAGGTTGGCAACTACTGGTATAGGTGACACCGGTCGAAACCGGCATCAGTGACAAAAGCAATTCATCTCAGTGCGAGTCTCTACACACCTTGCGGTCGGAGACGTGTCGTAACTCGAAACAAGTACCTATTAGGTGACTTAGTGAGGCGATTGAAGAGGTTATTCGGGTACATTCATTAAATTGTTTGTTGTGATTTAACCTTTTATAGAAAACAGAAACAGAAAAACCCAAAAGATCATCTCTTAGAAGAAATGTTCCCCTAAATGTTGATGTAAGGGTATATACGACTGTAATCGATTGGCCACAGTTTTAGAACTCTTTCCACACCCCACACCCTTAATATTAATTTTTCAAAACAAATCAAGTTCCTTAAAAGTCGCCAATGTATTTCTTATATTTTGATAGAACATTTTAACCCCTATTCCCACTTAAACATAGGATAAATAGAGTCTGACCATCTGACGAGATATTAAAACTGTGTTTGTATGTTTTCAGGAATGGACGTATGCCATTTTTTTTATTTGCTCAGTATTTCATTGCTTTTAATTGCTGGTGAAACAGGAGCTGAATACCCCTACCATTCAGCTTCTTCTTGAAATGCCTCTTCTATCGAAGATTGGCGATCATCATGGCAATTGTAGTCATGATCACATTAGGAATTGTAATGCAGTGGTTCTCGTTAATTGCCTTCTGCACATTTTTATGCCGTTGACTCTTCATTGGGTTTCTCCGCCTTCGGGGCCAGTTTCCCAACCCCAGGGCAAAAGAATGGCCTGGACAGAAAAGACTGTGTTTATCAGTTATCCTGGCTCAACTTCAGTCGCCATTACGCTCTGTAAGGCCAGCATCTTCGCTTGTCTCACCTTGCCCAGATTGCTCGACCTTACATCCCTACTATTAGCCCGTGTAATCAGCTGATCTGCTTCAACACTTTCAGTAGATTCAGGACTTACTGCTAAGGAAAAACGCATTCACTTATTAGCTATTATTATTACATTGTATACACCATACCATTAATACATATAGTCTCTTTGGACCGCTGTGATTATTAAGGTCATTCGTTGAACAGGACAGGATGTTGGACAGTAGAAAATAAGTAGATAAGCACGCACTTCCATTGCCCACAGAGGAGAGGCAGACAATTGATGAATATACTGCGGTAGGCAGCTAATGAATATACAAGGTGTCGGCATTCTTTTCTGGGGGGGGGGGGGGTAACTCTTTAGGAATTCAATCATAAATGAGGGGAGAAGGAGAGAGGCATCCCCCTCCGTCCCCCTAGCCGCTTCCTCTTCTAACTCACATATCTATTGAGTTTTATTCACAGTACTCACTCATTTTCCACATAACACAAAGATGATAGATATGTCACAGCAATTGGTTCACCTTACTGTGAGCTTGGCGGTTCGCAAGTGATGCCCTCAGCCGATGCGAGACCGGTCTACAGCTTTCAGCAGGAAAACCGATAAGAAACTAAGTTGTATTTGTTTTCCTATGCTTAGCTTGGCAGTAGACCGATCTCACTCCCGCTGAGCCCAGCTATGCTCGGAAAGTCGTTACTTAACTTTGTTTTATCATATTTCGATCATCCTATGTCTAAATGAAGGAGGAAAACTACCACGTGGCGCATGAAAGCGTCACAGCTCTTCCATCTTCACCACGACTCACGAGGAGGCACAGATAGGGACAGATAGGGACTCTCGCGGCATGTCGCAGAGTATTACTCAGAAGGTTCACTACTTAGAAGATTACCATTACGTATTGCAAAAATGTAGTAGAAGCACTTAGAGGCCGAGTGGTGCAAGTGGCGTTTTTTGCGATTTGAAGTTAAGTGCATTATGCTGTTACTCATGCTGTTATTTATCTCAGAACAGGAACATCTCTATCAGCCATTATGAAAATGCTAGAATGCATGGAAAATGGGTATATCTGTACATTTTCATTTGAGTTTCAAACTTTAGACTCAATTATTTATAAAAAGTTTACTATCTGCTTTCCCATTTATATACGTAGTACGTAAATTATAATGTATTTTAAGGGCACCTTCAAGCTTGTGCTTATTTATACGCCCACCGATCGAGTTGTTTGTAATGTGTATTGTGTGCTGTGAGAGTTTTTTGAGTTAGCGAGTATAAGGAAAGCTTTGTGATGGTCAAAATTTTCCATTTCGAGATATCAGTGGATTCACACATTTTGAGGTTCCAGGAACTAAAAAAAAATATTTTTACCAAATGCCTGCTGTCTGTCTGTTCGTCGGTTTATGGGCAAACTACCGATACAGGTATATAGTTATATTACCTAAGTAATATACCTACTGTATTACAATATGCATGGAAAGTTATAATAATAATAATACGTTTAATTAATCAAATAAACAGTGAAAATTACAATATTTGTAGGTGCCCAATGCCATTTAGGCGAGTAGGGATCACCTAGACAGAAACATTAATGTTTCATATCAAGTACAATAATTAGATTAACCTACCTAAACATACTAAATCTTGGACTTATAAAAAAATTTAACTATTTCCAAGGTTACCCTTTTTACATGTTTTTCCTCTATGATTGCATTATAATAAGAACAGCCCTTATACTAGTTGATAGAGTGTCTGCTGTGAGTTAATTTAAATTTAGGAATATTAAGAAAACCACGTCCAGATTGTCTAGTTCTACAAGTGATGTTATTATCTGGCAAGTCCAGTTTAGGAAAATTTAAGTTAGTAACAGTAAAACTCACAATAATCTTTTTATACAACAGTTCGAGTGGAAGGTTAATCCGCACCAATACCAACCCTACTATTGCGCAATACGTACGAACGTCTGTGGACAAGCTTCAATATATTGTACAATAATATTGCAAGGGTGAAGAATATTTCGTAGACCAGCTAAATTGTAATGCCGTACTTGTGATATGCAATAAACGGAGAGTTAAAAACTCACTTCTTAAATCCATTTAACATCCTTCCTCGTGTCGGGAGGGGGCAAAAGTTATGAAGCCTACAGCAAAGAAATCTCTAAAGCCCATTCCATTGACCGGCTAGGGCTATTTCCAACAACGGTGACGTGGTAGCAGACATTCAAGACTTAGGTGGCGTTTCCACTGACCTCGCATTGCAGAATTGACGGAAATGTTTATTTTCCTCTATGCCATAGTTAAAATTGATCAATGATCATACAGTAAAATCACAAACAAACAAACTAAAATTAAAAAATGGCTTCATGGGATATGTTAATTACAAACATTTTAATAGATTTCTATTTTAAAAAAACACAAACATTTCCGTCAATGTCATTTGCAATATGCAATGCGAGGTCGGTGGAAACGCTACCTAAGCCTTGAATGTCTGCTACCACGTCACCGTTGTTGGAAATAGCCCTAGCCGGTCAATGGAATGGGCGCCTTAGGCAAACTTATGCGAAGCATCACAAGAACTAGCTAGAGGATCCAAATCCGGTCTAGGGTTACAATCTCTACTATACGGGTACCGTGCCGACACTGTTCAGGACACCGGAACATGCGACCTTTATCTTCGCGTTAATTAAGCTCAAATAATATAACAACAAAGGATCCAACAATAAACCCGCAGCGTGCCTGGTTCGTGGGCTTTGTTATCATAAGATCCAGCCGGACTATCTTGAGACTTAGATATCTGTGAAATATTCAGCCCCATTGTATATAAATAATTCCCGGTGACCGCAATACAGGCAGAGGTGGCAGAATCATGAAGCCGGCTGTAGTTATCTTTTGTGTGGTAGTCTCTCAAACCACTGCCTTTATTCTAAACCGCAAAGCAATAGGTAAGTAACGTACTATAATTATTTCGTGGAACTTAAATACTACACGGTAAAAGGGGTAATATTTATCATGCAGAAAGTACAGGAACTGTTTAAATTATAATAGATGAAATAGGTATGGACTATACCATTTTGTGTTACCTTGTTGCATTGGATGCAACAAAAATTGTGCAAAGAATATTTTTACAGTGTTGCACAGGATCAAAACATTCCATGTCCATACTTTTCTCATTTTGCGTGGACTATACCTAGACGCACATAATGTGGAATTTGACCCGTCCAAAATACGGAGGACCGAGCAAAGACAAATTAATTACTTATAAGGGGTACTCAAATAAATACCCGTGGTAAAGTCGAAATAATCAATATTTTATCTTTTATCTTTTTATTTAAAAACTGGTTAAATCGCGTGCAAACAATTTAATGAATGTATCCAATTAACCTCTACAATCGCCTCACTAAGTCACCTAATAGGTACTTGTGTCGAATTACGACACATTTCCGACCGCAAGGTGTGCAGATACTCGCATAAGTACAAGCACACTATCACCTTGCCACATAAGTCGCTTTAATATAAAAATGAATTTCTAAAAATTTAAATGAATATTATATAAAATACAATGGATGTTTATTTATTTACTGTTTTACTTCGACTTTTCCATTTTACCGCAGGTATATGTGAATGGAACGCTTCTTCGGGTAGCTCGATCGCTCGGAAAGTCTGGGCAAGGAATACTACATGGCACCGATAAGCATTGGAACATGGTCAGTGTCGTCCAATATTCCTTACTTAGACTTTTCAAGCGACCATGTGAGCCACCCTTACTGGGAAAATGTACTGTGCCAACCCAATAGAGTTAGGGCTATAAATATATATCTTACATTCAACGAAGATGTCCCGGGACCGCCTACTTTACATGTCCTCCGAAGCATAACTGGAAAATATATGGGAGTGGGACTCGAACCAACAACCTTATGAGTGAATGCCAGATTCCGTACTACTACTCTACATGTCCAGATCATAACCGAAATCTACTGTTATCAGGTTGCACAGCTGACGCAAATACTGCCAGTTTTCCGCACCCAGACCCCTTGTTTCTCCGTCCTGGTAAGACATATGACAACGTGGTCGACTATGAGACTACTTTCGTGCTACCAGATCAAAAAACAGGACTGTTGACATTTCAAGAGGGGGAGAGTGTCAGAATAGCATGCCCCGGGAACACGGTTTCTGCATCAAGCACACAGGAAATCACTGTCACTTGCAGCAGCAATAATAAGTAGGTCACCTACAGTTCTATATAAGAGAGATGCATGGGACATTTGAGCGCGGCAAAAATTTTTTTTTTTTTTTTCATACTGGGGCCATCTGGTACTCTTTTTCTCGCTGGGTCATAGGAGGCGTGATGAGTGGACCCAGAAATTCAAATATATATTTTTGGCGGGAAGCGAATGTTCCATCTCTTCTAAATAGAACTATAAAGTCACCCATATTCAATTCGGTACGTAGAATACGTATTTTTACTATTAATACCAAAAGTCATCACTGACATAAAAGAAATGAAAAAGAGTTTATTAACAAACTGATGTAAATTTAAAATGTAGAGCATGTTATAGGCTACTAGTAGATTTTTTTTCAAAATTAGAGAATGGAAAATGTGGAAAATTGGATGGAAACTATCTTCGAACTCGATTCTCTATTAAATCCGTACAAGACCTGAAGTGAATGAATGGTGTCGTATTGCGTTATTATTGGACACTACACATTCATTCAGAAAATAATTTCTAATTATGTCACTGGGCATAACTTAAACGTGACACGTTAGTGTACTGAAAAAATTATTCCATCGTTTTTGTCTTAGTTTCAAGTTTTCCAATGGGACATCGACCACCATTGGGAAGTTGGCCTGCAAAAACGTCATAACAAATGTGGCTCTACGTAAAGGTAGGCTACTGAACTCACTAAACCACAAGTACAGTAGTATAAACCGTACAGGCTAATCATGGTTTCGGTTCTCTTGAAGTCTTTGTGCTTACTAGGCATGCCGACTCGCACGAGCGCCTACTTGTTCAAATTATTGATATGTCCAAGGCTGTGTTGGGGGTATGGTATTGGTATGTCTCAGTCATACCAACTTTCAGATTGGTATGGCCCGTGCCATACCAGCTTTATGGAAGTTGGCGCCCATGCCGACTCGCACCCGAACTTGGTTAAGTCACACTTACGCCTGTTGCATCGTGTTAGTGGCAAACATGTCTCACTGCAGTGGCGGCGCTAGAAAGTTTAAGGCGGGGGGCCATGGGGGGCATGACTTCTATCTGGGGGGGGGGGGGGGCAATGAAAAAACAAAACATTTTTCATTGGGAGTAGGTATAATGACAGTAAGTAAAATGTAACCAGTTTTAATTCTGACGTTTTTGAATTACAAAAATTCTGCTAGATATAACATGTAAAATATCTCATAAGTGGGGGGGCCCAGGGGGGCCAGAGACACTTTCGGGGGGGGGCACCCCCGTAGCGCCGCCACTGTGTCTCAGCTTAACCAAAATTAGAGGATCCAGAAAAATTTGTAGTTGGTGGGATTCGAACCCAAAATATGCCTTGCCGATAATGTTTCAGCTTGTTTATAGCCGATTGTAGCCGGTGTAGGTTGACATCAAAGATGTGCACCAGTTCGCAAGAGGGCAAAATTAATATACAAAAACTGTAGCTGTTGCACCCTATAGCCGACTATATATCATAAATAAAAAACTGCGCCACATAAGAAAACTAGCGAATAGAAATCGTAGATAAATATGACTGTAGATATACTGTATATAATTCGTAGATATACGAACAACTGACCGACAACTGAAGCCAAAGCAATGCTATAATACTACAGTATATTTCCAAAATTAATAGCCTACTTCAATTTTTGTACAAATTGTCACAGGCAACATCTGATTGAAAATAATGGTAGAGAATATACAGTAGGTATAAAGTCGAAAACAAGTGGATACAATTAAAAGGAAACAAAAAATATCAAGTGACTTCAATAAAATGACGTCATTATACTAGGTAAGTTAAATCAGGAAGATGGATAGGAAATGTTTGGAACATGTTTTTACATTTCAGATAAATGTGTAAATGGAGGGACAGGAGTTAATCTTGGATTTAAACTGGGCAACGAGATTTTTCCTTTGGTGTACACTTGCTTTGACGAGACAAGCCTGGTGACGTACTATTCCATGGAGCGAGTTCCAGCTGAGCTGGCCGGTTACGAGTCTGGGGAGAACTCCCCAGATTTCCGCCAGGATGACTTTTATGGAAATCTCAAAGTAGACCAGCTGTATGCCTACGATAACCAGATGGTAGCATTTACAAAGCTATTGGGATCCAAAGATTTGGCTGCAGAATATCTAAAAGACCGCACCAATTATTTTATTGCTCGAGGTGCGTATTTCGGCCCAAAGCCTACTGTAACAACACAGAGAAGCGATAAATCTATGTTTTGTTTTACAAAACGGAAGACTCATTCCCATAATTGGTTAAGGCGATCTAACGCCAGTTACAATGTCAATGATAAGCCAGTCTGAGACTCTGAGCTCTTCAATTAGTACTTGTAGTCGGTGTGGGTGGACATCGAAACGTGAAACAGTTTGCCAACGTCTAGAAATTCATTCAGAAACAATGCCGAAATGTCCGAAAACCGATTATGTAATTGGCACGGCTAGTTTCAATGGGCCTTCGCTTTTCAATAATAATAATAGTATTACAAATATGAATCCCTACAGAATTGTACATGGGGCACTTTCAGTGAATGGTTAAAAATTAGAAAACCTCCATCTCACTCAAACGCTCAAATAAAATCGTACTTTATTTTCAAAGTCATACTACAGTTTTACTACTACTAAAAATGCAAAACGTTTCATGTTATGTAGTGTACGCTGGACTTCTTTACACTTTCCTTTTTTAAACAAATGAGCACGTTTTTCATGTGTAGTGCTACAATAACTTTTCCCAATGCATTTGTTCGCATGAATCATCAAGATGGAAAAGGTATGGGTTTCGATTATTTGCAATACTAATATTAACCACCTTGTATGATGTGCGCACCTACATCGATCATCTGGTCAGGCTAGATTGGCAGGGGGATTGGAGTGGTCCATCGCATAATTACAACAAGTTACGAGACATTAAACCCCGCCTGGGGTGGTGGGCAACAGCCAGCCGCCCTTACAGAAGAGAGGAGATACTGCTGTCGCGCATGCGTCTGGGCCACTCCAGGCTTACCCACGGCCACCTTATGGCAGGTGAACCGCCTCCGAACTGCCAGTTTTGTAGCGTACCACTGTCGGTGGAGCACATCATACTGGCCTGCCCGAGTTACGCTGGCCCCAGAGCCCTTCTGCCGCTCCCCCTCACTCTGCAACACCTGCTGGGAAATGACGAGAAGGTAACCTCTCTCGTCATAAAATTTCTAATGTCAACCCCCCTCTTCGGAACACTCTGAGAAGGGTTGGGTTTGGCGCGATAACATCATGAGCGCGGAAGCCCAAAACGGGCAGAGCGCCTAGCATATTATTTAAAAAAAAATATATATATATATATTAGTTAATTCAATTAGCATTCGGTTTCGCGATAAAGGTACTAGTATTATGCAATTTTTATTGTTAATACTTTATTATGTATAGGGCATTTTGCTCCGAGAGCTGATTTTGTTTTGGGAGCTCACACCAGAGCCACCTTCCATTTCATCAATGCTGCTGGTCAGTGGCAAATTTTCAATGGAGGAGTTTGGGAGAATCTGGAGAATTCAGTAAGAAATTATGCCATCAAGCAAGGCACAGACTTAATCGCTTACACAGGTTAGTCCACGAATCTATCCATCATTGTGCTCCTCTTTGGTTACATGTTATTATTTTATGCCTTATCATCCAATTCGATTAGCATGAATTGTTCAATTATCAGATCCAACTGATGACAGAACTGATTTCCATCGCATTACTTTCAGGTCCTTGGGGCATTCTAGAGTATCCAGACATCAATGGAAATCCAGTTCAAATATACCTGGCAAATCCAGGCACATCCAGTCAGACCTTGCAGGTTCCAAAATTTTACTGGAAGGTTGTATATGATCCTGCGACGAAACGAGGAGTCGCATTCGTCGGGATTAATGACCCGTACGTTGACGAGCCCAGGCCTGATTCCTATGTTCTCTGCGATGATGTTATCAATGACATCACTTGGGTGAATGTCAAGGATCCACTCAACCTTCTCTATGCCTGTACGGTAGAAGAATTTTCCATTGTTTCAGATATTTTCCCTAAGCTTGATGTATCAGGCGGTCTTTTGGTAAACTAATTACGGAGACATTACGATATCTTGATTTTTATTAAATATTTAAATATACTTTAGCACTTTTATAATTGCAAACTTTTGTAATGTTCGAACGAGAAAGTTACACTAGAAGACTTACAAAGGTATTTCTTATCATGATTATTATATGAACTTACTATGTCTATAAAATACCTCTAAATGCGTATTCGTACGTTGATCAAAATAGACTCAAAAAGCCACTCAGCAGCCTTCTAGTTCCGGACATCCCCGATGTATGTCACGGTATATAGAGGGTTAATAAGGTAGGTAATAAGTCTTCTAATTTAGGCCTACCCGGTTTGAATTGAAATGAAATGAATGAAATGAAAAACGTCTTTATATTAGGCGAGCTTTAGCCCCAAAGGGCTACTACGTACTCCACCAGCTAACCTGAATTGGGCCAGACGCAGCAGAAACAAAACCCATATGCACGGATTAAATTTCTATAAAAAAAATGCAATGACACTGGAACTAACTTAATAAATTAGGTTAATATCATGAAAGATGGACATATATAAATATATATGAATCATGTGCGCGAATTGAGGAACTAGATTTAATCCATCATCCAGATGAATGAAATACCCATTAGGCCATTAAAGAAAACAAGGATTTCGTCACGCCACATTGTTTCATTATCACCGTACAACCAGCAGTTTGGTCATTAATCAAAGAATCACGTGTTGAGAACGTGCAAAACACATACTGAAAGAAACTACACTCAGCACGTGTTTAAGCTCACGCCATGAATAATAATCAGAAGTAAATCAAGTAATGTGCAATCGCTGACTGCTGAATAAAAGATGTAGGGGACAATCCACCAATCGGAAGAGAGAGATGGAGACTCCCCGATCCAATCAAATCGATGGATTCCGATCAATAATCGAAGCGTATCAGCAATAATAGGAAGCGATTGGTAGTATCAGTAAAGTATAAGGTGAGGTATTGATGGAATATGGGAGTTCGATAGCGCAACTCGAACGTTCGGAGGGTCGCACCTCAACCCCACCTCTCGATGAGTTGGCCCCTACCCCAATAACCTCCCACCCCAAACCAATTTTTCCCTCTTGCTTGAAAAAGCCCGCGAATTTTTTTCCTGGGCTCAGCGATGAGCTTTCGAGGTGATGGATGTTCCGCAGCACTATCATTCACTTTTTCATAAAGGTGTTTTGTAACCTAGACACGTCATGTCAATGTATTTTATTTCTCTTCGCTATTGATGGTCTATCAGCTATCTATATACTTGCTACGTTTAACGATAATGCTCCATCAGTACACTTTCATCGAACCCAAGCAGTAGATAGTAGAGATAGAGCGTAGAGAGTATGTATGTCGTCTTGTCTCTCACGTAAATTAAAGTCCCCTGAGTCAAAGGACCCAAATCACCCGCCGAATCTAGTCAAATTCAAGTTATACGAATAATCTCTGTATGAATCAGCTGCGGCAGATCTGCTAACGTAATCTTAACCAATAACATGCTGGTGCCAGTGATACAATACAATACAAAAATTAGAGTCCCTGACCAGCCAGAGCCGGATCGACCGTGTCAACTGATAATTCTAGATTTAAAGAAAGCAAGAGAAAATGACACATCGTAATAATTTAATAACCTTTTTAATGAGTATTTGCATCCAAAGAAATTAAAGAATGCATCAATCCGAACAATATTTTCTGTGTTCATTTGCCTCTATATGGTAATACGCATTTCGGTAAATGTTGTGTATCACCATTCTCCGACCGCTACGTGTAGAGACTCACATGTTACTAACTATTCCACAGTTGGGTCAGAAAATAATTAAAGCAAAATGAGTCAATATAACCTGATTAAGTATGTATTAATAAATCGCCAAGCGAACAAACAATAATGAAAATTATGATGCATAGGTACTTAGGTAGACCACTAACCTTTTGTACCAAACATACGGAGAAAGGCTAGCTCATTCCCCAGTCCCCAACTCTCCATAAAGCAGTAACAAAGGGGAAATAATATTAATAAAGGATCCGAGACGAAAGGCGATGAATAGAGAAGGGTCATAAATAATTTAAGTGCAAGAGGAAAAGGGGTTATTCAACAACAAGTTATGTGTCGCGTTTAATGACGTGATAAGGATCAGTCTGCTGCTGACTTTGCTGACACGTGAGGGGTCAGTGAGGTTCGCTGACATCCTACCCAAGTATTAGGGCAACAGAGAAATAGGAGGTCGGTTTCACTGCTGACGGGGTTTACTGACAAAAGAGGGGAAGTCTGTGCCGACGGGGAAATTGAATTATCCCTCCCTATGCAATTAATTTTTCCTGTCAGCTATGGGGGTGCTGATAGACTCCATTTTATGTGACATGATGATTAGTGACTTTATTTTTTGCATTCGACCGTTTACTCTATTAATAATAGTCTGAATAAAAGTTTAATGGTTTAGCTTCATTAATTGTGCCCTTTATGTATTTTTTTGCGTTTCATTGATTGTACTACTTAAGATATTGTAGGATTTTCAAGGTGCCAAGCTGAAAAATAACAGGAAAGCTCTTGTTTTAAGCGGCCAATAATAATGACATTATCAGTAATGTCATTACTATTCAGTAATGATGGAGCTGTGATCAGAAAATCCGGATCCACATCATTATTTTTCGTCGTTCCAAACTTTGTCCACCTTAGACCTGATCATTATTACATGCCATCTTGATAAGGTAATGTCATTATTACTGACCGTGTAGGGGCAGCAATTGATTGTACTACTTAAGATCTTGTAGGATTTTCAAGGTGCCAAGCTGAAAAATAACCGGAAAGCTGATAACGGGTTTTGTCTTAGTCAACAAGTTCTTACATTAAATTACTAACTTCAGCTCGATAGGGCAATTTCACTTCTCTATTGTCACAGGTTTCATAAGAGGCTTATTCCACCAACGTCAATAGTGATAGTAAATGTAGTATTGACGTGGTAGCAGACATTTTTAGACTGTCTTTAATGTCTGCTACCACGTCAATACTACATTTACTATCGCTATTGACGTTGGTGGAATAAGCACCTAACTCAATATTTTTACAAATAGGCTTAAGGGTGTCCGATGGACTCGATTCGCTTTTACCAAATTGTTTTAAAAATTCATCATAATACTCTGATGGTGGTTTTAAATTTTTCATATTAGTATCTTTATACTTTAATATTCAGTCAGTTCCAAGGTTGTGATAGAAAAAATAACATTTGAAAAAGTTATTTGCACAGTTACAGAAAGTTATACGAAGGAGTACGGAAATTCATTTTAATATTTAGTAATCATTGCAGTATCTGCATGAAAATATTAGAATATATAATGGTAAAGATGAAATGGTAGGCCAATCCAAAATCCAATACATTTTAATTTTTTAATAGGCTATACAAACTGACTTAATGAAATAAAAAAATATAAATACGCCTAGGCTAAGTTATAAATAACATTGAAAACATTGAACTAATTACTATAATATTATAAAAAATAATAAATAGGAGTTTCTAATTTTTGGCGAAGTGACTTTTTCTCAAATGTAAAGTTGAACAAATAAGAAACTTCAGTTTTACGAAAAACTCATTTCACAAACAATTACAGTAAAACCTCCTTAAATAATTGTCAGCAAGTTAACTAGAAGACGCTTGAAGTGTGTCTACCTACATATATGCTATATTCTAATATACTGTCGTAAACAACCTATCCCTATACCCCTCAAGGTCCTGACCAAGAAGGAGATTAAGGAGTTAAACGAAGGAGCGCAAGACATCCTCCCACAAACTTGCAACCTACAAGGGAATTAGAAGTGAAAAGAGGTGAGGAGAAAGCTTTCGGGGGAAATGCTTTCTCCCATCCACTACACACAGATAGGTGTATTTCTTTTAATTTCTCGGAAAACCCCGGAAAAAAGGTGGCGCTTGAATGCAAGATGAATATACTATAGATCTAAGGCTTACGCGGTACTACTGATATAGCGATATAGGTGATAGCTATCACTGCATGGCTGCAAATCAAGGCAAAATTATGAAAATCATACTTATTTAACAATATCTAACAGTTGTAAATCTAACAATTCGTGCCAGGGCGTTTTCGCATGTCAATAGCCCACTACATTCTTCTATCTAAAATGAAGCCTGCAAGCCATCAAGTATATGTTATAAAATTTAAAGACAGCATCGAACAACCATTCACAAGGAACCGGAAAACTTCGATTTTCCTCCTAGCACGCGATTGGCTGGAGGGTGACTTAATAAAAACAATTGGATGGCCTTGAAAAAATTGGTGCACCCAACCTCCTGATTACACACTAATTTTTATCTAAGCAATATGGATCTAATAAAAATTGGAACGTGTATTGTGATGACTGCTTGTACAAGGTTGAACTATTGTACCAGTTTTGGAATTCTACTACTAAGGCGCTTATTCCACCTACGTCAATAGTCAATAGTATATGTGGTATTGACGTGCTAGCAGACATTTTTAGACTGTCTTTAATGTCTGCTACCACGCCAATACCACATTTACTATTGACTATTGACGTAGGTGGAATAAGCGCCTAATGCGGAGAAACAATTACTTGAGTGGCTGGCCGAGTCCGCAGATGACAAAAAGACTGACATCAAGCCGGTGGCAATTGTGGAGCAGCAGGATGGCTCCGAGTTTGCGAATAGTCTGAGTGTAGTAGAAGCTGTGTTGGCTGAAACCCGAGAAGCTGAGTCTGATTCAGATCACTTTACTGAGCCCTCCAAAATTCAAAAATTCAGATTGAAAAGGTGTATGAAACAAACGAATCCAAATATTTCTTCAATCGAATAAATATTAGAGCTTAAAATCAGGGTTTTGTATAGGTAGTAATATGAGTATTCCTTACAAATAAAAATTCAATGGGGTGATTTTAGGGGCAATTAATTTCTTACAAGCAGTTTCGGCTTGACAAGTTTTCCAAACTAATTCTTTATTTGGCTTGTTATTTATGAATAGAACCCGGATAGTCACCCTCATCCACAGCGCGGCAGCTGTTTTGAGTTGGGGCATATCAGGAATTCAGAAATGGGAGGGAAAAGGGAGAGAGTCGGGAAATTGAGGGAGGGTGAAAGTGGAAAGAAAAGGTCTCCGAACGGCAAACCCGTGGAGCTTTCACCGGGCAGGCGAACAGAAATATAGCAAGTCTCAAGTGAAGGTTATTGCAACACGTTTACCTTGATAACAAGGTCACTGCCGCATGCAAGCTGTAGGCTATAGGTAAACTATATTAAACCATAAGTTACAGCAGAAATTTGACTGAGGCATACTGTTACATACTGCACATAGAAGTCTTACGCGAACAACATTCAAATTTGTGCGCACGAAAAATGACAATATACGCTCTAACTGTAGCTGCGCAGGTGAGCAAGTCGCACCCTGCCGCGGCTATAAAAAGAAAATTTAAAGGCAAAAGAACAATTCAATAGGCAGGGCAGATAACAGAATCTGGTCCTGAAAGCTACTGCGCACTTCACTCGTAATCTAAATAGTTTTATTATTATTGTGATTAGCTTATGATGAGAACCTCCAATTATCAGTAACAACTTTTGCCGCTTCATTGCATGCGCTGCTTATAAAATTTCAAGATAAATTTTGCCTATATAAAAGGTTAACTGAAATTAGAGGATACATAAAAACTGGACTTGGCGGGATTCGAACCCACGATCTACGCCTAACCGGTTATAACATAGAGGTTGCCTCTTCAACCAAAAGTTAATTTAAAAAGTCAGTGTTATATACTCCATATAATACTGCAATAATATATAAAAGGTTAATCGCATACAAACAATTTAATGAATGCATCCGATTGACCTGTTCAGTCGCTCCAATGAGTTAGCTTACGCGACGTCTCCTATCGCATGGCGCGTAGAGACTCGCACAAGTAGGAGTACAAGCACGCTATACTCCACTAAGGCCTTGCTTCATCCCAAGTATCGTTAGAAGGCAGGGGTGGCGAAAAATATTGCTTTCTCTCATTTCTCGCTAAAAGTAAGAAGAATGCTCCGCTGTTTACAAAATTATGAAAGCCGGGAGAATTGAAGTATCGTTTTATTATGTAACTCTTGCTAATATGAACCCGCTAGCCTAATTTTGTTTATCAGTCAGAGCGACAATAAACGTTTACAAACTACAAACTACCCTAGCACAAGAATCAGTATAGATTTATTTATGTCTAACATAATTGATTCTTATCTCTTTGTATAATGACTGTGGCAATATCTTTTCAGATTGGGACGAAGTAAGGACGTAATTTTTAAGTTCTCTAAACATTTGCAGTGGGTTGAGAACTGGATCAACCACTGGTTCGTTACAATTTGGCCACCCCTAGATGGGGTATGGTAGTACTTATTTTTTTTTTTTTTTTTAAGCAAGGCTTTAGTAGAGTATACCACCTTGCCAGCGAAACCGATAACTTAAATGACCAAACGATTATAAATTAATATAGCTACTGTAGGATCCGAGAATCGCAGGTTCAATGGAACAAAACCAGTGAAGATGAAGAAAGCGCAACTAACGGAGGGTTAAACGGGTACATCCGCATTTCAAAAGGAAATCGTACGGAAATTCGTATCGGACGTGGGTAAAGTCCACGTCCAGAACGGTATTTTCCGGATGCTATCCAGCACTAAGAAAACATAAAAGCAAGGGGGTAGAAGGGTTTTCCCGCAGGACGGGGATGTAGGGTCAGATACCGCGCGTTCAGCGATGGGCAGGTCCAGCGAGTTTCCCGCTAATGGAAGAACATGAGGAGACGGAGGTGAAAGAAAGCTCTTACGCGGTAAATTTCACAGAGGGGTTGAAGGTGGGGAAAGTTGGGGTCACAGACCTGAGGGGACGGTGGTGAATTTGGGGCTGGAGACCGGGGTAGGGCAGATCCTGTGAGTTTTCCGATATCAAGAAAACAGGAGTATAGGAGGTGGAGGAAAGCGCTGGGGAAAGCAGGGAGGGGTGGACAATTGGCGAAGGGACAGGGCGAAGGAGGGCCACATACGAGGTGTGAGGGCGGCGGCAGATGTGGGTTTTAGGAGTCAGTAGTAGGGGGTGCTTGTAATGAATAACAATGGAGCCAATTGCAAATAAGGCAAGCAGATGTTAACCTTTAATGGTATAAAATTGTAGGGAATAACATGGTTCACACTATCAACTGCATATTCACCCTGCATCAACGTTGGGGGTATGGCTTCTCCCTTTATGGTGAAGGTTTCTTTGAGATGGGGCATACGTATACTGTATATTTGAGAGGACTGCAGAATCAGCTGAATTCATAAAAAGAAGAGTACGGATATGCTACACATAATTGGAGAATTAGCTGTGGAGAAAATCCATTTTGGTGTGTTTTGTTGTGAGATTCCATTGAATTTATGTAAATTGACAAATTTGAACAAAATATACTATTTATTTAAATTATTTATTTATTTATGACTAAAACGTCGGGATGCATTCATAATTTCTAGTAGCCTATGCATCACGAGCGCCACTTTTTTTTTTAAAAAGTTAAATCGCATGCAAACCATTTAATGAATGTATCCGATTAACCTCTTCAAGCCTCTAGCCTCACTAAGTCCCCTAATAATTAGTTGTGTCTAGTAGTTACGACACGTCTCCGACCGCAAGGTGTGTAGTAGTAGTAGTGTTCGTCAGGTAAATAACGACTTAGGCCTCATATTTGGGCCCATAGAGCGACCCCGACTTGACTGTCCTATGCCAGCCCATAGGACAGTGGACCTCCTGATTATAGTGGATTCCGAACCACTTGGGAAACACAGTGAAGTCACACGATTAGTTCGGAGGTGACCAGGACAAGTTCTAACATGTTTCCCTACCGGCACTGTGCACACGACCAAGTTATCTGCAGCTTTGAACCTGCCCTGGTCCGCTGGATTCAACTTGGTATGGCGGCCGGCTTGCAAGGTGTGTAGAGACTCGTACAAGTACAAGCACGCTACCACTTTGCCACCGTAGTCGCTTACTTTTCTCGAGTATTTGCTCATGGTTCGAAAGCAAATGCTTTGAAGTAAAAGTAATTGGGTGTGGATATGACGCATTTAACTATTAAAGTAAATACTTCATTTATGAGTTCGGCTGAACTTGGCCTAAAAGCAGTGAGACCATCGAGGGACACAATCTGCAAACCTGACTTCACTATCGAAGCCCTTCAGCGAGCCTATTATGGCGATTAGTAATTACTTACTCCTGGGGTTAAAAATGTATACAAAACAAATTTGAATAGCGCTTTCCATGGTTATTGTATCTTGTTTAAATTTTTAATCCCAGCTTAAGATTAAAAATAATCGCCATAGTAGGCCTGCAGTTATGAATTACGGTGCTCAGTTATGCCCAAGGTCATGTGATACTGCTTTATTTTTTGATTATATACAGAAGGGTTTATTTGTGCCGTGCATCAAACTTGATTTGAGAGAATCAAACACCTCCGTTATTTGCACAAAATCAAATATCAAATGAAGAATTGATAATAGAACCACATCAACATGTCATAAATTAGAAGAAATATGGAATGGTCCGCAACAAATACATTGTTAAATAAACTATTTTCGCGATGTTTTGGACGATATTAAATAATTCCGAGTGTCACAGCAGCAAAAATACGAAAATAGTCCATGAAAAATGCATAAAAACAATACTATAGCTACTTCAGTAATTTCACATTTTTGAACTTAATTAATTTGATTTCTAACGCAATAATTATTGTTATTGCTTTGGAAAAACGCAATATACAGTGGATTAAACTGACTTTATAGAAAAGCCATAAATTGGTCGGTTGTTTTCAGAAAACTCGAATTTTGTACAAATTTCATATAAGAATTGTTTTTTTGCGGTCCTAAAATTCCTTCAAAAACGCCCGGGCCTTATTTGTTCACAAAATTAATGTAAATCTCAGTCTTAGCAGCCCTGCAAAACTCAAACGTTAGGTTAAAAATGGGTTGAAAATAAAAATAATAATAAAATAGTTAAGGAGGCTATTCCACTTGTCAATAGGCTATTCCGTCATTTGTGCATCAATAATTGATGAGATATTTCTTTTAAGAAGAATATTATATATACATACTTAACTTATCTATTATAAATTAAGTTATAATATGGTAGAGACTTATTATTGATGCATAAATGACGGAATATTGACAAGTGGAATAGCCGCCTAAGCGAGATCTCGGAAGCTAATACCAATAATAAACCATGTGAAAACACCATCATTAATCCATTTCTCAATGCACATATTACAAACAATTAAGCCCAAGAGCAAGCAAAAGAAAAAAATCATTTCTAACTTCCTTCCTTCAAAACAGCCAAAAACGTGAGAGAGCAGGAAGGAAGACCCAGGAACATCTCCGAATTATTGGTAGCAGGAGATGAGAATGCCAAGAGATGAGACTCGCGCTTTACAAACAGCAGCTGCAGCGAGCGTCGCAGCATCCCTCAGGAGCACCGCTTTTTGCTGCTGGCACGACAGCAGAGCATTGTGGCTATGCGAGTGACAGGGGAATATGAGCATAGAACGTATCGTTGGGTTAGAGAGGGAGAAAGAGCTTTCGTCCATTCCATGTCTAATTGGATGATAACTAAACGCAGTAAAGCCTGCTGCCACTAGTTACCATACCGATACCGTACATATCAATGAAAACGCGGCGAACCGTAGCAGACTCATTTGATAGTTAGGTGGGGACCCCAGTGGTCACCTGTTTAGGTACCAGGATATTTTCCTATTTATACGATAGTAATTATAAGGAAAGCTATGTGTCATTTTTTTATTTCGAGACTGCAACGGATATTTCCGCTTTTAGTTGTTAGGAACGAGAAACCCAAAAAAGGGCTACAAACAACCCGATGTATTTTAATTCAGGATGCTGGTTTACAAGTGCCTCGGGACGATTTTATTTTTTATTTTGAGCCAACTTAACTCCAAAAACACACAAAAAACTACTAAAAAGAATTCTCTAAAAAACGGTACAACTATTTTTTTTACATTGGCATAGGCTATATTGTACAATAGTGGTTATTATCAATATAAAAAAACCACTAGGGCCCTTCCCTCTTGTCAGTTTGGTTGTGGGGGTAAAAAATAAATAAGACTCAATTTTAATGAATCATTTCTGACAAAAAAGTTCCAGCGCAACCTTTTTAACGACGCTTTCTTACTTCAGGTATATTTTAGGTGCCAAATAGAGTAACAAAAACGAACAGGTTGCTTCCCCAAGTTAGGTTTAGGTATTGAAGAAAACTTTTTTCAAGAAATAATGGCTAATTTCAATTTATACCCCTGCATTTATACTGCATACCTAATGTGACCATGCGTTCCGTTTTGAACGGGACTGTCCCTTTCTCGATTTCCTGTCCCGTTGTCCCCAGACAAAGCAAAATAGTCCCATTTTCCGAACCCGTTCCAGTTCTGAAGGCGATTTTGATAGGTAACTAAGGTCAAAGTAAAAACTACGTGCCAAGAATTGTATTTGTATTTAAAATTCTCTCCAACTTTATCAAAGGAAATGTTTTCCTCTGGGAAGTATAAATATATATAATTAAAATATCCATGTTGCACATAATTTAATAATTCCTGTTAGATGTACTTAGCTTTATTATTTTTATCAAGCTGTTGGTGAACTAATGATTAATTTGATTTTTAACAATTGAAGACGTCAGAGGAAAAACCGGAAAGGTGCACTTTTGGTCGAAATTGAGATAATGGTAGCATTCTGTTCAGTTTTTAACGCAGTTTTAAATTAGCTAACAAACCCGGAGAAAAACAATAAAATTAAGGTCCTGCACAAATGACATGGGAAAAAACAGTATACATGGCTACTTATACGTATACGGCTACTTAAAACTTTAAAATCCGATTTTTGAAAAATCAACTTTTCCTTGCCAGTTTTCCCCCTGACGCCTTCAATTTCTTGTAATAAAAAAAGAAATATCGCTGATCTAAATACTAGTATAATTATAGTGAACATAAATTGTGCAATATTAAGTTACACTTTTTAAATAAAAAATATTAAACAGTTCGGTCTATATTCAATGTTAACCAGCTAACTAAATATGTGTATACTGTATGTACCCATGTCCCGTTTTGAGTTAAAAAGGTCAGTTTATGCATGCTAACATTCTAGACTATGTAAATGTTCTATCGCTCAAGCCAGTGTTTTAACTTTTAGGATGGGGAAAATTAAACAGACCTCACTCCCCCAGTGGGCTGACAGGGTTACTGAAAGCAGAAATGCTAAAAAAAAAGCAGGCGTTGGAAAACAAAAGCAAAAAAAACAGGATGGGGAAAATCGGGGCAGGCGAAATTTAACCCCAAGATAATTGTCATGTAATAATAGGTAGCCTAATTATTATAATTGCTTTCCTATTTATACGTTAGAGCATGTAAGGAAAGTTTTGTGATGATCGAAATTTCCGATTTCGAAATTTTAAATTTCAACGTTTTGAGGTAGGCCCTACCAAGAACGCAAAAATGTTGTTTACGAAATGTCGGTCTATTGACAGATGAACGTGCAGGCTCACAAAAATCATATTACCAGAGGACCGTTTTTTTTTTCTTCTTTTTTTTCTATTTTGGGCTAGCTCGATTTTGGGGGCTTTAAAAAACGGCTAAAATTGTTTTCCCGAAAATCTCTTTTAAATTCACATGCATTGAAAAGTAAACAAAACCCACTATCCCGCATTACCTTTGGATATAGTAGTTTGCTTCAGGGGTCAAAAAAGAAAATTAAAAATACTCGATAATACAATGTTTTAGTTTTTAAGGTTAGCATGAATATGAAAGCAAGACTTTTTAGTCTTATTGTTCACCATTTGTTCATTTTCAATAAAGTCGTTTTCATTTCATTTCAATTCATTTCAAAACCTCTTTTTTCTGGAGAACATTTTTATCGATGATTCCTAAGATTTTGTTGCTAAATAAAGTAATAAAACCATTCAGGGTACTTTGCAAAGCAATGTTTTTGGTTTCGTATAAAACATTGTTTTGTTGGAAATAATTGATAGACTGTGCCCAAATGCATTGTATTATATTATTAATACTGCGTAGTATTATTTTGGAATGCCCATTCTGCTGGTAGTCGAAATTTAACACTGTAGGACAATTAACACTATAGGACAATATGATTAACAATTTCGGTATACTGCATATATTTTAATAGTTATAAATATTAAGACATGTACGGGTACGGCACCTTCACACATACCGTTCATTTTGTGTTTTTGCTTTCCAATTTATACGTAGTATAAGGAAAGCTTTGTGACGGTCGAAATTTTCGATTCCAAGATTTCAACGGATTTACACGTTTTAAGGTCCCAGGAACCCAAAAAAGTGGTTTTTACGAAATGTCTGTCTGTCTGTCTGTTCGTCGATTTCCGGGCAAACTACTCGGTCGATTTTGATGAAATTCGGCATGTAGGTTCACAAAAATCATACCTCGGGACCGTTTTTTTATTTGGGGCTAACTTAATTTGGGGGGGTTTTATTCTCAAAAAACTTCAAAAAAACGTCTAAAAAAATTATTTCTCAAAAACGGCTCCAACGATTTCTTTTAAATTCACATATATTGTAGTCGTTATTAATTTTAACGAAATGCGGGGGGTCGCTTGCCCCTTGATAGGTTGCTTCTGGGGGTAAAAAAATAAAAATAACTAAATTTTAATGAAAAATGACTAAAAAATAATTTTTCTGCGAAACCTTTCTATCGATGATTTCTAACTTCAGGTATGTTTTAGGTGTTAAATTGAGTAACGAAACCGGACAGGTTGCTTTCCCAGAAAAGAATTTGGTTTTGTGCAAAAAAAATGTTTTTTTGAAAAAATGATAGAAAATTCACGCTCAAGTGCATTGCGTGCCCTGCCAGTATTGCTGTGTGGTAATGTGTTGGTCTGACCTAACTAGAATTTACCTCACCTCCAGTGACGTCAGGTGGACAACACCCCCCCCCCCCCCCGAGATATCGGAAATTTAACCATAGGAAAATTATTTACCATGAAATTACTCATTTTCTCTATCTTCCAATATTGATAAATTGGAAAGCATGTTCGAGTAAACTCGGACCGGTTCTTGACTACTGTGTTCACAAAGCAATAAATATAATAATATAATACGATATGCTGTAGTAGGAAAAGATACCGTAGTATTGTAGGAAATTTAGAAAGAAGTAGATGATTAGTATTACAATAATCAAGATTCTTAAGACTAGTGTTGTTAGGTACTAATGTTGAAAAAACCCTTTACTCTGCACGCATCAAAAGAAATTGCTTCATTCATTCATATATGTCTGTCTCGAAATCATAAAAAAAAAAGCTCAAACAACAGCACAATCCCGCTGTTGGAGTATCAGGGAGACATAATAGCTGGAGGTGTGAGTAAACATTGAAAGCTCATTCTAACGGCACACGTGCGTTCCCGTTATCGAGGTCGATGGCATTATGGTCTCCTGATACTACGGCTCGCCAAGTGTGCTGTGGGGCTCAGAGCAGCTGGCAGCCATCGAATTAATGCAGTCAGCCGCCTGCCAGCTAGTAGTGAGCCGGGCTTCGCTGTTCTTTGTCGGATCCCTCCCTATTGAAACCGTCTACCGTGACCGTGCCATATTAATTATATTAAGATACAAGGCAACAGTCAGGCCGGAATTTAAGGTTATTGGTGCCCCTAGAGACCTGGTTGGTGCCCAAATGAAATCAAACAGGTACGTTTTTACGTTAGGCGAGCTTTAGCCCCGAAAGGCTACTCTACTATATACCTAACCTTTACAAATCATATTATGCACACATCTCCTAGCAGATCTGCTGCGTATAGTGTACCTATGGCCAGCCCCCCCCCCCCCCATTCCCCACTATTTCAGTCCAATTTTTCACAAATTTTATCCCGGGAGAGACCCCTGGGCCCCCCTTATGCTCGATTGTATTAATTACCTATAATATAGAACCCTTATTGCTCTGAAAACGCGTAAAACCCCAATATTTCAGCTCTATTTTTTCAAATAAATTTCGTATTTAATCTTAGCCCCCTCCTTGGTCTCATTCTAGGTCCGCGCCTGCCTATGGCTATCAGTCAGTTGGATATTAAACAACAGAACCGTTCAATTGTCATGGCCGTGCTATATTCATTAAGTAAGCATCAGGCAGGCCAGAATTTAATCTTTAGCACCCTTATAGCCCCGAACATCTGGTGGCATTATATCCGAAATAGAGTGTCCCGAAAAAACTGAATCCGGTGGGACTTGAAACCTACGATCTATGCCACCCGGGGTATCTTGTTTACCCCTACACCACGCATCCAGCTTTGACCAGATATGCTCAAGATACATAGGTAGTAGTACAACTACCTATACCTACCTAAGGCGCAAATTCCACCGACTTCGTTTTTTATGGTGAGCATGACATTGACGTGGTAGCAGAAATTTTTGGACTGTCTTTAATGTCTGCTAGCACGTCAATGTCATGCTTACTATCAAAAACGAGGTCGGTGGAATTTGCGCCTTACTGAACCAGTTGGTGACCTTTGCCCCGGAAAGGCATAGATCGAGTGCTCGAGTCCCACCGGGTTCAGTTTTTTCTTGATAGGTACTATATTTCGGATATACTGTATAATGTCCTAAGGAGGTTGACGAGGCAACCTATAAAGTATATTAAATTTAGGGTTAAATTGATGATGTCGATAATGTTGATGTTGATAATCTATGGTGGCAAAACAAATTCGCAAGGTTTCTTTTTCTTTTTTACATAGGCCTAATACATATACAGTACATGAGTTAATTGTAAGAGTGGGCCGCTCTAATGGAAAATACATCTTCTTTCTTATACCTTGTGGGCAGTGGTTGCCCATTGAGATCCGTTTCGTAAAACCGCCGAATAAGGTAGCCTATAAATGGCCCAATAGGGGGAGGGGGAGGCTCTATAGGACACCCCCACTTGACGATTTCTACAAAGTCGGATTTCTCATGAAATAAGTTAGAATTAATGAGATGACATAGAGTAGAAGAAATTATCCTCTACATTTTAATACATTGAAGACGTCAGGGGAAGAACCGGAAAGGTGCGCTTTTGCTCGAAATTGAGATAATGATGGTGGCATTCTGTTCAGCTTTTTTTGTATTAAATGACCTAACAAAACCAAAGAAAAACATGTAAGGTTCTGCACAAATGGCGTGGGAAAAATCAGTATATGCCTACAGGGGAAGAAACGCTTTCTGTAAACTTCAAAATTAGATTTCTGAAAAATCAACTTTTGATCAGCATTCAGCACCATTCCGGTTTTTCCCCTGACGTCTCAAATATTATGTAGCGCAGTTTTTGTAGACGTCAACCCGTGAAATAATTCAGTTTTGCTAGGTCCACGCCTTTCAAAACTGTGACCTATTATTATTACTGCGAATATAAATACAAAACTCTATGACACGACCATTTCTTCTAGGCCTACCGTACTTTATGACATAGACCTATATATCAATTGACATTTGACTTATGGCTCTATATGATCGGCATTTTTTGAGGGACATGGTACACAAAAAGTCAAGCGGGATGATTAACAATTATTATCTTGATTGGCTGATTTGCTTTATAGGCTGGACCTAGCCTTAATTATAAATGATTGGCTTAACTTACCTAACCGAAAGTAGAAACATACTAAACCACTGTTCAATTCTTTTGAGAAGCCAGAGCATCCGTGCTAATCCTTTGCCAATTGCTACAACCATAACCAAACGCAATTAACGTTCATCCGTTGCCCCAAAAACATATTTACCGTGCCGTACCGCACACATTTTATTTAAGGTGTTTGATTATCTATATTCTATGTAATAATCTCAATACGCGTTTTAAATTTTATCACTTACACTGAAATACTATCACATTATAGATGATTGACTGATTGCTTACACCAGTACACCGGAACATCACCATATTGAATATTGTGCTTACTGTTTATACTGTATCTGAGACACATTGCGCGCCATTTCTGCACATTTTTGAAATTTTTGTTTGGCTTCGGCGACTATTCCACTTGCCAATATTCCGTCATTTGTGAATCAATAATTGATGAGATTTTTGTTTTAATGAGACTATTTTGAAGATAGGTACTTAAATTATCTATTATAAATTAAGTTATAATATGGTAGAGACTTCTTATTGATGCATAGGTAAATGACGGAATATTGACAAGTGGAATAGCCACCTTCAGCCATTGAATATTTCAAATAATAGGCTATATTATCTACATTTTGTCATCAGGAAATATTAGATGTTTTCGAATAGGAAGGTTTTTACAACTTGTGATTGACGGACACTAAGTGAAAGTCATCTTGCTGGTATTTGGAGCCTTGGGCTGGCGGAGCGTCATCGGTCAGTATATAAAGTTCGCCTTGATCTTTTAATAGGTCTAGGTGTACTCTACAAAATTAATCTCCAGCAATATTCAAAGTAACTTAGCCCCAACAAGTGGGAAAATTCAATGGTGTACCTAGTTTAAGTAAATATACATATAGTAAGAAAAAAGAAAGAAAGAAAAAAATTGTCTTTATTTTCTATATGGGCGAATTTTGGGCCTTTCGGCCCACTCTTACAATTAACCCATACCGTACCCATATATTAAATGTAAATAAAAGTATGAGACAAGCAAAATCGAGGGACTACGTTAACGGGTTTTATGGAAAATAATAGTCAAAACTATTACCATTGAACCGAAATTGGAGGATATAGAAATAACTGGATTTGGCGTGATTCGAACCCACGACCTACACATAACTGGGGCGTCGACTTAACCGCTGAACCAGGCGTAGATCGAATCGATTCTAATCCCGCCAAGTCCAGTTTTTTCTATATCCTCTAATTTCTGTTATACCTCTTCACCCAAAGTTAGTTAAATGTCGGTGTCTATAAGTAGGCTATATTTGTATATAATTATAAATATACATATATCATATTATAATACTACAATACGGTATGTATTGCCATTGAATATAATAACTTACTCTAGAGTAACTCTAGCATTAATTAATCTAGCTCTAATTATCATTAAATATTACAACTGTTCTAATATTTTGCTAATACCCTTCAGCTTACCGGTATGGTAGAAGTAATATGGTGAGCCATGTCCCGGTGAGGGCATAGGAGATAAAGCTTGCATGTAGCGTTATATTTTTTTATTGGACGGAAGTGTATCCGTAGCCAGGATTTTTTATCGGGGGGGGGGGGGTTGAACCCCCCTTGGCTACGGCCTTGTTTGGGAGGGGGCCTAATTTTTTTAAACGTACTTTATTATTGAAAGTCCATACTTTCCAGTGTAAAGCCCTTTTATTTCGGAGGGGGTCCGGACCCCTTGGACCACCCCCTGGGCACGGCCTTGATTTTACAATAATGCCGATTACCTACCCTATATCATTGACATTTTCAACAGGTCATAAGACAGGTTCAGGTCAAAATTACTATAGAATTAACTAATTATAATAATATGGTATAATTTAGATAAAGAAATATCAAAATACAATAAATAAGACAAATTTAACAAGAAAATGTACGATGTAATATTTACAAATAAAAACACTAACTTGACTGCATTACCGCGGCTAAGGGCATCATATCCAAATAAAAAATGGTCTGGTTCCTAGTATATTAGAAATCTAACCTATTCCCTGCCAATTTTATGTAAAGCCAAGATTTCATAATTGAACGAATGATAAATAAATATAGGACTAATATTATATGCATACAGTATACTGTAATAGGAAAATTCATTATGTGAGCGTGTTAAGGCCCCTTAATGGACAGGCCTGTTTAGTGACAAAAGGACACAATAATGGGCTACGAACAAGTAGAAAATCCATTGCTCTCAATCTTTCCCCACTGTCAAACATTTTTCGATCACCAGCCATGTCCTATGTGTGGAGTCAACAGGTAAAGAATTAATCCCAACTCGCGTTTTTTTTCTCACAGTAATGTTCCTTATGGCAGGCTATTTATTTATATGCCTTTTCTAGCGAAGATAAGCGATTATCATGGCAATTTGGACCTTGGAGATTGCTGCTCTGACAAGAGAAGTCGCGCTCTTGCCAAACCACTGCTGCAGCTTTTTCAACCAGGATGTTATTTTTCTGCCGGGAGGCGTCAGTCCCTTCCCTTGGATTATAACCTATAGAAGGCGATAATTTTCGTTCTCATCATATAGCCGACTCCACCTCATCTTCTTGGCTATCATTTTTAATATATCTACAAATCTTTCCACACAACTATAAACAACCTCCCTACGCCCAATTTATTCATTAATACCCTGAAAATCATTGGCAAACAGTTTTTACGGCCCCTGGGCAACCCAGTTATCACCTGCAACAGTTTGCCATACCACAAAGAACGACCCCCACCTAAAGGCGCAAATGTCTACAAGAATCCCGCGCTTTAATATAAAAAACTTATTTAAAATAAGTAAATAATTAATTAGTAATACTAGTTTTCCTGTTGGCGATGACAGTCATATAGTCCATAGAAAATTTTATGTTCTTAAATTTTGATATAAGACAATACCGTAGTGAATTGAAGCAAGTTATTTTGAAAATACGGAGGAAGAAGACCTTTGATGTCTACAAACGAAAGACGCCCCAGTCTGATTTTTTAGGATCGTGACTCAAGTTTTGTAATGTCATGATGAACATTTTCTGTGAAATAAAAACCGCGAGTTGGAATCAATTCCGAGGTTGACCTCTTATTTTGCAGTAATAAAAGCTACCTATATCCAGTTAAACAACCAATAACAAACTCAGTCTATCGTTTTCCTAGTCATCGGTCACATGAAGTGAAGTTTAGTAATGCCAGGAAGGTAGTTGAAGGCAAGCTAAGCTAACAAATTAAATTGTTGTTTATCAATTATCCTGAGCAGTTGTTATTTATACCATACAGTAATATTAGACCAGGGTTTCCAACCTTATCAAAAACTCAAGCTGTCATTGAAATGATTACTATTTGAAGGACTTTTGATGGACGTAGGGCTAGTATATATATACTAGTATGGACTTGTAGCTTACAACTCTGCCAACGACCAAATGGAATTTTGGACATTATTGGTGTTTTTGGCGGGTGGTAAACTGGTCCCCGATGTCAACATACACCCGATACAATGGATAATGTACAAGGTATGACAAGCTTACCAAGGACACAAGCCAAGCTCCGGTACGGGTCCATTGAAAGTATATATGGAACGTAATATATTATGGCATTATAGCATGTTCTGTATTATAGCATTTGCATTCGCATTGAAATTGAGGACATTATCACTAGAAAAGGCGCTTATTCCACATACGTAAATAGTCAGTAGTAAATATGGTATTGACGGACATTTCAATTTTACTCTATGCCATAGTTAAAATTTATCAATGATCATAGAGTAAAATCACGCGCTGCAAACAATAACAAACTAAAATGGCGTCATGGAATATGTTAAGTACAAACATTTTAATAGATTGTTTATAAAACAGTTTTCATCCATTAAACAGATCGGTGAAGGTCGATTTTACTTCGGATCTCCTACTATTATTAGGTTTTATTAAAAATAATAAGTGTACGAAGAAAACAAATACAAACAAAATTTCAAAAATTTGGCGCATACGTGTCACTAGAAGGAAAGTGATCAATAGTTGAAAAAACATGTGGAGTGTACTGTATCAATGAAAAATTGAAATTTCTGTCAATACCATATTTACTATTGACTATTGACGTATGTGGAATAAGCGCCAAAGAGCACATATTATTAGCTTGGTGTTTAACGCTTATAGTATAAAGAGCTCTCAGCAGCAGTTTAAGCAAAGAAATACGGCTATTTACACTAACCATCAGGTATCAGGCGCCCATATCAATGATATACAGGGGTGATATAGGCCGAATTATGACTTAAATTGTTTGAATTATTGGAATGGCTATGAGAATTAGGGGCGGAATTGGAATGCATTGTTGGAAGCACCGCTGGCACGGAGTTGGAAATGAGACCAACATGGCTTCCCGCTCCACTATTAACAGAGTGTTCTTCTACAGAATCCAAGTCTAAGGCACTTTCTATCATAGTCGATTGATGAAGCAATCGCAGTTGCGACGCAGTAAGGGTTTTTGATTCACCATGCAGAGTCCTGTCAATGCTTGCCATTACTATGCTCTCTTGAGTTCCACCTGGAAATTTAAACAAAAGTAATGGGAGACAATAAGTAAAAGGAAAAATCCTGTGTAATAACTTACTTTCAGCAAACTTTCTACCTATAAGCTAGTCTAGCAGTCTAGCTGCATGCATGGATATACGATTTGGCAAAAGTAATTAGGAAGCAAGGGAAATTGTTGAAGATTCCAAAAACCCACATAGTTTCCTTAATTTTTGGTAAGAATGCGGAAATTACAATACCCCCACCGCTGGGGCTTTCCACTTCAGACCACATATGGCCATGCCGTATGCAGAACACTATTTTAGGCCTGGTACACACGGGTGATTCGAACGCCAGTGATTCGCTGAGAAATTTATCATGGGAGCAAATGGGGGTTGATGCAAAACCTCAGTCTCCTGCAGGAGATATTTGTCGCTAGCTTGCCGTAAGTGCACGGTTTTCTCTCGACACACCTGCGACAAATAAGTCTTCTGAAATGCGTTCAGAAATAGACTGTCTTTATGCACCAACCAATACCCAACCCATTTGCTCCCGTGACAAATTTTTCAGAGCGTTGCGATCCGTGTGTACCGGGTCTTATTGAAAACTTACCTAAACTGTGTAGAGTTAGTGTGGATGGACTTCGAGGTAGCACGTCATCAATGTCGATGACATTGGCAGCAATTTCAGCATCGCTGGGCTCCTGAAGCACCAGTCGCGTTCTGCTGCCGGATATCCACTCTGAAAAACAACAAGCATATAAGTCAACAGAGCTGGAAAAGTTTTAATGCAAAATATAAGAGACATGAACTGTATAATTGTGTCGCGACGGAAAAATAGCAGCTAAGTTCGCAAATATGCCCCGAAGGGTTACTCTACCAGCTAACCCAATAAATATGAGTAGCCATTTATTATTGCAACATAGTTGTTATATCTTTCCACTCGTAACGACATACAGTACCGCACATAAGCAGTGACCAGGCACGAATTGTGAAAAATGTACAGTAAGTAAAAACGAAGGAACTGTATAAGCATAAGGATTTCAAGGATGATTAAGGCGGCTATTCCACCGACGTGGATTTTGAATGTGAATGTGTCATGACGTGGTAGCAGACATCATTAATAAGTCTCTGCCATATGTGAAGGAGACTATTGTGTAGATACTTAACTTATCTATTATAAATTAAGTTATAATATGGTAGAGACTTATTACTGATGTCTGCTACCACGTCATGACACATTCACATTTAAAATCCACGATGGTGGAATAGCCGCCTTAGCCTCATTGCATAAAAATGTTGTTTATACTGCTTTTAGTCGGGAAAAATGAGGACTCAACCTCGGAATTTATCGTAACTTTATCGTCCTCTGTTTTTTTCAAAATAACTGCTTTCTTTAAAATAATGTTTTAGGTTTATATACAAAAAGTTGCCAATCGAATGATACTGTATAAGATTGCGATCCGCCAACAAGGAAGCAGGAATTACGTAACGTAGAGCAAACTTTGGTTCTATTAAACATTGCAACAGATGTTCATCAAACTTGGAAAAGCGATTCACTATGGAAACATTGTTTGAAATGTGGCGCTACAGAAAGCTACTTCGCATCAGTTGGAGGGACCACGTGATGAATAAAAGTGCTAGATTGAAGAAGAGAGACAGCTGCTCCCTCATCAAAACTAGAAGAGCCGAATGGGTAGGACATTTACTATGACAGGAAAATCTGGTACGCCCCATCATTGAGGGCACAATGGAAAGAACCACTAGAGAAAGGGATTCATGGATCAACTGAAGGAAGATACAGGAGCTCGAACGTAGCAAGAACTGAAGAGGAAAGCGCTGGATCGAGAGAACTGGAGGGTAATATGTAGGGAGTTGCTGCCAGCCAATCGTTGAGATTGTGACCTCAGACCTACAGCAATTGACTGTAAATCAAGAAAAATTTTTGCATTCACAATGCCAATGGTAAGCATGCCTCAGCTTGCCCACTGTCATTTTGTAACCGATGCGAGTTGACATTGAGGGCGTGAACCAGTTTGCCAATGGCGAAAAATTCATATGGAAACAACAATACCAGGACCCAATGGGCAAGGCAAGGTTCAACGGCTCACTACTAGTAAGCTATAAAACACTATTCAGATAATAATAATACTGCATGAATCTTGGCTCAGTGGTATTGAAAGCAGGAAGTAATGAAAGCAAGAAATACCCAAATTGAAATGAAGCTAGCACCTACGCCTACACTCAAAAGTAAACAAATAAAATAATGAAATTTTTGTCAAGCGACAATAGAATATCACATATAGAATGGACAACTACAGAATGCAAGTTAAAAAGAAATGTAGAAACGCACTCATGCCACAAGCATTAAGGCTATTTCAAAGCAATGCTAAAGTTGCAAATTTGCAAGTCTACAAAATCAATTATTCTTGACTAAAAAACCAAAGCTTGATTATTAAATAAGCTTCACATAGACTTGACAAACAATCATTAGTGCACTTACCAAAATCCCTAAGAGGGGTCAACTAAAGTCTTAAACACAACAGACGAGCTATTGATTAAAATATATTTCAATTGTTGCGAAGAAACAAAGTAGGTACATCTTGTTTTTAAAGTCACTGTAGTGCTATGCTGCTCAAAATGTTATTAATAATAAGGCTACTGATCTCTTGCTCTCACAACGTTTATACTATTTGCTATAAAGATTTTGGGCACATCGAAGCTAGAAGGCTAGAATTATGGCCTATCTGTAGGTACGTAAAGAGCTAAGGAAGAACTTGTATTATTCAATGACTATAGAGAAGTACATTTTGATAATGTCTTAGCATCAAAAGTAATTCTATGCATGTCCCATTTGCTTTTAACTATATTATGGCCCATAGCACCCTCAATCCATAACTAACTGATGTATCGCATACAGAAAAGTTCGTTTGATTCAGTAAATTGAGGCATAATCTATCAACACCTGATATGTTTTAGATCATGTTTCATACATTAATACGGAGATTTTAAATATTTTGTAAAGAAAGCAAAGGTATTTTTGACTAAGTTAATTTCTAGTTTCACAGCCGTAATGAGAAAATGGTCTCATGAAAAATACAAGCTTTCGTAGTAACTTTGAATTTTCGCTCCTGAATTATTATTGCTCCAGAAAAGCACTATAAAGTACATTAAACATATTGCTTTATTTTTTTAATGAAATTTTCATATCGATGCGGCTGTGAAACGAAGAATTAATTAATTTAGTCAAAAGCACTGCTTTGTTTACCAAGTATTAGGAAATAAGCCAACTTTGTCATTTTATTTTCTAAATCTTAAAACTTCGAAACAATAACAAATTAATAGAACCCCCAAAACATTATCAAATTGTAGACTACTATTCAACCTTCCAATAAAATAATACAACATAAGAAGATATAGTGAGTAGACTTGGGTCATCCTTAGGTCCGTAATTTTTTACTTTTATTTCAGTTAATGTAGCCTACTATGAGAGTTATTGAAAATGTATACTTAATACTGTTGCAGGTAACTACTTTTAATGTATATCGTAGAGAAGTTTTAATGATTGAGCTGCTCTTCATAATTTAAATTTAAAAAATAAAAAATAGTCCCTGTCCTGAACATGCCAAACACTAATATATCTTTATGATTTGTTGCATATATTAATTAATTAATTTTTTAAATAAATAACATGATTAAAAAATAAAGTATAACATTTAGGTTAAACCAGAAGTGACCAAAGACTACGCATCATGTCCTCTTAAGAGCGAGATAGAACGGAAACAGGAAATTATTCACTATAAACGGCAAATTCCTATTTCCAACCGCCTTCCTCAATTGTAATCTTTAAATTTGGGCCATGCCAGATAGGACAGTCTACAATTGAACTTCTAATGCAGAAGGCCTGACTAGATATTGGAGTAATGCTTCACTACCGGCGGGTACGGTTCCCTACAAACACCAAATTCAAGCTGAATGCGCAGGCGTTCCTGCTCGATGAGGTCGCGACGTTGCAGCGCATGCGTGGCAACGCTGTCTGTAATTTCAAACGGCAGCAACAAAGACGTGTACGGGTCGGCTGGGTGGAGGAAGCAAGAGTGCCCCGCAATGAAAGGGCGGGGTGCAGCCATGGCGTAGTGATAGGGGTACGCGTGGTGTCGGGGAAGAGTGTACGCCCCTCCAAGACGCGTTCTTTCATCAGGGGGTCTCGGGGGCGGTCTCGGATAGGCCGGGAGGGGCTCAAGGATGCCCTTCTCTGTCGTGCGCGGCTGTGGACTAGAGTACATGTACTCCGGCGCAGGCCGCAGTTGTACAGTCCGCAGGTCGTGAACACTGCTCGCGAGCTGCTGAGGGGGCGAAAACTCACCGTCAGTGGAAGGGCCGTTGTTCTGTGTCTGACTTCCGTTTTTACACTGCTGCTGCAAAGGGTTCGGGGTTCCACACGTCTCGTGCAACGCTGGGAATCCACTGCCGTTCTGTAAGATGCAAACAAGTCAAGACTACGTTAATGAAAAGACAACATAGGCTATTAATTTAATTATTATTGCTATCAGCCCGAAGGATGGGTGTGCACACACACAATTCAGCAACAGCGACACACGCTGAGACATCTAACATTTGCACAAATGGGTCGGTGGAAAACCACAGTCTACTTCCGAAGATTGGTTTCGGTGACAAAGTGGTAGCCTGCTTGTATTTGTGCACGTCTCTACACGCAATGCGATCGGCGACTTCAATCGGATACATTCATTAAATTGTTTGCATGCGATTAACCTTTTAATAAAAAATAAAAGGATTCCAGGACGGTTTTGAGAAAATTGTGTATTAGAGGAGGCTCAGCATCAGCTAAGCGAAGGAAATCATCTGAAGTAGACCCTGTCGTCTTGCACCAACTCATTTGCTCCAATGCAAAGACGGATTTCTCAGCAACTCGTCTTTGTGCACCTAAGCGGTGAGCCTTTGTGGGCCTAAGTTAGTCATAGGTCAACAGAGGGAAAGCTGTCTTGATCTTTAAACTTGATGTACTAGGGGAAAAAATAGTGACTCATTAACTTCACACTAGGCATTTAAATAAATAAATAAGGACTTTTTGTTGTTTCTATTACTAAGCCAACCTAGCGGAGTTAGGGCTATAAAGCCCTCTCTTACACTCAACTAGGAAGACTCGGTACCGCCTGCTTTACATGCCCTCCGAAGCATGGTCAAAAAATGTAGCCAGTGTCGGACTCCAACAACCTTTCGGGTGAAAGTCAGAGTCCGAACCACTACGCTACATGTCTTGACAGTGATTCAATAAAAAATCAGTGACAGCTACTTTCAAAGATTCATAGAAATTTTATCAGTCATATGATAATGGATATCTGAAGGGTTTCTACATGGGTGTAATAGGTATACCCACATTTTCATTAAATTTCACATTTAAGAATAAACATAACAATATTTATAGTTCAGGAAAATGAGTTACCTGTGGCTGGGTCTTAACCGTCCCGTAATGTGTTGGATTTTTGGCTCGTTCCATTTCATCCAGCATTTCTTGAGTCACTAATCCTCTACGATCTGCAATGTAAAGCAAAATATTACATCCTTGAATAATTTTAATGCAAGACGTAATAAAGAAGCCAATCAGCGTCACATTAATCCAATGATTAACAACTCGACTGATTGAAAAATTTCTTCTGTCATGTCATGTCATGTTTTAATCTAATATAATTCTTGCCTTACCTTATACCGATAGATACCGCGAGCGTCAACACCTTGTATTACATATTTGGACAAGATCTTAGGCATATACTTGAATGTTGATTAAAATTAAATTTTACAGAAAGCAGAAAGCAAGTTATCATTGATGCCTCACAAAATAGTAGAAAGGCTCCAATTTACATTGGGATGTATAGTAAAACCACGGTTAGGCGGGGATTCCACAGACCTGCAAGTGCAAAATACAAATACGGTGACGTGGTAGCAGATATCATTAATAAGGGCGGGGTTTCCACCGACCTCTCATTGCAGAATGCAAATGACATTGACGGAAATTTTTGTTTTACTCTATGCCATAGTTAAAATTGATCAATGATCATAGAGTAAAATCACAAACAAACTAAAATTAAAAAAATGGCGTCATGGGATATGATAAGTACAAACATTTTAATAGATTTCTATAAAAAGAAAAATTCAAATTTCCGTCTATGTCATTTGTATTCTGCAATGAATGCGAGGTCGGTGGAAACCCCGCCTAAGTCTTGAATGTCTGTTACCACGTCACCGTATTTGTATTTTGTACGTCTGTGGAATCCCCGCCTTATGGAAAGCTCGAGTAATACATACCGAGAAGACTGGGTGGCACAGGCCCACAGAGAACATAAAAACAATTGCCACAGACATGGTCTTCAGAATAGGGGTTTCGGCCTTCAGAGCCACGTTTATTTGAGAAAGATCCTTTAATCTGAAAACATATTAACGCAGTTTTTTAATCAAATCAAAATTCACAGGAAACATCGATTTTAGAGCTATAAAAAATGCCGCATCCCATAAAAGAAATCCTCCATTACATTTCAACATATAGTATGATAAGCGGCCGCCACTAACACCAATTTTATCTGAACTCCTTACTCCGGACTGTCCACTATTACTTTTTACTTTTCGCGGGCCCTACGCTCCTGGAATCTAAACTCCTCGAGGAAAGCAGTAAGCTTCAGTGGCGGGTCCAGAGCGGAGGTGACCAGGACTCGATTTATACTGCCTAAGCGCGTTATCATGTCCCACCAGGTTCCCCTGCCAACGCTGTGCACACTAACAAGTTGCCGCAGTTTGAAACATGCTCTGCTCTAATGGAATCAACATGGTAAGGCCGTTGGCTGTAAAAATCGTAAAACCCCACTATTTAGAACTTATATTTTCAAATTTTATGTCACCCTCCCACGCTTCGGCTTGAGGGGGCACAGGTTGTAATTTCATGTTCACACGTTCATTTTTGTTGAGAAATACACGGTTTTCTATTCTATTCTAAAATCTACACTTTACTGCTTTTAAAATGCATAAAACCCCAATCTTTCGCACTTATATTTTCAAAATTTACCCACGGGGAGACCCCCCGATCCCCCATTGGATCTGCACCAATCGGATGGGCTTTTCAAATAATGCACTGTAAATTAATGCACCTCGTTTCGCTAACAAACACACCAGTTGCAGAATCGCTAAAAATTAATTTGGCTTGGTAGTCTACACCTACTTTTCCCGGAATGGCCCCCTCCGAAAAACTGTCCTGGACCCGCCCTTTATTTATAAATATAATTTAATTTTCTATTACTCATTTTCTATCCTCTTATTGCCATTGTTAGGAAAAATGCTAAAAATAAAGAGTTAAAAAAAATACATAGCTAGCTTAAATAAATTAAAATACTGCACTTACGTCTTCATTAGTGGTTTGATTACTGGAAGCGAGATAGGTGTGAAACCCAGCTAATCCAAGCACGCTCCAAACGGAAAAGAAGCATATTACACCGATCAGGAGAGAGGCAGGACTGCTTTTAACTGCATCTAGGAACGCTCCTTCGCGAGCAACTGCCCAACAGAAATGACCAAATTTAGGCTAACAATGCAACTGGGGACAAACCATTAAACAACAATAATTAAATTAAGCAATTAGCCATTAAATTAAGCAATTAAAATTAATAATTGGGACCCGCTACATATCGGCCTCGACACTGCTGTCTGGCGACCAGTGGAGGACTATTGTTAGAACGGCCAATTATTTTTTATGTCAGCTCATTAATGTACCATGCAAAATTTACGCTTACTCATAACGAGATGCGTGACGGAGCAGGCGAACATGAATACGCAGAGGAAGGCCAAAGAAACTATGAACATATAAAAATACCGGTAATTTCTTCTTCCAACGCAGTTTCCAACCCAAGGACAATGATGGTCGAACCTATCTGAAAAGCAAACAAGAGAGCAATTTTATAGCAGCACAGGTTGTACTAGTCATTTTTCATGAAAATCAAGCCATTTTTATTTTTTTTATGCCGTTAAGTATTCTATCAAGGGGGATTCAACCCAGTGAATTTGTTTACATTACCAAGGACTACAAAATAAATTGTTGCAGTCGTTTTGTTTTAGTTACCCCAGTAAAATAAAATAAAATGTTCCCGGTGCATGATTTTGGTAAGCCTACTCCCGAATTTCATCGACATCGATCGAGTAGTTGGTTCAAAAATCGATTACAGCGTGACATTTCGTAAGCTACTTTTTGGGTTGAAAATGTGTACATCCGCTAAAATCTCGAAATCGAAAATTAAGATCTTCACAAAGCTTTCCTTATACAAGCATATAAATAGGAAAGCAAAAAGCAAGATTCATCCATGGAAAAAAAAACAAGTAATGTCACTTACCAACACAATTGTCACACAGACTGCAATGTGAAGCGCGAGGAGGTCGGAACATCTTACAAGTAAAGCAGTATTTGAGCTTGATAGTCTGGCCCCGTACAATTATCTCTTTTGTGCGTGGTGGTGGTCTGTACGTTGGCGAACCGCTACTACCCGCTTCTAAAACACAGGGAGGACACTTTATAAAGGGGCACAACGCAAATCAAACCTGTCTTTAATGTCATTTTATCTGTATCTATGCACTGCACCAAGTAAGCTATCACCAAAACAAAAAATAAACATCATTGACCTGAGGATCTCCAGTGCCCCCATACTAACAATGCCTACCAGTGACCCTTACGATTACCCAGGTCATCTCCATGAATTATTTAAAAGAATGTCTGGGGACAGACTGAGGTAAGGATTTTTTTAAATTTCACTTGAATTTTCCAATTTAGGTAGGTTTTTGTAGGTGACGCTATACCACCAACCAGCAATGGAACTAGTTACTATGATTTGAAGTATGGGCGATTGCATAGCTTATATATTTCAAATGTTTCATGGTTTACACATTTTTTAGTTCAAACCTATTACATTTTCATCCTTACTGCTCGCCTACCTGTTTATAAAGGTAACTGCTGACAAATATAGTAGCAAAAACACCGATTCAGACTACAGAGATTACCTTTTTATTACTAAACAATATTTTTGCATGGTGTTATGTACAATTATGAACATTCATTTATTTACAGTAGAACTAGTATAGAATTATATCGTATGTGCTGTGCGATATGCAAACTCACCCAGTTGCTTGTCATACATCGCAGCTTCTTCGGCACTGGCTCGTGGTATGACACCAGGATCTGAGAAAGATGTTCTGAGCAACGCACTCATAGTAAAAAGGAACAGAAGACCGCTCACCACAGGAATAAATGGGCTCACCTTTACAGCTAAAAACGGACAGCTGCAACCAAAGAGAAAAGATGTTTAAGCTAGAACGAAAAACGTCAAAAAAAACTAGTTTCATTCTTTTTTCTAACATTTTCAATAGTACCCAAAATAAAATAGGTGTTTTGTTGTTTAATTTATGAATATCATCGTTTGATAGTGCAATGAGAACTAACCAAACTAATTTTTGTGACATTCTCCAATGAATTACTCCAATGATTTACCTACAGCATGACGGAATTATTATTCAGGGTCAATCATCAATTTATTGCTATACTATGGATTAGTAATGAAAAATTAATTAGCCCTTTCATTATCCAGCCTTACAAGATGACACCTGTATTGTCAAAAGAATTCAGATAATAAATAAATAATATTGCCCCGAATAATATATATTTAATTAGGGCACAGATGTCGATTCTTTACCACAAAAACACACCAGAATGACAATGCGCTGGCTTCGAATTCAAACTCATTTTGGCCTTGATACTCATTGTTATCTCAGAGTAAACCAATAGTGAATTTAACTTATGCATTACAAATTAGTTGTCAATGTCATTATCACATGACACTATAAAGGAAACTTACTCAAAGACGAAGAAGAGCACAGAAGTTGTCACAATTAGGAAAATTGTAATACAGAACACACCAGTATGTGGAGCCATCATAATCCTGCCATCGCAAAAGAATTTGTTTCTCCCAGGAAATACCTCCCATTTCTTCGTTTTCTTTGTCATTCTTAGTAATAATTTCATGCACTCAACATTGCAGTTTTCAAAAAAACTGCGGCCACCAGTTAGAGCGACAGGGTTGAGTTGTCAAACTATCAGCCCCATCGCTACACAAATTTCATTGCCAAATTGCCTTGTACCTCACCATGATCCGTCACTGTTTATAGTACAAAAATAATATTAATGATGATAATATTGTAACACACATGTCAATTAGCCCAAAAATAGTTTCAAGACAAAAAAATAAATAATAAGGTTATAGTGACAAAATGATGACTGTAGTAATCGGATTCTGATTGGTCGTAACGAAGTGACATTTATCGTGGCACCAGACATGACGCGGGGAGTTTAAAACTTCCTTTCACTTTCTCCTCGCTTTCATCTCTAACTAAAGAGGGGTTAGCGATATGACAGGTACTCGTCCACTCCTTGTGATTCTGTGCTTCAGCTTTCAGCTGCAGTTCATGCAGTTGCTCCTACAATTCTACAGTGTCTACTAACTAACTAACTGTGTCTACAGTTAGCCTGGACCGGCTTCGTCTTCTTTTTCCGGCAGCTTCGATATTTTTCATATTATTACAGTTGTATAAAGGAAAGAAGAGACATTTGAACGCGCTAGGATCATTTTTTGAACCCTGGGCTCACGCCTCCTTTTACGAACCATTAATCAGGCCGCAGGCGGCCCAGGCCTCAGGATTCAAAAAAATATTTCTGGCGCGCTCATGTTTTGTTTCTACATTCTTCTTCTGCTATAGTAACATAAACAAATAAACAATTTCTTAAATATTAAAGTAATACATATTCGACTAGGCTTTCCACTTTGCTTGCTAAGAAAACGTGTTGAATAACTGAATATTAGAGTTCAAATGAAGAATTGAACACAATCATCAAAATTCTAAATTGGATTCTGCCGTATTTATGTGTTTACAATACAATCGAATCAGTAGAATAATTATTGTACCTTACGGTATCTCATATAACTGACATGGAAAATATACTGCTGAAGTGTGGAACTAATTTATTTGAAGGCTTTGTAAGGATCAACGGCTCGTCATATTACTTTGCATTATTTCTTCCGAATTATCCATCTTTTGAAGAATTTGCATTGAAATGCGACTGGAAACTCAAACTATTGCTGAGCACTTCTCTATCCAATGGCACACTCAATGCAAAGGCTAAAGTATGCAAGACATTTGAGGATTTTTTTTGCATATTAAAAGTTTATGCATCAGAATCAGCACACCAATTAAAGAATCTAGTGCCGAAGCTGTACTCGCCCAAATTTTATGAAGCTGTACATACAGAGTTGACTGTGATTGGGCTGTGTGCGTCAACAACATCAGATTTCAAAGCTATTAAATTTCTGCTGCATGATGAAGACGGAAGGAGTCATTGCGCTGAAGCGGGATTGCCCATGGACTACCCAAATGTTTCTGTAACTTTGAACTCACACGATTTGCCATTAAGTGATAAGAGCTTCTTTAGAAACAAACATAACCCCAATCAAGCTAATACTCTTACAGAGTTCCATAAAAGATTGACCCAGTTAATTAAACAATTTCAGCCGTTTTGGAAAATGATGGAAAATTTAGATGCAAACTGCTGGATTCTAGAACCCCAGTGTCCTCGCTTATCGGACACTTTTCGTCGAATACAAATATCTGAATACTGTTCAGTTTTGTTAACATTTAATCCATTCAATGTCAATGCAAGACCTGTCATCGAGTTTCGGGGAAAGGAAGTGGACGTTAACAAATACAAAAATTTATTAGAATATAAATTATTAGAAGATCTTTGGGAAAAGGACGTGGATGTGCATTTAAATTTACTTTCGCTTTTAGAACTCGATTATCTTCCTACAAAAGATATCGACTCTCAGGAGAAACACCGTGGTCTAGTGCAACCTGGAGACTGTGCGATATGCTTCGAGGAACGTTTGGACGAACAAACTGCAAACCAAAGATGTAACAACTCATTGTGTAACAGCCAGTATCATCAAGTATGCTTGTTGAAATATCTATGTAGTAACTTAAGAAATGTCCGAATGAAGAATTCTGTTTCAGGGCACTGTCCTACTTGCAGAGACATCATTCGTTGCCCAACTCTTTCTTGGGATGCAATATTTTCTTTAGCTTAAATAGAAAGAGTTACACTCACTCTTTAGATTGGTGAAAAACAAATGCGGCATCTTCTAGGTGATATATGAAACTATTGTCAACTAAAGTCCCTGGCCGTCATGCTAAAAAAAACACCTTTGCATGACGATGTGCTAATACATTTTTAGTAATGCTTAAGAAAGTTTTATTTTTAATTAGGGATGACGAAGGGTCCGTTTATAGCAGGTGGTTGCGGGAGTGGGGCGCCGTAAAATAAACATAGGATAAGCTCGTTATTCTGTTTTTGCATTGTTTTTCCCGCTTATAAAGTTTTGTGAAACTTATATTAAAAGTGACTACGTTCTATGTAAATAAACAAACTGCTTTTCTTATGTTTATTTTACGCCAGACCCACTCCCGCAACCGCCTGCTATAGCCGGGCCCGAAGAAGTAGAATGTGGATATAGATAATGTTGTTGAAATGTTCCACAGTAGGAATTCAAAATGGGTCGCGACTAAACAAGTAGTTCCATTAAGCAGATTTAAATGCACTTGCTTTGCGAGACTAGCGGAAAATACTACAGACAACCAGTTAAAATGAAATTTCATTTTAAAATATTTTTGAAAGTAAAACTTAGTTGGGTAGTCAGCATTAAGACCACCAGCCAAATTCAGAGTTTCAGGTACAGGTGTCCTCTTGCTGACACCGTTGTAACCAGCTGCCAAATGGGTCACCGAAAACTTATATGAGGTGTACCCTTAGACAATCGGAGGGAGAAAAGCTTTATAAGTGTACAAATCAAATTTCATGAAATATCGTAGAGCTGTTAAAAATACCAGGACAACAGCGGTGCCACTGAAGAGGTGGACCGCAGATGTTGACTAATCGTTTCGAAGTCCACTTTCAGATCGGCCACGGCATATCATCCCAGATTCTAATGCTTCATCACGTAACTCCGGCCATGAAGGTCTTTGTAATTATATCATGATTATTAAATTTGATTTGTATAAAAAACAATTCGTGTGTTGGTCCCGAGAAAGGAGTTCAGGATTCAAGAACTGTGGCCAATTTTTGTTAGTGAAGCATGTCATACATCGAAATGTAGAGGAGCATTCTGCTTATTTAACTGCTCTACGGTAGGTACTCCGATTTGCTCCTATTTTCTGAATAATAAAAAGCATGCAACCTCATTCAATCAGGCTACCAACGTTGTTTTACAATAAAATTCAGATCAAGTATGACAAATAAAAAAAATATTTCAGCCACTGTATAGTGTAGCCTATACGTATTTTACATGATGGAATATTATACTGTATGTAGTTCATATAGTATTGCATAAATAATATCATAATGTCTTTTCTACCTACGATACCCACTATTTACACGAAAAAAAATTGCAAAAGAAAAAAAAAACTAGCCCACTGAACATTGCTCTATAGGGCAGAAGGCTGACTGACTTAGTAACAACAGCTATTGGCCTCAGTCATTTTTTGTCTTTGGAAACGTCCGACGCATAGATATAGAATAGAAAAAATTTATTAAATCTTTTAGTGCACAACAAAGACTAGCTAACAGCGACGAGGGCGTATCGAAATCGTTAGGGATTATTCCATCCGTCTCCGATTCAAAAAAGCTAAAAAGAGGAAACCAGATTCGTGTTCTCGTCGAGTCCCTTTGCATCAAAGCTTGATTGTTTGCGAGTGTGTGATAGTAGAGGAAGAGACGAGACGTAATGTAGAAGGCGATGAAAACATCGATTGAGTAATGCTCGTGAGCAGACAGGATGAAAAATATGCCGAACATGTTGAGCATCCACGAGAACGTGTGCATGAAGTACAGATGTCTCGCAGTGTATTCGGTGATGAAAAAGTTGAGGATGGTTAAGGCGGCAGTATGGCCGCTAAACATGTAGTCCCCACACGTTCGGACGCCCTGAATCGACAATCCTGCACCTGCGGAATGTAAAACGTTTCCTTTAAAACACTTTGGCAGGCAGTTAGCAAGAAAGTGAATAGTCAATGTATTGGCCATTATAAATTCACAGTAATTTTTTTACACAAAAAAAAATAAGCCTAGAACAAAAAAAAAACAAAAAAACGTAAAACAGGATACTACAACTAGTTCTTACACTCCATGAACTCGTACACAGAGTAAGGACACCTGGAGCTGTCATCAGCTTGTTATGAAATTCGATTCAGAATAGTAGTTTTTTTTTTTTTTTTTTTTTTTTTTTTTTTTTTAAATGCTAGGCGCGTTATTGCGCCAAACCCAACCCTCCTCAGAGTGTTCCGAAGAGGGGGGTTGACATTAGAAATTTTATGACGAGAGAGGTTACCTTCTCGTCATTTCCCAGCAGGTGTTGCAGAGTGAGGGGGAGCGGCAGAAGGGCTCTGGGGCCAGCGTAACTCGGGCAGGCCAGTATGATGTGCTCCACCGACAGTGGTACGCTACAATACTGGCAGTTCGGAGGCGGTTCACCTGCCATAAGGTGGCCGTGGGTAAGTCTGGAGTGGCCCAGACGCATGCGCGACAGCAGTATCTCCTCTCGTCTGTAAGGGCGGCTGGCTGTTGCCCACCACCCCAGGCGGGGTTTAATGTCTCGTAACTTGTTGTAATCATGCGATGGACCACTCCAATCCCCCTGCCAATCAAGCCTGACCAGATGATCGATGTAGGTGCGCACATCATACAAGGTGGTTAATGGCCATGGGACTGAAATTCCTGTTGTTGCCTCTTTAGCGGCATTGTCTGCTGCTGTATTCCCCGAGATGCCTACATGTGCTGGTACCCAGCAGAATTTCACGACACCTTGTGCATAGATCTGTTTTTATGAGCCGTGAATGGCTGAAATAAGGAGAGTGTTTTCAGCGGAACTATTTTTTAGGGCTTCTAGGGCACTAAAACTATCTGTGAAAATAATGGAGAATTCCAAGTGATGCTCATGGATGTATAAAAGAGCCTGCAATATTGCAAATAGTTCACCTGAATAAACCGTTGTGTATGGTAAGAGAGTGTACATATACTTTTCCTTTCCTATCACAAAGGCTGCACCGACTCCGTCATCTTTTTTGGATCCGTCTGTATATAAATGGGTCCACTTAGGTTCAGGGTGTCCATTTTTAATCTCAGCAAAGTGGGCCAAATATAAGGAAGGATGGGTAGTTTGTTTTGAATGGCTATTTAGGGATAGGTTGATACGCAGCTTTGGCGCAAGCCACGAAGGCGTCCCATCGTTCAGATCAGCGTAAGAGGCCCACAGCGTAAGGCGGGATAAATCTATTCTACTTGCCATGTTGTAGTACCGTATACATACAGGTTTAGAAGCTCTAGGTCGGTGGAGGTATATTTCATCGCATGCATTTGAATGTATCGAGGGATACGCAGGGTGGTCAGGGCTATTGTCAACGCGGATACAGTATTTTAATGTTGCCCTTATAATTCTGTAGCGCAGTGGGGGTTCGATTGCCGCCACACAAAGACTTGCAATGGGGCTTGATTTGAACGCTCCCAAGCATATTCTGAGTGCATTATGATGGATAGAATTCAGACTCTGGAGTAACACATTACTAGCGGAATTATATACTATACAGCCGTAATCCAGGCGAGACCTAATGAGTGCGCCGTAAAGAATAAGCAATATTTCCCTATCCGCACCCCAATCGTAATGGTTTAAAATCCGTAACAGGTTTAGCCCTTTTTCTGCCTTTGAGCGGAGTTGAACGATGTGCTTTCTCCATGTGAGCTTTTTGTCAAATAAAAGTCCCAGGAAACGATGTCACTACATTATAGGCAACGAGGCTTTGTCGAGGGAGAGTACTGGATCCGAATGTTTTCTACAGAAATGTACCGCCTTGGTTTTTTCCACTGAAATTTTGAGACTAGTGCTTTCTGACCATTCCGTTAATGAGTCAAGTACCGCTTGCACTGAGACTTCTATTTCGCCTAGTGTGGGCGCTTGAAAGAAAATTCCCAAATCATCTATATACAGACAGGTGAGCATGGTAGGTGGAATATGGGCCACTATTGAATTAATTGCAATGAGGAAGAGGGTGCAACTCAGGACTGACCCTTGGGGGTGCCATTATCTAATGTATAGGGGTGGGAGAGGGTATTTCCACATCTTACTGATATAGTTCTGTTAAGGAGAAAGATTTGTATGAATAACGGGAGGTTTCCCAACATATTCCATGATTTAAGCTGTTTAAGGATAGTTGAATCATTTTATATATAAAAAAAAAAATACCCAATGTATGATCTTCTTACGAAGCCGCCCTGGATGTACGTACTCGCCCTAACAAGATGGTCGAGGGGTGAGCGCCCCTTGCGTCCTCCACACTGCATATTTGCTAAAAGGTGTTTGCTGTCAAGATGCCAAATTAATCTTTTATTTACCATACGTTCTAGCAACTTGATTAACGCATTTGTAAGTGATATAGGCCGATAAGAGGATAATAGTGAGCGGTCTTTGTTTGGTTTCGGTATGGAAAGTACAAATGCATGGTGCCAATGATTGGGAAAGATCTGATGTTCCCATATGCAGTTGTATATATCAAGGAGACAACTGAAGTAGGAGGGGGGGAGGTGACGTAAGAAAGCATATGGAATGCCATTTGATCCTGGTGCAGTATTTTTCGTGGATTTAATTGCATGTTCTAGTTCAGGAGGGGTAAATTTTACATTATAATTCTCTGTTTGCCCACCACCTAAAAATTCGTATCTATCTGTACTTGAAAGCAGTAGCTTGGTGGCGTATGATTTAAGATCTATGGAGTCGTCGCTACATATATCTGAGAAATGTTTCGCGAACTGATTTGCAATTTCGTACTGTTTGTGGTACATTTTTCCCTCGACTTGTATGGGTGGAATGGAAGGGTTAATTCTTTCCCTGATTTTGTTTACTTTCTGTTTACTTTGTTTTCAGGTATAAGTGACAATTTCTAGGTATACAAGCTAGCCAAAGGAAGAATCATCAGTGAGCGAAAGATTGGTCTCCATTACACCCTCTGATGCCATACACCAGGTCCCTTACAACCGTCTGTAGCCGAAAAACTCGTCCTACATCTGATGAGTTGCCCCAAAATTCCTAAGCGTAACAGAAATTACCAAGCATAATAAGTATCAGAGCATGGCGTTCGTATTGAACCTCTTTCGTATAAAAATTTGAAAAAAAAGCTGCTACGCTACATTACGAAGATAATGCATATGGTGCCGGTTTAAAAGCACTGACAATTTGAATAAAATAAAATCTAGCAAACAAAACTAGCCATTGTCGTACTTACCACTCCAAATTATGTAAGCTTGCTGCATTTGTGACCAAACACTTTCCATGACTTTAGCTTCCTCTGGCATGGGAGAACACTGGAGATGAGATCCTGGGACTGACAACGACGTGATTAGCATAGTGACGCAGCGAAGAAGAAAGACTGTCCCACTTATCGCAAAAAATCGTCTCATGAGTATGAACCTGTAATTACAACAACATGTTACTGTAGATATCGAGTTGAACGGGTTGGAAGTAACCCAAGTAACCAACACGAAGATCGAGAAATATGCATCCGATAAGATTAGATAGTATAAAAATACAATTGTATTCCAATTAATAAAAAACATACCTGTGGACGTGGAAAATAAGGACTGCTAACCAAATTATGAGCATTAATGTAGCGGTGCATTCACACATGGCGAATGCCCACGGTATATGTGGCACATTGTCTAGGAAGATGTCTGGAAGAGGCGGGTACTTTTTCATGTCTGGCACTCGGTTGTGCACAATCACCATCACAAAAGCGGTCAGCCACGTAACAAAGAACAAATATACTGAAAAAAAAGTTTACCACTATGACACCAATGTAAACATTACAAAAATGAGCATTTGAAGGACAGGGTGCGGACACCTGGTTCAGGGCAACTCCTACGAACCCTGCCTAGCCTTCCGGAAAATAAACATTGGTTTGTAAATCTTCTGCTAGGCATGGCTGATTGAGAAACAAGACATTTATTTTGGCAAAACCGTATTGTACTGCAAAAAAGTAAAACCCATCTTTATTGAAAAGTGTCTGGCGAATATCGTTAGTTCAACGGTAAAGGCATGCCTTTTTTTTCCCCCGAACTATCCTGGGACCACTTTTCAGTATTTCTTCAGGATAGTCGTGTCATATTTTCCTACTGGTTAGGGTCTGTCTTCTTTCATCTTGCGGCTCAAGATGAGCCATGCCAACTCCTTCACAGCACACCAAGCCACCTCTGACTCAATCATTTTGCGCACTATGTTCACATTTAGGGTTCCGACCTTGGCTTCACATGCCCTCCTCTCGTTTTGCCACCGGCGACAGTCAAAGAAAGTATGTGCCGCCGTGTCCTCTTCCCCGTCGTATATGCACCGGCTAGTAGTACTTCTTTTACACTCATAGAGGAAAGCCCGGAAACTGCCATGTCCAGTTAGAAACTGTGTTAGGTAGAAGTCGAGCTGCCCATGCTTTCTACTCATCCATGCCCGCAAGTCTTTAATTAGGTTCCAGGTCCAACGTCCATTTAGGCTGTCGTTCCATTTTCTTTGCCACCGTTCCATGAGCTCTTCCCGAGCCCTGCTCTTCTCTGCTCCATGGTATATTTGGGACCGCTCTTGCACCAATAATTCAATAGGTGGGAGTTTAGCCAGGACGAAATCGGGTCTGTCGAAACCGTTCGGTAGCTACTTGTGACCCTTAGGGTAAAGTCAAGCCTATCCTGCTTCAAACTGTGCTTTCAGGGCAAAAAACTAGAGCAAGATGAAGCAGTAGAATCCGTGCTGATGGACCATGGCCAACATGGAAGCGTGCATTCATACGTTCCGTCAACTTCTGCAGTCGACATCGTCAGTGGTACTGCGCAGAAATCTAAAATCGTATCTCGGAGACTTAACTCAGTTTCAATCTCTTTTATTAAAAAGCCTCCTAGATGCAATCATAGAAGTCTACGTAGTACCACTGAATATGATATTGGGAAATCAGATTTCAAGATTCTACTGCTTCATCATCTGACTCCAGCCGTGAAAGTCTCTCTAATTATAAGTTAGATTATGTCATTGCAATGAGCACAATGCGAGCTAAAAAAATTATAATTGAAAGTACAATCAAGACCACTACTTAGGGAAAGGAAGACGTAGACAAATGGGCGGAAACAGAACTAGTGTCCACCTTACCGGGGTATTTTGCTGACCACTGTACCAACTGCGTTGCCATCTATGTCTCCAAGTCTTCCCGTACCTAGATGCTCCAGTGACAATGAGTATTTATACTCAATGCAGGTACATTTACTTTACTTTTACTTTTTCCGCGCCATTTCCTCATGGAGGGTCGGCGGCAGAGCTGCGGCGTTTCCAGACGTTTCTGTCTTGCGCGTCCTCCCTTGTGAGCCCGGTTTCTTTCAGGTCGCTTACAATTTTCCTCTCCAGGGTGAGCTTTGGGCGCCCACGTGCTCGTCGTCCCTGTACCATCGCCTCTCCCACTCTTCGTATAAGCGCTGATGCCTCTCTCCTTTGCACGTGTCCCCACCAGCTGAGCCTCTTTCCTCTTAGTTTTTGCACCACGTCTGTTGTTCGCATTTCTTCCCGAATGTCCTCGTTTCTGCGCCTGTCATTTAATGTTACGCCTCATGCCCTCCGCAGCATCCTCATCTCCGCTACGTGGATCACTTGTTCTTCACGTTTACCCACTCAGCGCCATATATCATACATGGCCTGACCACTTGTTTGTATATGCGACTTTTCAATTTCTTTGGCATCCTTCTGTCAGTCAGGACCGCCGCGTACATTTGTATCTACTAATGTCTAGCCTTGCGTGTTGGTGAGCTACTTTAAGTGTTACCACAAATTGTGGATATTTCAATTTCGCATGTTATCATATAACAGTAATGCGAGGTACAGAGTACTTATTTAAACCTTGTATAAAACCTCCACAGGCAAGGAGGACATGGAAAACGGGATTCGAACCAGAGACCTCTAATTAATGTATTGTATATGAAACATACAATATTCAAGTGCACTACTAATTAAAATTAAAATGTAGTTCTTACACATGCTAATAAAAGTTTTCCAAAGCTCAGGTCGGAGCTTAGCAGGCCTCCATTGTCTTTCGTTTTTGTATCGGCCCTCGTGCGATTGGAGAAAAGGAACATGGCCCGTATGGGTTACTCCGTGGAAACGTTCCGGAGGTAACCCACTGATAATATATCTAGGATCGTAGCCTAATGACTCAATAAGAGGAATGTTGGCCAATTGCAGCTTCCTTACTTGATGGTACAGACACTTCCTGCGAACTGTTGTGTTGAGGTTAAGCTCGGTAAGCCAGTCCTAAAAATAAACATGTTTCTTACTAACTGCACAAATCACAAGTATGGGGACTTCGGGAATCTCATGAAATATCAATAGCTGTCAAAAATTACAAGACAAACAGAAGAAATTTTCTATTCACATTGATGCATAATATTTACATTTTTAAACACAGAATGGTAATCATTATTATTGAATTTGATTAGTGCTAACGATTGGTGTGGTAGCGTAATTTAAATAATCTTATTCTAAACGTTTATTATAGACTCTAAACTTATCTAGATACCCAATTATAAGTAGGTTACATGAATTCTATGTAATTACTCACATTTATGTCGCTCTCCCGCAGTAATAATAGTAGTTCACCATTGAGACCCGGCAGTGGCGGTATGTTCAAGGCATTAAAATGCTTTTGGTACCATCGAAGGACATCATTCTCACTCCAATTAATGACAGATGAAGGAAGACTTGGATCACTAACCAGATCTGCAACAATTTATGAAACAGTAAGTTAGTTGGGTATGTTTTAGAATAAAATAGTGCAATAGGTCTTCACCAATTTGTTTTCGCAGACCCGTTAGGTAAAGTATAATTGAAAATACGAAGGAATAAATAAGAGAAAATGGTGTAGAAATCAAGTACGCAGCCCCTGTAAGGCAGAGACGCAAGTTCAAATGCTACTCCACTACTCCAGTTTTTCTTGTTATCATTTATTAATAATAGAAATATGTACTCTTTAAAGCCAATGGATATATTGCATTGTAGTAGGCTTTTTGGAGTGCAGTGTCTCTTGAAGTTTTTCCTTTTGCCTCTAGTGACCAATCACAAAGTCAGAAAGTATGTCATTGAACTATTTTGGTAAACATAGCTGAGATAAGCCGTTAGAAAGACATTGACCCAGATATCCCCGCGAGATTAAAAATACAGAATTGTCCAATATTATAATAAACGAGCATTCACTTTTTATGTTTAACGACACAATCGGATTATTTTATCAGATTAATAGGACTCGGGAGATGACTAATTCCGGTTCAATTTCCTCATTCCTCGGAGATTATCATTCGCAAACGGCATTTAACAACGTGTGCGTATCTGCTTAACTTTGATTCGGTAAATTAATTCAGCGCTTCTCCAAGTGGGACCGTGACTCGGGGGGGGGGGGGGGGGGGGGGGGGAGGGAGGGGGGTGCGCTGCGAAAGCATAAGATTATAAGATTGGCGCAAAAGCTGGCTTAAAAATAAATTGCGTGTTTAAAACTACTACAGCTCAAGTTCGGACACTTGAATTTTTGTATCACTTATTTTACAAAATATTTTTTTTTCTTAAATTGCGACAGATTAATTTTTGTTTGACTATAATACATTAAAATATGGACCATTAGGTAGATTTTGAAGAAAATATTTTTTAAATCTATGGAAGCATAACCTCAGGGATAATATTTGTTTCCACAATTGCAAGGACTACAAAAATGATCCACCTCCTAGGACCGAGTTTTTTCGTAAAAATTGAACATACCGGGTCAAAACCCATTTAAAAGTAGAAAACAATTTTATTTTAGCAATAATGGTTGAAACAGTTTCAATAACAAAATTTTTTTGTGATGTGGCGAGAGGAATCGCGTTATGCGCGGATTTACGCGAATGAGTGATAACGCTTTCGTAACTTGGGAAAGGCGTACGGAAAATGGCTGCCGGCTACTCCTGGCAGAAAGCACTGTTCAAGATATTGCCTGAAGACACAAAAAAACCAGTGAAATCGTAGCTAAACCTACGGAAGGAAGTATTCGGACAGTGACGCAAGGGGAAGAAAAGGCGCTTGGAAGAGTGGCCTGATGCAATAGAACGGATACTAGTGATTTTATTAATCATAAATGGAACCAGCTCACTGGCAAAAAATACTGCAAAGATACTTGTCGCCAAACTTTGAAGAACATGTGGTTTCAATTCTACGCTGATAAGAAGGAATCGGCACTGAATTTTCGTCAAATGAAAAGAAGACGAGCTTGTGGAAATCCATGTTCAAATCATGATACGACCAGACAACCCTACGCCAGTTATCTTCTGACCAAATTTTGAATTGATTTGAATTTCATGTGACGTAAACTCAGTGCCTGTTTCTTCTTAGCAGGGTAAGATTGAAAACCCATGTTCTTCAAAGTTTGGCGACAAGTAGGCTTGCAGTATTTGCAGTATTTTTTACCAGTAAGCTGGTTCCATTCATGATTAATAGAATCACTAGTATCCGTTCTATTGCATCAGGCCACTCGTCCAAGCGCCTTTTCTTCCCCTTGCGTCACTGTCCGAATACTTCCTTCCGTAGGTTTAGCTACGATTTCTCTGGTTTTTTCGTGTTTTCAGGCAATATCTTGAACAGTGCTTTTTGCCAGGAGTAGCCAGCAGCTATTTTACCGTACGCCTTTCCCAAGTTACGAAAACATTATCACTCATTCGCGTATATCCTACTATTATACAACTATTATTGCTAAAATGAAATTGTTTTCTACTTTTAGATGGGGTTTGACCCGGTATGTTCAATTTTTACGAAAAAACTAGGTCCTAGGAAGTGGATCATTTTTGTAGTCCTTGCAATTGTGGAAACAAATATTATCCCTGAGGTTATGCTTCCATAGATTTTAAAAATATTTTCTACAAAATCTACCTATTGCATTGCAGGGGATAGGCCTAACGCCCCAGTTGCTAGTGCCAAACTTGCCTAGGTAAGTGAAAATTGCAAAGAATTTTTACATCTAATATAGTCTTACGGTAAAAGGGTGGAGGGCGTCTTATGGGGGAGGGGGTCTTGAAATAAATAGTTTGATAAAAACGGTATTAATTAATTTGTAGGTCCCTAAACGACCCTTTATTTGAACGTTTTATTAAACTCATTACATAGCCATTGTGGTATTAAGGTAGACCAACGGAATTACGTGCTGCCAAACAATGAGGATAGGACGATAGGTAATCATTAAAATGAGCTATGGAGCTATGATTTACTATACGAGTCATGCTCAAGCTTTGAATTAGGGAGTTAGGGACTGGGTTAAATCCAATCCTATGCCTACCCTCCTAGTGCCACCCGGACTAGTCGCCAAGATTTAGCAATGAGCAATAACTTTCAAATTGACAATAGGTACCGAACATAAGACAAGTCTTCCAGCAGATTATCCAGTACATTTTTATTGAAGCTAGCATAATTTCCGTTAATTAAAGATCAAACGCACTGTTTAAGTACTGTAAGCGTGTAACTAAATCACACTGTCCAGTGTCCAATTGCACTATTACACAGGGCTGCCAAATGACTTCTGCCGTATTCCTCGGAAATTGTTAAATAGTTCCTCAGAATACCCCGGAATTTTTTTTAAATGTTGGTCCCCTTTAGATGCCTCTTCCACCAACGTCAATAGTGATAGTAAATGTAGTATTGACGTGGTAGCAGACATTTTTAGACTGTCTTAATGTCTGCTACCACGTCAATACCACATTTACTATCACTATTGACGTTGGTCGAATAAGCGCCTTATATATGATTTTTTTCATTTTTGAACACCAAGGATGTTACAAATTAAACTGGATATAAAGTTTGTTTTCATGTAGTATGCTAAGCATAGGCGGATTTTTATTATTTTTTAGAGTATCGACTGCTGTACGTCACCATGCCTACTTCACCAGTTTTCATCTTTTAATCTTGCTAATTTTCAGAAGCTAGAGCAGTATAGTCTAAGGCTCCTAAGCTTCACCCACGTATACCATAAGTAGGCACCTTTAATTGTGGCAAATTCAAAATTGGCAGTTGACAATTAAAAATACTTGGAGCGCTGAGAAAAGCATTATAGGGGGCTGCGTAACGTTCTGGAGACTGGAGGGGGGGGCTAGGTTGTTTGGGTTGTCATTATCAGATCTAAGCTGTTCTCCGTGAATCCAAGCCATTAATGTTATGGTAAACCTGAATTAGTGAGGTTTTACACATTTTATCCCCTGGAGAAGGGGGCGCAGCAGTCTGCCCTGCAGAAAAACAATGATAAATGGGCCCAAATTAATGAGGTTTTTCGCATTTTATACCCTGGTGATAGGTGGGCCCGGGGGTCTCCCCCGTAGAAAAAAAATTGATAAATAGGCCCAAATTAGTGAGGTTTTACGCATATTAAACCCTGGAAAATGGGGGGCCGGGGGTTTCCCCCGGAGAAGGAAAATTGATGTATATAGGTCCAAATTAGTGAGGTTCTACGAATTTTGCAAGCAGTACAGTTGAGATTGTACCGACAAATAAACCTACCACTCAGGGGGCCCGGGGGTCTCCCCCGAAGAAAAAGCTTGAAAAAATAGGTCTGAAATAGGCACATTGGGATCTTAAGCATTTTGAGTAATATATTTTTGTGAAAATAAGTCAATGTGTTGATTTTTTCATGATGTCTTTCATGTAAAATAAGCATACCAGTATCAAGAATTAATTTCCCTTTCGTTATTGTGGATACTATGCCTTTCGCCTCCATAACGTCTTTGTCGCCAGAAATCCTGGGGGGGGGGCCTGCGGGCTTAGCCCCCCCCCCAGGACCCCCCTATTTACGCCAATGCATGTATGTATAAACTTACAAACCTTTCTTGAAATAGGTTTGTGATGAAAATAATGCAATAGGCTCCCATGATTTAATCATTTGATTTGACTTTTTTCTCACCCTCACACTTTTATAGGCTGATATGAAACTCCCGTCATCTTATTTCAGGTTCATCTAAGTTTTATTCATTATACAAAGCTGAAGCTACTCAAGCTAGTAAATTTTTAAAAACATGCAGAAATCTAGAATAATTTTTAGTGCGCTAGCGGCGGGAAATACACGACAGCTAAGTCGTAATAAATAGCTGACAATTAACTGTCATAAGATAACTATTGAGTTTCATTTGGCGCGAAAATTTTAGACCAAAATATGGTGGACTTTCGATTGGTCCCCTGCTTCAGCATGCAAACATATGGAGGTGTAGGGCTCGGGGTGGAAATAGTGTTTATATTTTTTGAATTTTTGCGAAAATTTTATGAAACCGCGAGAGAATCAATGGTCATTCGACAAAAATCTTAAAAAATAAAATAAAAACAAATTTCCCTAAAATCCCACAGAAAAACCTCAAAAATTGTTGACCCCGGAAATTTTTCGGAATAAAATTATTTCCCACGGAATTCCGAGGTAAACCACGGAATGTGGCAGCCCTGCTATTACAGTTCCTAAAAATGTTTTCTATTTTCTAACGGCATTATAAAGGCCAAAAGGGGACTGATCGGAATGAATGCCTTTTAAGTGCAACATTCCAATAGCAATAGATTATTAAATAAATCTATATCAAATGATGACACCGTAGTGTAACAGGGTATGTTCACTAAGAAAATAACACTACTTACTTGTCATCATATTGCATGTACTTGATATTTCATTTAATTTTGGCCCTTCTGTCGTCTCTCTAACCTCCATTATTGACAACAACTTACGAGTTGTCGAGTTACGACTTATGGGGAACGGACAAGTGCGACAACATAACGGAATATTATCATGAGAATAAACTAAAAACTAAAAAAATGACTAAGCTTTAATTATTAAAAATTTATAATCAAGGAAGAAAAATTTATTTTATAATAATTGTTTTGACCCCTAAAAATTTTTTAGTATTTATTTATAGATTTATTTTAAAAAAAATAAGATTTTGTTGTTGTTGGGTTGGTAAATTTCATTTTCATTTTTGTCATTTTGTGTGTCTGTGTAAGCAACTAAGCAAAGCAAATAACAAACATAAAATTGCATAATTTTTAATTAAGCTTAAATGTATTAAAAACTGTAAAGCTAGAGAAAACTGAAGATGACAGACACTGAAGAAGAAGAACCTTATTGTGTTGACCGTCTGGACTGGGTGGATGCAAAGACTGAAAATGCCTTCTTCTCATCAGCGAATGATTGCAAACCAGTAGGTAGGTTACACTAGCACTAGAATTTTATATACCTATATAGCTTGTATATATAAAAATGCCCGGATTTTTCGCCCTCGTTGCGTGCTTAAATATCCAGGTTTTAGGATTGAGTGAAACTTTGGTACGGTGTTCTGGGAACGCTCCCGAAGGTTCCTGGGCCAATGTCATTTATTATTATATATATAAATTTTTTTTAATTTTCCTCCTACTCGGAACTTCACCCAAATATGCACATACCAAACCCCTACCCCCCTACCCCTAAAAAAGAATATTTCTATCTTATTTGTTGGTACCAAAATTGACTTCGACTAAACTTAAATTTTATATTGAAAATTGCAATGTGTGTTTTTTAGGACAAATAAGCAGACAATATAACATGGCTACAATTTGTGACAACTTCTACACTTGGACTGGAAAAGCGGTTTCGTCAAAGGTTTTTTGGGATCATTTGCGAACTATGTATAATTTGGAAGCTCTGGTGGGTAAAATACTTGCATATACTATATAATCTCTAACATGAATATGTTTGGTAGTGTTATAGACTGTTTTGTTGTGCTGAGATGATAAATAAGTAAATATATTTTAATCAGCCGTCATTTGGTTTTAGGAAGAGGCTGAAGGTTACCCGTACGTGTCCGTGGTACGCGATTATATGGAAAGAGATGACGTAGAAAGGTTAAATTTAAAAGATTTTATAACGGAACGAACGAACGAACTAACACCAGAAGAAAAGCCATCGACTCCTAAAATTATTAAAGACTACTCGAGAAAGAAAGAAATAATAAGGAAGGATGCCTCAGATCAAAGCAAGCGTGAAAAATCTCCTGAAAAGTCGAAGGTGGAGGATGTGAATGAATCTGATGAAGATGACACGCCGTTGAAGCCGAGTAAGGAAAGCGCCAAAGAGAAATCTGAGGTGAAACCTCTGAAATCAACTGGAAAGAAGTCAAATGCTCAAACCAAGACTGAAACACCTAAGAGAACTACGCGGAAAACAAAGGAAACGGCGGAAGAACCGTCGTCAGGTTTGTTTTATTTTTTAATGCCTTTGTTTTGATTATTCCTTTTATGCTCACTTTGCTACAAACTACTGGTGTGTACAATTTTTATTGGTCAGAAATAAAAAAAAAAACCTTTCGGCTCTGGCCGATCAGGTATAAGGAGATTCCGCAGAGCCTGCTTTTTCTCTACTCTAAAACCTAAAAGAGCGGATTTTGCCTCCAATTTAGTGGAGGGGGTACAGCGGGCAGGTTCAGTGGATTATAACATTGAAAAAAAATTATTATTTTTAATTCCCACTGTAAACCCATTGTTATCTAGTGTAAGTTCATTTTATTATGGGGGGTGGTCCGGACCCTCTAACCCCCCCCCCCCCTCAAATTCCCCCTTGGCTAGCAACGCTATGTATGTAATAAGAAATAAGTAATACCTCATTATTTTCCCGACCACAACATCAACACACAAAACACTCTTGTGTTCCAAAAAATTACGACTATGAACTTTTACTTAGGCGGGGTTTCCACATACGTCAATGGTCAATAAGAAATATGGTTTTGACGTGGTTGCAGACATTTTTAGTATGTCTTTAATGTCTGCTAAAACGTCAATTTCATATTTCTCATTGACCATTGACGCATGTGGAAACCCCGCCTTATTAAATTGTTTTTACTTTGACTGAGCGTCATCTTGAAATCGTTGATTTGTCGAAAAAAGTGTTGATAACCATTATCGTATAATATAATATATATATAATAATACTATTGCAATAATAATATTTTAATTAATTCCTCTGCGACCAATATTAACTGAGTGAGATATGAATTATGTAAGGTTTCAATCGGCCGCCATCTTGTAACTGAATAGTGGATCTATCTGGTTAACGAACTCGATCAAGACATTTGTATGATCAATTTTTGGTCAAAGTTTCATCAAAATCAGATAATATTTACGGAAGTTAGAGTGTTTCCTAAAATCGATATACATACATATATGAGGAGGCTGTTTACAAACATGGCCAACTCCAAGTTGTAAAATTTTTCAGGAGAGCGGATTTTCTGTTGAAAATTGCATTAAGTCTATAGCTAACCCTAGACTTCTCAGCGCCTTTGTGCGCAATCTGGCTGCTTTTGTCAATTAATTTTACAACGTGCAGGTGGACATTAAAATTTTCTGCAAAGTCGGATCAAAACCCCATTTTGTGAAAAAAATGGAGTTGGCCACGTTTGTAATCAAGCTCCCCATATATATATATATAGATATATATATATACATACAGTATGTATAACATTTTGAATGGAGGGTGGTTTTAGGCTCAGGGGGTCATGAAATGAAAAGTTGTGAAGAAATTTTCCGAAAGTCGAACATTGGTCGCCATCTCAATAGGTAGATGAATCTCCCTAAGAGGAGTGACTGGAGAAAACGAGAAGTAATCTCTTCTCACAGCTTATCTCCAATAATCTTCATTATTGCCTAACGTAATATGCCTACCACTGTCCTCTATTATCTTCTAATGCGTACAGGGTGTCCGGCAAGTGCTAGATAGTCCGTTAAGAGGATTTTCCATGCGGTTCTTTTGACAATAAACATGATAATAAAAAAAATTAAACTATAAGAAAATTTCCTTGAACTATGGAACCCTCAAATTTTGCAGAATCGAACTGCAATGTTTTGCCGTATAAGGTATAACTATCGGAAAGCATCATACACAATGATTAGTTTATATTTAAGACATAAAAATTGTTTTTACAGCACTCGAAGTTAACCTGTTGTAAGAGGACTTCCAGTGTTCCTAATAAATCTGCTTTTTACCATCCACATAAGTCTAGATATCTGAATAAATATGTCGATATTGAAAAAGAACTGTTTATTAGGAACATTTTTTCTGTCGACTAAATTGCAGTAGAGTATTTCTTGAGTGTCTTTTGACGATTTTATGATTTTCGGCTAAGTAACATTAGCAGCAAATTCAGCCTTTTCCTTATGGCCTTTTAGCCCTTTCGATATGCTCGCTAAATGTCTAACCATAACCTCGTTGTAGACAAGCTTCTTCTTTCCCGATAAACTAAGGTGCTTGATGCCTTCGGGCGTTACGGCCAATATATTGTCAAGCGTAGTGGTTTCAACATTTCCTTACGCTCCCTAGTAACGCACGGCCATGCTGCATGTGGTAAAAGCAACTCTAACCTGTATAAATATTATTTTTGAGACAAAATACAGTGAACTGAACTGAACCTCTTTTTGTATTTCTGCACATTTCTTCTTTTTTCATAGTTAAAGCTATATATTCCCATGTGTTTTTAGCCCGTACCTTTTTTCTAAAACGTCGCTGTCTGCAGAACTATTGTCTCTAATGATATTTTGTAGCCTTTCTCCGTCCTTCAGCCGCTGTCTGTATTTCGCATTCGTTGTTTGGCCTGAGCATTGGGGCCTTCTGTTCACTCTCCATCATTGGTGAGAGTATTTCATTTTTATTTACTTCCTTTTCTCTCTTTTTCATTCGATGCTCTTTAGTATGTATAGCGTTGCCATCTTTTCCTCTCTCGTACTTTCAAGCATTTCGTCTTTGCTATCATTTTTTCATTCCTAAAACTCATAGATTCTGAAGCATGTAATAAAAATTGTTCAATCCCAGAATCCCATTATCTCGGTCTAGAGAACCGTCATAATGGGGTATCGACGTAACTGATATTATGTTTGTATAATAGTTACTTGCTAAAGTCATGTGGAGCGAATGATTAATGTGCGCTATACGTACAAAATCTCATTGTAATCAGTTATAACTTAATCTATCGAAGGGACCGCTCGTAACAATATAAAATTTACCTGATAAATAAAATGCATTAATTTTCAAATTTTAATTGTAAAAAAAAAAAATGGGTAAACCCCCAATATTTCACGTTTAATTTTCAGAACATTTCCCCGGGGATGACAGCTGGCCCCCTCTGTGCAGTTATACGAATCTGTTAAGGCGGGGTTTCCACCGACCTCTCATTGCAGAATGCAAATCACATTGACGTGGTAGCAGATATCATTAATAAATCTTGAATGTCTGCTACCACGTTAATTTCATTTGCATTCTGCAATGAGAGGTCGGTGGAAACCCCGCCCAAACTTGCTGTCAAACTGCACAAAAATCCCTCTATATTGTGCCTATGCTATCAAACATTTGCTTTGTTTACAGTTGTATGCATCTTGGTTTAATAAATAGTTTTCTAAATCTAATCCGCCGAATTTTTGTTCTTGTTTGTATCAGGCAAGAAAGGGGACGCCGACGGATTGGCTAAACCGGGGAGGAAGCCAGTTGCTGGAAAGACTGGGAAAAGAAGCCTGCGGTCACGTGACGACGATTCGTCTAGCCCAGCGCCCACGCCTCCTCCTGCAAAACGGGCCCGGCGTATTTAATTTTCAACCTAGAAATGGCTCTAGGCTAGTGTTAATATTAAAACGTAGATGCGGCACAGCAGAAAAGTAACAGGAAGTTGACTGAGACCCAGAATATAATAGAATAGCTCTGTATTGAGTCATTGACATGAAGCAATAGGTGTTCTAAAAACTAAGACACAATAACAATAAATAAATAAAACACTAAAAAATAGCCTAAAGCAATGTATTGTACCAATTGTTAGTAGTGGTGCAAGTGGGAACAGCAGTCATCTTGTAAATGAGTTCTGCGATGCGTGTTTTCATAGACTCTATATCCATAATACAACAAAACTTAATAACAAAACATAATTGAAGAAAAAATTAATTTACTTGTAAGATTCGTAACACTTGCACATTATGTCTCAGCCATCTTACCGTGATTTTTCTGTTCTGCCATATGTCTCAACTCGTCTCTGTTTTACTGTTGGATCAGCCATTGACAAATACACAGAATACAATATTTGCATGGAGAGGTGAGGCACAATGATCTCTTTTGGCCCTAGCAATATGTACCTTTATTGAGTTAAAACAGGTCTCCGATTTCTTGAAATGCGAGCACGCCGCCGCCATGCCAACGAAGACCTTAAAAAATGAGTTAAAAACTTTAACCTGCTATAGTTCACGCAAAATGAGAAAAGTATGGACATGGAATGATTTGATCCAGTGCAACACTATAAAAATATTCCTTGCACCATTTTGTGTTACCTTGTTGCATTGGATGCAAGTCATAACACCATTCTTTATTTCTACTGTTTGAGATATGACGCGGCTCTAGGGCATATTCGTACAGCAATTTTTTTTTAAATGTAATAATAATTATAATAATATAATAAAAACTGCTACACAGAAAATGGAAAGATACTGTAAGGCTTGCTATCTTCTCTTGTCTCAGCTGACAATTTTCCGGAGTACACAGGAGAGATTACGGCACTTACATTTCACCGGCTATTTATACTCTATACTCCATGAGCATAGATAACGGCTGCTGAAGGCAAACTCAAATTAATATTTAATTATATTCGAACATTATAAAAAATAATGTTTTATAAACTGTATTGCATAATTCTCCGGATCGTCATGGTGTTGAATTCTCCTTATCACAACTTATCCGATACGTACAGTGGTAGGGTCCACTCCTGACGTTAAAAGGGTATGCTACGCAGAAAATTGGCAACCCAAAATTAAATAGTTTTCATTTTTTATTTAATTAACTCAGCAAGTTATTAAAAATGTGACTCATCTAAGTTGTAGAAGACTACTTCGTGCATCATATAATTGGGTATTTTAACTTTTCGGTTTTGTAGTTCTTCCATAAAATCCCAGAATACGCGAAATTTTAGTCCTGTCTGGTATTTATGAAAGAACTAAGGTACCAAAAATTTAATATTTCCTATTATATGATGCATGGGCCACGACTCAACTTAGTCATCCCCATGGGATCCCAACCCACAGTCTTCCAAGCCGAAATACATGCCATACGCGCATGTGCGGCGCATTGCATTAAACGTGCTTACCGCCACAGCAAGATATTCATTATCTCCGACAGCATGGCTTCCCTTCTTGCGCTGGACTCGAGTAGCTACGAGTCCAAGCAGGTGTGGGAATGTATGCTTGCACTCAACGCATTGGGAGTGACGAATAAAGTCACCCTCATGTGGGTTCCAGGACACGCCGGGATCGAAGGCAATGAAAATGCCGACGCCTTGGCGAGAGAAGGGAGCGCGCTACCCTTCATTGGGCCTGAACCCTTCTGCGCCTTCCCGAGAAACCGCCAAACCCTAGAGATTGGCCTATGGGAAGAAAAGAGAAAGGAAGCATACTGGAAGTCTGTCACAGGCCACAGACAATCCAAAATATTCCTCACTCACTCTAAGAGCTATACCGCCAAAGCACTGAACCTCAGCAAGCCTGAACTTAAGGTACTTACAGGTGCACTCACAGGACACTGCCACGTGAACTACCATTTAAAGAACATGGGTAAAGTCTTGAATGACACCTGCCGATTCTGCAAAGAAAAGGCTGAGACTGCTGAGCATATCATCTGCTCGTGTCCGGCAGTAAAGAACAGACGGCTGCTAGCAACGTCCTCTTGGTTTCTATCACCAAGGGAGGCTTGCCAGTTGGCCCCTGGGCAGTTGTGCAGGTTTTTACGGGACCTGCTGACTGACCAGGACTAAAAAGTACGGGGATTCACAATAGATCTTTAAGGTCAAAGTGAGCCAAGCTCAAGTAGCAGCATCGCCCCATTACTAATCTAATCTAATCTAATCTAATATGATGCATGAAGTAGTCTTCTACAACTTCCATGAGCCAAATATTTAATGACTTGCTTTGTTAGTTAAATAAAAATAAAAATAAAAAAGTCAATGAAAACAACAAATTTTGGGGTGCTTATTTTCTACGTAGCATGTCTTCTTAAACATTGGGGAGATTTCGGCAGGCCGGTGTTGCTATAAGTTTTACATTATCGAGTTTATGGAGCTAAATGTTATGATAAGATTGAACTAGTACCTACCAAGAATAAAATTGTACATTAAGTGAAATTTATTTATTAGTTACTAACTTGAAATCTGAAAGGGCGTTGAACCCAATGGTTGGGTCATGTGCACCATATGCAGGTGAGGAGGACGCCGAAGCTGGTTTTCGAAGACACCTTCAACCACTCTAGGCTCAGATGGAGGGACCAAGTACTAGAAGATGACTATGCACAACACTGGTACCCAAGACTGGAAGTTAGCGGCGGAAGATCGTCCGAGATGGTGTGGTGTTGTAGGTGTAGTGGCAGCCGGCAGCGGCTGAAAGCACCCCCCCCGGGCAGTGTTGCCAGTAATATATTTCTTGAAACCGCCAGTAGGAGCGTGCCAACCCGCCCAATTCCGCCCAAATTTAAAATCTATTCTATCTAGTCTAAAACCCATAATGGTCGCATTTTTTAAGTTATAAAATACATTAGGAGTTGTCAATCTTGATATGTAGATAAAAATACAGTAGCGTCACGCATATATTACCCCTCAAACATGCTTTGTGACGTCATATGAATAGGTCTATATAATTTATATACTTTGCTATTATTCCCACATTTTTTGTATGACCTTGACAAAAATTTACCGACCCCACTAATTACATATATAGTTGAAGTCACCCTTAGAACTTGCCAAATGTCACATTTACTATTTTATATATCATAGAAAATAATTAGACTATGTATGGGGCCAACTATGCCCAATCCCCCACTTAGGACATATCAGAATAGGTACACAAATAAGTAACAAAAAATCATTGAATTAGGTCCTGACAATTTTTATTCAATACCCCGTCAATGGACTCATATTTTAAAATTAGCATACACACAATATACATTTACACTAACTTAAAAAAAATACAGTGAAATTTATCAACACCACAAATTCATTACTTATTCGACATATTACAGGGCCTACATGAAGTTAAAAACACCTTGTTCATGGACTCCTAAGAACATTTTTCTGAGTCAGAGTTTTGATTGCTGTGTTAATGCACCATAAGAATTGCTCTAGTAACTGTAAGCAATAATTATTCTAGTTCGTTGTGCAGAATTGAATGAATTGGCTGAGTTGGCATATAAAAGAAACATAACTTATGTACACACGATAATTAAGAGTTAAAAAAGGACATTGAAATATTTATCAAATTTACTATTACACTTACACATACCCGGAAAAAGACAGAGGCATTCGGCCAGGTTGCGCCATAAAGCAATGAATTGACCATTACGTATTACAGAAACATAACATATGTACACAAGGAAATTAAGAGTTAAAAAAGGACATTGAAATATTTATCAAATTTACTATTACACTTACACATACTTGGAAAATGACAGAGGCATTCGGCTCGATTGTGCCATTAAACAATGAATTGCAATTACATTTTAAAGAAGCATAACTTATGTAGGCTACACAAGAAAAAGACAGAGGCATTCGACCAGGTTGCGCCATAAAACAATGAATTGACCATTACATATTACAGAAACATAACTTATGTACACAAGAAAATTATGAGTTAAAAAAGGATATTGAAATATTTATCCAATTTACTATTACACTTACACATACCCGGAAAAAGACGGAGGCATTCGGCCAGGTTGCGCCATAAAACAATAAATTGACCATTACATATTACAGAAACATAACTTATGTACACAAGAAAATTAAAGGTTAAAAAGGGTATTGAAATATTTATCCTACTTACTATTCTAACCAACTTATAATTTCATCCATCGATTCTCCAGAAACATCTTGTTCATTTATTGTATCGCTGTACATTTTTGAAGTAAATAATTCAAACATTTTTTGGGTGGGGGAAAACTCTTTGCAACAGTCTCCCCGCACCTGCTGGTATAGCCGAATACGTAGAATTGCAATCAACATGGACAGTTGCATTCTGTTCCGCAATTTGCATTTAACTACGCCCATTACAGAAAATACTCTCTCCACCACTGCATTGCTAGTCGGCAATGAAAGTGCCCTCAAAGCGAAGTCAGATAAATCTTTAAAAATGAGCTGCCCTCCAGCATTTTTCATTTGCGCGACACTAGCCCAAAATTTTCCCATAGTGACTCCCGGAGCAGGCACACCAGGAACGATGTCTGCCAAAGTCATCGTTCCAAGCAATCGCCACTGGTTCTCTATGGCGTCCATGTCGCGATTTTTGCCAGCCAAACTTAAGGGTAAGTCTACAAATGGTGCCCTGCTGAGAGATAAGGCCGCGGATGGTGTTAAATGCCGTAACCCCTGGATAATTGCAACATTTCCAGGCATGCGTTGTACTAATTCTCTGCACAACACAAGCATGAACCTGCAACATCTTTCCATTACAGTATTCAACTCAGCGCGTCCAATTTTGGATGATTTCGCGTGCTCACTAAATGTTGTGCCGAAATCAACGTCAGTGAGCTCCAATAAACTGTTGTCAAAACAGTTTCCTGCTTTCTCAACTGCGAAGCCCACTGCGTTGATGTCGGCCTCTTCCAACATTCCCTTTGCCTTGCTGGCGTCAAGTCTATGTTGTAAATACGCGGGCTTAAAAATGCGTCGCGCAAATGAAAGTAGCAACCCCCTTAAATCCCGGTATACGTTGCTAGGGTCAGAGTTGCTGGCTTGAAAAACAATATTACAATCGGTGATATCTTTCAAAGCCTGCCTTAAAAAAAGTAAATACAAGTAATGTGCCTCATTGGCATACATTTGTGAAAGCGTTTTGGCCGTGTAACATTTTTCTGTATTGGCCACCATTTGAAAAAATGTTTTTAACTCCAGCCATTGCTCGCTAGTTCTTTTAACCGCAGAATGGTGGGCCAGCCATCTTGTGGCCGATAAAGCCGTAAGTTTAGGCGGTGTTTTGCTGTCATTTATCAAGGCATATACATCTTTATATGCCTTGCATCTCAGCGAGCTGTGCGAGAACCAGCTCCTTGATTCTCGTAATAAAAACTCAAGGGCTGTTGGCAGCTCCTCGCAAGCCCTCTGAGAGCAGCGGTTTAATGAGTGGCAAACGCACCTTATAAGTTGTAAATCAGGCAATTTCTCCCTTAGTCGGGTGTATAAAGAGTTGTTTACCCCGCACAGATTGCTGGCCCCATCTGTGCCAATGGCAATAAGGTTGGCCAGGTCAATTTTCATTGCGGTAAAAAAATTAACAAAATTTGTGAACAAGTCCTCAGCTGTGGCCCGCTCCACTTCTTGGAACCCCAAGAAGTGGCTGATAATTCTGTTTTCAGCCACACTGAAATAAACAACTACGTACGCCATATATTTTTCGCAGCCAATATCCGTTGATTCGTCGATAACTATCGAAAACGGCCTGTTGCCGAGGTCGTGCAGGACTTCTTCTAACAGTGCCGGTGCAATGACGTTCTCTATAAGCTTGGCGCATTTAGTCCGGTGCAGGCGCAAATTTGATAAGCTGCTGCCCGATCCCATGTCTTTTATCATCTCCCCAAGGTGGTCAATGGCCCTTGTAGATGAATGGTTGGCTATAAAAACAGCCAATCGAAGATCATTGGTTTTCTCTGCCTTCGTTGAAGTCACTAAAAAAAATAATAATATAATTAGGCCCACTAAAACTGTTTCTTTTACACTTATCCAAATTGATTAATTTTAGAACATTATTAAAAATAAAAAATGATTATTTTAGAGTATGGCATATATGTATATAAAAAATACACTCGGCACTCAGAAGAGTATAAATTTTGCCCTGGATCACTTTTATTAGTTTAGTAATAGCATTGTTTTAAATAAAAACAATTAAAACAATTGTTGTTACAAAGCAAACTTAAATTATTACATATAGCATTTTATAAAAATAAAACCGTGTACTGTGAAACTATGAGTCTAGATAATATTGTACTGTTTGCTTTGTAAAACGAAACTGTGATTATTTTGGACTTGCAGCGACATTCCTAAATTTGAGCGTTTAATCAATTTAGTGAAAATAGTACTTGGTATAATATTTTAAATTTCATTCAATCATTATGCAGTAATCAATTATTATTATTATCAATTTATTATCAGGCGTATAGTATGGAATTTTGTGATCTTATACATGTATAGCCTACAAAAGAGATAAAATGATGAAATTTGACCAATTTTGTGATGAATAAATTCCTGAGCTTCAATTCATCATATTTGGCAAATGTTTAAAATAATATTAGTTAATTGTCTATACCTAGGTGTAAGTATTTCTTCACAGGAGATTGATTCTCAAACAAATTATTGTACTATTGCCTTTCCTCATAAATGTGTTTTCTCAAATTTTGAAAGGAATTTAAATCAAAATTAAGAATTATTTAGAGCAGCTAAATAGGCTTATCACCAGCTTAAAGTTAATTCGTTAAATATTACGAATAACTTACCGAATGAAGACAACGTGCTTTGTTTCGTCTTATTTAATGATTCTAACTTTAACTTGTGTCCTTTTGAATCCGCATGGGTTTTAATATCATTTTTTTGTGCACGAATCGTTGATTTGCACAATGTGCAGAAGGCTTCTCCGCGTCCCGCTGCAATTAAATCATCAGGTGCCCGTGAGAGCCAACCTAAAAAAACACGACCAATAAACATTAATGACAGGTTATCAGATCAATATGGGTAAACATTACCTTTGTCTACATTATAAATCGATTTGATTTCAGTATTTAAGAAATGTTTCTTAGAATCCGCCAAACCTAATTTTCTCTGCATAATTCCTCGATTTTACTTAATAGGTGTTTGGGGTATTTATTAATTATTGACACAGTCTATCCCACCATGGTGGGTCAAAGACCATTTGATGATTTTGACTGGCAATTTTTACCAAATTTAATTGAACCATACCCTTTTGCCTTTTTTCAGCATAATTCACCGATTTCACGGAGAATTGGCCATTTACATATATACGCGGTTGGGGTCGTTGTTGGTACGTTTTACTATCTACTACGGTTTAATACTATTCCTTCCACAACTAAAGTTAAGTTCACCCGTGTCATCCTTAATTTTCAATGTTTCCTTTTCTATTACTTAACGTCATATTTTTCATTTACACCACCATTCGCGTACACATGAGACTACGAGATACTAAAGCATTTTTAATGTTTTACCGAGTCATGTAAGAAAGTCATCATATGAAGAAATATTGCGATATTGCGAAAATACTTAATAGATAATGCTTTCTACTCACTTGATGAATTTTATGCAACCAATTTAATATAAGAATGACCATCACACCTAGCCTATCTAATGCTATATAATTTATATTTAGGTCTATTACATTAATTACTTTAATTTCCTGTTGTACGAAGAGCTTTGCTCAGAATTTTATAATATAATGCTCATTAATTATTATCATTATGTATTGTATAACTTTTGTTTTTATGCACTAACATGTACTATTGACGAATCCGACACATTGCTAATTGTTAACTGGATAATATATTGATTTACTAGCCCTAGGTAAAGTAGGTATGTAGGTATTATGTAAAAGGTACATACTACATACAGCAAATGAATAAGGAAAGTTTTGTCAAATATCAAATCGGTCTTACCTTTAAATTGAGCTTCATTTTCCCAGTTGGTGTTATAATGTTTCGCATACTTCGCCCAGGAACCCTTTGATTTAGGCATCTTTAATCTTTATAAAATTGCAATTTGCAAATGCAAAATTAAGTAAAAATAAAAGAGAAATTAATAAAAAAAAGCACAAGCCACGAGGTCCATGTACAGATTTACAGAAAAATCAAAATCAACAAAGTGACAAACAAGAACAACAAACAAAATATCATGTGATGCGGGCGATTTGCGAATGTCGTATCGATTATCGAATATCGATTGTCCAACATGACACCACTTTTGTCCTTCAACGTCTCCAATGGTGGTACCTTTGAAAACTTGGCGGAAAATTTAATTTTTTTTTTTAGTTGAGCAGGTTTTGAATTTTTTTACAGATTTTTAGAATCGGAAAAAATCCGCCGATACCCGCCAGTTGAAGGGCGCGAACCCGCCCAATTGGCGGGTGCCCGCCGTTTTAAAATTTTGCCCGCCACATGACCGTCTCAACCCGCCCAATTGGCGGAATTCCGCCCAATCTGGTAACACTGCCCCCGGGCTGGATGCGCCCACCTAGTACCTTGGCTTATAAGAAGTAAGTAACTTGAAAACTGGCGGTTCAGAATCTGATTCCACGAATAATATTCTAGTGACACTGCAAGCAAGCAGCAGCCGAAATATTGTTGACGTGGAGATTGTTTTGAAAGTTTGGAAACTAATTATTTGACATTTCAATTTATTACATGCAATGATATCATTTAAAAGGGATAAAAAAGAAGAAGAGGATGGTATGTATTATGAAATACACACATTCGAATCTTCTCTTATTATTTAATGAAGACGCCACGGCCATGGAGTCCGTATTATTCGCTCTGTCTGTATGATATGTTCTTCATCTTCATTGACTTTTGTTACTATAAACCGACTCGGCTAAAACATTTCCATGCTGTATTTCTACCAACTTGTGTAATATTCACATAGGCCTAGCTTAGTTACAAGGAAGTGTCTGTGTTTGAAATATATATATCTTTAATTTCATACCCTCTCATTTTAGGCGGAGGCAACCCTTACGCGAATGTTGAGAAGACTGCAGTACTGCAAGAAGCAAGGATGTTTAATGAAACACCGGTTAATGCCCGCAAGTGCACTCACACTCTAACAAAAATTTTATATTTAATTAATCAGGTAAGAGCACAAAATAGAGTTCAGTACAAAATGAAATGTTCATTTTTTGCCATATACAATGTGTCTACGCTATCTACCTCCAAATCCCCAATGACCATTGACTATTTATTTACCGGGTATCTGCTGCCATATTTACTTACTTGCTCCTTGGCGCTTCGGCCCGTGAAGGGCCTTGGCCTGATTTGCCACATCGTGCCAGCCTGCGCTCTTCGCCAACCATCGACGACAAGGGTCGACAGATCCACCTCGACGTCGTCCAGCCATCGTATTCGTGGTCGTCCCACTTACCTCATTACCCACCATTATTTATTTTTGGTACATACTATCCCTATATGATTAATAATAACCTTCATAAGGTACTCATATAGCGATTAAGAAAATTACAATATTTTGTAATATTGTATGTAATGATGTTATAGGGTGAACAACTTGGCGGGAAGGAAGCTACAGATGTATTTTTTGCAATGACAAAACTGTTCCAATCTCGAGATGTTATTCTCCGTCGTATGGTTTACCTCGGTATCAAGGATCTTTCGGGCATTGCTGAGGACGTCATCATTGTCACTTCTTCGTTGACCAAGGATATGACTGGAAAAGAAGATCTCTACCGAGCTGCTGCCATCAGAGCTTTGTGTTCCATTACAGACGCAACAATGCTTCAAGCCATTGAGAGATACATGAAACAAGCAATTGTAGATCGTAATTCATCAGTCAGCAGTGCTGCTCTTGTTAGCAGCCTGCATATTACAAAGGTAAAAATTTCAGCCTTTAACTTATTATAAGTCTTTCTCCTCATAGTTGAACGAACGTCGTTAGGCTAGATGCATCAGAAGCGAACTTCTTTATTACTATGTCTATTCATTGCCTATGGGACGGGCTAAGACCAAATACCTTTAGTCATCAACTTCTTGCCGAGGGCAGAGGTCCGAGACGAAGTTGAATACTACCAAACAAACCGCTTACCGCTCTCTGTTCATCCGAAAATCTATTAGTCCTGGATAATTATTCATTACAACAACTCACATTATTTACTTTCCTCTTACATTTTCCCATTTTGTGATTTTGTATACGCCACTAACCTACACCTTCCCTTTTACGCTGCTGTGGTAGTACTAAATGACTTACCTCATTCTCTCATAAGCCACACTAGTCCAGTCTTATGATGATGTGGATGGTTTATAGCTTTGCCTAACTTGTAGAGTAAAATAAATGATTTGGTTTTAGATTGCAGGAGATGTGGTAAAGAGATGGGTCAATGAGGCACAAGAAGCTTTAAATTCAGATAATATAATGGTCCAGTATCATGCATTGGGAGTTTTGTACCATATAAAAAAGACAGATCGCCTGGCTGTTACGAAACTCGTTGCCAAGCTTACTCGCCCCACTCTGAGGTCGCCATATGCTGTTTGCATGCTGGTAAGTTACATATTTATTCATTTCTATCTTACTTTTCATAATTATTTCCGATTCTTTCTTATATTTTATTTCTTTAACGGCATAATGATTAGTGCTTAGTATAAATAATTCTAATGCACCTTACCATATGTTACTAACGAAATTTAATGCAATAAAAAGCGGCTCAGGTTGCAAAATGGATGCAAGCCAAGTTAAAAAAATAAGCCAATGGCTGCCGTTAGGGTTTCCAAATCCAACCGATCTAAGAAGAAATAAGGAAAACACGACATTTTAAATTGACTATTACGAATATATCTTTCCCCCGCAAGGTCTTCATTAAAGGTACACATACCTCACGAAACGTAAGAACTGATATATAAAACATCACTGTGCTTCAAAGTCAATTCTAAAATTTGGACTCTATTCATTCGTTCTTTATACACTGTGTGTTAATGCCATGGAAGGCTTAAAAATGAATATTTTTTGGCCTTAAGCCATTACCGGACTGGAATGCCATTCATGTTTTTATTACCAATAAACAGCAAATGCTAAGCTCTCTACTTCGGTCATACTCCATTTGGATTGTATCAGAAAATAAAAATAAATAAATGTAATTTTTTTTTTTTTAGATTCGCATCAGTTGCAAACTAATGGAAGATGATGATATTGCGGATTCCAGTCTTTTTGAATTCATTGAGTCGTGTTTGCGACACAAGAGCGAGATGGTTGTTTATGAAGCCGCGCATGCCATCGTCAACATGCGCAAAGTGGCGGCGCGTGAACTTGCCCCTGCCGTTTGCGTTCTTATTCAACTGTGCAACAGTAGCAAGCCTACCCTTCGCTTCGCCGCAGTTAGAACGCTTAATAAGGTGGGCATTTATCTATTTATTTATCTCTGCCATCAGGATTTTTTTTAGAAGAGCACGGTTAACAATTATTAACTTACGCTCACTCTCGGCATTTCATTAATTCAGCGCAGCCCCTGCCAGTGGAGGGATGCCTGTGCTTTCTTGCGATTGTTATCCGCTCTCTCAACATCCGCTAGGGCTTGGTAATGATGGAGATGGTCTGCGTCCGTTTGTCAGAATGTACAGAGGTTGGATTGGTCGGATTCGGTTAAGCCAATTAACACTTAACACTGATATCATCGCAGTATGGCTGAGTCGAGTATCCGTCGCCGTCTTGCGGGCTATCTATGTGTGCATAAGGGGAACTCGCCATTGGAGGAGTGATGACCCCATTGAGTTTGAGGATGGAGTGGAAGATAATAATTGAAGGGCCCCGGAAAAATGGCAGAAAGATTGCTGGCACAGTAACAATCATGCTGTAGGAGCTGAAAAGGGAGTCCAGCAGAAGAAGATTTTTATCTAGTTTTATTGTGATTATATTTGTTTAACTGTAATTACCTTTTTTATTGCCTTGTTCGAATGTATACGAATAATTCATGGTTCCGCAAAATTTATTTATTCTAAATTTCCCTTGTTAATTTTCAGGTAGCCATGACCCACCCTGGAGTGGTTACTGCCTCGAATATGGATCTGGAAAACCTAATTACAGACAGTAACCGCAGTATTGCTACGTTGGCCATTACAACATTGCTGAAAACCGGAGCAGAGTCTTCTGTCGACCGTCTTATGAAACAGATTGCCACTTTTGTCAATGAAATCAGTGATGAATTCAAAATCGTAGTGGTTCAGGTATGGAGAGTTTGAATAATCTTGTTAAATACCTATGCCAGATAGTGGCAGTAATGAGCCTTGATTGAAAAATTGAAAAAAAAATGATTGAAATCATAATTCCTCCATCATTCTCTGGTTCGATTTCTCATAATTATTAGTTTTCTCTTCGTCAGGGTATGATTGAAGATGAAAAGAAAAAGAAAATATGAAAAAACCTTGACCTGATAAAAATCCTCGCGAGATACAATTTTGAAGTCTGCACAGAGCCGTATGAAGGTGTCGACCGCTGCTGCTGACGAAACGTTTCTAAGTGTGCTCTCAGATCGACTATAGCCTATAGGCCATAAGACCGGATTCTTCTATTCCATCATGATGATTTATTGGTTTACTTTGTTCCTCAGGCAATCCGGACACTATGCCTGAAATTCCCGCGGAAATATGCCGTGCTGATGAACTTTCTGTCTGCAATGCTGCGGGACGAAGGAGGCCCCGAATACAAATCTGCCATTGCAGACACCATCATCACTATAATTGAAGAATATCCTGATGCCAAAGAAACCGGTAATTTTTGTTGATTTAATTGCCGAAAAATCGGTTTAATATTGGGGAAGATATGACATTTGATTTAAAAGGCTCAGTCGCTTAAAAGTTTTGGCTGTACATCTTTTTATATTTTTCAGGCTTAGCTCACTTATGCGAGTTTATTGAAGATTGCGAACACATAAGTCTTGCCGTGCGAATTTTACACCTTCTAGGAAGGGAAGGACCAAAAACAAAGCATCCATCGAGGTAGGCTAAAACTAAGAAGCAGGACACAGTTCATTTACTGGCACGGGTTTGAAAAATTAATGACATGGAATAATAAGTGGACTGGAACGGACAACATTCTTTATGTAGCTTCGACCAAACCGGGGTCTGGGGGAGACCGGGGGAGCACTTGAAACAACTATCAGTCTTCTTCTTCTTCTTCTTCAGTCAACGCCCGTCTTTGGCTGGTTGGCTATTTGTTTGACGCCGTGCCGCATAGTTGAGCTGAGCCATTCCGGCTCAGTTCTAAGGCGCTTATTCCACCGACCGGCTAGGGCTAAATACAAATACGGTGACGTGGTAACAGACATTCAAGACTTAGGCGGGGTATCGACCTCGCATTGCAGAATGGAAATGACATTGACGGAAATATTTGTTTTACTTTATGCCATAGTTATAATTGATCAATGATCATAGAGTAAAATCACAAGCAAACAAACTAAAATTAAAAAATGGCGTCATGGCATATGTTAATTACAAACATTTTAATAGATTTCTATAAAAAGAAAAACAAACATTTCCGTCAATGTCATTTGCATTCTGCAATGCGAGGTCGATGGAAACGCCGGCTAAGTCTGGAATGTCTGTTACCACGTCACCCTATTTGTATTTAGCCCTAGCCGGTCGGTGGAATATGCGCCTAACCAACGTCCGTCCTTGGTTGGCAAGCCATTTGACGTCGTGCTGCATTGTAGAGCTGAGCCATTCCCTTCCTTCCTGTGTTTTCGTCGGTATTCTACCTCTATGCCATTACAGCTGACTAGGTGATCGGCGTTTCCTTCCCTTTGCAAGCACCTGTAAGTAGAGAACGCTACCAAGTCAAAGCAACCGAAAAAACTCAGTGCGGACATAGGGCAGTGTTACGGGTCATAACTTATAAGGTTGCAACAGGCGCAGTCTATTGTCGGAATCGCTTTCTGACACAAAAATTTAAGCAGCTGCTCGAATTTCGCTTGGTTGCCCGAAAACGGATCAAGGCAGTCAAAGCGCTTACTTTGACCGAGATGTCAATGGAATTTAATTTAAGCTGTTTTCTTTCAGATACATTCGGTACATCTATAACAGAGTCATATTAGAGAGTGCCCCTGTCAGAGCCGCTGCCGTAGCCGCGATGGCTCAGTTTGGAGCCCACTGTGTGACTCTTCGCCCCAACATCATGGTAAGTGTTTAGTTTCACTTCAAACCCCATTTAGTGCTATATCTTATGGTGCTAATCTAATTTGGAAAATCAGAGCTGTGGCCCAGAAACTTTCCAAGACAAATATACAGAAATAAGCACATCTAGTTGAGTAATAAAACTCGAGAATGGCGACCGACATGGTGGGGCCACGTCGAAGAAAGGCAGCTAGATGACTTGATCCAGTGAATGAAGCAGCTTGGTGAAGAGGAAAGAACAGGGACGGAACAGGAAGTAACATTGAAAGTGAAAGTGCGACAAGACTTCAGAACTGCAGGAGCAACTGCAGCCGGTGCCCAAAAGCCCATAAGATGGAAAAGAATGTGCTGTGTCGCTGGCCCTACATAGGGATAAAAGCGAGGAAAATGCTAAAAGTAAGTAGATAAAATATTTATTAACAATAATTTGTTTGGCAGGTGTTATTGGAGCGATGCCAGATGGACACAGACGATGAAGTGCGAGACCGAGCTACCTACTACCACAGCATTCTTTATCTTGACAGCGCCCCTCTCATCAATCACTACATAGTTGATTCGCTACAGGTAATTTTCATTATTTCACTGGCGGCTCGGCCAATGGCCCCCAAACAATTATACAAAGAACCGGTACGAGTGAACCGGTACATACTTTCCTATTTATCAATTAGGATAGGTACTGCAATAGTTTCTTGGTAAATAATTGTCATAGGGTTAAATTTCTGTTTAGATTTATATCCCAATGAACTGAATTGATCCATGTGACGATTGCACAGTAAGAATGGGCATTGCAATATAAATTATAATACAGCACAGTAATAGTGGCAGGGTAGCTACGCTATGTATTGAGGCATGAGTTATCCATAACTCAATAGCCCAGTGGTCACATTTGAAAGACCCTCCCGAGAAAATCGGAGGGGGAAAAGCCTTAAAATTGTAAATATTCAAGTGTCAAATGTTTCTCTACATTTTAATTGCATTTTAAATGCATTTTATCTGCCGTTTATTAGCACATTTGGAGGACTTGATTTGTAAAAAAAAACGTTTGGTGAGAGCGTAGCGGCCACATATCATGCATTAAAATGTTGGGGAGTATTTCTTCTATGTGATGCGACTTTTGTATGGGTTTTATGGCTCTACAATGGATATATCCTGTGAAGCTATTATAATTGTACTATTTTAGGTTTCAGTGCCAGGTCTGGAGAAAGCACTGACTCAGTACCTTCAAACCTCCTGTGATGAGCCATTTGACATGTCTACAGTCCCTCTCCCGGCGGCTACAGCTGATACGGATACTGCCAAAGCCAAATCTGTGGGTGATCCAATGTTTAATACCCCGAGTAAGTATTCATTCATGACCGTAATTCATCTCCTTACCATCTTTTACTGAAATAATGCACCGTCACAAACTTAATAAATTATTTGCTTGAGGACAGAAAGGAATGACTGTGCAGGAGGATAGTACTATAAGTATGTAAAATTCTATTTCTCTGACGGTCTGTTTTGATGAATTTTCATTTCAGCTGCATATTTTTGTTTCTGGTGTGGTTAATTTTTATCAGCTATATAGCTCTGCCTCAATTCTTTTTAAAGCAACTATTTGAACTTCCTTAATGTGTAAACTGTATTTCAGCTGTCGCAGTGACCAATAAAGTACAGGTCAGCCGGGAAGAAAGCTTCGCTGAAAAATTAAGCAACATTGAACAGCTGCGGGGCATTCCTGGCCAGCTACTCAGGTCGTCACCTCCTGTAGAACTCACAGAGTCCGAGACTGAATACGTCGTCAAGTGTATTAAACATTCCTACCCTCAACACCTTCTTTTACAGGTAGGCCTTTTTACTCGTATTACCTACAACCGTGGGACCCAACCCCAAGTTTTACTGCTTTTCTAAATTCCTCATAATAACCGAGATATTGTTGTTCGGGTGGGCTGTAACACCCTGTATTATGTTTTCCATATACAGTAGTTGGTTGATCTGTAAATATCCTGCTTACTACTCAATCGCATTGTAGTTGATATATCTACTCTTCAGTATGTTCTGTTCTTATTGCAGTTTGACATTACAAATACGCTAAACGACCAACTGCTAGAAGATGTCAACATTGTTTTAGAGCCACCGGAGGGATTTTCAATTGTACAGCAAGTTCCAGCAAGTAAACTTCCCTATGGCGAGACGGCAAATTGTTACATTCTGCTGCAATACCCCGATGATTTAGCTTCAACAGTAGGTGAGTTCTCTTTAGAAATTGAACAATTATGGTATTATCAGAGTCAAGACAGGCGGCTGATATGGAATCTGAACAAACTGTTAGAGCAGAAGAAGGGATAGGACCGGAAATAGAAACCCCATTGGTGCAAGGGATAGTGTGAGGTTAGCTATCTTCTCTTGTCTCCCCTGACAATGTTTCCGGAGAGATAACGTTCTACCTGATCTGCCTGAGCCAACTCTATGAGTCTAGGCAATGGCTAAAAGTCAAATTAACATTAACCATAAACTAAGAGATTATATTTAATTAAATAAGGTTTTATAAACTTCCCACAATTCTTCGGATCATGATTCTCTTGATTTGTCCTCTTCACAACTTATCCGACATGTGCGATAGGGAAACCACTCACCTGGCGTTAAACATCGGGGAGATTCCGGCACTGCTTTGGGGAAGAGGAGAGAACAAACAGGCAGGCTGGTGGTGCTATATGGCTTACATTACAAAGTTTATGGAGCTAGAAAGCTAAAATGGGGGGGGGGGGGAAGGGATGACCTTCCCATCCCCCATGCCTCCTTCGTACTTACTCAAAAGTCATAATAAAATGAGTTCGGTCTACAACTCTGGACAGGAAAGCTGATCGAAGCCGCGCTGGCTTTGCCCATTCTTAGCTTAAGTATAGACCCACCTGCTCCTGACGGCCTAGTTATCAGACAAGGAAAGTCCTCACTTAACATATTTGATCCCTATGCATAGAACCAGTAGGTATGAGGGTAAACCAGCCTATGCAGGTGCTAGATACTTAGAAGGGCTGCCTAGGAACATTAGGGAGGTGGAAGAAATGACAGCTTTTAGAAGTAAGCTAAAGAGGCACCTCATAGAGCATTGCTTATATGTGGAGGACATGATGTGGAACTAGACAGCTGGTGTTCTTTTCATGATTCTATAGGTATATTGGTATTCATGATTTTATACGTATAATGCTCTAGACTGTTTTTAAGTGCTTCATTTGTTTATTAATTTATTGACTTATTGTTATTGTGTCTTAGGTTTTAGAACGCCTATTGTTTCATATTATGACTCAATACAGAGATATAAGCGTTTGCAAATAAACGCTTATTTATTTATTTATTTATTTATTTTAATTTTATATTCTATTCTATTCTATTAGCTCATGCCAAAGGCCTCAGGGCGTTACAATAGCGAGAACGAAACTGCATTGTTTCTGACACGGAAAGCTAATGAATAACGGCAGATGCGGGGAGAAATGGCTGGAGGAAGAAATATAGGGTACACGAAGAAGAGGAAGTCCAAGGATGAGAGAGACAGGAAGCAGAGTAGAGGAGGCTCAAGTTCCACATCCGAACAACTGGTGCTGATTATTGATGATGGCGAAATGTTGAGTCAATCATGCTACTGCAGTCACTTGGCTTGTGTATTATTACTGTATATTTCTGTTCAGGTTCATTTGCGGCTACGTTGAAGTTTATTGTGAAAGATTGCGACCCAGCCACGGGCTTACCGGACACCGATGAGGGCTACCAAGACGAATACATTGTAAGTTTATTTTCCTAAAGTTGTTCTGCCGTGACAGTGTTTTTAGTGAAGTGAATGAGAAATTTTTAGCAGAAAGGCATTGGAGACATAAACCCTCCTTAAAAAAAAATCACTTTCATTATATAAATAATTAGATTACTCGTGACTTCGTGGTATTTCATATTAATAAACAAAAAATAACAAAAACTTAGAGTTTTAGAAAAACTTGTTATAACAACCCGAATTAGTAAAACCCAAATAATCGTTAAGAAATTAACTTTGTCTAAGAAACCCACTTGTGTTAGTATATAACAAAGATAATTTCTTAACGATTATTTGGGTTTTACTAATTCGGGTTGTTATAACAAGTTTTTCTAAAACTCTAAGTTTTTGTTATTTTTTGTTTACTTTCATTATACCCTGTAACAAGGCATTTAAGCAACATTTTGAATGGTGCACGAATTCCTAAGTGTTTTTCATGGCAAATATTTCCTCCCTGACCTTAAACCGATCATATAAATAAATCACAATTGTCAGATATACATTATTTATTTATTAAAATTTCTCAATAAACCAGCAAAAGAATTATACTTTTGAGAGATAGTAATTTTTGAAACTGCGCCGACTCCATTGTCTTAGGTAGTACTAGTAGCATTACTATACAAAACAGAAAATAGCGTAGGCCCCGAAATAACTGAGTAAAAAAAGACAAAATATCTGGAATCGTAAGGCTGTTTATTCGCACATTTCAGGTAGAAGATGTGGAATTGGGAGTTTCCGATCAGATGCAAAAGGTAACTAAGGCCAACTTTAGCGCTGCTTGGGAAGAAGCAGCCGGTCTAACAGAAGTGGAGGACACGTACTCGCTGTCGAGTGTGCGCACGCTGGAAGAAGCGGTCAAGTCCATCACCAACTTCCTCGGTATGGCCCCTGCCGACAAGAGCGACAAGATTCCTGAAGGGAAATCCTCACATACACTTTTTCTATCAGGTATGTAGATCAAATCCACTGAGTGGGTTCAGGAAGATCCAACGAAAACCATTATTGCCTTAATAGGATATTTAAAACTTTCACTCCGAAATGTAACGCTTTTTTTAGTTATTTTACACAATGAAAGTATTAAAAAATGAAATTATGGTAGATATTATATTTTTGTCCTATGAATCCTCGCTCACCCATCGTATGCTGAGGGTGTTCCCAACGTTTTACAACTATAGGTTACTATTATTATTATTATTATACAAACAATTTAATGAATATATCCGATTGACCTCTTCAGTCGCCTCTGTAGTCTAGTTATTATTTTATTATCTTAACTACCAGGAGACCGAGCTGATGAAAAAGTATGCGATATGATTTTTACGTTTTGTTTCTGTTAAATTTGGATAAAAATCGGGTAATCTTTAAAGGAAATTAAAAAATAACAGCTACAACAATTAAAAATCAGGATACTTGCTGTTATCTAGGCACTGTATTTTATGAATGTGATAATTCTATAAGAATTGAATTTTTTCAGGTGTTTTCCGAGGTGGCCATCAAGTGCTTGTTCGCGCGAAGCTAGCATTGGCAGGGGGTATTACTATGCAACTTACAGTAAGATCCTCAGACCCCGAAGTTGCGGAACTCATCACGTCTAACATTGGTTAGATAATTTTTTGTGCAAACTTGTTGGTGCCTATCGCACGTTTTTAATAATATATGTAACATGCTATGGAAGTATTATTATTTTTTTTATTGTCACATTTTGGGAAAATCCTCTCAGTAATTGTAGTAGGTAGCCTAGCAGTAGGCTTTGTTAGTGCCAAGTAATAGCAGGTATTTAGCTCTATGTATTTGAATGCATACAATTTACGGCAAATATTTAAGAGTCTTATTCCACTTATGATTCAGCAAATGCGCAATATGATATCAGTGATTCTATAGACAGACTCAACTGCTGTAATTTAATGTGAGTTTTAGCCTTTAGGTCCATAGTGAGATAGAATTACAGTCCAGACACAACTTAAGATAGAATTTTTATAGGTTTAAATTAAGGCGGAGGATACTAAAGACGTGGCACTATGTCAGGAGGACCTAATTCTGGAACCACGTCCATGTTCACAAGATGTTTGTTTACATCAGTTGATCAAAAATTTGAACATTTTGTGATTTGTATTATTAAATTATTTAAATTTAAAGTGATTTCTGATTTTTTAAGTTTCCAGTTTTAACTCGGCGGAGGTGACTGTGACTCACGAAAGGCTACGTTGATCCCAACAGTTCGGTAAGTCTATCTACAATTCTAGCTAATAATAATTAGTAAAAACATACTCCCTCCTTCACACTGGCTTCATATTCCAGATAGGCCCCTTATGTATAATGTCCAGTTGCGGTAATTTATTTCTCGTGACTTCTTATACCAATTAACATAACAGTTCACATGTTGAATGTGGGTACCAACCATATACGGCTCATTGGCAAAATGGCAAATACAATGTAAATTCAAGTACAAATGGTGCAAATAATGCGGTTTTGGCCTCGGTAATGAAATAAGCCCCGCTTTCCACTTTCTATTTTGCGCAAAAATCGATCGCGGAACCATAAATAAGTCGATAAGTGCCATAAACTGAAAAATCATCTGGGCCTTGATGGGTGTTGATTATTTAGGCGCTAAACACCGATCGGCCGAAGTTATTGCTTATTGAGTTTGAGGATGTCCTGTCGTTTCAAAGCTGTTGGTGTTAGGCACGGTCATATACTATGTATCACAATGTACAGGAACATTTCTTCATTTGATTGATTTGATACATTATGACATTTCATTTATAACTCTAGGCCTACTAATGAAATTTCATGGCCTTTATTTCAAAACATTTCTCCCGGGGGAGCCAGGGGGGGGCTCCCTTTCGACCTCCCGATTCCTTGGGCGCCTGCTCAAGGGACACCCTATTTTTAAAACTTAAAAACGACGTGCGTCCATGAGGGTTAGTTTCATTTTTCTGAAAATGGGGGGAGGGGACGCCAAATGATACACCCCCCCCCCCCACGACAATATATTGTTATATTCATGAAAAGAGGTCCGTGAGGTGGCAAAATCAAGAAGCACATAATATATTTCATGCCCTACAATTAATTTTAATGGGGTTGGATGATTATTATTTTTATGGAAGTTTTCACTATGAACTGAGCTATTTTAAAATTGTTGAGTAACCTCATGTTAAACATAGGCCTAGGTAGCTGTAAATTTTCCGATCGGGCATCATTAGCATAAAATTATGATAAGTAATTTTAGATTGTTTGACTTGAGAGTGGCGAGGCATGACTATATGCTGACCCTAAGCCTACACTACAACATGGGTTTATTGTATGGATGGCGCTAACCGTTAAATATAAAGTACAGACTGATTCCCCTTTTTAAATGGGGTTGTGTATTTAATATTCATTTGGTTCAAACAGAAATTTTTCCTACAGACCGGCGAATACCCTATTTAAAAAAAAACACTGTACATGGCTGAAATTATTGAAGTTATGGATAAATTCGAAAGCAGTGACTTCCGCATATCATCATTCCTGCCATTTATCGTCTCCTTGTGACACACTGCATACTGTACATATGCTTCTGCATTAAAATTGAAAGTAATTAAGCCTGGCCGTAAAGTATGCCCTAGCCAGACAATAATAATTTATGTGAGGACATGCAGAGTGGTGGTAGAGACTCCGACTTTCACCCGAAAGGATGTTGGTTCGAGTCCACACTTGCTACATTTTCTGGCCTTGCTCTGGAGTGCATATAAAGTAGGCGGAAGCTTTCCTATTTGAGTGTAAGGGAGGGCTTTATAGCCCTAATACCGCAAGGTTGGCTTAGTAATAAAGCAAAAAGTCTTTATTATTATTATTATTTTATTATTTTTATTATTATTATTATTTTATTATTTTTATTATTATTAATTGTTTACTTTTTTAAATATATACCTTCGGCGCAGGGGAGTACCGGCCGAAGAAGAAAATTTAATGTATAAAATGGTAATCTACCTTAGTACCTAGGTACAATACCAAATATAGTAACTACGCAACTATCTAAAATGTTTTGTGAGGTCGTTCTCTTTACTTCCCGACTCTGACATTCGTGCTATCACCGCTCCATCATTTTTTTGGTCGGATTTGGGATGAGCGTGGATGAGATCCTGTGCCAGCAAATTTTTTTATCTTTCTTCGGTTAATACCTGAGTTATTGTTTTCTTGACGAGGAATAATGGCCCAATGAGGTCTTCACTAGTTCACTATTCACATTATTACATTGATTTGAACTACTTTGCATCGTCTTCTTTCTTAAAATCCAGTGTAATATGTCTTCACTCCATCGTGCTCAAGCTCGGAAAAAACCATCAAAAACGTTGCTACTGTCGCAATATCCTGCAAGTGTTAATTCCATTATGACTTTTATTTATAAACTACCTTGAGCCAAGATTAGAAATGTATCTGTTGAGCTTGTGAATTATCCTGGCATAGGTACAGTGGTAGCTTTGAGCCAACGGTACTAACTCAAAGACTTAGATGTTTATGGTAACTACTGAGATAACACATGATTACTAACCCGTAGTTAATAACCCAGGATAACTAAGTCAGTCATATCTCAGGTTTGTACCGCTCGCTCGCTGACCGATGTACACGTGCAGACTAGAGTTCCATATAGGAGAGATTGGACATTCGCTTTCCGCCAAATCTTAATATACTGTCCGTGTGTTGTCACAGGCCTCCTCTCAAACGACTGGACCGATTATTATGATTTTTTTTGTGTGTGTGTTCATGGAGATTCGATGATGGTTTAAGTTAACAATTTGGTCCACTGGTGAATGTTTTTATAATTAATTTTAGTAGTTTAAGTAGTTGTTGATTTTGGAATGGTTTACATTGGATCCGCCTGACTACGCTACCATCGCCATCAACTGACAACCGACATCAACTGACATCTAGCCGCAGACGGCAGACTTTTAATTTTCGTTTATCCCGACAGTTGGTGCTGCGTGTGTGTTGTGTGTGATTTTGGAATGTTTTACATTGGACATGTTTTACATTGCGCTACCATAGCTACGATTTTAATTTTCGTTTATCCCGACACCTAACCTACAAATTAAGTTCATATTCAAGTTCAAATTAGTGTTCGTGTTAGTGTAGAGTTTTGGAGTGTGCATAAAGTAAGAGTAAGAGTAAAGTAAGAGCAGCCAGGCTTGAGGATGCACGATTGCGAGCACGGAAAGCTCCCGAGGCGTCACCCATGACGACACCCACCACAATTAATTTACATGAGCAGTGACTGCGAGGCCGTAGGCCGTGCTGCCGCCCGAATTACATGAGCAGTGACGGCGAGGACGAAGTCCAAGCTGTCGCCCGCGGCAGGCGCAAATGGTGGAGGCAGCAGCCTAAGGCTGCGCCGGGAACCGCTTGTATATATATATATATTTGAATTTCTGAGGCCTCTTTCCGCGCCTACTATGAGTCTATGACCAGGAAAAACTTGAAAACACGTACCAGGTGGCCCTAGGATTCAAAAAATATTTCTAGCGCACTGGAATGTCTCATTTCTCCTATGAAAAACGTTACTGCTATTGCGTAAACACCAGTTTTTAGCTCCACTAATGCCCCATTGCATTCTAAAAAATAGCCAGATGCCCAAGTCTTGCCAGGCGTCAGCAACTAGACTACTGGCTCCCTGCTCGGTTTGGCAGCACCTGCTTTTTGGTAGACGTCTTAATTCCCCATTGTGAATGAATGACTTAAAGTATTAAGCCTAGACTGAATTTACAGATACAAATAAAAACCTACCGTCATTAGAAGTGAAAAATCCACCTTGAAGCCACCAAATGCTAAAATTTCAACGGGCCCATGCAATGATTCAATGGAAAATAGTTCTAACTGAAAAAATTAGCATTATTATCGCAGTATCGTCTTTTCGTCTAGACACTATCTAGATTATTTTTCAAATTTTCATAAGCCGATAACTCTGATTATACTAGACGCCTTCACTAGCCTTACAGCAGTTCTATTGATATGCATAGCTTGTTGGACTAGTAACCTAAATAGGCCTACTCAGCAGGCTGTTACGTATTAAGTGGTGGTGGTCAGAGGCCCCAAGTTCGGGTTTCAGCCTCCGACGTATTTTAGTGGGCTTAGTCCTCAGACGTTGACATTTTTTCCTATCGAGTCTCGAACCTGTAGTTTTTGTACATTGTCCAGTGCTCTGCCAACTGCACTATTAAAAGTAATATATGGGCTTGATAATTCGATAAAACCACTCAATTACAAACTTAAGTACTGTATACTTGTATAGCTTGGCGTGAAATACTGTGCCATCTCGCTTCGCCTCCACTGCAAATACAATAGGATTTTTGAGACTCTTTTACCATAAGGAAGCTATGATGCTAAAGTCAGCGTGGAGCATATCAAATTGACAGTTTCTAATCTTTTGACATTGACTTACCTCAAGTCCCAGCAGACCTTCGCTTTCCATTTCCAGTTGACTGATTATACGTGACGTTTGCCGACTCTAAAAACACATTCATGTCATTGGCTAGGTGGCCACAGCAATTGAAAAGTCGATAGATTGAGTATTTTCTCTGCATAAGAATGCTGACAGTCTTCGTTAATAATACGGTAAGGTTCCATTTTTCCATTTTTTATATTTCAGTGTCTACTATTGTAGGTAATGAGGGGGTGGGGGGTGTTGCTGAATGTCAGTGATTTAGACAGAGGGCCAGTTTTGGGTGCTAAGGGCTGCACAAGGAACTACCGCTTACTTGAGCTTGAGCGTGATAAATACATGAATAACAATTTTTTTTCAATAGACCTTGTCCGGGGTTACTGGACAAGGAACAAAGTGAAACGTGAGTGTAATATAAATCGGTTATAATAAACACTCGGATAAGAAAGACGATTTTTGGCCCCGCCGAAGCCTAATAAGCTGATGTTTACATGTAACCTGCTTAGTAAATGACGCCATCTCGGTTAGAAAGGAACCTTTTGAGATTTTGGGGGTAACATTGACTGAAAATCCCAGTTTCGCACAAACGATGAGTCGTTGTTAGGAAACATCTGACTATTGTTTTCAAGTGGTAGAAGGTTGAACCTCTCTTAGTAAAGAACGTCTGTTACTAGAGAACATCCGGCTTGGTCCCACCGAATCTCTTGCAACTGAGTTTTACTGTACTCACGGTTTATTTTGGCAGGAGAAAGTGAAAGACTTACTTGATAAGTGATCAGGGAACAAGAGATTATCATATTGATGTGAGGTAGTAAGTACACCATCAACCACAGGACGATAGTCACGCCGTTGTCTAAAATGCAGGCATTATCCTTCTGGCAGTGGGAAGGTATTGTTACCAGCTGATTGAAACAGTATAGAATCTCCAAAAGGTTCGTTCTAGATATAAACCACAGGTGCGGAGAAAATATATTATTAATCTGGGTGGAGAGACTGATTAAAAACTGGCGTCGAACACACAAGTGGCGCAGTTTCAAGCGTGAAATAGTGCCTGGAACAATATTAGCTAGAAATAATTAAGTCTTAGTCCGATGTATTGCGATTGAATTGCATGTATATCCAAAAGCGAAACCGTACACGGGCTTGCGGTATATCATTTTACTGCTCTGTACACTCTACATATTATCGGAGACGACTTACTAGACGTGTCATTCATGAAACATGCAATCAAGACCAAGGTCTGACCCTGGTCATCTCCGCCTGATATTCTCAGTACCTGGCAGAAGATATTCTCAAAATAAAACCGCCTATTCCCCAGAATTGTGGCTGGATTAAGCTTCCTGAGGTCAGTAAATAAACCGTTCTTTTCACTGTTGATTTTATTTATTTAGTTATCTGGATTTATGTGGATGGTAAAAAGCAGCTATATGAGGAGGACTCGAATACTATGACAGTTGCCGATTATGTTAAGTCGATACCTACTTACTTGCGAGGATGATACATCGGTACCCAGTTATGTTACGACGCTCCCTCATTTTTTTTTGCATTTTTAAAAAATGAAATATAATCAATTAAGTGTGGCTAATATTTTTAGAGTATAGTTTTATTGACGTATAACAAGAAAACGTAAAAAAAAAATTTAAAATGAAAAAGTTTCATGCAAATATTCCAGATTTATATGCTCTCCATAGCATGGTCAGAAAATTTATTTATTGGGGGCCAAAAAGCCTTCGGGTAAATCTCCACATGTATTTTGAATTGTGAGTCGTTAATTTTTAATTTCATTACGCAGACATATCGGTATCTAGTGCTGTATATTTATAAGATAGCTATGTGTAACTTGACTTTTTGCGTGATTTTCAACGGCCATAAGTCTAAACGTCACGTTATGCCTTGAGTTTGCGTGTGTAAATTTTGCCTTGTTTGGTCAAATGACATGGCCTAGTTTAGTTCGAGTGTTGTTCTCTATTTAGGGAGACTTCTTCTATCTGTGGGTCATATCTAGTTTTTTTTAATACATGATGTAGATTTATGTGAGTTAGCCTGACATAGTTGACTTATGGCTTGTATCACAGACAAGGATTTTATTCGGCGTTTTTCCTTATCATATCTCATGTCCGCTGTTCAATTTATAGGTACAGTAAATTCTGTGAACTAGTACTGAGTACCGTATTTAATCAAATAAAACATTTTTTGGCTTTAGACATTACATTATCATTGCTTGCTGCATGTACCTAACCTATATGTTTATATGTAACAAAGCTGTGGATATGACCCAGTACCGTAATTGACAATGCTTTCGTAAAAGTACAGAGTCTACTGTATAATTCAATAGCCTACACAGGTATTGTAATTAAACATCTGTATCAAAGAGTGAAAATTTGAATAATTGTTTAGTTCTTGTAAATTACGAACTTTTAACTGACTTTGACAAATCTTAATTTTTTGGAAGTGAAACTTAACCCTATGTGTTAAACTGTCAAGCAATTGGAAAAAGTAGATTTACCTATCAAAACATTTTCGCCGGTAATTGTAGGCCCAACGACCCTTTCGACACCGCCTTAAGGTGGACAATTATATTATCTTACGTATTATCAGAAGATAAAATATATTTCATGAGAACTAAGTGATAATCTAGCTACAATCTACTACAATATGTAGCCCACTCGTCAAGTACTGTACACTAGGGTGTGCCGAAAAATATTTTTTTTTTTAGTTTTAATAAATTTAGTGCGAAAAACTTGCGAATTATATATAGAAAATAAATATACATTTTTTTTTTAAACCGGCTGACCCCTCCCGGTCACGCTTGGTCTTTTTTAAACGTAATAGTTAGATTCATTTTGTTTCTCAACAAAGAACAATGTGCTTTATTATATAGCGATTATTTTTTCTTAGGCCTACCCTTAGGCTTAGGCTGACCCCAGCGTGACAAGTCATTTTTTTATTTAGTGCTGGGGATTTATGGTTCGTTTTTTATTGATTGTTCAATTATATATATACTTACTTACATACTTAGGTCCGAACAGCATTTTGTCAAGTAGGTGCTGCTGTTTATCTACAGCATTAGGAAGTTGCTAATACATTCGCAATTTAATAAAACACATTATTCTTGTGTGGAGAAACGAAAAAATATAACTATTACGTGAAAAAAAGTATCCTGATGATTTTTTAAAACCATAAATAAAAAAATATAAATATTGACTTTTTTGTTCTATTACTAAGCCAACCTAGCGGAGTTAGGGCTATAAAGCCCCCTCTTACACTCAACTAGGAAGGCCCGGGACCGCCTGCATTACATGTCCTCCGGAGCATGGCCAGAAAATGTAGGAAGTGTAGGACTCGAACCAACAACCTTTCGGGTGAAAGTCAGTGTCCGTACCACTACTCTACATGTCTTGACAATCGTAAAAATCGGAAATTTTCAATATTATTGAAAATTTTGTCAAATGTCCATCATGCGCCACTGGAAGATATCAACAGATTTGAAAAATAGCTTTTGTATATATTTATTTTTTTATATAATTTGCAAATAGTTTTACACGCTATTAAAACGTTACAGAAATTAAACTTGTTTTCCAACCTACCCTACTGTACTTGCTGCATGTACTATAGTAGCACTTACCGGCTTTTCGCTCTTTCGATAGTTGCCCAAGCGAATCATTGACATTTCTGAAATTGCAGCCCAAAAAATACATAGCTGATGTAAACATTAAATTGACATACATGACTGTGAATCTATTGGTAAAGTACGCAATCGTTGCTGACACGTAGTGGTTTGATTTTGCAAAGTTTGACATGTAAAAGGACATTTGAACTAATCCAAATATTAGTCCCAGTGCAATATGGCTAAGCACAACTCCCTTGTAGGGCGTATAAAAACGCAAACTGTACAATTTCTCCAAGAGGATATCTATGGACTTGTGGTAAAAGAGCATGGAGAGGAAAGAGACGTATAGGGAACCCCAGTACAAGGTTGTCTCCAAAACAACTTTTCCCCGTAAGATTTCGTCCCCTTTCGCCATAATTTCATTTTGTAATGGGCTCTGCAGTGTAAATACGCTGCAGAGTATGCCTCCAAGGAAACTTCTGTAAATAATATTGATCCACCATTTCATAGATAATTTCTGAGGATTCCAGTATATGTTAACACATCCGAAAAACTTTGACGAATATTTGCAAATCTTTTCTGCGATTTCCATGCTATCGTAGACGGTTCAGTGTCCAAAACTTTAGGGGTTATGGCTAAAAACTAGGATTCAGCGAAGTTATCTTTGTGTTTGATCTTATTATTAGCATAAAATGGGGTCTATCGAAGAACTTGAGTGGGTTTGTTAGGCGATAGTAGATAGTGAATGGAGTCGTGTTGACTGTGGGTTCCAATGTTGACACGGCTGTCCGATTTAAATGCATTAGGTGGATTCGTGAATCGTGATAATCAATATTTAATCCGAAATTACAGATTCAAGAAACATCTGAACTTGACGGGATTTTTCTTGATCTCTAATTTCTGTTAGAATGAGGAGGTTGCCAATTCAACCCATTATAACACCTTATAACGTATAAAACATTTTTAGGTGTAGATAGGCTAGAAATTAGTTCGTAGTTAGTAGGAAGTAATTTTAGCGTTAGTTAGGCATTGTGTGTTACCCTCGCACGCCCCTGGCATGAGGGGGCACTTCAGCTTTAAGAAAATACACTTATTATTATGATGATTATTATTACATATTTATGAATTAAAGGAAGACGGAAATAGAAAAAGAGGTGTATGTGGGTTAAGTACAGTTATTACATTATTCATTATTGACTCAGTAGATTTAGATTACATATGATGAGTAATTTATCTGAAAACAGATAAAATTATTGACTTTGCAGACTTGCGAATTTGTTGTATTGAAGGCCATCATATACGCAGATAATAGAAGTGTTGTTTTGTGTTGTGTTGTGTTGGGGTGTCTGAGCTGCTAGTTCGTAATGTAGGCAATAGTATGTTCTCTAGCCAATCTGGAAATTTGTGGTTAAACTGAATTGTCACAACTCTGCCCATTGCACGAGCGATGTTTTTGAGCAAAGTTTAATTTATTTTTGAAAACCTTACATTTGTCGTACCGGTAAGTAATAATTTGGTAGGCTTCAATATTTATTAGTGTTCCTGGTTTGATTTAAGCTTTCTAATTAAAAGATCAATGGATATTATATTGAAATGGAAGGTTCCGATGGAGGAAGGCATTAAGTTGCAGTAAAAAATACGAGATTTTATCATGAACAATTTCTTCTTCTGCCGAACCCTTATGAACCGGACCTATGTAAATAGATGGGGCATAGCAACTTCCAAGATAAACTAGATTTTTTGTTATAAAATTCGACTTAACACCTTCCACCCGGTTTCTCGCTGAAATTGTTTATAAATACCGTACTCAAAATATATAACCGTTTTGTCAATTTATTGCAGACAAGTGATTAGTATATATGTGAAGAACATGTATGCAAAAGGCGATTTGTCACTTAAAACTGTAAATGTAGGAGGGACAAAAAACTTCCAAAAAATAAATGCTTCTACATTGTGGGATGTATTATTTCAATTAATATTCTTTGATAAAATAGGAATTGTATTAGAGTTTTTATTACATTTTTTGGCAGTGACGATTCCAGTGATACCACAAACTAAAAATGACAAATCTAATTTTTCACTCATGCTCTTCATTAGGTACTGCAGTAGTTTTATAGACTTTATTTTGTACGAATGATTTTTTATCAAGCACATCCACATGGAAACCTCGTGGTTTATGTGTAGCCCTAGTTTTTAAATGTAGCGCCGTAAAATTTCGAACAGTACGTGGTTACTACATTTACAATGCAATATTCGGTCCCCGATAAAGTACATTTCTCATTATTGCACATTTTCTTTCAGGCATTCAGATTTTGTCAATCGGTGGTCGATATTATTCTACCCAAAGGGAAGCAGATACCGGGAATGTGGTCCTTTTGATAAATAACGAAAAGCTATAGGTACTTCCCAATGCTATTTAGAATTGACGCTACAGCAATTAGACTACGCTACGGCATTGTTATGCTTGTTTTTCTTTTCAGGTGTGATTTCCTAACGCTTATCAAAACCACACGAACATGTCTGGTAATGAAGCTCTTTCCATTGACATCTTCCGGCAGATGTATCAGTACAAGCCACCAACGACATTGCCTCTGCGAAAAAGAATACTCCAGTCGATATCATGCTCCGCGACGTGTGCAGCCAACTATCTCCCAATTGTGAAGTGGCTGCCAAACTACGACTTCAAAAAAGACATTATACGCGACCTTATCGCCGGACTCACAGCCGCTGTCATGCATATCCCTCATGGACTAGCATACGCCCCTTTAGCTGGGCAAATGCCTGCTGTAGGATTGTATATGGCTGTGTTCCCCGGTTTGATATACTTATTTTTAGGAACTTCAAGACACATCTCTCTCGGTACGTTTGCTGTCTTGTGTATGATGACCGGGAAAATTGTAACAGAACATGCTGGAGATGATAGTAGTTTAGTTACTTCAAATGAAACAAATGCAACGACTGCCGCACATAGTGATGAAACAATGTATTCAAAAATGGAAGTAGGAATCGCCGTGTGCTTTTTGACGGGTCTTTGGCAATTCTTCCTTGGAGTCTTACGTCTTGGCTCGTTGTGGGTGCTGCTTTCAAATAGCTTGGTTTCTGGGTTTACTACTGGAGCTGCAGTTCATGTCGTTATTTATCAAATAAAAAACCTGTTAGGAGTCAAAGTGGTAAACTTTTCCGGCCCTCTAAAACTGGTTTACACTATTATTGATCTCATAAAACGCGTACCTGACACAAATTTAGTGACTCTCGGTCTGTCTTGTTGTTCGATATTTATATTGTCATTTTTCAATGAAGTTATAAAGCCTAGAATTCAGAAGTGGTTTCCTAATTTACGTGTTCCAATACCAATGGAGTTCATTGTTATAATTCTGGGCATTGTCACTTCGTATACACTTAATTTGTCTGGAAACCATGGCGTACGCATTGTTGAACATATACCAGAAGGTCTGCCCAGCCCGGTGGTACCTGATTTTGCAATTTTTCCTGCAATTTTAGTAGATTGCTTTGTACTTAGCATTGTGGCAATATCAATTAATCTCTCTTTAGCATCTATTTTCGCCAAAAAGAGTCGCTATGAAATCAGCAGCACTCAGGAACTCATTGCATATGGCGCGTGCAATATGTTTAGTGCATTTTTTCAATGTGTCCCATGTGCAGCATCTCTTTCCCGAAGTCTCGTTCAACATTCTGTTGGCGGTAAAAGTCAAATTGCTAGTGTTTTCATGATGCTCACAATTATTTTTATTTTATTGTTTCTTGGACCATATTTCGAACCGGTGCCTTATGGTGTACTTTCTTCTATCGTTGTGGTAACATTGAAAGGTTTGCTTTGGCAGGTTAAGGATTTCCCGGGTCTGTGGCGACAAAATAATCTTGACGGGGCTGTGTGGCTTGTTACATTTTGTTCTGTTGTACTTATTGACTTAGATTACGGCTTAGGGATTGGTTTATGCATGTCTGTCCTTACCTTAGTACTTAAAGGTCAAGATGTTCAGGTTATTCGAATGGGGAAAATACCCAGTACTAATTTATTTTTAGATTCAAATTGTTACAAAAATGTTGAAAAGTCAGCTGATGTTATGTTTTTGAAAATTATTGGAACTTTGCATTTTGCAAATATTTCTAGATGCCTTAATAAATTTAATAAATGTTATAAAGATTTCAAACTATCAAATATTTCTAGTGATGGGAAAAGTGGGGTTATTACTGTTTTAGACTTTGGCTGTGTTCCTAATATTGATCCATCTGCAGCGAGTGGTTTACTTACCCTTATGAACGATTTAAAAGTCGATAATTGTGAACTTTTCATTTGTGATTTTAATGCTCATGTCTATGATAATCTGGAACGTTGCAATTTTTTTGATAAATTTCCAAAGAAAAATTGTCTATATAGCATGTTTGACACTGCTGAATTTTTAAAAGATTATAAAAATGTTTAGTAGCTGTTACAACGGAATTGATTATTTTTAAAACTATGCGATTTCATATTGGCCTGGAATAGTCCACTTGGTGTAGTACTAGACTAGGAAACGAAAGGTTGAGACATAAAAGAAAAAATTTCTGGCTGGCGTGGGTCCACCCAACCCTTGCTTTCACTGGTAGGGGAAAATGCAACTGTTGCTAATCACAACATCCCAACTTGTACAGTGCTAAAGAGAGGGAACCCTATACCGGTCGGGCGGGCGGGTGGTCCTCAGAGTGATCGTAACTCGTTTTTTTAATGTGATTTCTGCATTTGCAGATTGTCTACTTATAGAGAAAGAAAGTAGTTAGGTGCTTTAGTTTAGACCTAGGAGCGTAATTAAGATATCTAATTATTTATTGTAGGCTTTGGGTGATCAGCTATTGTACCTTTATACTGAGTTTTTTTAAATCAACTATCGCTCAAAATAATGTCTAATTTTTAAATGCAATAAATCTGCAGACCATGGCATTCAGATAGGCTCATATTACTTCAAAAAAAGGATGAATGTAGTCTTTGAATACACACTGACTTCATGCTCTTCGTACTTGTTTATGTGTTTTATACGCTTTCTTTACTCTGGAGACTAGCTTGTTAAAAGTAAAAATTCTACATTGCTATGGAATCGTTATTGTACGATACACCAATATTTTCTCCTTAATTATCGTTACCTCCATAATTGCTGAAAGTGTACCATTATTTCTGCAAACTTATCTAATTTATCACTGGTAAATAATACAGTTGGTTATAAAGTTCATTTGTATTAATTTAATTAATAAATACAGTAATAAATTAAATAAATAAATTTTCTGGTTAACCTATAGGTACCGTACCTACCTAATTCTTAAAAAAAAAAAAACAGCTGCCTAACACCAATGCCCACTTGAGTGCATAAGAATTTAGCACATATTCGGCGGTCGTAATTCTTAATTCTGTGCGTGCCCTTGTACAATTAACAATTTATAAACTTTTTCATTTCGGTTTTTACTTTCCTGCTTTACCACAAGTACTTGCATATGACCCCCACTCTAAAAATTAAAGAAAACTTCGACAAAGTTGTCATGGCAACATAGAATGCAATATTCTAACTTAGCTTAAGACGGTTTTTTGAGGGATTGGATGACTAATAACTACTTGTATTTCAAGCTTCATTACTGTCTTCATTTTCTTCGGACTCGATTTCGTTTTCAGTCGTGCTAGTAGTCTTATCATTGTTCTTTTCAGTTGTTGTTGACTTTTGAAGAAGGGGCTTTTCGGTTGACGCAGGCTTGGGAGCAAGAGTGGTTGTTGTTGTGGTAGTAGTTCGCTTTCCACCAGAAAGAACGGGCCGGTCTTTCTTGTTGGATGTTGAATTCGTCAATTCAATAGGCTGAAATTGAGGTTGTTCTTATATTAATTAGGTGAAGCATTTTTGCTTTCCAATTTATAGATAGTATAAGGAAAGCTTTGTGATGGTCGAAATTTTCGATTCCGAGATTTCAACGGATTTACACGTTTTGAGGCCCCAGGAACCAAAAAAAGTGGTTTTTACGAAATGTCTGCCTGTCTGTCGCTCTGTCACTCTGTTTGTTTGTCTGTCTGTCTGTCTGTTCATCGATTTCCGGGCAAACTACTCGGTGGATTTGAATGCAATTTGGCATGTAGGTTCACAAAAATCATACCTCGGGATCATTTTTTTATTTTGGGCTAACTCAATTTGGGGGGGTTTTATTCTCAAAAAACTTCAAAAAAACGTCTAAAAAAATTATTTCTCAAAAACGGCTCCAACGATTTCTTTTAAATTCACATATATTGTAGTCGTTATTAATGTTGATAAAATGCGGGGGGTCGCTTGCCCCTTGATAGTTTGCTTCTGGGGGTAAAAAAATAAAAATAACTACATTTTAATGAAAAATGACTAAAAAATAATTTTTCTGCGAAACCTTTCTATCGATGATTTCTAACTTCAGGCATATTTTAGGTGTTAAATTGAGTAACGAAACCGGACAGTTTGCTTTCCCAAAAAACTATTGGGTTTCGTGCAAAAAAATTTTTTTTTGAAAAAATGAAAGCAAATTCACGCTCAAATGCATTGCGTGCCCTGCCATTATGGTAATGTGTTGGTCTGACCTATCTAGAATTTACGTCACCTTCAGTGACGTCAGGTGGACCCCCCCCCCCCCGTGATATCCGAAATTTAACCATAAGAAAATTATTTAGCATGAAATTAATCATTTTCTCTCTCTACTAATCGATAAATTGGAAAGCATGTTCGAGTAAACTCGGACCGGTTCTTTCTTATTTTGAGGTCAGTTTTTGAGTAATCGCAATCATGTATTTTTCATGTCATTTTGTCTCGACCTCGTCATAAAAACAAACCACCAGTTGTCATACAAAATTAGTTAATAAATTGTTTTCCCAAAATAAATTAAATAATAAATACATAAATTAGTCCTGAGAGTCTAAAATCTACCTACGTCTCCTCAGTCTCCATGAATTCTTTGAAGAAATAGGGACAGATTGAGATTAACATTTTTTTAAGTTTAAATTTGAAAGCCTATTTCCTATTGAGTATTTCTACTGCTTTATTGCTCAAGACCCTTAGGCGGGGTTTCCACATACGTCAGTGGTCAATGGTAAATGTGATATTGACGTTTTAGCAGACATTAAAGACATACTAAAAATGTCTGCTACCACGTCAAATCCATATTTACCATTGACCATTGACGGATGTGGAAACCCCGCCTTAATGAAGGTTTTTTTTTAAAGTTAATTGTATCGAAACAATTAAATGTATGTGTTCAATTGACCTCCTCAGTTGCCTCTGTAGTTTACTGCCCGTGTTGAGTTACGACACGTCTCCGTTCGCACGGCGAGTACAGACTCGCGCAAGTACAAGCACGCTACCACCTTGCCATCAAAGCCGATGATTTTACGGGAACATTTGTCTTAGCTCAGGTAGCCGAACTAAAAGGAGTCCTATTTTTGTTTCGCAATAATTCAAATTTAACCATTTTATCGCTTCGGAATGTGTACTAGCTAACCTACTTGACTGTTCATGAGCCTTATATATGTTTGAAAGAGGCCTTATGGTTTATAATTGCTAAGCGAACTGGTTAATTTTTAAGCGGACCCTTAGCCTAATATTTGACCAAAATTGGTAAATGAATATAATTTTATATTCATGCCATGGGTAGGTATTTACCTTCAATTTCTCGCAGTTTTTACCGGTGTGAGTATCTGCACAAATGCACTTGAAGTCTCCCTCTTCCTCCGTTAGGGAAATGCACGTGCCTGCATTCTCGCAAACTCCTGCATGTGTCTCGCAGTAAATAAGTTCTAGAGACAATAAAAAAAAAGACAAAATTGAAAGTCGGCAATTGGCTGGTTTAAATTGGGGGGGGGGGGTGTTATGGGACCAAGGCTTGGCACCCTGCAAAAACCGGTGTTGGATGCTCCCTTGGGACCTACTCCAATATGCACAGCTAGTGCATAAGGGCAGACTGTTGCATCCTAACACTATCCATAAATTTACCGACATTTGGGGGGGGGGGGGCGCTCTGATAATAGTTAATTTTGGACGTTATTCCGGTTTGGTTACCTTGGTCGCAGAAGATGCCGCCCCAGCCTTCCTCGCAGTTGCACTCCCAAGGCCGCTTACAGCTTCCATGCTTACACCCCGGGTACGGGTAGCACTGGTCGCACTGCTCGCCCCACCAGCCAACTTTGCACCGGCACTCTCCTGGTCTTTTGCAATACCCATGTTCTTTACTGCAGGTTTCATTACAGATAGCTGTACAACAAAAATATCGTCAAAATTAATTAGAAGAGATTAGTTGATACTTTCTGCAAAAATAAGTCATGCATCATGGGTGGGGAAACCGGCCCTGAAGGTGGAGGAACTCAATGAAGAGTTTTGGCATAAGGCAGCGGGAACCCACCGCATTGCAATTCCTTAGTATATAATCATCATGACATCAATTGCCATGATGCTATTCTTTGATAGAAGAGGTATTTAACGAAGAGAAATAGTTCCATGGTTAGTAGTTGTCCCATCGTTAAATATCGGCTGCCTATAGATTTTCCCTATCCTAAAGGAAAAGATACATCGATGCAATGGGATAATTCTATAGTCGACAATGGGCAGACGAATAATATAAAACTGCACAATGATAATCTTACAATGCATGGCTTAAAATCCATTTTTTTACAGCTGAGCTAAACTATCAAGGGGGTGGGGTTTGTTTACATTAATAAGTACTTAAATATACTGTACTATATGTAGGCCTATGTGAATTTAAAAGAAATTATCGAAGCCGTTTGTGAGAAAAGGATTTTTTAGCCATTTTGGTTTTTTTTAGGGATAAACCCACAAAACAAAGTTATAAAAAAGACTACAATATACCCCTGGGCGATATTTTTGTGATCCTACATGCCGAATTTCATCAAATTGGGTGGCGTATCACTTTTGGTTCCTGAGACCTGAAAACGCATAAGCCCCTTGAAATGTAGAAATCGAAATTTTCGGGCATCACCTCGAACAAGACATTCTCTGTGAATGTTTTCCAACACCTACCCCAATGTCTAGTATTTCACTTTTAGTTCAGTACTCTGGGCGTAAAGTCTTTGATACGTTTTAAATTTTTAACAGCTGATTTTAGTATGTGACCTTCTTTTTCATTGTACTTGACGTTTGGACACGGCAATGCAAAAAGAGTATCATTGCAATTAAGTAATACCGCAGATAGCAGCTTTCAATTTCAATAATGGCCTGATTCTGATTGGCTGGAGGCATTACCATATTCTTGCAGAGTTGGCAAAATTCGAATGTAACCCATCCCCTAAGATTTTGTCTTTTTTATTTTATTGCAATATAATGAAAAGGAACCCAGACATCATTTTATCGGATAAATTTTCAAAAGCTACTTCATCATTCAATGCTTTTACGAATGCCCAGATATTTATACATCAATTAGTTCGTGGGCAAATGAAAGATCTCAAACATCATCATCAGTCACTTCAAAGACAGAGTTGTCCTGGAAGCAATGAGGTCCTGCATATAATACTGCACAACTGCGAGTAATAATTATTTTGAGATAGAAATATCAATGGAATCCTGACGTTCAAAGCGCTCATTGACTTATATACCGTCTTTGACTGCCTGTGTCAGTTACACTAGTGGTGAGCTTAATTGCATTCTTGAATAACCCTCCGGTTAAATTCTCTGAAACAGCTCGAATCTGACAATCGGAAATATTGCTATAGACATAAATCTACAGGCTATTTGCGCCAACTTATGACATGACGAACACCATTTCTGCACTGGGAAACTAGGCTTATTATTAATTATTGTTATTACTGGAAGGGCTTTTTATGGATGTAGGCCTACTTATAACTCGTTCCCACACTTGGTTAAGTGTTACAATGTCTACGGTAAGCATGTCTGAACTTGCCCATTGGCACTTGTATTCGGTGTGGGTTGACTTTGAGGAAAGGTTTGCCAATATCGAAAAATTCATTCCAATCAACTTATTTAAAATGGTGTGCCACAACAACCCACCGAAGAGGGTCTAAAATGAAATAAATAAATAAGGACTTTTTATTGTTTCTATTACTAAGCGGAGTTAGGGCTATAAAGCCCTCTCTTACACTCAATTAGGAATGCCCGGGACCGCCTGCTTTACATGCCCTCCGAAGCATGACCAGAAAATGTAGCCAGTGTGGGACTCGAACCAACAACCTTTCGGGTGTAAGTCAGAGTCCGTACCACTATGCTACATGTCTTGACATGCTTAGGCCTGGGGACTGATAAATGAGCCTCTCTATCGACGACTGAGCATTCGCACTGCTCGTCTATTTAGAATGTTGCGGTTGAAATCTCAAAATGAACATTTTGACCATCACACAGCTTTCCGTAGTTAGGTGCCCATTCCACATACGTACAACGTCAACGAAAAATTGAAAAATGACGTCAAAATGACGTAAATTGACGTGGTAGCAGAATTTTTAGTATGTCTTTAATGTCTGCTAAAACGTCATTTTTCAATTTTTCGTTGACGATTGAAGTATATGGAATACCCCCCCTAGTTACTAAGTTACAAGTAGAAAAGCGATATAGTTACAATATTTTGCAAAATCACATTTCTAAAGGAGTATCTCTACATGCTTCAGTATTCAGTGAAGATGAGTGACGTGAACTTACTGTGAAGTCGTGAAAGGCTATTGAGATATGACATGTGAATAAGCCCTAATCTTTTCCAAGGTCTAAAATAAGTGTTGAAACTCATTGGCGTCAATTCCCAAAATTTCTGGAGGGGGCTTTAGGACCCCAAGTCTTTGATCCCCCGGAGAAAAAAAATCCATGAATGGGCCCAAGTTAGTGAGGTTTTACGCATATTATGCCCTGGGGTCTCCCCCGTAGAAAAAAATTGTTAAATGGGCTCAAATTAGTGAGGTTTTACGAATATTCTACCCTGGAGAAAGGGGGCCCAGGGGTCTCCCCCGCAGAAAAAATTTTGATGAGTAGGCCCAAATTAGGGAGGTTTTACGCACTTTGCAAGCAGTACAGTTGAAATTTTACCGACAAACAAACCTACCACTGAGGGGGGCCCGGGGGTCTCCCCCGAAGATTTTTTTTTAAAAAATAGGTCTGAAATATTGGGGTTTTAATAATTTTGAGTAATATATTTTTGTGAAAGGACTTGGTCAATATGTTGATTTTTTCATGATGTCTATCATGTGAAATAAGCATACATACCAAGAATTAATTTCCCTTTCGTTATTGTGAATACTATGCCTTTAGCCTCCAAAACACCTTTGTCACCAGAAATCCAGGGGGGGGGGCCCTATTTACGTCAATGTTGAAACTACTAGTATTACTTCGCCTCTGGGTAATATCGTTTGTTTCTACGTCGTCACCGAATATGTAGGCTTTTTTTTATCATAACGCAACGCCCTTTAGGGTTTACGCGTTGTATGTTTATGTGTTGCAATGCTGTGGTTTTGAATGGGGTTGGTGTGGTGTGCACTACTGTCTTTCGGCAAACCGCTATAAGCGCGCTGGACAACGAGTTGCCCAGGTACCGTCTACAACAGTTTGCCTTTGTCTATTGCACGATTTTTTGGTTTAATGGGTTAAGAGGAAATGTGTAGGCTTATTGCTAAAGCTTCTAAACTTTGATGAAAATTTATTTTGGCAACTTACGCGTCTGGCAGAGGATGCCCGTGTATCCTGTTTTGCATTTGCATTCTAGGGGTTTATTGCAGTAGCCTTGTTGACAACCTGGTAGTACCTGGCACTCTTTGCAAGTTTCACCTGACCATCCCAAGCGGCAACTGAGAAATAGTAACAACTCAAAATTAGTACGGTTATGATAATATGTAAGGCTCCAATAGTTATTTATCAACTGCTGGGAATAAGCATCCGATTAATGATGAAATGAGTTTGTGGAAACACAGTGCTCCCTGTTGGAATCTGACTTGGAGCAGCCTGCCTTCTTCTTCTTTTTCTTCCCCCTTAGTGCCGCGTGCGCAGCGTGGGGGGGTCGCCTCGAACCCATTTCCTGAACAGCTTGTCAAAAAGAACAATCTGAACATTTGACATCATTGTGAACAATTGCACTACCTGCTGCTCGTCTTTTTAATGGTCTCAATAACATACGTGACGTAGAGTAGTGATACAGACTCCAACTTTCACCCGAAAGGTTGTTGGTTCGAGTCCCACACTTGCTACTTGTAAAGCAGGCGGTCCCGAGTCTTCCTAGTTGAGTGCAATAGCCCTAACTCCGCTAGGTAAGTAATAGAACAAAACAATCAATATTTATTTATTTTTATTTCATACAAAAATACGTCAGTATGTGCAAAACGTTTTGCAGCTCTGATGACAGTTAGTAAGTTTGTGGAACCGTTTATGAGTTGGCTACGCTAAGGGGACGAATGTTACCCGGTCTATATGGCGAAACAAAACGGGACTTAGTCCAGATACTGACACAGTCACCTCAGCTGAGGAAAGGTGTTACCAGAGCTACACAATGTGAAACTTACCGGGTTAATAAGTTAACGGTTGCAGTAAGGGCACTGACTGGTTTCGACATAGATATTTAAAAAGGACGGGGTTATGGGAATAAAGAATAGTGCGGTTTGGAAGGTCATTTTATGCTCTCAAAAAATATTATTTACCAGTTACCTAACCATGATTTCACACCACTCCCACTGCAAAGTCTACGACAATCGACAACCTCCGTTCACTAGAATGGAACTTGGTTGCATACTTTTATTTCTGCAGAAAATAGTGGTTTTTATGTCCGTGCATGATAATTTATGATGAAGTTCGTATCTTCTATCCCAAATTAACGCAGTTGCCCTGGGCTTAAAATATAATAGGCCTACAATCTAAAATATCTTCTCTAACTCCTCTTTTTAAACCAGCATACTAAACTATGGCTTGTAAAAGAAGGGAAGATGTCCAGTTTGTTGACAATGTATACTTCCAATCTTGCAGCCTACAAATTTACATTGATACATTCAGATCGTATATTTACCTGCATTCGCCGGGCCAATCGCAATAACCTCTTGTCGCATGGCAGTCTAAACGGCATATTGCTGAAAAAAATTAATACGACTACATAATTGTCAAGATATTTAAATTAGTGGTACAGACTCCAACTTTCACCCGAAAGGTTGTTGGTTCGAGTCCCATTATTACTACATTTTCTGGTCATGCTTCAGAGGGTATGTAAAGCCGGCTTTATAGCCCTAACTCCGCTAGGTTGGCTTAGTAATACAATAGAACAAAAAGTTAATATTTATTTATTTACAATTTAAGTGGCCTCACTTATACACGTATAACGAATGTTAAGCGGTATGTTGAGAAAGTTCGTAGTGTCCATAATAATATTAACACTAATATGTAATATATTGAATCCATAAATGTATACCACCTTATGTGAATTTACGAGGTACAGCCCTTTTGAAGCGGTCATTTCTTTTTGTTATTACCTCTAAATTTCATTATTATTGTTTTAAAATGGCCAGTGATCGATATCTACTTGGCTGATTTTTTATTGATGCATTTTTATTTTTCACTATTATACGTAGGTAGAGCTTCTTTCATGTCTTTCGGGGATTAAAGGTATTTCAGGGATAATGTTCGTCAATAATAGCGTACTTTCAAAGTTCAAACGTTTCAGAACGACCACTATCCACGTTTAAAATTTAGATTATGGGCTAGATTCAAAAACTGTAAGTAGTTACAAGTTCAAAAACTTCTATTCAATGTTATCTTGTCAAATGTAAATGACATTGATCTCAATATTTCTCTCTCCTGCTTGATTTGCCGTCCATCCTTGCAGACACGAGTTTCTCATTGTACAGGGAGGGTCCCTGTCATGCAGTCTTACTACATATACTGAATTGTTTTAAAATTTAAACTTTGTATCAATGAATCCATTTTGTAAACTGTTATTTTTGGAGGAATATATTTTCCTTTACTTTACATAACTTAACGCATTATTTTAAATAATTTATTAATAACTTACGTTCAGAACAGAATAGTCCGTCCCAGCCATCTTCACACAAGCACTCAAAACTGTTATTGCAATAGCCGTGTTGACAGCCCGGCAATGTAATACACTTGTTGCAAAATTCTCCGTAGAATCCTGAAACAGCAAAAGAGTAAAAGGAAAAGTGTGAGTTTACTGTGTCCCCCAAGGGGTTCGGAATCGACGAAAATCAGGAGGTTGACCCTGTCAGTCAACTCCCCTTCTCCCTGAGGTGAGCCCTTAGGGTGCCTCAAGTTAAAGAAACAGACTCAATCCGAGGGCGAAGGAGTTCCAAAACTGTGTCCGATTGGTGATAGTGACGTCTACATATTACATTTTAAAATGTAGAGGAATACCTTATTAGTGATAAATTGGTATTTCGATATTACTTATAGAACACACAGAAAAAACCACAGCAGTGTAAAAGAACCGGTACGAGGGAATATGATTTCCCATTTATCAATTAATTTAAGTACAGTAGTGGATAATATCAGTAGTTACAAAGTAAATAATTCTACTATACGATTACATTTAGGATTCCTCTATTTTTAAAAACAAAACCGTGCATCGTAAACCCTATTCTATTACTATATTTCATACCTGTAGTTGAAGTTAGCAAAAAGCATTGATAAAAGGTTCTCCAGAAAAATTATTTTTTAGTCATTTTTTTTTGGCTGAGATTTTGTTATGTAATTTTTTTTACACCGTTATCCAAAATATCATATGTGGATGTGACCTAGTGGAGGTATTTTTTTTTTATATTAGTGAGGACTACAATATAATTATGTGAATTTAAAATAAATCGTCGGAGCCGTTTTGGAGAGATTAGTTTTTATTCGTATTTTGGTGGTGTTTAAAATAAAACCTCCCAAAATGAAATTATTCGAAAAATAAAAATAAAATACAATTGGACAATAATTTTTTAACCTACAAGCCAATTTTCATCAAATTTCATCAATTACTTTGACCGCAAATCGAGTTACCGGCCATCAGACCGCCATTTTGTCGGATCCTAGGATCTCAAAGTATGCAAAAGGTTCAAATCTCACCATCACTATGCTTTCCTTATTCTTATGTGCAAGTAAGAAAGAAATAATGTATCTTAGAATAAGGATATTAGCCGAAAAACTACCGAGCCTACCTAACTTGCAGCGGCACTCGTTGGGGCGCTTGCAGTACCCCTGTAGGGGGTCGCAGCCCTTCTTGCAGATGGGCACGTCACACACATCCCCCGTCCACCCCGTCAGGCACTTCACCTCGCCGTTGTCGTCGCATGTGTAGTGACTGTGCTCGTTCTGAAGTGCTGGAACTTCGCAAGCCTGGAACGATTAATAATTTGTCATTAAGTTTACCAAGCATGACCAGAAAATGTAGCAGGTGTGGGATTCGAACTAACAATCGGCTTCGATGGCAAGGTGGTAGCGTGCTTGTACTTGTGCGAGTCACTGCGCGCCATGCGATCGGAGACGTGTCGTAGCTCAGCACAAGTATTAATTTACTCATTGAGGCGACTGAAGAGGTCAATCGGATACATTCATTAAATTGCTTGTATGCGATTAACCTTTAAAAAAAAAAAAAAAAAAAAAAACCTTGCGGGTGAAAGTCAGAGTCTGTACTACTACTCAACATGTCGTGACTGAATATACGACTTCCAAAGTTATGGTCTTAAATGACTGCTGAAGGATATGTCACGAAAGCTTAAGTAAATGCGCTACCCCATGTACATACTGTACGTATCTGCGACTCTGCGTGCCCCAATACTAAAATAAAATAAATGTATACTCTGATGAGTCGAATGCTATGGGAACATCGCAGACACAGTTAATATTAGGTACCAGTAATAATGTATAGCGCAATACTCTTCAGTTTCAGGTTTTAGCCAATCGCCAGCCTGTCGGCAGTCCTTACAGGTATTAGGTAGCCTACGATTTTATGGTATGAAATTAAACACCCCCGCACCTTCGAATGTTGTTTGAATGGCAATAAATTTTATTAAACAATTATGTGAGATAGGATAAATGGTCGTGGAAGCTGAGTTTTTTTTGACATTGACAATTAAGTGAGGTTCCTACCAAGTAGGCGTAATAAATGGGATAATAAAAAGTGCACAATTAATACGAAATAAATATAAATATAGCCACAATTTTCAGAAGCAGAAGTTGCTGTAACTTTCGACTGTTGGTAGGACCCAACTTTTTTTTGTTAGCAGCCCCCAGGAATTGGAAGACTTAATAAGTGGATAAACCGGCCGCCATACCAAGTTGAATCCAGCGGACCAGAGCAGGTTCAAAGCTGCAGATAAATTGGTAGTGTGCACAGTGCCGGTAGGGAAACATGGTAGGACTTGTCCTGGTCACCTCCGAACTAATCGTGTGACTTCACTGTGTTTCCCAAGTGGTTCGGAATCCACTATAATCAGGAGGTCCACTGGAGTCCTATGGGCCCACACCGTGGCCTGGGACTGTGTCAAACCATACTACTACTAATAAGTGGATACTAGGCTTTCATAGAACCCCACTCACGGGTTATTGAAGTCCACCGACCCTAGCCAAAAATATAAGATTTCAGTAGAGACTAAGAAACACTTGCAGGTACATATTGCACGTCATCAAGAACAAAATATATTTTTTGGTCCCTCTCGGGGTGGGAATGGGATGTGAGTATAAGAGTTTTTGCAGGAAATCGTGTATTTTGCCTCACCTGTTTTTTCCACTTTGGGACATAACGTGTTCTGGCAGTCGACACCAACTCTAGAGCACAGCACATCACCGTTAACAAGGCAAAATGTTTTATTACTAATGACGCCATTGTGAAGTTTGTTCTTCCTATAAATTCCGTCTATCAACTAAATATAAAATGTTCACGATAAGTCACAAATACTGTACAATTGGTACCACACATAAGCGAATACTTTTATTGTGACTTTCTGACCAAATTTTTTAAATGTTTACATAGTAATAGGGTTAGTATACTTTAGTTCGAAAGACGCCATTTAAGTCAGACGACTACTGGAGGGTTTGGCTTGTCCATTGTCACTTGTTTGACATCGAGGACCAGTGGATGGGAACCAGTTTGCCAATGGCCGAAAATTCATGCGTATACAATAACAATACTGTCAGAATATATCGAGGGGGGTCATTAGCAGAGCTAAGTTCAATGGGCAACTTCAAGCAGGCCTACGTCTTTAAACAATAATAATTTCCCAATGGTAATCAGGGGGAAGGTGGGCATGCTTTCTTATTTTCCAACAGTGGAAACAGAAACTATTTCGCCCAGAATAAAGAATTTTTTTATTAACACCTATTCGTAAATATGAGACCAGAAAATTGAATTTTAAGCTTGGTTGGATTGTAAGGGCTGGCTTGTTTCACACGTGGTGGTGTTCACGTTTCATTTTTATGCCTCTTGAGAATTGCGTTGCTACGTATTTAAATGCGATATAAGCTATACAGTGCAATGTCCAGAAAAATATTTAGTTCATTAAAAGTCTCAGACGCTTAAAAAGTATGCTAACATCAGATCTAAAAAAGCAGTTAGTTCAGCCCCTGATATTCCCACTATTTGATTATGGTGACGTTATCTTCAAAGACTTGACAAGCAGTGAGGCCAATCGATTACAAAAACTTCAGAACTCCTGCCTCCGTTATGTACTTAACTTAAATAATCTACGTGATCACGTGACCCCCTCACTACATCTCCATAAACTGGTTAAAACTCAACTACAGGCGTGATTTTCACCATGCATGTCTGATACACAAAATCTTGAAATCGCAATCACCACAATATCTGTTTTCACTATTCTCTCCGCTCTCGTCTGGCAGATACAACACCAGATCTGATAATCTTCTTCTTATACCCCTATTGCACACCAAAATCCACCACTCCTCATTCTCTATTTCATCTCCAGTACTATGGAACTCTTTACCAGCAGAGATTCGCGACAGCGCCGCCACAGCAACATTTAAGTCCAAAGTATTGAAGTTCCTTTTAGCAAAGCATTCTGAACAGCATCAGCCCGGGTTAAATGATTAGGGATATGAATGATGGATGCATTTAAGTACGTATGTTAATATGAATGGGTAATTAAAATAGAATAAGAAATAATTATACACTCAACATGTAAAGACAGTTTAGTGTAAGAAAGGGCCATTGGCCCTAACTACACTGTTCAATAAAGACATTTTATTATTATTATTATTATTATTATGATTATAATTATTATTACAGTAGTTTATAAATTTGCCTCTTTAAGATAGCAATGACAAACTCTTCTCAGCGTAAGAGGAAAATTGGGAAACAGATAGGTCTGTTTCGAATTCTTCTAAATAAACAAAATAGCCTAGATAAATAAATAAATGTTCTATTACCGAGCCAACCTAGTGGAGTAGGGCTGTAAAGCCCTCTCTTACACCAACTAGGAAGGCCCAGGACCGAATGCTTTCCATGCCATCCGAAAATGTAGCAAGTATGGGACTCGAATCAACAACCTTTCGGGTGAAAGTTGGAGGCTGTACCACTATTCTATATGTCCTGACAGCCTAGATGAGTTGGTAGTTGTCGCAGAGATCGTAGGCATACTGCAGTTTAGTCATCCACAAATTAAAATGAAACTTTTGGTGGCTTTTGAACAAGATTCTTAGCGCTATGCTGAGTAGCCTATTTTGAGTTTCAACATTTTTGCATGAAGCCCCATTGGGGATTTCCCCTGTTAAATTGTCAGCCATTTTTATTTTCTTATTATGTCGTGATTGAAAGTTTGAAATGTTCGTTTCTTATAGAGCAGTAATTAAAAGTAAGACATTTTCAGCATAATGAGTTTTATAATAGGTAAGGAAAGAACGTAAGTGATACCCTATTAAAATCTTGATTTGGATCGAACTATAAGTTGCTTCAAGTTATTAATGACTACGAAAATTTCATGCGGCATAAAGTTTATTAATCAGTTTTGATCATAAAAGGTGAATGCGCTTAATTTAATTCCCTTCCGTATCATATTGGTATTATTGATCTACAATACTTTGTAGTACAATACAATGAAGTTATTATGTCTCGCATTTAGTGTCTATGATATAAAAAAAAAGTTTGAATAACTAGCGTAGGTGTTGTTCAAGACATAATGATCTTTTTTTTCTATTAAAAGACTACCGGCAAGTACAGTGGGAGATTTGTCCAATAATTAAAAATGTAGGCGAGTTCATGAAAATTGTACCTGGCGTACTTACTTCATTATTAATTAATGATAAATAATTTTGTTCTACTACTAAGCCTATCTAACGAGCGATACAGCCCTCTCTGAAACTGAGAAGGCCGGGGGGGGGGGGGGGGGGAGGCTGCCCATCCCCCAATTTGGTAAATCTATTGTGAATTAATTTATTCCGCTCTGATTTAATCGATCCTACGTATGTTTTTCCTATTTTGACCCACAACTACCCCCCCCCCCCCAATGGGCTGGATGGAGGACCGCCTACGTTAAAAGCCCTCCAAAGCATGCCGATAAAATGCAATAATAATAATTATTATTATTAACGCCCGGGTTATTGGGAAAAGTGCTGTAAAGAATGAAAGCACATAGCTATGCACAATGACCGCTTGCATTACATGCCCCATAAAGCATGGCCTAAAAATCTTAAACAAATGAGTGAGCCTAGATTTAACACTAGAAAAGTACCTAGTCAAAGTGTTACAATATTGCAGCGGGCCGTCTAATAGTAAATCAACCTGGGGTTAAAAATGTAAACAATATATTTTTTAAATGCAAAAGGCAACTCTAGCATTGTTCATTTTACATTTTTAACCGCGGGTTAAGCTATTACTAAACGGTATGGTAGGCCCGCAGGTGCAAAGTGAAAAAATTATGTAATATTGGATGTTAGTGAAGTGTATGGTATTCACAAGTCCACTTTTATTCTGCTCAATTACCAACTTAAAAATTAATAGTCACTGGCAGCGCACGAGCCAAGTCACGTCAATCAATCATACTTTTAAAAAAAGAAAGTGAATGCCACAGACTATTTACAAGGGAAGGACGAATAAGCTTTTGGCTTTTCCGGGAATTCACTTAAAACTTGCTCCACAGTTTTTGAACATTTTCACTCCATTTCCCCCCGATTTTCGAGCTGAAAAATTGTTTATAGCTGGCTGAACTGTACCGAAGACTCCGAAATACTGACTGAGACATTGACCCTGGCCTTGTCGTACCTACTGACCTGCATTTCACGACCGCCTCTCTCCAGTGGCGGTACCTACTTACCCGCTCCAGACATTCTAGCATGCTGAGAAGTCAGGGAATTCCAAATTTAGTGAATTGAAGGAATATTTTTTGAGTGCTTCTGGAGTCCGATCATAGCGATTTGGGATTATTATAGTACCAAGGTTTATTAAATTGTTCTAAACAAATGAGTGAAAAATGCGGGGGAAATCCAAATTGATAAATTAATATTTTTATTTTTGGTGAGTTTTCAATTTTTTCTCCCCTGGGTGTAGGCACATTAATTACAATTATTATTATATTTCAAAATTCTACCTGTACGTTTTAATGTTTATTAGTATTTCCTTCAATTAATAAACAATGCAACCATTCTGCTGTATTCCAATAATATATTAATTTGAATTACCCGAGCAAATTTTAACACCTTAGTACGACGGTATTTTTTATTTATTTATTAAAAAAAAAGATTAATCGCGTACAAACAATTTAATGAATGTATCCGATTGACCTCTTCAGTCGCCTCTTTAGGTTAGTACCCGTGTTGACTTACACACGTCTCCGATCGCATGGCGTGTTAGGACTCGCATAAGTGCAAGCACGTTACCACCTGGCCATCGAAGTCGTTATTATTAGTATTAAAAAATAAACCCCGGCATTATAATAATTCCAAATCGCCATGATTGGCTAATCTACATGTCCTGACTCTATGTAGCCTATTGGAACATAGGGGTGCCGCTTTACTGCTTAACAATAAATACAGAAAAGATTCTGAATTCACCCAGTTGTTGCAATGCATAGTGGTGCGTTAGTATTCCTATTGAAAACTTTTCTAAGCGTGGTGAGACCGGCCCTTAATCTAGAGTAGTACCACTTGAATGGTGGCCATTTGAAGAACATTTCTTATGGTATATCCCACTGTATTTTCCTTCAATTACTTCAGCCTATAGCCTAGGTCAGGGGTTCTCAAGAAAAAGTTTCGGTGGCTCCTTAAAAAAATTTTAAACGTAGCATTGGCTCCCCATATACTCGTATGTGACTACATGTATTTATACGAGTATAAGAAGGCAATTTACCAGTAGTAAATATTTATTTAATGCGATTTACAGTATATAATGAAGAAAAAAGCAAACTTTATTTATATTATTAGTCAAAAAGTCACTTGATAGAAACTCGAAGTTTGGCATTTTTTTTTTGTGCATGCTTACGCCCATGTTTTTTGCAAAATTCCTGAAAAATTCTGGCATTAAGAGCTATGCTTTTTATCTATAACGAATAACTCTTTTTTCTCGCAATGCCCCCCCCCCCCCTGGAAGAGGCCCATGGCTCCCTGCGGAGCCGTGGGCTCACCATTTGAGAATGCCTGGTCTAAGTGTTGTGCTGTATGTTGTCTTGAATTATTATCCTTTCATTTCCTGTGAGCGGTGTCTCGGCTAGTAGTATTATTTAGGCTTTTTTTTTAGGTTTTTACCCTATACTGCATATAATTTTAAGAGCTATAGAAAATTAATACGTTAATACGTTACAGTAAACTACATTGAGCAATACGGAAGACAATGGAAGGCGGAAAAAGCAGTGTGTTTCTTAGCGTAATGTATTGGAACATTTAGAGTACGTGTATATTGAAAATGCATTAGAAACGCCCATTGAAAATGGGTTTGTCGCGTAAAAATGTAAATGCGGATGAATGCTGATTAACTGAAACTGTTATCCAACCTGGTGAAAAGGCAATTAATTGCGTAAATGTGTAACACGGTGGAGAAATTAATGGTATTCTGATTGATCGCCCTCGTTCATGGCAGTAGATGTCTCGTTCTTTAAGAGCGGCGTAGGGCATGCAGAGTAGTGGTACGGTTCTATTACTAAGCCAACCTAGCGGAGTTGGAGCTATAAAGCCCTCTCTAACACTCAAGTAGGAAGGCCTGGACCACCTGCTTTACATACCTTCCGAAGCATAGCCAGAAAATTTAGTAAGTGTGGGACTCGAACCAACAACCTTTCGGGTGAAAGGTGGACCACCACTCTACATGTCCAGACATTATCCTTTTATTGTATACAGATCACGTTCCATGACCGGCAAATCAGGGCAGTGACTACCACTTGCAAAAAAGTCGAGGAAAACTTCTCCTGTGAAATTTGATCTGTAATTTTATAAAATGGTTTTCCCACTCCGGCTGTTAATATACCGCACATACGGTACTTATTTCTAGCGGATTCCGAGTTGGTGGCTCCATAATAGGTTTTTGGTTCATCAGACTTAATTAGTTCATGGAGTAGTCAACTAAGGCCTACTAATATGCCGTAGAATAACAGTTATTAATTTTATTTTATTTTTTAGCGTGGAATCTTTCGAGCCTAAATGGGAGAAGAAGCGGAATGACAGTTCGGTAAGTGTTTATATCATAATATTTAAGCCATTTACCATTGTTACCATTAAAATATTATGTGTCCATGTAGCTAAATAGCTGTACTAGTAAAATCTATATTTTTTGTAGTGAAAATTCGCAAAACCCCACTATAACGCATTTATTTGAAAAAAATCACACGTAGGAGACCCGGACACCGGTTTGATGCAATTTTATTCTGCCTTGGCCAATAATACATAAACACAGCTGAATGATGCATAAGTGCCACCCACTACCTATTTTCAAAATTTTTCCCGCTGAGCGAGACCCCGAGCACCCCTCCCCCTCTTGGCGGTTTTGTTAATAAGTCTTCGTTTGTAAAATGTATTTCGCGCCAATTTGTTTATTATTATTTATTACTTAAATTTTCTTCAGCCTTCAACTAGACCCCGGCCAACTTTTCGCTTCAGGCCTCGCGGCCCTAGATACAATATGCCGTTTACCTTTATATTATTGGGTACATGAAATGAAATAAAAAAACATTTTTATATTAGACGAGCTTTAGGCCCGAAGGCCTACTTTACCAGCTAAGCTATTTTGGTTTACAAATTATTATACAAAATAACATTTTTTCCTGTTAAACAAAAACAAAAGTAAAAGAGATAAAATAATAATGCAACAAATCATACACTCATTCAGTCACTCTCACACTAATAATAATTAAAAATAAAAACTTATATTACAAAACTATAAAACTATATAAATATATAAGCCTATGTTCAGGCTAGTAAGAAATGAAACTAGTAGCAGACTAGGTTGCCATGATACGGTGCAGCATCACGAACACCTGTGAGTCACTCTGGCAGTATAATGCACCTATGCCGAGAAACCGTTCGTCTAATTAACATCTGGCCAAGATTTCTCTAACTAGGCTATACACACCGGAAACTAACAGCCTTCTACTACTTCTTTACGTCTAGTAAATTTTTATAATTACACACCTCTATATTACAAAACCCTCGACTAGATTCGTTAAATTTTATATAACTCAGGGCAACCTCTTTCCTGTTCTGCAAGATCGGCCATCGTTTGGCGGCCTGGCAGCTATGTTATTTACTATTATTTTGCCCAACCCTGTCCTGGTATCTCAACACTTCCGTCCAACCTCTGGGGCATGGACTTCACTTAGTTACTTAACACAGTTTCGTTAAAAAAGTAGGTTTGATTTAATTTGATGATTGCCATGCCAAACCTGTATTACAGTATTGACTTGACTTGTATAGCCGAATATAGAATGTTACGGTATCAATTAGTTACTTCCCATGCATTGCCTCTTTCAAATTATGCTGGGGATCATTTAAGGGGGTGTCGGTATTTTAGGCACGAAAAAGGTTCATAATGTAAATTCAACATTATGATATTAATCTGAGGGCACATAATAATAAAAAAAAAAAAATGCCGTGCCACACAGACTGGTAGTGGATCCTCTCCCTTGCCCTCGGATCTATTTGGGTTGTTGAGGTCTGCAACATGGCCGGCGGCCGCATTGTTTCCCTGCCGATGAAGGGTAGTTACCCAATTGGGCTTGGTATATCGAGTAACTATTCGTTAAAATGCCCCAAAAGTATTTCTATGCTATCAGTCCCAAACACAGTGGCATTAACTACCCCCTGACTAGACGTGTTTTTGACGATCTTACCAAATCCTTTTTGCTTTCCTATTTATGTCAGTATAAGGAATGCTTAGTGATGGTCGAAATTTGTATTTCGAGATTTTATGTTTTGAATTACCTTCTAAAAGGGTTTTTTACAAGTTGTCTGTAATTCGATTTGGGGGCCAAACTACTAGATAGAATTTGATGAAATTTGGCACATACGTTCACAAAAATATTGTCCCGGGGAAGTTTTTTAATTTGTTCGATTACTTCATTTAGAGAGGTGTCATACCCCCAAACAGTGACAAAATAATGTTTTCTCAAAAACGGCTTCGACACCGTTCAAAACGGAAGTGAACACATATTTCTTTTAAAGTCACATGTTTTGTAGTAGTTTTTAATGTACTAATATAAACCCCAATAGGTCGCATCCCCCTTGATATTGTAGTTTGGTTCAAGGTGTTAAAAAATAAAAAGGTTCAATTTTCAAGAAAAATTAGGAACCTTTCTATCGATGCTTTTTAACTTCAGATAATGTTTTAGGTGCACAATAGAGTAGTAGTAGTATGGTTGGACACAGTCCCAGGCCACGGTGTGGGCACATAGGACTCCAGTGGACCTCCTGATTATAGTGGATTCCGAACCACTTGGGAAACACAGTGAAGTGACACGATTAGTTCGGAGGTGACCAGGACAAGTCCTACCATGTTTCCCTACCGGCACTGTGCACACGACCAATTTATCTGCAGCTTTGAACCTGCTCTGGTCCGCTGGATTCAACTTGGTATGGCGGCCGGCTGCACAATAGAGTAACAAAACCGAATAGGTTAATTTCCCACGTCAGGTTTCGGTTTTGAAGAAAAAATAATTTTTTATGGTTATTTATTTATGATTTTATGTATAATCCGGGCCCCCAATGCGTTGCATATCACACCATCATTATTCTGTTGTATTATATTATTGATTTGCCTATCCTAGAGTGTACAATTGTTCCATTCACTGTACGATAGGGAAAATCTGTTGGCGGCCGATATTTAGGCGCTTATTCCACCAATGCCAATAGTGATAGTAAACGTAGTATTGACGTGGCAGCAGACATTTTTAGACTGTCTTTAATGTCTGCTACCACGTCAATATTACATTTACTATCACTATTGACGTTGGTGGAATAATCGCCTTAACCATGCGACAATAATTGACCATGGAACTACTGCAGTACCTATACTAATTGATAAATAGGAAAGCACGTACGGGTTTACTCGTACGGGTTTTCCATAATACGCATTGGGCACTGTAAAACATAAGTTATATGTATCTTTGACCTTTCATCTTTAACCTGAAACTATGTACAACATACAATACATTATCTCCAAATGTCCCCCTTTTCCTCCCTTTATCTAGGGTTCACGGGAAACCCCTTATATGTACTCGTGTATCCAAAGCCGTAGCCAGGATTTTTTGTCGGGGGGGGGGGGGGGTTCAGAAATTTCATTGGATATTACATAGTGGTTTTTATTTTTCCTTTCAAAATCCGATTATATCTAGTATCAAACCATTTCATTTCGGGGGAGGGGGAGGGTTTGAACCGCCATTAACCCCCCCCCCCGGGCTACGGCCTTGCGTGTATCCATTGCGTAAAGAGTTTATAGCATATAGCGTAGCTGTAATTTTGAGCTCAGTTACAGTTTAACCCGCCATTGAATATTACACACTACAGTAATATTCCTAGTGTACTGGCTGAACAGTAAATGTCAAAGTTTGTTGGGAATTGATGAAAATTTTAATGGGCATTGCTTTTCTTTATTCTTCATTATCAGTCCATAGTATAAAAGAACCGGTCCGAGTTTACTCGTACATGCTTTCCAATTTATCAACATTAGTAGATAGAGAAAATGAGTAGTTTCATGGTAAATAATTTTCCTATGGTTAAATTTCGGATATCTCAGGGGGGGGGTTGTCCACCTAACGTCACTGGAGGGGAGATAAATTCTAGACAGGTCAGACCAACATATTACCACACAGCAATAATGGCAGGACACGCAATGCATTTGAGCGCGAATTATCTATCATTTTTCAAAGAATAATTTTTTGCACACAACCAAATAGTTTTTTGGGAAAGCAACCTGTCCGGTTTCGTTACTCAATTTAACACCTAAAACATGCCAGAAGGTAGAAATCATCGATAGAAAGGTTTCGCAGAAAAATTATTTTTTAGTCATTTTTCATTAAAATTTAGTTATTTTTATTTTTTTACCCCAGAAGCAAACTATCAAGGGGCAAGCGACCCCCCGAATTTTGTCAACATTAAAGACGACTACAATATATGTGAATTTAAAAGAAATCGTTGGAGCCGTTTTTGAGAAATAATTTTTTTAGACGTTTTTTTTTTAGTTTTTTGAGAATAAAACGCCTCCAAATTGAGTTAGCCCAAAATAAAAAAATGATCCCGAGGTATGATTTTTGTGAACCTACATGCTAAATTTCATCAAAATCGACCGAGTAGTTTGCCCTCAAATCGATGAACAGACAGAGCGACAGACAGACAGACAGAGCTACAGACAGACATTTCGTAAAAACCACTTTTTTGGGTTCCTGGGACCTCAAAACGTGTAAGTCCGTTGAAATCTCGGAATCGAAAATTTGGACCGTCACAAAGCTTTCCTTATACTACGTATTAATTGGAAAGCAATAATATCGCGGAAAAATCCTAACGGTGCCCCTCTGAAACTCTATTACCGAAATTGTATACTTTTTCATGTAATAAAGATTTACTTTACTTTTCTTTATTTCTTTCTCCAGGCCGTTACCGGAAGGCGCAGTTAATATAACCAATTATTGGATAGGCCAATTCTAGGTATAAGTTTAAAAAACCGTCCACAAATTCTTTTTAACTACTTTCAAGTTTCCTGTTTTTCTTCAGGGTGTAATCTACTGACGCCCGGGGGTTTCATTACCGTGGCTGTACTTATTAAGTACATATAGTTGTGAATATCTCTTTCAAGTATGCTACAGTAATGAATTATCTAGTAATTAAGGTGTCATTAAATCAACGTCCTGAAACGAGGTCATTTGATTCCACCCCCAAGACTTCTCCTCTTTCCCGGCAATCCATTTTAGTAGATTCTCGACTAATACCGGAACTTGGTTAAGTCACACGTCTGTTACGTTTTGTCATTGTTAAGCATGCCTCAGCTTGCCTATTGTCGCGTGTAGGTCGTATGGGCTGACATTCAGGACGTATATCATACGGAAACTATACCAATAATGTCAGAAATCGATTGGCAGGGCAGGATCTTTTGTCTATAAAGAACCTATGTCCATAAATAAATAAATAAATAAAAAACCAACAGCAATTACTAATCGATCCTTAGGCGCCCATTCCATTGACCGGCTAGGGTTATTTCCAAAAACAGTGACGTGGTTGCAGACATTCAAGACTTAGGTTGTGTTTCCACCGATCACGCATTGCAGAATGCAAATGACATTGACGGAAATTAGAATTTTTCTTTTTATAGAAATCTATTAAAATGTTTGTACTTAACATATCCCATGACGCCATTTCTTAATTTTAGTTTGTTTGTTTGTGATTTTACTGTATGATCATTGATCAATTTTAACTATGGCATAGAGGAAAATAAACATTTCCGTCAATTCTGCAATGCGATGTCGGTGGAAACGACACCTAAGTCTTGAATGTCTGCTACCACGTCACCGTTTTTGGAAATAGCCCTAGCCGGTCAATGGAATGGGCACCTTATGAACTGCCTAATTATCCTTGAGGGATAACTTTTCAAATGTTTCGTAAACAAAGACTGACCAGACTTATTTTGTCAAAATTAATTAGTATCTCGTTCCATAGTCACAAACCCTGCACTAATTGGGATGTGGTGGTAGCAACATGTCTGGCATGTTTACCCCCACCGATGAAGGGATGTTACCCATTATGGTTGGGTGGACCAGTCAGTAAAATCTTCCTTATATGGGGAGTCCCGAACGCAGCCCTTCCGTTTAATAACCTAGTTCTCAATCTGCTGCACTATTCCTGACCATTTTACTATACCATACCTCAATTTCAATTTTCTATACCAAAATAAACGCTAATCTTGCCTTCAAATCAAGTGAGTCTATGGCGCTTATTCCACCGACGTCAATAGTCAAAATATTGCTGATATTGACGTGGTAGCAGACATTTTTACACTGTCTTTAATGTCTGCTACCACGTCAAACACGTCAATAGTGAACTATTGACGTCGGCGGAATAAGCGCTTATGACAAAAGTCACTGGCTTATACGAACTTTAGCCTACTTATCTACAGGCAGAGATTTGGAAGTATTTTGTTAACAAATGACGAACGAGTTTTATTGAGGAAATTAATTTATAGCTCAGCTGCCACAAAATATGAAAAATGCATAAATAATTCAAGCTTTTGCAATAAATGTACCTTATCTCACCTAAAATGACGCATATTGAAGCCAAAGTGCTGAAGTGCAATTTTCTAAGATTTTGAGATATTTATGAACCTTCCTGAAACCTATCAGTATAACAGTAGCATGCTTAGTCCCTGAATAGAACGCATTATATATCAATGGCAAAGGTACAAGCTCCTTAACTCTATCTGCGTTTATCTCAAAATGAGTTTGACTGCAGTTGCATCGTGATTTTGGTTTCTAGTCAAATTTTTCAAATCAAATGTATTTAATTCTATCTCAAAAGTACAAGATAAAATTAAAAATTCCCGACCCCAAATGTTCCTAAGAATGTGCATGGGGAGGGAACATACCATACTAGACTAAATTATTCAATTCAATAACAATGACACATGTGTGCCACAAATGGATAGCTATGCTATTAAAAAAAGGAGAAGATATATTAATACAAATGGATAAATAGTTAATAAAAAGATTACATGATATATTTTCGGATATTTGGATTTGAGTGAATTGAGTATACCCATAAAATATTATATTTCTAAAATAAAGTACGAAAAGTGATTTTTTGCAGTAGTACTAACTCAGTCAGGGGAATAAATTGTATTTTGAGACAACATAATTGTATTTTTTACGAATTTTTATTCGGGTGATTTTCATTTGAGGCTGCAGGACGAGGAACTCATTATTTAATTAAAAATACTTATTCGCCATTGGCTTATAAAATATTTATAAGCCTCTGCCTTAAATTTACAGGGAACGTGGCTTTTGATTGCACTTGCTACCCGAAATATTGTATTCTAATTGTAAGAAATAATATATCAATAATATTACTCACCATAAATTGAAGAATTTTGACATCTTCACCACTAGCACAGTAACGTTTCTATCTATCAAAAAATCGTAAGAGAAATGAGACTGTAATCTGTTTGTTTGGAAAACAGATCACGTCTAAAATAATTATGCAATTAACAACGATATTAGCGATAAATCGAGCAAGTATGAGTTCAGGTATGCCCGTGTTCCGCTCAATTGACCTGGTATCGGACAAGTGGTGTGGTGTACCTCGATTCGGAAGTCCAAGGTATATAAAACCTCAGGTATCAACAACTGATACAACACAACCACTAAGCTAACTCACAATGAACAGATTGGTAAGTTTTTTGGAATTTGTCAAATTTTGTCTCAGAATAGCCTAAAAAATCCTCTAATGCCTATGTCTACATCATCCACTGTAGGTTAGAACTACTTGTTACTGGTATGACAATCAATAATTAGTTTTTCGGGATTTACTACTTTATTACTTGGGCAAATGAATTTTTACTAAAACTAGTAATATTAGGATTTGAATTAAAATTTTACTGAAGATTTCCTATTGTAAAACTGTATAGTTGTACTGTATGTAGGTTATGAATTGATAAAAAAACACGATACCCAGCAAGCACTTTGCCCGTCTCTGGCCCTTGACCGTGGAACTAAATTTAAAATCAAAACTGTTTAAATTCTTACTATTAAACTACTATAACTTGAATTTTGCCTGATGTAATCAAGCCGATCGTGTCAATTAAATGTTATTTATAAATTATACTTAACAGATAGATATTATTAGGTTTAGTAGCTTGTTAGCCCTACTCATAGTACTAGCCAGGTTTCTTTTAAAGAGAGATAATTTCGCCTGACCTTTATAGTGTTCCTTTCAGTTAAGTTTCCATGCAACTCTCATTTGGGAACAATAGGTCTATGAATCAATTATAAGATAATTCCATAACAATTTGAAGTTTTCCCTCTTCGTATTAGTAGTAATAGGACAAAAACAATAACCTTAAGTACGGTGATCTCTGCAAACAACCTTTGATAAAGCTGAGCTAGTCCGAGTCGATTATGTAATACCTGAACTCAGAACTGGGCCTAGAAGGAAAAAAATACAAAACAAGACGCTGTGTTACAGTTTTCTCTTGCCTGCTCACATCACAGGTAGGCTGACATTATTTATAGGCCCGGTAAATTATTACAACTAGACGTTCGTCTTTCTCGCTAGCTAGGGATTCGTTTGCCATACTAGACTATTGCCCTTTTCGCCACAGACCGTGACCAGACCATAAAACTCACATAATAGTCCACCATCTGACCTACAAGTCTTTTCTTCTGTTAGGCTAATGGGTTCTTCACTGAATAGCCTCAAAGATGTTGCTTCTATTATTTACAGACACGTATTGCCGCCCTGGTATGTCTGGTCACTGCCACCGTCTGCGCCGATGACGTTCAGAAGAACAAGCGCAGTTTGGTTGGTGGTATCGGAACGCTAGGGGGCTACGGAGCCATTGGAGGGCTCGGACTCGCATCACACTCGCTAGGAGGGGCATACGCCTCCGGATATTCCTACGGCTCTGGACTCGGACTCGGGGGCTACGGCGGCTACGGTTTGGGCTCATACGGGCTTGGAGGACTTGGCATTGGTGGAATTGGCGGAATCGCAGCTCCCGTCGGCATCGCTTCACCTATCGGCGCCCTCGGCTACGGCGGACTTGCTGCCCATGGTGCTGCCACCCCCATTGCTGCCCACCAGCACGTGACCATCACCAAGAAATATGCAGTGCCCGTGCCCAAACCATACGGGGTCACAGTCCATAGGGATATTCCGGTGCCTCATGAAGTACCTGTACCTTACCACGTCGCCAAACCTTACCCGGTTGGCGTGCCCGTTCCTCACGCTGTTGCTGTCGATAAGCCAGTGCCCGTGCCTGTGGAACACGCAGTTCCTGTACCTTACGCCGTTAAGGTCCCCCACTACGTCGACGCTCCTTACAAGGTTGGAGTGCCCCATCCCGTCGCTGTTCCTTTTTCTAAACCATTCGCCGTGCCAGTCCACCAGCCGGTCGCCGTCGCCCACCCAGTGCCAGTAGTTGTAAAGCAACCTATTGCTGTCGGGGTTCACGCTGCCCCAGCTTATGGTCATGGATGGTAAATGTTTGCTCAAACTTTTGAGGATTTTACCATTTTCAGCCTGTCTGTGATTTTTCCTACAAGTGCTGGGGTGGGCACACACAATCCGCCTATGGCTTGTCCTAGTCCTATTTCCAATACCTGCAACATTGTTATGTAGTGTGTAGGTATTGTCGTTGAAACAAATTTCGTGGTGATGCGAGTTGTTTTTTATTGTTTTGTTGTGTAAAATAAAAATTGAAAAATTTACATTTTGTTTTTATATACTAATTTTAATACTAGTAGTAGTAGTGTTCGTCGGGTTAATAACGACTTAGGCCTCATATTTGGGCCCATAGAGCGACTCCGACTTGACTGTCCTATGCCAGCCCATAGGACAGTGGACCTCCTGATTATAGTGGATTCCGAACCACTTGGGAAACACAGTGAAGTCACACGATTAGTTCGGAGGTGACCAGGACAAGTCCTACCATGTTTCCCTACCGGCACTGTGCACACGACCAAGTGATCTGCAGCTTTGAACCTGCTCTGGTCAGCTCTGGTTCTACTTGGTATGGCGGCCGGCTAATTTTAATACTATACATAGGTACCAGTTAAAGGTAATTATAATACACTAAGGGTAGATGGTAGATGGCACCAAGACAAAAGGATAAACTGGCCCAGAGTTTAAATAACTCGCGTTTAAACACAAAGCAGACGATTTTCAGATTTTAAATTGTTTAGCCGGGAAACATCAAAAGTTTCACCTTCAGTCTAGCATATGCAACAATGAACAGTGATTGTCTGTAGCTGTGGGAGAGATTTCAAAATATTTTCTAAACTATGAATGGTCATGTATATGTTTGACGATATTAATAAATTTCTTGTTCCATAGCCGCAAAGACATGAAAGTGGTCAGATAAAAAATTCATAAAAATGCAGTCTTTCTCATAAGCGGCCTATTTTCCCAACTGGTTTCCAACTATGCTATAAAATCTGTTTAATACACATTATCGGGATTTTCTGAAGTATTAATATTTCAAATTTCTAGTGAATGCTTGTGTTTTTATGAGTCCCACACTGACTACATTTTCTGGCCATGCTTCGGATGGCATGTAAAGCAGACGTTCCCGGGCCTTCCTAGTTGAGTGTAATAAGAGAGGGCTTTATAGCCCTAACTCCGCTAGGTTGGCTTAGTAATAGAACAAAAAAGTCTATATTTATTTATTTATTTTATTTAAAAACTTAGAGTTTTAGAAAAACTTGTTAAACCATTAGTAAAACCCAAATAATAGTTAACTAAACGTTTTTGTTTAATAGACATTCTATTTTCACGCGACGGCAAAGAGATAAATGGAGTTTTGAAGTATCGCTTGAGAGGCATTCCTATAAATTCCTAAAAAGTTGTACCGACAGTCATGTACGGCAGGTAACAGAAAAGCCAATAAAAATGTATTGTTACTAGTTTCATTAATGGCACCATATCCGAATAACTCACAAAACTGCGTTCGGTTTAGATAATCTATTTAACACTTGAAACATACGATTACCTGAAGTTAGAGAGGAGAGGGAAAGAAAATAGAAGAACAGTGGTCTCGAGATATGATTTTTGTGAACTTACATGACCGATTTCATAAAAAACTACCGAGCAGTTTTCCCACAAATCGACGAGCCGGCAGGCCGACATACAGACAGACATTTGGTAAAAAAAAAAAAAACACTTTTTTGTGTTCCTACGACCTCAATACGTAAACATCCATTGAAATAGTAAATTGGAGTAGCAAATTTCGGCCATCACAAAGCTTTCTTTAAACGAACGTATAAAGGGTTGGATCTGACATCATTTGCCTATAGGATCCTTAAGAAGACTGGGTCTGTAAGGCATTTACTATAGATGTAAGCTTTACTTATTGGCAGCTCGACAAATTTAATTAATAGAAGATGCCTTCCACCCTCAGTCTTCTAAACGATCCTTTGAAGCAAAAGACCTGACATCTGGTCTTTCACTGTAGCCTAGGTATGCTGTTTATGATCAATCTGCGTATCCAACAAGAGCAAGAAATATATTACTGCATAATTAATTTTTTTTTTTACAAATTTAATTCAATGTTCAAGCTAATGTCGATGAAATGTACAGTACTAGGTATCAAGTATTGATAAAAAACGAATCAATGCCACTCGGAATCGATAGCCAGGGAATCGATTCCAAATACTCACTAATCGACTGGAATTACTTGAATAGTATAGGATGTTCTACAGTGTTGTGGACTAATGCCCTTCACACTGTACGGAGAGTATGCTTCACGACATTTATTTGTTGCCACCGTACATCTTCGATCAAATTTCACACAACTGCATAACTACAAATTTGCAGAACTTGGCGTGTTAATAGCCATTTAAAGTCTTCCCGTCTGCAGGCTGATAAGATAAAGAACCGGTTCGAGTTTACTCGAACATGCTTTCCAATTTATCAAGTAGTAGCAAGAGAAAATCAGTAATTTCATGGTAAATAATTTTCTTATAGTTAAATTTCCGATATTTCGGGGGGGGGGGGGGTGGTCCACCTGACGTCAATAGAGGTGAGGTAAATTCTAGATAGGTCAGACCAACAAATTACCACACAGCAATAATGGCAGGGCACGCAATGCATTTGACCGTGAATTTTCTATCATTTTTTCAAAAACATTTTTTTTTGCACAAAACCAAATAGTTTTTTGGGAAAGCAATCTGTCCGGTTTCGTTACTCAATTTAACACCTAAAACATGCCTGAAGTAGAAATCATCGATAGAAAGGTTTCACAGAAAAATTATTTTTTAATCATTTTTCATGAAAATTATTATTTTTATATTTTTATATTTTTACCCCCAGAAGCAAACTATCAAGGGCCAAGCATTTTGTCAACAATAATAACGACTACAATATATGTGAATTTAAAAGAAATCTTTGGAGCCGTTTTGGATAAATAATTTTTTAGACGTTTTTTGAAAATATAGCCCCCCCAAATTGAGATAGCCCATAATAAAAAAATGGTCCCGAGGTATGATTTTTGTGAACCTACATGCCGAATTTCATCAAAATCGACTGAGTACTTTGCCCGGAAATCGAGAAACAGACAGACAGAGCGACAGACAGACATTTCGTAAAAACCACTTTTTTGGGTTCCTGGGACCTCAAAACGTGTAAATCCGTTGAAATCTCGGAATTGAAAATTTCGACCATCACAAAGCTTTCCTTATACTACGTATAAATTGGAAAGCAATAAATATCCCACTACATGTGAGAGACGCCATGCTTCCTTCACTCCGTTGGTTCTTTCAATTGATGACTTGATGGCTCCTCAAACTAACATTTTCGTCAAACACTTGACTGAAAGGCTTAGTGTGAAATGGGAGGTGTAGAGTAATTGGTTGGCTTAGAGCTGTAATTATTATAGCTTGCCTTAGAGCTGCAAGTATGTGCATATGGGGTATCCACTATAGGTTTATGAATATGGGATTCGGGGTTGGTACAGGATTGCTTTTAGTCTACGTCTTTGTAGGCTGGCTTTGTTGTCGTTTTGCTGTTTTTCTGGTACTTTTGACTTCTTGTAACCACTAATTTTTATGCTTAACTTTAAAGTACGAATGAAGCCTACTTAACTGGTTAGAAGAATGCGTCCAACTTCAGTTGGGAAAGATAATTTCACCTATAATGAAAAATTCCTCCTAACTCAGGCTGATTCGATGCATTAAAATGTAGATAGTCTGAATTCAATGACTTTAACCATCCGAGGGTGATGTTGGGCCGGTTCAGTTTTTGATTGGGTGATTATTTACAAATTAAAAAATGAACCAATGTCTGTTTATGTTTGGCTGTGTTTGATTTGTGTCTGGGTGTAATTATAATAATTATTAAAAATAGGCAGCTATAAACAGATCAATGGATTAACATCTTGACTCTACTATCGATATCATGACGTGGTCAGTTTGATCATTTTTGGGGAGACGAAACCCAGATAATTTTCTCTTGTAGTAAGCTTATGCATATAAGTTTCATCTTAAACGGAGTGTAAGATAAGGAGTTCCCTATGAATTAGAATAAGAAACCTCCGGGCGGGAAGTTATGAAAGTTATGGAAAACTATAGGCTATACTTATCAAAAATTTAAAGGTTTAAGCTTTTTGTGACTTTCTTTACAAGTTAAAAATACAGGTAACCCCAAAATTCATTCAAAATCTTAAATGCTGTTAAAAAGTTCAAGTAATAATGTATGTCTGAGTCAATTTTGTTTTTATTAATTTTTAAAGAGGACACTTAGGGTATTTTCTTTGAAAAGAATAACATTGCCAAGCTGTGAACCATGGGACTGCTAACGTAGGAGCAACCGGGAGTTGAAATTTTAAACTTTAGAGATTGCTTTAAAGAAAAACATCCTTTGGTGACAAATCCTGACTGCCTTGGGGCCAATTTAAGTAATTTTGCCCGAAATTTGCTGAAGACGTACTGGCCTTCGAGGTATCTGAGGTAAAACTTTGTGACCCAAATCTGTTCAAACCATTAATGGCTGGGTAAATATATAAATTATTTTGGAACATATCAATGTATCGCTCTGAATTTACATTTTCACACTTGCAATTTTATTGCTTCAGAAAACGCCGAATAAGTGCTTCAAATCGATTTATGTAATAGTACAATAGTAAAGCAGTAGTGGAAGTAGACAGTTTTTGGAGAAAGCTTGTATTTTCTATGAATTTTTCATCTTTTATATGTTTGCAATTGTGGGATGAAAAATTAATTAGTTTCGTCAAAAATACACAGCCATTTCTTATTTAGGCCTACGAAACATTTTGAAATCTATCACTTGAAATGATACCGGACCAAAACTTTTCAATAGAAAATTATTGCGAAGTGTCAGATTTTCTACGTATCTTGAAATAGAACGCCATTTTGCAGCTGCTGTCACCCCCATTTCACCAGAACCGGATGCGGTTTGAAATTTTACCTCCGCAGTTCCCCTTTACAGATGTACGTTTTTATCTTTTTCCACTGTTGGTATTTGCATACCTCCAATTAGCCGTCGGATTGCATTTCTATAGGCTACTGTATCGGTTTTGACTTATTTCAGTTACTAGATAGGTACTAAAATAAGTAAAATAATATTCTAATTATTGAGCTATCTTATCAATTGCCTAGAAATGTTTTAAATACACTGATTCACTTAAATAACACTGAACTACAATTCAACTCAATCGGTACAAATTTTAATTTCATATCATCGTTTTAGGTTTCCCTTTGTTTACTATTCTCCACATAAGAACGGATGCAAAATAAGGACCCAGTTATGATCTGGTCCTTTGAAATTAAATGCTTGCCATAAAGAATTGGCTTTTATTAGAAACAAAATGGAAAAAATACCTAACCTGACGGTATACGATAAGATAAAAACAACGATTAAATGTGGAAAAACAATTTAATATTTGTTCTTAATATCTAAAAACTAAAGACTAGTGTACAGTGACATTTGAACGGTACAATAAGCCACGACAAGGTACCCGTTCGACAACAAAGATGAGGATGAAGGAGGAATGATGAGAGTGACATGAAGCAATACAGTCTATGTCGCTGCCTTGGCATTGCGACGAATGGCAGGTACTCCTATTTACAGATTATTATCAATAAATCACAGCTAACGTAGACAGACCCAGCTGCTTACCAGTACTTGTTATAAGACCCAGCATTGCTAAGAAGACCAGCGGAGCCCAGGGAGATTGGTTGGGAAGCCGCACCAATGATGGGAGATCCATAAGAACCATGACCCGAGGAAAGGATACCAGAGTGCCCACCGAGGATGGCGGGGCTGGAAGCAAGGAGACCAGCAGAGTGCCCGCCGAGGATGGCGGAGCTGGAAGCAAGGAGACCAGCAGAGTGCCCACCGAGGATGGCGGGGCTGGAAGCAAGGAGACCAGAAGAGTGCCCACCGAGGATGGCAGAGCTGGAAGCAAGGAGACCAGAGTGTCCACCAATGATGGCGGGACTGGATGAAAGAATGCCTGCATTACCAGCAAGAAGTGCGTTAGATCCCAGAAGGGCGGGTTGAGCTGCAAGGAGAGACGATTGGCCAAGGAGACCGCTAGAAAGGATCCCAGATTGAGCAGAAAGAATGCCTCCAGAAATACCGGCGTTAATTACCTGGGGTGGAGCATGAAGAACGGGACCTGGAGTCCTTACTACGTAGGGTTGAGCTACGGGAACAGCGACGGGACGAGGCACTGGCACTGGGACGGGATGGGGGACTGGAACTTGGACGTTGTGTTCGACTGGAACCGGGATTCTTACCGGGACCGGGACTGGATAGGGCTGATCAACTTTTACGGGGTATGGCCGGTCAACCGGGACAGCGACTGGGTGAGGTACGTTAACGGGATAAGGTTTGGGTACGGGAACAGCGACTGGGTGGGGTACGGGGACCGGGATGTCTTTATGAACCGGGACATTGTATGGTTGGGGAACAGAAACTGCGTATTTGCGGTTGATGTGCGTGTGACGGTGTTCAGCAATTTGAACAGGCGCGGAGGCGACAGCTGCAGATCCGATGGTGCCGACACTACCAGCAATGCCAGCAGTGGCAATACCAGATGAGAGCAAACCAGAGGAGAGTCCACTGGTAGCCAGACCCGACGAAATAATTCCTGACGATAGGCCACTGGTGGCAAGGCCTGCAGTTCCGATTCCCAGTCCAGACCCCAGAAGACTCTGCGTTCCCAATGCTAGGCTGGAAGCTCCAAGACCGTAGGCGGGAAGACCATAGCTTCCAGCACCCAAGCTGCTGATTCCATGTCCATTGCCAGCAAGACCATAGCTTCCAACTCCCAAGCCGCCGAGTCCTAGCCCGTTGCCAGCTAGTCCGATGTTTTCGCCGACCCACCGCTTGTCTTTCTTCTTGTCGGGCTTCTCATCCTTGGCAATCGTGGAGATTACCAGGAGAGCAAAGATGACAACTTGTACCTTGAAATATGAAAAGAAATATTTAATTATTGTTCTTAAACTTCGTACAGCCGAATGTTTTTCAATGGGTACACAATATTTCTTTCTATTTCTTCATAAGTTTGAACTTAGTAAACTTGGTTCTTTTGTTTGCTATTTGAGATGTTTATTATACTATCAATACCGATACTATTCTTAACGAAAAAAATGTCATGTATATTGTAGCCTATATTAATTTTTGCGCCAGGAACTCATGAAAGAGTCCCCGGTACACCCAACCAACGTTTCACAATCTGATTAGTGGCTTCAAAATGCACAGAGGACAAGAAAATAACCGTGGTAATTTTTATTTATTGTATATAGAAGGAAAGCGGAAGCAGTTATGGTAAGAATACGTCATAATTCAAGAAGAAATCTCTGAACTATGGCTACTGAAAACCTAGAGTAGAATATCAAATATATCTTGATGGACACTATACCGACTGGCTATATAATCCGGATCACCCACCATCAAAACAACTTTTTAAACTTTCCCAAATAGCTTTACAAGACAGGTGCGGTGTCCCCCCTGCCAACCCAGACCTGATGGGTAACTCGAACCGTGTTGCGAATTGGAATGCGGATAAGACTGAATTTTATGTTATCATAGGATTTACCATCTTCGTTTCAGTGAGAGAGCGGTTGTTTCTTTTTTAAGAGAGAGTCGGCGATATATAATTTATAAAAGACTTCCGCAATTCCATAATATATCCAGAAATTTTTCTGATTTGCTTTCTTTAGATACCTCTTAGCAGTAAGAAAAAAATAGTATTGCAAGAGAAGTAGCCTAGCCTATGCAGCATATCCAGTGAATATTGTATTACCGGATGTACGCTAACAATATTTTAGAATGGGAGAAAGCTGCAAAAAAAATGTCAGGAGGTATTCCTGCAGTATACTTTTAGGGCTGCCGATTTCTTCCTTTGCCATTGCGTTAGTAGCTGACACCTCTCTCGTAAGAAAATTCTTTGGCCTACGTTCGATTTATAAGCTTTTTTTCTAAAAATTGCTGCTGTTCACAAATGGTTCAGTCCAGCGAGAACATCCAAGTTATTATGGAGGAAGTGCCGCGGTTTAACTAATGGACATCTTTCGTATGGAAATTCATATGAAAATGACATCGAACTCCTATGTTTTGATTGGTTGGGCCCTTGATTTGAATGATCTGCTTGGTTGAGAGCAAGCATTTTTCTATTCGAAAGTTGTCCATTCAAAGTCAATTTTTGAGCTTTTCTTGCATACTTCACTAGACTGGAACGTCTTTGAGAAGGTGTCTCAAAGTTGTCGAAATTAAAACTACAGTCTAAAATAGTTGAAATGTTTGACTCCAAATTCATTGCAATTGTAAAATGTGAAACTTACCGTTCTACTCATGATGATGTGTTTAAGACAAGAGGATGTCACCAAATGTGACCTGACCGAGAGGGTTTGACCAATTTATATGAAGAGACCCTCTACATGGAACCCGAGCAGCGTCGGTCAACTGGTTAGGTCACTTTTTATTGTTGTACCATCCGGGGGTATTGGCTGGCCATCCGATCTGCCCACCTTTATGCAACTCTATTGGGTGGGTGTGGTGGTCCTGAGTCATTAGTGTCTCGGGTGCCCCTCCGAAAATCACTCAGTTGTAAGGTAGGTACCAAACAACCAGGCTGAAAAACATTTGACTGTGTAAAAAAGGAAAGTCTAGGAAAAACAATAGGAAATGACTTGATAAGGATGGACCAAATTTTTTGACCTACTGTTCGTAAAAATGTTGTTTGTCATTTTTCTGAGAAGATCGAGATACTTTTTTGTTCCCTAGCTACCTTTGTAGAGCCGCATTTGTACTGTCTAACTGTACCTGTAGGCTACTGTAGCTCATTTAAAATTCTACTGGAGATGTGGTTACTTAAGAAGCAATACGTTTTTTTACTAAGTAGATTTTCAGTGAAATATCAATCATAAACAAAAAATAACAAAAACGTTTTTCTAAAACTCTAAGTTTTTGTTATTTTTTGTTTATTAAAATGAAATACCACGAAGTCACGAGTAATCTAATTATTTAAAATATCAATCAATTCGAGTCAAAGATATTTTTGTTGTTGAAAAGAGTAGAAGAATTAATCCTATACTTACAGCACCAACACTTTTTAACCACAGGTTTTGAAGGCGTGCAAAACGCTAGGTTCGGTTAGTTCCATTACTTTAAAAACTGTGGCCAAACGATGTTAATGCTATACATTTTAGTATTATATGGTATATATAACAGTGACATTAAATTAACTTTGGTTGAAGAGGTAACCTCCTCGTTATAACCGAAATTAGAGGATATGGAAAAAACTGGGCTTGGCATTTACTGGGCTTGTCGGGGCTTGTGGTCCAGCGGTTAAGACGACGCCCCGGTTAGGCGTAGATCGTGGGTTCGAAGCCCGCCAAGCCCAGTTTTTTTCCATATCCTCTAATTTCGATGTTAATGCTGGCTACATACAATGCATAATAGTGTAGAGGAGCATTTCTTCTACTTTATCTCATTTATGGCTCTATGGTCGCAATCTTTCGAATGGTTTGCAGCAAAACTTTCCATCTTCTTCTCTGTCCTGGACCCATCTCTTTTGTTCCAAGTAGTCTCATATCTTGCTTGAGGTTTTTCGCGCATGTCTCCTTAGGTGGGCATTGGTGTTAAGGTGTTTCTCATGTCGCATCAGGTGCCCCATTTTTGATACTTCATGGGATATTTGTCTTTGTACAAAAAACGTCTAGTGGGGTGTCCGATTTTCTCTTACAATGTTCCCGTTCATGCAATGAGATTCAACGCAAAGTCTAATATTGAAGAAGTTTTTGACTACGTATGTATCAAAATGTAGAGAGACATTTCTTTTCCAGTTTCTACTCTCATGTATGATGTCCTATTTAATAAGCAATCGGCTTTGTTCAAAGAATATCTCATATTATACTTATACTTGAAATACGTACAACATTATAGACAAACATTTTTATGTACCGTACGTCTCTGGTTAAAGTGCTGATTAAGGAATTATGCCAGTTAATTGCGCATTCCGGTTCCCGGGCCCTGAAATTAATGATTTAATACATTAGAAGATACGTTTAATACATTAGAAATATTTTGGTTGAGGTTCACGATCGGAATAGTACCCACATCCGAAACGTTGCCCCCTTCCCCTGACTCCGCTCTAATTGTTCGAGAACTGAGAGGCGCCTGCTTCTAATGACCACTAACACGGCATGAAATGTAAGTTCAACTAACCCGTTGTTTAAAAACAAATTTGGAAACTGTTCTTAGAGGAGATGGATCCCCTTAGCCCGAGAACCTTCTTTTCTCAGTGCAAGATGCCAGACAGTATGTAGGGGCTTCCGTATTATTGTAATATAAAAACTGGCACCACGTTGTGTAATTCCTTTATAAATAAAGGCCTACTTTTCCGATTGTTATCCAATACAATTCCATCCAGATCATCTTCATTGCATTTCGCACCTAAAAAATGGCGCCGAATATGGCAACTAACATCTCGAGTAGGTTTCCAGTTTATATTCCTTATATCATTCATTTGTCACACCAATTTGAAATATGTCGGAGAATTTCGTAACTAATGTTGTTTACGTCAAATTTCGACGGATAATCCCATTTCACGTTCCATGATCCAGTTCATTTCCCTATATGGATTTTACCATTTTGGAATTTGTCCAAGCAGTTAGGGAAAAGTGTGTATCAACAGGTATCTGTATATATCTTACTGTATATAATTCGGACTTCATTAACACCTATAGTGCAATACTATCCTAAATGCAGTAATTTCAATTTGGTTTCGTATTGCAGCATTTACATTTAAAAAAAAAATGGTTGCTGCATCTAACCACATGATTGGTCTGCACAAACGAATTGCCGGAATTTAAGCTAACACTATTAGGCTAAATCAAATCTAATATTTAGCCGCTTTAACAGAAATTATCATATAAGTTTGGTGGAATCATGAGAACACTCTTCTATAGTCACCCTATGATCAAACTATGCGACAGCGTAATTTCTGTTTCAAATTTTTTTTGGACAGAAATTAGCTACTGTCAATCGTGTTTAATTTTCGCTGCTGGTGAGTTGCTTCCTATATAAAAATTAATATGTTAATTTTATAATTCGGTTTTATAGCTGGAAATAAAGTGAAAAAGAATCAAATAGGCCCATTGGATTAGAGGTAATTTTTTTTTTAATTTCTGAAGGAAAAAAAAATTAGTGTTGTATTGCACTATGATATATAAATGTAAGACAATCGAAGGGGAAAGGGGGAAAGTAAAAAATCACCCGAAAAATCGATCTAAGAGCTTTCAAAAATGTCACTTTAAGTTTAAGAAATGTTCCTCATGTTTTTATACATTATATGTGCCTGCATCCAACTTCGTTTGTAAAAAAATAAATGGACAATGAATGTTTCGGAAAGAAAGAGTTCAAAAACTCAAGGGCCACATATCGGAAGTCAGAATTTAGAGTATTTGTTCTATTGGATGATAACTACATTTTGATAGCTACAATATTTTATATATTTATTTATCCATGGTAGACTGTTTAATACATAGCACTACACGGAATATTTTAGTATTGCGGCTGTAATTATTCCGTTGAACTGATAGAGAGGATAGAGACTATCCAAATTATCAAATTCATGAAGCAAATGGTCATACCAAGATGAATCCACCAGAGCAGATCCTGTTCAAAACTGCAGCAAACTTGATAGTGTGCACAGCGTTGGCAGGGGAACATGGTGGGACATGATAAAGCGCTGAGACTACCAGTGGGCCTTGGCGCCTACTATGCTGTTTTGAATTAACTTATTCATCGGATTAAAAATAATCGCCATAGTTTGCCCGCAGTGGGTCCAAGTGTGTGTTGAGTCCTAGTCACCTCCGAGTTAATCGAGGGATGTTTACTATATGTTCCCCAAGTAGTTCGGAATCCACTGTAATCACTAATCAGGAGGTCCACCCTGTCCATCAACTCCTCTTCTCCCTGAGGTGGAGTCTGCTCCTAGTGGGCCTCAAGTAAGTTAAATAATACGGTTTATTAAACAGCTCTACTACTCTACTTGGCTAGACCAAATCCTTATTGCTTTCGTTTAAAATAAAATACTTGAACTAACAGATTTTGGTGTGATTCAGGAGTGGCCAATATTTACCGTCAACTTCCCCATTACCCGTGCAGTGGCAGAAGTTTTGACTTTTATTGAAAAATCCTAAAATTACGACCAGCTATACTGTAGGTATACATACACGAGCAATTGAGCAATAATAATAATAATAATGGCAGACTGTACTACAAAGCCAGCGCTCAATGGGCCGTTGTCAACTGTCGGTAAATTGCATTATTCTGTTATGTTGCAGGCCGATCGTGTAGGTATAATGGAGCGGTGCAAATGCAATATCATTGCAGCTCTAGATATTATTAATGACGCCGCCATGTGTTGCAATGCTAGTCCCTCATTTGTATTGACTACAGAATAATACTATATTATTTGTTTGACATTTCTGGTATTGAAATCCGAAGAGTAATAATGAAGTAGATTGAATTATTCCTCCTATTTTATTGTATTGCAATCAATAATACAATTATTTAAACTAGGCCATCAACAAGTATTACTACATTCTGTCTGGTGAAGAATTTAAAAAAAAAATGAAACAGTGGGTTCATTTCATTACAAGCGTTCGTGAAATAATGTGATTCGTTGCTTTCATTTCCTGATTTGATAATTGAAAAGAAGAATCCAGGCTAATAGTAAGTAAGTAAGTAAAAATGTATTCCTCCAAAAAATTACAGAATGAAGATTAATTTATATACACGTACAATTTTCAAGGCAACGAGAATACAGCATATGTATGACTATGACTGGTTGATAGGCCATCCACCCTGTGCAATGAGTAACTCGTGTCTGCACTGATGGATGGCGTAATAAGGTGAACTTTCAAACGTTTCGTCAACAACTGTGGTTGACAACTTCAGTGGAACTACGTAGACTTCAAAGATTGTATCTTGGAGACTTAATTCTGTTCCCACTATCGCTTGAAAAGTCTCTGTAATGATTACTGAAATTAATTAACTTTATAAGGAATAAGGAATTCTTTGCCGATACTATCCAAGTATTGGTGGCATTCGTTATTACTACTACTAAGCTACTTTCGTATCTGAGGAAGCAGTAGAATCCGGGATGATAAGCTGTGGTCGTTCTGAAAGCGTACTTCCAAATGTTTCGTCAACATCTGCTGTCAACATCTTCAGTGGAACTGCGTAGACTTCCAAGAATGTATCTCGGAGGCTCAGCAGCAACTCCAGTTGGTTTCAGAACAACCACGGCCTATCATCCCATTCTACTGCTTCGCCACGTACCTCTGGCCGTGAAATCCGCTGTAATTATACTTTCATATCGACCATGGTCCATTAGCCCGGATTATGTTGTTCCATTATCTCCAGCCGTAAAACCTTTGTAACTGTAGAGATCAGTAAACTGTACTTTGGTCTGGAATCTGGGTCTGGACTATGAAACTGAAGTTCGATGTTCGAAACTCGATTTAGGGGCTTTTTTTTCTACCGGGCCTTGGGTCTCCTCAATCCCAATGTGTGCCTAACTTTCATTGGAGGAGGAATAACGGGGGTGCCGGGCATATTGCCGATCACAACTTGCGAAATAGATCAGTGGTCGAGAGAGAAGAATGAGGATTCTGTACCAGCCCTCAGTATGTTACCACATTTTGACGTGGCAGCGTCTAATAAATCGATGAGCGCTGGCTGGAACACTGGGTGCATGCACGAAATATTTATTTATATTTAATTTTTTTGTTTTGTTTTGACGTTGTCACGTTAAACTATCGTCCGTAAACCTACTTTACAGACAACTAATTTTTTATTTATTTATGTCTTTGACCTGACAATCATGCAAGAGGTTATGGATGATGATGGTAAGTGCCCCAATATTGTATGTTATCGTATAACAACAATTAGAGATACAGGGTACCTATTTCACTTTGTAGATAGCCTGTAGAGGCAGGAGAATTTGAGAAAGGGAAAAATGGAAAGAAAAGGAATTCAAACCTGAGTCTCGTTTCTGTCAATTTTTGCATGCCTTCCTTTCTATAACGGTAAGCGTCGTTTTAATTGGATAAATGTAAACTTAAATATAAACTTTAATTACTGGATTTCATCTTCCCTTTGAAAGCTTCCAGTATATCCAGGTGCGTCTCAACTTTTCGGTTTAGACGCGTATAAGGCGTAGTAAATTCGAATCCTTTCAGCTTCCCGCTCTTTCAACTCTTTCTTTACCTACTTCTTTTCTATTCCCCTTTCAATTCAAAGCAGATGTTTCTCTCCCACACGCATAGCGGCAGATTTATCTTCTCGTTGCCCGGGACTTTTGCTTCGCGTCCGCCTCCTCCCCCTCTTTTGCTGGTCATGGGATCCTAGGTAAACTATAACAGTAATACAAAAGTTTGGCATGGTTAGAGGAGGTCTAGGTTTTTGGTCAGGGTGGGCAAACTAGGGAGGTTTACGCCGGGAAACATTTTGGAAAATATTTGCGCAAAGTAGTAGTAGTGGCACTCGTACCTTATAAGTCAGGTTCGCGAAAATATCATGAAACAGTTTTAAATTTACGGTAAATGAAGGATATTTGAAAATTCCGAGATGTCACCTATGCACCCCCTAAACCCCCCTTCTCGACCCCGCGAAAAGTTATTTAATGCTATCAAAAGATAGTTTTGAAAACTTTATTGTCAATATATTTTAGCGCATTTTGAAATTCCTCATAATAACCGAGATAAATGAGGAGTCCGGGTGGTCGGTTTGAACGGGAGGTAATTTTGGGCTTTGGGGTGAAAAAGTTATTATGAAATTTTCCAGAAGTAGAACATTGGTCGCCGTCTCAATAGGTAGATGAAATCTCCTAAAAAGTGGCTTGCCTTTCCGGGCGTCACCTAGTTTTTTCTCAGAGTAGATTGCTGAAGTTTCAAACCTGATTGTGACGCATCTATAATTGATACCTAATTCAAAAAGGTAACTACAGTCCCAGGTGTAAATGTCAGTAGGACCGCTTTCTCTGCGGGCATTATGGCTGCCCATCTGATTATGTTGACGGGTAGGGCAGTTCCCAAACGCCATTGCGTATCCCATTGTAATGACCCTTCCCAAGTAATAGACTGGTTTGGCAAACGATCGAATCAGCCCATATTCATATTTCATGTCAACATGTGTTACCGCTAAAGGGTTCCGGCAAATAATTTATAGCTTTTATTCATTGGCTTAAGAGTGTCAATCAATTTTGAATGATGGTTTTTATGATTTGGCTCCTGTCTATAAAATCCGTAAGCTTAAGCATAAGATTTCTATTCGGGCACAGGTTTCTACGGGCTATTATTGCATATTACATTCATAATTATTAGGCACAATTTTGGTTAAGAAAGGGCTATTGTAAGCTAATTACGTGGTGTTTAACAATATAATTTAATAATTCATGTGTATAGGCGGCGGGATGCATTAAATGCATACCAAATTTTGGTCTGTTAAGGCATGATTTGGACACAGATATTCTGTTTTAAAATGTCATGAAACCTAAATAAAATTTAACTATTTTTATTCTATTTTTAATTTATTATACCACTCTGTACTCTACTAATTTCGGAGAATAGATTTCATATAGTACAAAAACATGAAATTTATCTAAATAACTAAAAATAAATATAGTAAATAACTTATCATGATTGAGTAGAATCTGAAACAGTCCGAGTTCAAGTCCTGCAATGACATTTAAAGTTTAAAGTTGATATAGTTTTATGTAATTAGGCCCTAGGTAGTTTGCAGACCTGTTCTGTTAGATAGGTATGTAGCTGTGCTAACCTATCTAACATGAATGAATAAATAAGGATTTTTAATTGTTCCTATCACTAAGCCAACCTGGGCTGTAAAGCCCTCTCTTACACTCTACTAGGAAGGCCCGGGACCGCCTGCTTTACATGCCCTCCGAAGCATGGCCAGAAAATGTAGCCAGTGTGGGAACAATCTTTCGGGGTGAAAGTCGGAGTCCGTACCACTACGCTACATGTCCTTACACTACAATATGAATATTGTCGATAAGCATCATATAGAGAATCAAGGCAAACCAGGCTAAGGCTGACAAATTGGTGTAATTGATAATACGATGTCGCGGATAGGCAGAGATAATTTTTTTCTTTCTTAAAACCTTGCTTGGATTCGATTTTTATTTACTCAATTTAGGGCCTAAAACATACCTTAAGTTAGAAACCATCGATTCTATTGGTTCATCAGAAAAAATGAAAAAAACACCCATAGACATGCCGCGTTTCATTCAATTCTATACAGTAGTTGCAGGCTGACAGACCTATAGACATTTCGTAAAAACCACTTTTTGGTGTTCCTGGGACCTCAAAGCATCAAATCTCGAAATCGGAAATTTCGTTTGTCACAGAGCTTTCCTCATACTATCATATAAATAGTAAATCAATAACGTCCAAAAAATCGATGGGGTCGTTGGCATTGGACAAAGCACCATAAGTAGGCCTAAGTCTATAAAAACACCCTTCAGAACGTTATTATAGCAGGTAATTGGTGTCTCTATACCATTACGATACGATCGTCTACACAATATACAACTGGACCTAGTACCATACGGTTGTGTTGTATTGTAAACTTTCGTAAAATGGACACAGGCTGAAATTTTCCCGTTGTTAATCTTCCTCTTCTCAATATTACTGTATATGGTCGGTGGGCTTTTTACTAAAGTTAGTATCAAAGAAAATGTCGTGGTAGGACAAATCACGAGGGTCCAGACCTGAGGACTGGCTACGAACTAGTGACCTCTTGACCACGTCGTCTCTTGACTGTTGCTGTAATTGCCAGTTGGGATGTTGTTGACAGCAACATACAGTGCTGCTGCGTGTTTTATCTATCGGTAAAGATGAGATAGGTATCCATTCAGGAAATTTTTTCCTTTTCTATCGAGTCTTGAACCTCCACCTTCTGTTTCATAGTCCAGTGTTCTACCAACTGGACTATTCCGTCCCATTTACGTTAGTACCCACATTTACGTACGTAGGCTTACCTAATGTACCTATTTTTAATTTGGCATTTTCTGAATGCACAAACACAACTTTCAACTTTTTGCTCATATTGCATGAACTAGTTCCATAGCCAATTTAGTGCTTTGCGTACAGTTTGAAGAGTAAATTCTCCAATTAATCGAAATACATTATTGATGCTATCGGTTTGAATTATTCAACTGCTAACTTTGCATCTCTGAATAATCAAGGTACTGTATTACGTTCAATTTATAATAATAGGTCTGTGGCTATAATTAATAACATTTGGGAATAGAATGATTTAGAGGAGGTCATTATTTTTAAGTTACAAATTATAGGGTTACATTTCTCGGCAAAATTTATGGCAAACATCACTGTCGAAATGGATTAGTTTCAGATATGTTTTTGGCAGTTTAATGCAACATTTAACTAGCAGATGTTTTGATTCGGTTTGATCTTCCTGTTTGATTGTTCCACTGGATAAACATTCAATGACAATTTGGACCGGACCGTTGGCAAGGGTAGTGTATCGTGTATCTGATTTTTTATGTAATAAAATCCCCGCAAAAAAATTAATATAATATATGGCTTAATTTTCTTAACTCTTTCTTTCTTTCATAGTTTTTAAGAAAAGGTTAATCACATCTAAACAATTTAATGAATGTATCAGATTGAACTCTTCAGTCGCCTCTGTAGGTTAATACCCGTGTTGGGTTACGACACGTCTCCATACATCATGGCGTGTAGCGGCTCGCACACAAGTACAAACACGCTACCGCCTGGCCATCGAAGATCGAATTAATAAAATTATGAGAAAATAATATGAACTCACTCATTCACCCTCACATATCACTCGCCAGAAATTGATGGCACATTTGAGGAGAAAGAAGAAAGAAAGAAAATTGTCTTTATTTTGGGCATTTCGGCCAACTCTTGCAATTAACCCGAGAAGAACCGGTACGAGTTAACCAGTACATGTTTTCCTATTTATCAATTATTAAATGTACCGGGACAGATGATGAGTAGTTCCATGGGAAATAATTGTCCCAGGGTTACTACTAAAACTCTAAAGCACTGGATTGATCGATGCGACAATGGAAATGGATGTGAAATATACTTTCCATATCGATACTATTTTAAGACATGGTGCATTTACAAACATGACAAAAAAAAGCTGGAAGCCTTTGAGTTGTGGTGCTACAGAAGAATCATGAAAATCCCATGGAGAGACCACATAACCAACGAAGAAGTGCTCCATAGAATAAACGATAAAAGAGCTATTATGGCCACCATTTCAACAAGAAGAGGCAAATGGATGGGGCATATTCTGAGACACGTAGGGCTCCTCAAAAACATAGTTGAGGGTATGGTTGAAGGCACCAACTCAAGAGGACGACAGAGGAAGGAGTACCTAGATGATGTCATGAAGGACCTAGGGTGCGCCACCTACAAAGAACTGAAAAGGACCGCACAAAACAGACAAGAGTGGAGGAGAAAAATTAAACATTCGCTGCAAACAAATCCTTAGATAGCAACTCAAGAAGAAGACTATTTTAAAATTAATTTATATAGTCATATTTTTTTTGGTGCAAGATCTTAAGGGAACACCTCAGAACACCCTATAAATGTTTCATCACAATCCGATCGGTTGCTTCGGAGCCGACAATAAAAAACGGGGTTATTTTTATATATTATAATTACATAAATAGATAATTAAAACAGGCCGATGCAATATGGAAATGAACGTGTTATATAACTTTGCTAAAATATTTTATAAGACAATTTTTAATGTTGATTATTTTCCTCTCTATCAACGAAGTCATAATTTATAAATGTTGTATTTAGTAATACACCCAGATTTAATATCGCCCAATTTATTACCTGTACATAGGCTAATAAAACGACTTCACGAAGATTCAATATGTTAGACACGACACCGTTATTAGTAGATGTTGTATTGATATTTTGTGCGCGCATACTGGTTCTATTAGCGTTTCGTTTCTGTTTAATTGAGATAAGAAGTTGTTTTCCTGTCACCTGTAGTTGAAGTAATTCTTCCCTTATGACGTTAAGCTTTTTATTTGAGACATAAAGTTTACACGGTGTCCTAGGTTATTTAGACTTCACTGTGTCCCTATTCTGTCAGCCAAATTCTGCGGGAAATGTCACATGCAGGCAACAACTATTAGGTACACGTAATACGGGAAGAAGTTATATTTTGTTTTCTTTCAACATTAATTTTGTTACAATAAGATATTATTTATTTTATTACTAGCAGGTTCATCATTTAGTAGGTATAAGCCGTCAATTAGGCTAACAGGTATTTTTCTAATTAGAACACTCGATTTCTGTTAGTTGGCTTAAAAAACTAAAAATGGTGGTACGACAACTCTATGAGGGTCTGAAACTGAGGAATGGTCCTTTCTCGTGACCACTGCTTGTGGTGAGCAACATGCTGAAAGAGAGGAACCCATTATGGTTGGGTGGAGAGTCTTGAGCCCCGGTCTTCAGATTTATTTTAGTTCAGTTCCCCACCAGCTGGACTGAAACATGTCAGTTATTTCGGTCAGACCCTAGTTAAATGTTAAAGGGGTGGAGTTAGGGCTATAAAGCCCTCTCTTACACTCAACTAGGAAGACTCGGGACCGCCTGCTTTACGTGCCCTCCGAAGTATGCCCAGAAAATGTAGCAAGTGTGGGACACTAACCAACCACATTTCGGGTGAAAGTTGGAGTCTGTACCACTACTCTACGACATGTCTTGACCTTTAACGGGATATTCACTCTAAACACTTTATTCCCTATGCTGATAAATGCACTTACGACTCCGACTATTTGTTTGAAAGTTGTCTACAAAACTACTAAACTTTATAATTGTATAAGCCTCTGCTTTCTAAATTAAATGATAAGAGGGCATCAGTTTGGAAAATGATTATTTTGGATGCTGAAATTTTTGAAAGAGCCTTTTAGTAGGTACCTAATAAACTATTTTCAATGCATTTCCTTGAGGAAGGCAAATCAGGATTGCACCTATAAAATTTATTGTCACACAGTAGGTACTGGAAACCCCAAGTCTCAATTTAGATTTAAATTGCGGCAACTGTACCATATACAACTGTAAAGAAACGATGGTTTCATGAATGGGATCGAGTTGAACGTATGCCCAAGAGATGGCGTAAGTTGTTTAGAATGAGAAACCAGGTATGTAGATGTAGGTACCTATTCGGTTTGAGAGAGGGGAGGCAGTAGGTACTATGCATCGTACGGTAATCCTGATGGTTGTTTAGTCCTTTGCAGCGTTTCGCTTGTAACAAATCGTTAAATGGCATACAGTACAACGCAATGGAATACATTGACGATAATTTATTGAGACAATTGACAAATAAGGCAAAAAATTGAGTGAGACAATAGGCCTACATCGCGAGTCAAATTACAACTACGTACGATAAGAGAAAATCGGATGCCCCCACTTCAGAGGCGTAAAGTTGGGGGGGGGGCACGGTCCAACTTGCCCCCCTAGCTCCTTGGGGGGGGGGGTTGCTTTGTAAGACATATGGTTCATACTTCATGGTCCCCTTTATTGCAGCAATATGAATATAAGCATTCCTTTTTTAGCTTTGTAAAATCTACAGCTATATACTTTACAACTATTAAAATGCGTAAAACCCTACTATTTTGCTCTTATATTTTCAATTTTTTCTTACCCTGCCTGATGACGTTATAAGGTCTACTTAGTTTTGCCCCCGCCGTCACTCTAAAACTTTACGCCTCTGCGGCACTACTAGTTGTTTTGTACAAAGTCCACTTTCTCACGAAATACGAACAGAGAGGCCATAAAGTGTAAAAAAAATTGATTTATATTTTAAAGCATATTATGTAGCCGGCCCTAAAGCGATTGGCCGGAGTTTTTTGAATGCGAGGAAAAAAATGCAAGGTTTGGTTAGGTTCACGCCATCAAAAACTAGTGCCAAATGGTGGTAGTGCCACCTACTTCATAAATATTAATATGTAGAGGAGCATTTATACTACTTATATGGTCGATATTTTATAAAAAAAATTGACTTTGTACTGCTCGGCCCTGTACAATGTATCTTTACATGGCTGTGGAGACTTGTGTAGGTAGTGGATTTGGGAAACCCAAATTGTGCACAGCGGGCTAGAAAGGTTCGGTACCCCGGGCCTATTGTTTGGTTTGGCATGAAAAACATCAAATTAAATTCTTCTTCAAGTTACAGCGGCTGGCTGGTTGGCAGCCACATCCATCTTTCATCACTTGCTGCAAATATTCCTTTCTTGGGCACCCAAGTCGGTTGACATTAAATGAATGACCTTGATTTCCTTCTATTTTGTGATTATGCAACTGTGCACACGGCCAGTAATTACTCATTATCAAAATAATCGCGGTGCTAATATTAGAGAATTATTAGGCATTTTCGTTGATCCGGGGGATTTACTGACACAGACTAGAGAAACCGGATTGGGTACTCTTAAAATAGTCTTCCATCATCTAAAAAAGAACCGGTCCGAGTTTATTGCTTTTAAATTTACACGTAGTATAAGGAAAGCTTTGTGATGGTCGAAATTTTCGATTCCGAGATTTCAACGGATTTACACGTTTTCAGGTCCCAGGAACCCAAAAAAGTGTTTTTTTACGAAATGTCTGTCTGTCTGTTCATCGATTTCCGGGCAAACTACTCGGTCGATTTTGATGAAATTCGGCATGTAGGTTCACAAAAATCATACCTCGGGAACGTTTATTTTATTTTAGGCTAACTCAATTTGGGGGGGTTTTATTCTCAAAAAACTCCAAAAGAACGCCTAAAAAAATTATTACCCGAAAACGGCTCCAACGATTTCTTTTTTAAATTCTCATATATTGTAGTTGTTATTAATTTTGATAAAATGCGGGGGGTCGCTTGCCCCTTGATAGTTTGCTTCGGGGGGTAAAAAAATAAAAATATGTAAATTTTAATGAAAAATGACTAAAAAATTATTTTTCTGCGAAACCTTTCTATCGATGATTTCTACCTTCAGGTATGTTTTAGGTGTTAAATTGAGTAACGAAACCGCATTGGTTGCTTTCCCAAAAAATATTTGGCTTTGCACAAAAAATTATTTTTTGAAAAACTGTTAGAATATTCCTCACATCCAGTGACGTCAGGTGGACACCCCCCCCCCCCCCCCGAAATAACGGAAATTTAACCACTGGAAAATTATTTACCATGAAATTACTCATATTCTCTATCTACTAATGTGCGTCAAATGGCCTACCAGCCAGGAACGGGCGTTGGCTAAATAAGAAGAAGATCTACTAATGTTGATAAATTGGAAAGCATGTTCGAGTAAACTCGGACCGGTTCTTCGAACATGCTTTCCAATTTATCAATTAGTAGATAGAGAAAATGAGTAATTTCATGGTAAATAATTTTCCTATGGTTAAATTTCCGATATCTCGGGGGGGGGGGGGGGGGGTGTCCACCTGACGGGGGTGTCCACCTGACGTCACTGGAGGTGAGGTAACGTCAGGGTAAGGGCACGCAATGCATTTGACTGTTTTTTCAAAAAATAATTTTTTGCACAAAACCAAATAGATTTTTGCGAAAGCATCCTATCCGGTTTCGTTACTCAATTAAACACCTAAAACATGCCTGAAGGTAGAAATCATCGAAAGGTTTCGCAGAAAAATCATTTTTTAGTCATTTTTAATTAAAATTTAGTTATTTAGTTATTTTTTTTTTTTACCCCCAGAAGCAAACTATCAAGAGGCAAGCGACCCCCCGCATTTTATTAACATTAATAACAGCTACAATATATGTGAATTTAAAAGAAATCGTTGCAGCCGTTTTGGATAAATAATTTTTTTTGCCGTTTTTTTGGAGTTGTTTGAGTATAAAGCTTCCCCAAATTGAGTTATCCCATAATAAAAAAAATGTTCTCGAGGTATAATTTTTGTAAACCTACATGCCAAATTTCATCAAAATCGACTGAGTAGTTTGCCCGAAAATCGATGAACAGACAGACAGAGCGACAGACACACAGACAGAGCTACAGACAGACATTTTGTAAAAACCATTTTTTTGGGTTCCTGGGACCTCAAAACGTGTAAATCCGTTGAAATCTGGGAAGCGAAAATTTGGACCATCACAAAGCTTTCCTTATACTACGTATAAATTGGAAAGCAATAAAATGAAATAATAGTGCTAGTAATGTTAAAAGCAGTCAAAGGAAATTTTAGCTTATTTTAGGATTAGAACACAGCGCCCCTATCCAAGTAAGGGACCTACCGGACCACCATAGGGGGAATAATCCTAAACGCCGATGAAAACATCAAAAACATCTATACATTTTACAAACAGAGCGTGAGCGACAGAAACTTGCGAGTTTACATCCACAGATACGTGGTCCGGATCCCAGGATTTTATTCTCGAATCCAACTGTAATGTGTTAACAAATAATTACTTCAGGCGTGTGCTTCAGCCTTTCAAATAGGCTAGGATGCGCATTAATGTACTTTATACAATTAAAACAGTTGAGAAAGACTCGTATCTATTGTGTGCTTACAATTTTTATACAGGACCTAACGAGTATAAAGTATGCTTCAATGCTTCTCACCATAGCTTGAGGCCTTGTTGTTGATTCAAAAGTGCCTATTCTCAGACATAAATTGGCACTTTTTTCATCAAACCACCATTATTGTTTGCAGAATGTGCTCCCAGACAGGCCACATCAGACCATTTTCAGCTAGTTTATTCGTTCCAGTCGATTTTCTGTTCGACCTTCTGTCTGTCTACCCGATTTTGCAGCTTGTCATCTTCTGTCCTTTCTCTAATAATCTATCTAGCTGCACATTTCTGGATCTGTACACTAGAATATTATGATGGTCTGCGTACTTTCATGCATCGTAGATGGGCTAATGCTGTGAAGCAATAAGAGGATTCCTATAGTTCTCCCAAATCTGTTTATTGCCTTCAAATGTATGCCTTTCCAGGCTATTGTGTTACCTCGTACGCTCTGTACACCAAGTCAGGTTGTGTGGAAAGGGTGAGGAAAGGCACTGGCGAAGGGTTCAAGTCCCGTCCAGACTTTCCTCGAGTCGACTCCCTTTTCCGGATATTAAATTGCTTTCCAATTTATACGTAGTATAAGGAAAGCTTTGTGATGGTCGTAATTTTCGATTCCGAGATTTCAACGGATTTACACGTTTTGAGGTCCCAGGAACCAAAAAAAGTGGTTTTTACGAAATGTCTCTCTGTCGCTCTATCTGTCGGTATGCCTGTATGTCTGTATGTATGTCTGTCTGTTCATCGATTTCCGGGCAAACTACTCGGCCGATTTTAAAGAAATTTTGCATGTAGGTTCACAAAGATTATACCTCGAGACCATTTTTTTTATTTTGGGCTAACTCAATTGGGGGGGGGGGGGCGTTTATTCTCAAAAAACTCCAAAAAAACGTCTAAAAAAATTATTTCTCAAAAACGGCTACAACGATTTAATTTAAATTCACATATATTGTAGTCGTTACTAATGTTAACGAAATGCGGGGGGTCGCTTGCCCCTTGATAGGTTGCTTCTGGGGGTAAAAAAATAAAAATAATTAAATTTTAATGAAAAATGACTAAAAAATAATTGTTCTGCGAAACCTTTCTATCGATGATTTCTACCTGCAGGTATGTTTCAGATGTTAAATTGAGTATCGAAACCGGACGGGTTGCTTTCCCAGAAAAGTATTTGGTTTTGTAAAAAAAAATGTTTTTTTGAAAAAATGCCAGTATTGCTGTGTGGTAATGTGTCGGTCTGACCTATCTAGAATTTACCTCACCTCCAGTGACGTCAGGTGGACACCCCCCCCCCCCCCCGAGATATCGGAAATTTAACCACAGGAAAATTATTTACCATGAAATTACTCATTTTCTCTATCTACTAATTTTGATAAATTCGAAAGCATGTTCGAGTAAACTCGGACCGGTTCTCTTGTATCGTATTCGTATCAATACCAAATTTCAAAAACTGAATTTACAGGTAGGTATCGCATTTGGTATCTTGCTTGAACGTGCTTGAGTCTATATACACCTCGCGATCGGAGACATGTCGTAACTCATGTCTGATATTCATTACGGGCATATAAACCTGACGGAAGACATTAATTGAATTGCTTGCATATTATTATTCTTCTATGAAACAAAACTTAATTTTCAATTGTGAACTGTGTTAAATCGACTTCGGTAAAAGTAAAATATATTCATGTAGCCGTATCCATTTTGAAATTAAGCCAGCACGTCAATTAAGCAATCTTTTCGATTCACGATTAATGACGTTCATGAACTTGATGCCAGAATTGCTGGCACAGTGCATTAACGAGCTCAGTTAATTATGCATATGTATTAAACTAGATCTTACATCGCCGACTACTGCATTTCGTGACCAGCGCGTCAAAATTTTGAAATATTACCCATGTAACTCCTTTACAATTCTCCCACCAATTACGTTGTAGATATTATTAATTTTAATTTCTTGTCATTAAGGTTTTAATTTAAAAAAAAGTGTTGGCATCGAAAGGCGTCTCAATATTTACCCATTTTATATTAGCACTAAGCCTATTTAATTCTATTTCGCGCACTTCAGGTGAATGTTTTTGCTTTCCGATTTTGATGATAGTTTCAGAAACGATTTGTTTGGTCGACATTTCAACGGAATTCCTACGACACCAAAAAGTGTAATTTACGAATTGGCTGTTTGTTGGTCTGAATTTTAATTTGCGGCCAAATTAGGTACTACATAGAATTTGATGACTCGGGTTGTAAGATAATAACATAACAAAATTATTTAATATCCAGGGGATTTTTTTAATTTTTAGGATAACTTCACTTAAAGCCTTCTTTCCCAGAAGCCTATATAAATTATAAAAAAACATGCGCTACCGATTTGTTTTAAATTCGCATGTATTTTTGTTATTATTGGTGTAAATAAAACCCATTGAATGATGGTTGGTTCAGTGGGCAAAAAATATAAAAAAAATTTTGAAATGTAATTTTTCCGATAAGATTTTTCCGATGCTTTCTTACTTCTGGCATGTTTTAGGTGCTAAACACAGGCAAGATTTTGATTTTGTCGAGAAAATTATTTTTAGAAGAAATTATAGACAATCCGCGCCCCATTGCATTTTATAACTTACCCGTACCAGGTTACTAGTATTATTATAGTTTATTAATATACAAGCCAATTGTAGACTATTTATTGACTATATACTATTATAGACTATGCTTGTGCCAACGATAAGTCCAGTGCTTTAGGATAGCCGGATAGGAAAATTGAGGTAGCTGAAATTTAACCCTAGGGCATTTATTTAACATGAAACTATAATGCTCATAATTATCTATTACCGATTACGATTATATACTGATGATAAATAAGTTCACTCGTACCATTCATTTTTATTTCCCTTTGGGCATGGTTATATTATTATTTAAATTTCCTTCCTTTATCGAAGGAAACTTAGAGCTTTGAAACTAAAAACGTATTTATATTATAATTTGCAATAGAAAATAATTAAAGCAGAAGGCTAAACAAACTAAAAATATAAACGTTCTTATAAAACTTTTAAACATGTTAAAGCAGTGCTAAAAAGAAAAAAGAAAGTTTTTTCAGAAAACTCAGAAACTCTCTAGTGTTGTTATACAGTATTGAGTTTCTTCGATGAATTATTATTATAAACATATTTTAACGATAAGTTTGGTTTCTTTTAACAACATTCACCGTCTTAACGATATTTTATTAGAACTCGCATTTATTGCTTGTTGCATAAAATGAACTACAATGCATCACAAGTAATTTAAATTAATTACCATAATATATTACAGAAGGTATGACAGATCGGGTGACTTTGCATTCAAGTGGAAATGGCAACAGAATGAGGGGCTTCGCATGCTTCTGCTTTCTGTTATTATTTTATTATTTCAACTTGAATATGCGGGCGAGTACCCTGGTGTATTTTATATTTTTTTGTAAATGTGATCGTTTTGGTTTGTCTTGACAACTGTGATACACAACGCTGCCGCGCGCGTTGATTATTATTAACTAAAAAAAAAAAATGTATACAGCACAAACATATATTTTACGGTCACAAGATACGCCTATTTTGCACGCTTTAAACAAACACATTATAAGTTGACTTCTCACTACTTGCAGGGGTTAACAACCGCACGGTCTTTCTCTGGGAACGTTAAAAGATGTGTGGTTGTTAACCCCTCCAAGTAGTGAGGGGTCAACTTATAATGTGTTTGTTTAGACTTTAGAGCTTGCAACAAAGGCGTATCAGGTGCCCGTAAAATATATGAACGGACTATACTATAGAACCAGACTAGTGTCTGTACTGGGTTAGGTCATGCTTTCGCCTGTTACAATACGTCAATGGTAAGCTTGTCTCAGCTTTTCCATTATCGCTTGTAGCCGGTGTACCTTGACATCGAGGACGCATACCAGTTTGTCACTGGCCAAAAATTCATACAGAAACGATATTAAAAAAATGCGAAATCCATCGGGTCGTTGGGATTGGACACTATAAATAGGCCTATGTTCATTAGAAGCTTCTTTTCGGACATTTTAATTTCAAAATACTCGTTTTTTTTCTCCAAACTCATTTTAAAACTGCAAGGTCATTGCTACACGCAAACTCATACGGTACGGCACACATAAGTAATATATCCTACTGACCGACTCTGACGGTCACATGTATACGCTACATCTCACTGAATCTTCTATAGTTGTATGTAATTATTTCGGGCTGTTTAGCTGCCGAATGACTTGTCGATGCTTACATCACTTGCACCAGGTCATTTAGAAACGCATTGCCTCATCCGATATGTCTTTTTTTCGGGCGACGGGTAGCCTAATGCAGAATCCAAGGACTCGCGCCTGATGCTTCAGTGCCATCGCCTTGACCTCTTCAAATACTTTTGGTTTTGTGACGCTGCGTTAAGTGATACATTTACCTTTTGTGATTGTATTACCAGTAAACAAAGTCTATCTAGGCTTTATAGGTAATAGGGGTATTCACTGCGTTTCGATTTCCCTGTGGGAAAGTAGGCATAGAACTCCAGTTTTTCTACGGTAGAAAAATAATGCCATAAGGAAATGTATTTCAAAACATTCCCCCACTTTCCCCAACTACTTGGTTGGGTATACTGAGCTTGGGAAATCGAAAACGCCAAACGGCCATGTTTGTTGTTGTTTTGCATTTGAATTTTGGTTTTTATTTTTATTTAATTTAAAAAAAAATGAGCTCTGCGACAGAAATTAATAAAACAACAACAAAAGGAAACATATGGCTAGAGGTGGACTACAGCAGATGTTCATAAGTTGAGCGAAGGCAAAGAAACTTTGGAAATACGTAGGTTAGGTTAGGTCGGGTAAAGTCGGAAACTTAGAGAAAGATATGCGTTTCCATGGCAATTATTTTTCTACCGTAGAAAAACTGGAGTTCTATTCCTACTTTCACTTAGGGAAATCGAAACGCAGTGAATACCCCTAATAAAAGTAACTGAATAAAATATTACGAAAAAACAAATATAAAATTATGTCACTACCGGTTTCGACCAAACGTCACTGGCAAGTGTTGTTCGGGGTTACTGGACAAGGAAAAAAGTGAAAATGTGCGTTCAAAGACTGGTTGGCAACTTGACAGATTATCACTAGTATAAATGCAATTAAATTATTTTGGTTTCGGTTTTTTCCACTGCAACTAAATAAGGCTTTTAAGAGCCAAGAAATTATCAAATAAAATTTGTTTGGTCCGACACCCCTATAACCGGTACACGTCTACCATGTCAACCCACACGAGCGACAAGCGGCAATGGCCAAGCTGAGACATGCTTACCATTCTAACAAGCGTTAGCACGACTTAATCAAGTCTTTCAACCTAGCAAGGTCTAGTATGCTCAGACCCTTAAACAGATCCAAATTAAGCTATTTGTAACTACTTACAACCTATTCAACACATTATGCAAATATACATACATAAGTGCATCCTCCATTTTCTCCCGTCATGAATAGATAATACAGCATAATACGGTTTATTATCCATATTAATTAACTGTTTAAGCGCTTAAGGGAGCAATTTAATTCACCAATTTAAAAGGTTATTAATCATCTGGGCTCAGCTGAAGGGGCTGCTTTGTGGTTATATATGACATGTGACATGACTTGTCCATTAAATAGGCTACGTGGGTCTTAATTAGATAGAACAATAGCTTGCCAGTATGCCTTTGTTGAGTTACAGCAAACAGTTTGCTTACATAATGGGAAACGTACCCGTCAGAGCTGTGGAGATATTTTTGGTCTACTTTTCTGTAGAAGCCCATTTCCTTAAAAAAGGTAACAATTCACAAAAGTATAGCTAATAAGTCCTGTAAAGTATTTTTGATATCTCTCTGTATGCGGGTCACCAAATTTGCGGGGGAAGTTAAGAAAACATTTACTGCTAATAAACTCAGCTGATACTAGACCTATAAACTGATCAAAGCTCAATTTGTATTTCTAATTTATCACGATCAGCCCAATCTCTTGTCGATAAAGACAGATTTATGGTTGTGAGGCCTAATTACTGTTAAAACGTACTGTGTTTAGAGTCATTAAAATGTCCATCAAATCCGTTAGCAATAAAGGATTAATTTAAATTTTGGAAATGAGGAAATGTAATAGGAATTTTGCTGCATGCTGCTTCATACGCGATACATACTGTATTCAATTTTACAACTTTCGCAATAAGCATAGTTTTCTGAAAATTGGGTCATATCCATGGTAGGATATCGTAAATTTGTCTTAATTAATTTGATTGCTTAGTTTATTGGCTCGCTGCGGGCTTCTAGTCGCTCATCCAGTAATTATCGCGGTTGCGTAGTATGAGAAATTTTACAATACTATATAGCCAGCAGCAAAAAATTCCATTCGGCACTGCCGATCAGGCGTAGGGCGACTTCATACAAGCGCAGCCCCCGCTTCACGGACATGTCAGGACATGTAGAGTAGTGGAATGGACTCTGACTTTCACCCGAAAGGTTGTTGGTTCATGTCCTACACTAGTTACATTTTCTGGCCATGCTTCGGAGGGCGTGTAAAGCAGGTGGTCCCGGGCTTTCCTAGTTGAGTGTAAGAGAGGGCTGTATATCTCTAACTACGCTAGGTTGGCTTAGTAATAGAACAAAAAGTCATTATTTAATTATTTGTTCATCTGTAAATGTTATCATATTGCAGGACACGTTTCGCACTTGTGCCCACCTCGCTTTTCCTCTATGATACGCTATGTATTTAATTAAAAATAAAACAGACTCCTAAAAGAAAATTAAGCTTTCTATTGACTCGATTCTTCTCCTAAACGCAATATCAGCAAACAAAACACTATGTGCTCTAAATTTCGAACCACAATGACGACTATGAATTTTTACTTAAATTAAGTATCACATTATTTTCACTTTGACTGGATGCCACATTGAAATTTTTCATTTGTCGTAAAAAGTGTTGGTTGCGGATTTAGCTGGTTAACGAACTCGATCAAGAGTCAAGACATTTGGATGATAAAATTTTGCGCCAGGTTTCTTCAAAATTCAATGATATCTAAGTAAGTTACAGTGTTTTTTAAAATCTAAATACATACTAAAAGAAAAAGAAAGAAAATTGTCTTCATTTTCCATATGGGCGAATTTTGGGCCTTTCGGCCCACTCTTACATTTAACCCATACTAATACACATACTGGACATACAGTATATATAATATATATATTTATATACAGTATAATGTTTTGAACGGGGGGTGGTTTTAGGCTCAGGCGGTCGCGAAACCATGCTACCGAAGCCGATAAGTACCGACTGATAAGTTTGTAGTGTAATGGGTTCTGGTCCCCGTTGTGGCAATTTTTCTTTCCACGAGTTGCGAGGCACCGAGCGACTAGTCCAAACAGGGTAAAGCCAGGTCCCGCGAAGCGTGGCGGATGCCTAGTAGGCTGTTATCTACTAAATTTGTTAATTTCCTCTTCATAATTAATTATCGTAATTATGTGCTCATATTTGGGTGGTTAATGTGTGAAACTGTATTGTATTGTAAGACCTTTACATAAGAACCAGTACGAGTGAACCCGTACACACTTACTTATCTAGTAGCATTGATGTCATGCTACCTATATAAATGTCATAGGGATCAATTTCGGCTGCTTATATATATTATATATTTTATAGTACTGTTATAATCAATTGGACGTTCGCATAGAGCCATAGACTATAATGGGCGGACCAATATAATAGCACCATAATAATGTCATGGCAAGTAATGCATTGGAATGATCGATTTCTTTAAAAAAATATTGTTTCTTCAAGACTTACATTTAGCCTGGGAATTCAACTTATTCGGCTACTCTATTTAGCACCTAAAACCATACTTTAACTGGGAAAGAATCAATAGAAAGTTACCACAAAAAAATTATTCTTTTGTCATTTTTCATGTTCCTTACATCGATAGCGAGTACGATAATTGTAAATTAAAAAAAAAATAGTTGTCGCTTTTTTTTAAGAAATAATTTTTGTGTTTTCTGTATATAGGGGGTGAAACCCCCGAAATCGAGTTCCCTCTTATAGATAAAAATTGTCCAGGTATATAATATGATTTTTGGGAATCTGCTTGTCAAATTTCACTAAAATCCATGAGTAGTTTGCCTGCAAGTTGGTGGACTGACAGACAGACATTTCGTAATTACCGCTTTTTTGAGTTCCTGGGACCACAAAACGTTTGTAAATCCACTGAAATCCAGAAATCAAAAATTTCGACCAACACAAAGATTTCGTATATTAAATAAATAAATAGGAAAGCAATTAGACCTAAGTGTACCAATATTTGCATTTCACTGGAAACTATTCCACGAGTATTATAGAAAACATGACCGGTGTTACTACGAAAAAGATTATATCTTCTCACTGTCACTTCTAATTGACACAGACGCTATTACATAAAGGCCTAGTGAAGTTCAATATGAGATTGCCCTAATAGAAGAGGGTATGGCCCAATCGACAATATACGTACAGCATATTAGCGCTCTCAATTACGTTGTTATAAAAAAGAGGAGGAAAGGTAATAAGATGAGCCATTCGCTCTGCTTGGAAATAGGCCTAACATGGTTATTTTTCGTAATAAGACCATCCTTTATTGACCTAAATTCAGTTTTATAACCATCAGCATTCCGAGCCGTCTATACTGTTATTATCCGTGAATTCATCCTTTCCTTTTTTACTTTATGTTCTATCTACTTTACCTTTATGCAGCACGAAGACAATTATTTCAGTCGAATGCACTGTCTTTTATGTTTCTTTTAAACAACCATTTTCTCTTTGAATCGTCGTATGAATTCGCTACCTCTTGAGAATCTGCATATAATTATGTAACCTATACGAAAATCCATGATCGTAGTGAAATATAAAAGACTATTTTTGACCGAAAGTTGAGGAATTGTGAACAACTGAGTTCCTAGTAAATTTCATTGAGTTAATGCTTTGGTGGCACAATGGAAATGATTGGGTGTTGCAACTCGGAATGTTGGGAGTTAGACACATTCTGTGCCCGTTCGAATAAACTGCCCAGAAGACTACCATATTGCAACATACCACCATAACCTGCCAAAGTTAGGGCGCCTTCGAGATATGCCCGATAGTTTTAATTTAAGGATTTTAATCCTACTTGATAGCTGGGAATACATGGCAATTAGAGATACTTTTAAAATTTCTGATGCACTTCTACTGTTACGAAATTACGCCATTTAGTTATTTTAGTAAGTTTTTTTGAAAATATTAGTTCTTCGTAAGGTGTTTATTTTAGCCCAAAATTTACTAACAATAACCAACAAATTTAAATTCATTCCACTTCGACGCATTTCGAACCCGCCTTTAGCCAACTATTACAGTATTTTAGTATAATTGGGTATGATCAAAATAAGCACTGCTGTTCCTTGATTGCCAGATACCCTGTTCGGAAACTGTCAGTCAGCCTAATTAATGGTTTAGCAGACTCTTACTCCTGTGTGTAACACTGGTACCGCATACTGTATGGCATTATCGCTAACGGAAACTGTGCTGTTGCAATCCTCCGGAATGGCAGATTAATGGTTACGCCGCGACAAAGGCTCGTGCAAGTATGGAACATGGCATACAATATGTTAACACGAACTAACAAATCAAACGCTAATATTTATGTGCTGCTATGGGTAACTAATATGGACCATAATGAACATTTCTAGTAAGGCGTATTCAAACTAAAGAATTTGAGAATTTTCTGATACCTATAAGGTAGTGACACCTATAAATGACGATGAGTTACTGAAAGCTTGAAAATAATGAATTAAAAAAAAAAACAATCTTATTTTGAGTGGTTTGATGGGACATATAAATAACTCTATTCAATACAAGGAAAGTTATTCCTGTCATTTTTTTTAAATTCCTTGTTTTCAAGTCACTCATATACAGGTACACTACCTTAAATGAAAATAAATTGTCATTCAATTTTAGTTAAATCCGATCAATTATTAGTACAAATAAATTAAACATTAAGTTTCCTTAAGTACCTGTAATTCATCTCCATAAAATTATCGAGAAAACACCCCTCTCATGAAAATTTTTAGCAGTCGGGATAAATTGGATTGTAGGCGAGGAATGTATTGTAGACGTACTTCGTGCTAATGTCGTAGTTTATATAGTTGTTTTAGAATTCTCAATTAACATGTATATCGAATCAATTAAACTGATGTCGAACCATGTCACTAAATGACCAAACCTCCAGAATTTAGCCAGAGGTGTCTGAACTATTAAACCCTCATAGTGTCACGAAGTCCGCAGCCATTTGTGTTGTATTTATGTAAAGTCCCAGGGTTACAATAACAATTTTCTCTAGAGGCTCGTGAACTGCTCTCAAGGATTTCAACAATTATGTACTGCAGACTACCTACCTTACTATACTACTTGCACTTGAGACTACTAGAAATTAAGAAATTATCAACCAAAAAGACCATTCAAAACTCAAAATTATAACATGTGTGTACACCTACAACGTACAAATCACGACAAAATTTCAAGACTATCCGCATTGAGAAACATAAGAAGAATATCAGATTTCACGAACGGTTCCCTAGTTCCATGTCAAGTGCTCCTCATACAAACATTTCTCAAAAAGATGTTGCTTTAGTTTTCTTCTGAACTGTACTACACCTTCCACCCCTCTAATATTCCTCGTCTACAGCGAGACATAGTACTATCCACATCTTCTCTAAACTTTCCCCAGTTACACAGATAGGCCATAAAATTAAAATTATACGAGCACTCACAGAATTTCAACAGAAAAATAGAAGATCTATAGGGCTATAGTTTAACAGAATATTGTATCCCGTGATGAACAAAACGACCAAAACGACAAAGTCTATATCTACTAGAAATAAAGTTGAGCTAGCAGCGAGCCCGTCAGGAAGCAGGGTGCCCTCCAATACCACCCTTCCATCTGTTATAAATATTAGTGCACATCCCCTTGTCCAAACAGTTGCTAAACTGAGCCTCCGAGATACAATCGACAAGCCTACGAAGTACCTCTGAAGATGTCGACCCCAGATGTTGACGAAACGCCTGGAAGTACCCTTTCAGATCGACCATCAACCCGGATTCTTCTGCTTCATTATAATCAGGCTTTGATTTCTCGGCACCCAACAGAGCACAACAGCTTTGTAACGGTTTAACTGAACAATGACTTGGTCTGGTCTTCCCTGTGCCCTTGGCAGTCTTCTTCCTTCTTGATGCGGAGAGCGCTCTGAACGAATCGGTCTCAATACCGGCCGTGGCCCGCGTGGGTCCATTGGCCTCCACGCCTGCAGCAATGACATTTTTCACTGAACTTGGTACCTTTCGTGTACCACAGTGGAGTTGCAGTTTAGTGCATTGATCTCTCTGCGTTATTAAGAGACTAAATACAAGACACCCTATTTTCTTTTTTTTCTAATAAATCATATTTTACGGCAAAGAATGATTGTTGATCCATCATTGATGATTTAATGTTATTTTCTTGTATGTAAAATGTGCCAAATCTCAAATCATCATCATCAATCATTTTAAGCCCACCTTAAAAATAGGCTGTTGTCTTTTAGAATTTAATGTGATAGTCTAAGATCCTTCATTAGGAATAGCTACCCCCATCTGTTATTTGAATGTGACATAGGGCCTGCATAATATTGTACTATCGATTATATGCTAAATGACAATTCGTAGATGGTTGACTATCATATACGCGTACCGAATACAGGTTTATAATAACAGTTCTTCAGCAACCACCCCATCTGTTATTCTCAAAATTCGAGCATTAACTGAGAAAATATGACCCAAGATAGTGAAAAAATGGGTTGCCTACTTTCTTCTGTGGCATACTATCGGATTGCCAGGCCAGGTTCGGTTAATATATTGCCCTGTAAGAATCACTATTCAAACTTATTTCATTTTTATTTCGAATTTCGATGATTATGACAATGCAGTTTAAAAAATTAATTTAATTTTAATTTTTTCGACCGTAATAGGGATACTCTTAATAATTCTTGGGGTTTTACTAATTTTAAATATAACTACTTGTATAAAAAATATTTTGAATACATTGATACACAATGCATAGCGTTAAAAGTGTACATCCCGTAGGAAAATGGCAGCCCGAAATTTAATACTTTTTATTTTTTATTTAATTATCTAAGCATGTTATTAAAGATTTGGCTCATCAAAATTGTACTATAGAAGACTACTTCATGCATCATATAGGTATTATAAGATATTTTTAATTTTCGAAATTGTAATTTTTTCATAAACATGCAAATATTTTATAATCAATAACTTTTCAAATATTTGCATGTTTATTAAAAAACTATAATTTCGAAAACTAAAAATACCTTATTATATGATGCGTGAAGTAGTCTTCTACAACTTTGATGAGTCAAATCATTAATAACATGCTTAGTTAATGAAATAAAAAATAAAAAGGATTAAAGTTCGGGCTGCCACTTTCCTACGGGCTGTGCACTCTTAATGCTCTCTAGAAAATATTGATGATGCATTTTCCGTAAGGTATGTTATTTTCTGTAACTGCTGCGGATAGTGGATTGCTGGACAATGCAATAACTCAGAAAATGGCCGCTATAGAGCTGCAGGATGTATTCAATGTCCACCGTCTATTAGCGTCATGTCGCGGTGTAGTAACATCGTAAATGTAAAACACTGCGAGAATATCTGAAAAACGAAAGGAAATTACGACAAAGGGCCTTGGATGGTCACCAGCCACGCCCACGCACTACCATGCGAGCTTCTTATTAATGGCCGCTCTCGTTTCATCAACGGCCTTCGGGACTTCTATTTATGACTGGGTTTCAATGTCGAGGTTGAGGAGAAAAGCCACAAGAGGTTAGCAAACTCGTCGTTCCGTGCCATGGAATTCCGTGGATTCTTGGCCCACAGGCATCTGCATAATATGTGAAGTTATTATACGCAATGGCGTTGCCAAGAATTGAGTGAGTGGGATTCCGTCTCTACCACCTGCACTTACCATGCAGCGGTGAAGCCGCGCGAAAATTTTTAAACAGTGTTTCAAAGACATATAAAAACAATTCTGCCCTTCTTGGTTCAGCAGGCATAGCAAGAATAACATATCCGCTAAATTATTCAAGCCATTTTTAAAACTACGGTATTAATGCAGACGACATTCAACATTGTGTTGTCATGTTGAGCTCAGAAAAAAATGGTTCTACCTACTTCTAACATAAAATGCCATGTAATGATGAAGAGCTATTAATCTCTGTTGACAAGCATTTTTTATTTAAATTCTCATTCAGCTTCAATTCCCGAAAGTTAATTTAAATTCAGGGGGGTTTATTTATGATAATTATATAGTTCCATAGCAGTACATACATAGGCTACACATAATATGAGTTAATAACATGTCATTCAAATCCTCGGCCAGAGTTGTACAAAGTAAGACCGTCCCGTTGCAGCATAACGAATTTTATAAATAAATATAAATAAAATATTAAAATCGTGAATCACAGCAAAACTCATCTTGTCAATGATGTCTCCTGTCCCTGCAGAGCGTGCCTACTCCAAGTGGCCAATAGGTGATGTCCATTGCATTGAACACATTATTAGAAGTGAGAGAAACGGTTTTTTGACACTGGGGAAAAAAAAAACTGGAGAAGGTGCGTTTTGCAATTTTGACAATACTAAAATTCATGGAAAATGGATACACCAATACATTTTCAATTGAGTTACAAACTTTAACCTCGATTATGAGGCTTATTTTGCTTATTTTTGTCACTTGCACCCATTGGCCTCTAGGCGCTTCAATTGTATTCACTGATTTCAGTGATTCTTGATTAGCTGTTACAAATTGAAACACTGCACCGGCCCTAGCACGTGGAAACACAGTTGGTCTGGTTAATTCCTCGTAAAGTCTTAAATGTAATATAGCTTAATTTAATTTAGCTTTTTTAAATTTAATTTTAATTTTATACAATTTATCATTTTATGGATACTTGTTTTGTTGCAAAAATTGGTATAAATATGTATTTGATTTGATTTGATTTGAATGAACAGCGCTCCCTATAGGAGGATATATAACCTAAAAGTGGTGTCAAGGCCCTTTCCCGTCTCCTGGGGGGTAGCTCGCCTGTCTTTAATACGAAAAGTGTCAACATGAAAATGTTTCGTTATTTCCAATTTCTCTTGCTTAGATTTCATTCAAATTGTTTTCGATTTTCTCCTTAGCATTGACGATTCCATCTCGCCCCCCCCCCCCCACAATAAATGCACAATAAATGCACAATAAATGAAGTTGTTACACGACATTTACCATATTCACAATGTATTTGTAGGTAATTGAGTTTGTACATCCCTTGCAGGCAAGTATGAAGTATGATGAACAAATAGCCTATCAAAACTTCCTTAATGTAAATTTGGTGAGGAATTTCGACAAACATTATGAAGTGTGTTGTTTACGGCTAAACTGGCTAATTAATTGAGCCACTGGCTTAATTATGCAGTGACACACTCCACTAGCACCCGAACTTGGTTTGTTGGTTAAGCGACAGATTTCAAAATATTATGTAAACAAGGGCGATTGACGAAATAAATAAATTAGTAGTTCTACAGGAAATTTGCATTTTCTCGCCTGAAATATTATTACTTCAGGAAACCCCGATAAAGTGCACTAAAGAGATTTGTTTAGAACACTATAGTAATTCAGAAGGGGAAATAGACAGTTTTAGAGAAAACTTGCCTTTTTTATATTAATTTTACATCTGACCACTTTCCTAGCGGCTGTGAAACGAGGGATAAATTAATTTCTTCAAAAAATCCTTGTTTACAAAACATTTAGAAATTTGTCCCTTGGTCACGCTTACGCCTGTTGCGTTTGTCCATGATAAGCACGTCTCAGCTTTTCCATTGTCACTTGAAGTCAGTGTGGGTTGACATAGAGCCGAAGGACGTAGACTTGTTTTCCAACAATTCATACGGAAATTAAAACCAAAACTGTCCGAAAAATCAACTGCTGTAGTAACAAGTAGAGCCATCTTGATTAAAAACACACATTTAACTGTAAAATACTCCACCAAAATTATTATTATATATTGTTATTATTCATTAAAATACGAAACAACCAGTTTCGACTTCGTATCGTCATCGTTACGTCTTAAGTGTATAGGTAAAGTGCAAAGAATGGAATTATTTGGGTGAAATACTTAAAGCCGTAATATCAAAAGATAATTAACATACATTAATTGTCAATATGGCTACCTAGAACTGGTACCTAGATAAGATAGGAAATGCGCAATAGAGCAAATGGGTACTTCAGAATTTTTCTGACACTGGCTTGATGCTGACAGCGTGCCACTGCGCGTTTTCCCCTCAACGCGGCCAGCGTTCAAAAATAGATTGTTGTTTGCAACAACCAATTACTAACCCATTTGCTCCAATGACAAATGATCGTCCTTGTGCACCGGCTCACATGGGAGGGATGTTCGGAATTTGCTAAGCGTCGGCCAAAACCTCAGACGTAACATGTTTAAATAACAAAACCATATAGCTGTAGAAATAGGCGTACCTTCACCACAAAAATGTGTCATAATTTGCGATGCAGATCTATGCTATTACCAGGTACCGAGCGGAGAAGTGCATGATCCTGTATAGGCTGCAACCGTGCAGCAAGGTGCTACACGTAATGCTTGTAATAACACACATAGCATACAGTATCCATGCGGAAACAGGGGTATTATCACCGAGGGGCGTTACAGCCTGTAAGGGTCAGCCGCCATCTGATCTCGTTGAGTAAGAAGATCATGAGGATTAAATTTAATATAATGAGCCGATCGGTTGAAGGTCCGTCCGAATAAGCCTTCATGTAGGCTAACTGCCAGATTCTGATTCCTCATGGCTTAATCCAATATGACGCAGTTCTGCAGCTCTTTGAGGGAATGGACATTTGCATTGTAGTACATTTTAACTTTCCTTATGAGGAAAGCTTTGTGATGGTCGAAATGTTCGATTCCGAGATTTCACCGGATTTACACATTTTGAGGTCCCAGGAACCAAAAAAACGTGGTTTTTACGAAATGACTGTCTGTTTGTCGGTCTTTCTGTATGTTCATCGATTAGTGGACAAACTACTTGATTGACTGTATTGCAAATTCGGGGTTCACAAGAATCATATCTAAAGACGATATTTTTTTCTTTGGGCTATTACTCAATTTTGGGAAGTTTTACCCCCCAAAAGCGACAAAAAAGAATCATTTTCTAAAAAACACTCCATTGATGATTTTTCCGGATTTTTCCAGCAACAGCTCAGTTATAATCAAATAATTGAATGTTTTTCTGAAATTTTAAACCGCCATCGACTTAGGGTCGCGCTCACCAGGCTTAGATATATTTCGTGTGGAAAAACTCGGTAATTAATTTTGATGCCATTGTTATGGAGGGGATCGGCACCCCCATGCCCCAATGCCGCCAGTATTCCTCCCCACAGCATTTATAAGCGTGATCAGACGCGGGTCTAGAATGAGACCAAGGAAGGGGCTATGATTAAAAACGAGTAAAAAAGATGAATTGCAAAAAATTGCCAATATAATCAGAGGTGGTTCCAGGCCTCTTAAAAGGGGGAGGCACTTGGGCACTGGTCAGTGGCGTAACGATGGGTTTTTGAAGGGGCGGGGTATAATTTGGCGCCCCTCCACCCATTTTCATAAAAGTGTATAAAATGGGGAAAGCCGTTCTCATGGATGTGCGCAGCTTTTAAATTAATGACCCTAGTGTCCTTTGCGCTTGCCCCCATAGTCCCCCCCCCCCGTAGATCCGCGCCTGAGCATGCTGAACGCGGCCCTCAGAATCACGTTTCATAATTTTACTTTAAAATGTAGTGAAGATCAATGCTGAAACAAAACTAATTTATTTTCCTACATCATAAGCAGGATTAATGATACTAATGAGCAGGCGGAAACAAAGGGTACGGTACGGTGATGAGCTATGACGCCCGAGGCCCCAGGCTCCTCGGGTCAACCTCGTCCATAGTGGATCTCGTCGCGTGGAAACATGAAAATGTAAATTATACTGATGAATACGGTTGTGATGTGTTCATTCATTCATGTAGCGTATGATTGTGAATGACTCGGACCATCCATCCATGGCAAATAATTGTCGTAGAGGTAAATTTTGACTGTAGCAATTTCCCCTCTCCTTAGTGCCGGATCACCAACTAGGCACACTAGGCAACTGCATGAGGGCCCAAATTTTTTTTTTTAAGTTAATTTATTATGCAATTTTTCAAAACTTTTCATAATATAGTACTATACAATATAGTATTTTGTATTTAGTAGGTTATTATTAGTTCTTAGTTGCAATGTTAGTCACCTTAGGCGGGTATTCCACATACATCAATCGTCAATGAAAAATTGGAAAAATGACGTTTTAGCAGACATTAAAGACATACTAAAAATTCTGCTACCACGTCAATTTACGTCATTGTTACGCCATTTTTCAATTTTTCATTGACGATTGACGTATGTGGAACACCCGCCTTACCTAGTAACACTATAGGGCCCATAGAGGGGGGGGGGGGCACCAGTTGCATTGCCTAGGGGCCCAGAGAAGGTTAATCCGGCCCTGCCTCTCCTAAAGCATTGGATTGATCAATGGAACAAATTATACAGTCCTGAATGCGTAGACAAATATATAATACTATATAAATGGTATGGTATGCAGTAATGATTAGGGGTATAGATTTTTCCTGTTTCATCAAACGATTAATTTTTCTTAAAAAACCAAAATCTGATTGAGAAAAGATACGAACGTTCACGAACTTGGTTAAGTCAAGCTAACGCCTGTTATCATGCCAACGGTAAGCATGTCTTAGCTTGTCTATGTCACTTGTCGTCAGTGTGGGTGCACATCGAGGACGTTAACCAGTTTGTCAACAGTGAAACATGCTGAATCCGTCCAACGCCCGAAAAACTGATGGGGTGGTTGGCAGGGTACTATAAATACGCCAAGGTCCATAAAAATCACTTCAAGTAATAATAATTATTATTATTAGTACAGCACCCGATGGAAATTAAGGCTTCTCGACAAAGTTATTTTTGTTTCTTATGAAAATTGAGCCACGATTTTGCCTCTAGAACCAAACTATTAGGGAGAAACGACCTAGTTGGGTTAATTAACAGCAATGATGCCTGCAACGTACAGTATCGGATATAAAAAAAATCTGGGAACCGTTTTTTTTTTATATATTTATCGAAAAAATTAAAACAATGCACAGATAATGTTTTTGTGAAAATTCGTGAACAGACATACGGACATTTCGTAAAACCTTAAAAAACCGTAAAAACTTATTTGCTGTCTTGGGACGCGGACGTCAAAACTCAAAAGTTTTAAATAGGCTGCAATCTCGGGATTAATAATTTCAACCATCACAAAGCTCTCTTTGTACTAAATAAGAAAGGGAAAATTTCATATGAACCTCTTTCGTATAGGAAAACGCTTGCAGCCGCCAACCAATCAGGTCAATGGCCAACCAATCGAAACATTTGGTTTTTACCTAATTTCTAGATGGCCACATGTATAGTGGGCATTTTGGATTGAAAGATATCGATTCAGAACACACAGAAGAGACCTTAAGTACGAATATTGTAAGAATATAACTTGTAATATGGTTTTATTATGGCAAATTAATAGTTAATCAATGAGACATTAGCATGAATAGGAGTTTGTATTGAATAACACTTGTCGGCCGAGTCTGTTGCAATTTTCGCCGTTCACCCATTAAATCCTCATTATGGGACTTGGACTCGGTTATCAATAAACGGGAACACTGCACTATAGAGAACACAGCACGTTTGACCTGTCAACAGACTCACAAATATTGAGTGATAGCTGATTGGAATTTCATCACTATAAACCCAAATTACTTGCCATACAATATGGTTGTCTTGAAACTCACATGAAAGTACAGTAGAACACCATATATCTGACTCGATCAGGTCCCATTAGGGTATAAAAAATCTGATGAGTTTATTTCGGGTTTACATTTACGTGATATAGTGATGGCATAAGTTATGGGTTATGAACCAATCTCCAAACCTTGAATTTTCCAGATCATTTACAAAACATGTGGGCACATTTTATATTGACTTTCTGGCTCCGTTTGATCAGGCCAATTATTATCTACTATTAAGGAAGCTACTTTTAAAGGTTTTTATGCCACCATATTTGAAGACCACACGGGCATAGCGATCAAGGTCGAAAATTTCTAATTTCGCTGCTGTTACTACTACATGGTGAGTTTTTTCATGAAGAATCTGCCTGTTCAGTCGAAATGGCCAAAAACGCTTCGGACACTGAGTTATAGGGGGTTTAAAATAGCCCTATCCACGGGAAAAATGATCTGGGTCATATCTTAAAATTAGTTTTTTTCGAAACTAACTTCTGTGGACCGTCTTCATTTGGCCAATCCCTTAAAGTCATATATCTCTAATTGTTTTCAGTTTGTCAGATTTAAAGGGAATGCTTAAAATCTTTTTCTTCTAGCTGTCTACGTATTCTAGTTCGGTGGTTTGCAATGTAACAGGATATCTAGATAGTCTATATTATATGGACCAAGCCCAGCTGATGTCCAGACTCTATGTAATCAAGTTCGTTGGTTTGCACGTCTTGATAGCCCATATTATATGGACCAAACCCGCTGATAGCCTATCTATTCTATTGGATAATAAATAAGTGCTTCGTGTGCTCTACTTCCATTCATTTCCTTTTATGATAATCTATGCCTGCTTGGGATTGTAATGATTTTCTGCTAAACCATGTTTTTACCTCCATTGCAAGCGAGAAACAAATTTATGTACGTGGTATGTACAATAACCCCTCGCTATGGTTACAGACTTCGGTTGAACCATTAGCCTTTAATTCATACGGATACAATGAGCTGAGATTCCGCACCACTTTGATAGATTGCCCGATGAACTACAAGGTTTCTGTTCAATAGGGGTTTTGAAGAAACCTCTAACGCTTTAATTTTCCAGCTTACAGACCCAACATTCTAAAAAAAAAAATATGTAGTTTCCTTCAATAGTTATATATTGTAGTTATATTTAAAATATTTAAGTAATATTTATTTAATTTATTTAATTAATAATATTAGTTCATCTTAATTTTCATGAGCGATGAAAATGTGTTAAAACAAACCTTTCTGTTTTGAAGTTTTCTAATTGTATTTTTTTCCTACGTAAAATAAATAAATAAATAAAATGAAAAGTCCCATTGCGGGAGCACAAAATAGTGCAATATCCCAATGGTTATTTTCACACTTGTTCAAATTTCAATTTCAACTTGGGGGTACCCAATGAACGACAAGAATCACATTAAGTCAGCATCCATTATGGTTCATGCTTACTCGCAAGTTGAAATTCAAGTTGCACAAGTGCTAACTGCAGATTTTTGTAGAAGTAAATAACCGACTAGCCACTGGGATATGGCCCTCTGTACTCCCCAATGTTCAAAGGCAAGTTGCATGTAAAGGGGGAACAATGGTAAACATATGTAAGCATACTTTTTTGGTCGAACATTTACTGTATGTGCTATGTAAAGGTTGCCTAGTTGAATAGCTATTATACTGAAGGTATAAGCTATGAGAGTCAGATGCTGACTTTCTGCACATATCTATAATAGTAATAGACAAGTTTTTAACTACTTAATTAATAGACTTTAATCTACGTGGTAAAATCAATGCTTGAAGAGTTATTGAAACCCGTTTCTTTTTGGAAGTAGCATCTATAGCTACCTAATAATAACTGGGAGTAACATAGCCAAACATAATCATTAGACCAAAATGCAAGTGAACATTATCCTCCTGAAGTAAGCCTAATGCAATGGCTGGGTCAGTTGCACAGAGTTATATAACGAAAAATAAATTGGTGGTTTCATTATAGAATTTGCTGCCCTTTGGGTAACAAGATCAGTGTACTCGGCTGGGTCGATTTGGCTCATCTGTGGCTTGCGGTTTGTACACAGATCGGGAATGTCTGTTGAGCTACAAAGGGATTTTAGATTACCAGTATTTGTAGCTATTTTTTTTTTATATTGTTGGCAACATAAAAAGGTCGCTGTTTGATTGTAGTACCTGACATGTGGGACTGCTGTCATTAAATCACCATTCTTTGCCCTGATTCGCTATAATAATCTGTTAATAATTAAGTAGTTAGACACTTTGTTGTACTGGCGTTAACCGCCCCTTTGCTTGAGATATGAAAGCCATTAGTGAATATTATGTTGCTCTACTTTCAAAATCAAAATTGCTGATTGATGTTTGTTGTACGCCGGGAAACTTCTTCGAAACTTTTCATGAGGGATCAAAGATTTTTCGTAATGTTCCCACCTTGTAAACACATTCACTATGGAGTTGCTCAATTAAATTTGTGACTTCTCAGCTCCTATATAGTGGAACATTATCGTATGCATTACCTTTGGTCCCTACCTTATGAATTATGTTTTTGAATGAATGTGCTCCATAAGGGCATAAAGAATGGTTTAACAACTTTTTTTTTTTTTTGCAAATGAAAAGGCCTTCATAGTGAAAAGTAAAATAAAAAGTACTAAAATGTAAATCTGCGGAAGTGAGCAAGGCCATGTAGGTACGAACAGTGCAAGTACCTAGCGTATGATCCAGTTGCAAATTAAAAGTTGGACATTCACTTCATTAGTGAGCAAAAGCCGAGACCTTTGGGTCTTTATCCCACAGGAAGCACTGTAAAGTCATGATGTGTCAAAGCCTACAAACTTTTCTCATCAGCAGATCTCTATGGAGATAGTTAAATTAAAATTAAGAGAAACTTGGACACCCCTGACACGTGTTTCTTGTAATTGTGTGTGCGTTTTTATTTTTATTTTTTATTTTTAGAAAAACTGTGTTCTATTTTATTGTAATAATACAAATTAAGTAGAACGAATGCTCCTCTACGTTTTGTACATAGTATGTAGCCCACGCTAACACCACTTGGTCATGGCTTCTGTAGGCGTGGACCGAACCTACAGAACCCTAGCTTGCAGTCGCCCTTAAAACAAGTTGTAAAAATAAAAAGAAGGAAGTTGGAACTAAATCACTATCATGTCTAATCTTTCTAATAGTTTGTCTAATCTTTTCAAAACAATTTAAAAAAGCTTTGGAAATTGTCATTATAATTTTCTCAATACTATTTTCAAATTTTCCCCTTTGCCACAGGTGTGTGAGAACCCCTATATTGGATTATTCATTGGAAAAACTCAATTCAAAGTAATTTATTCCCTTTTCCCATTCTCTAGTATTGTAAAGCAATAGTTTAGGGAATTATCCCATAGTTACTTCATATGGGGACAAGATAACCAGCAAGTGTAAATGTATGCGTCCCATGATAAATACGTTAGTACCAATTTCAACGGTACGTTATTGCATAACTCTCCCACACATAAAGACATCATTGTTTTTTTCGGTTAGCCTACACTGTTATTTGACTACTTCTCATAATGGTTCTATAGTTTTTCTTTTCTTGCATAGCCGGTATTTTACTCGAGTAGGTCAAGTTTAGGTGGCCTTGTACGATTCATAGACTGTTACAGAATGCGTTTCCTATGCTGGACCTCCCGTTCTCCAAAGTAAACACGATATTCTTTGTAATAAAATATTTTGTCACGCGTAGCAATCGAAGGTTTCCCCTTCTTTTAACTTGGTGTAGTTTTCTAAGGTTGCGTATGTATGTAATGGGTAGATAAATTGTTGGCCCAGTGGCGCCAGCTTGAACGGTGCTCAAGGGCTCAAGAACACCCCCCCCCCCTTGCACCTATGTTCCAGATGATAGCCAAGTTGTTAGATATAAAGTACAGTATTTGCATTATTATTAAACATCCCTATTTTGTACCTAAGGTAAACTTTCAGGCTGTTTTTTTTTTTTAAATTATAAACTTACGTATGGTCTCCAAAATATATTCTGTCTGTACTTGTCCATAACGGAAGTAATTAAACACAATATTACAATATATTATTAGAATTACTGTACAGTACAGAAATAGAAATACTTAATACTCTATCTACCAGGGAGAGTAATGTCATTTATATTGATGACTTGCTTCTGTCATTAAGGCACTTACAAATATTTTGTATTTTTGACGAAATTGACCAATTCCAACATCCATAAAGATATTATGAAAAATGCTTATAAAATTACAAGCATTCAAAAAGCAGACTCTTTACCCAAATGGTTTATTTCTGTATACGAGTACTAATTGTATAATATTTCGTACTCGTACTATATACAGTAACCTGTTTAATGCACTTTATCGCTTATTTCTAAAGTGTTAATATTACAAATGCGGAAAAATTTACTGTGATAGCTAGTATTTTCTTTATGACCTTTTCATAACTTTACGGCTGTGGCAAGAAAAATTGATTTATTTAGTCAAAATTGTTTACCAAATATTTGGAAAACTCTGCCTGCTTGGTGTTAAATAAAATAAATAAATATATTTTTATTTATTTAATTATTATTATTAGCTTATTTTAGTTTTTAGTTTTTTAGTTTCTAGTTTTAGCTATTAGCTACAGTAAAAGGGGGCCCAGCACAGGCTTGTCCTAAAGGGTCCCCTCCTGCTGAAGGAAATAAATTTTACTTTACTTTACTTTTAAATAACGACTTTTTTTGTTCTTGTATGAAATTTCGAAATTGGAAAAGTTTGTCTTGCGCCGACAACTACAATCTTATCAGAACAACAAATTTGTTGTACAATAGCATATTTTAATTCAGCCACAGCGTGTATTTCAAATATTAATCACTAGTCACTTAGTACTGTCGAGAACTCTCTTAAAACCTACTCTTTACTAAACAAATAATTGCTCTGCCGACTTAAAGTGGTCGAGAATTCTCCAATAAACTGACAAACTGTAATTGAACCACACCGCCATACGGGTTCTGGAGTAAAGCTGAACTTTACGGTGTCTAGGCTACTTATTTCTAAAACTGCTTCAAGTGCTTTCAAAGAACAAGACGTAATTTAAACTGTAGCTGATCGCTTTCAAGTCAAGTTTATATGCCTGGGTTTAATTAAATACGGTTGCCTCTTGTCCTCAATTCTGTCTATAAGGCAAAATCATTCTGAATCAGTGCTACATAAGACAATCACAATACAATTAATGAATTCCTGACAATTGCTGTACATTCTGAACTGCACATCTACTACATATATATAGTGTAGAAATATATATAGTATATTATACTGATTTTGAGACATCTCAGACTCTTATCCGTACTTGGTTAAGTGAGGCTGATGCCCGTTGTAATGTTTCGATGGTAAGTACGTCTGAGCCTGCCTATTGTTGCATATAGTTGGAGTGGGTTGACATCGAGGTTGTGTAACAATTTGCCAACGACCAAAATTCATACTGACACAAATAGTGTCCAAAATATCATTGAGGTTGTTAGGCGGTTATTCCACCGGCGATTTTACTTCATATTTGATTTTGTCATTGACGTTTGTATTGTTTTAAGGAGACTATTATGTAGATACTTAACTTATCTATTATATTTTCATCATTAATATGTCTCTACCATATTATAACTTAATTTATAGTTGATAAGTTAAATATCTACACAATAGTCTCCTTAAAACAGAACAAACGTCAATGACAAAACCAAATATGAAGTAAAATCGCCGGTGGAATAGCCGCTTTAGCGGGGCATGATTCGACAAGTAAAATTCAAAAGTCAAAACAATTATAAAATAATATAATTTATGTATTGACTATCCAAAAATTTTGAAGCAAACATAAATACTATGTGCAAAAAATAAAAATAACGGATGTTGCCTACATAACTACGTACAAAGTAGACCACCTACTACCGACTATCTTCCCTACTGCATCGCATCAGGGTCCTTGCTTTGGCGAGTATTCCACATACGTCAATCGTCAATGAAAAATTGAAAAATGACGTAACAATGACGTAAATTGACGTGGTAGCAGAATTTTTAGTATGTCTTTAATGTCTGCTAAAACGTCATTTTTCAATTTTTCATTGACGATTGACGTGTGCGGAATACCCGCCTTAGGACATCTGCCCCCTGTGTAACGAAGGCGGAATGAGTGGAGAGCATCTATCTACCCAAGTGCCCAGCCCTGGTAGAACACGGAAGAACAAACGGACGACATCTTCTGGGAGACAGCAAGGAGATACTGGTCAGCGCGTCACCAAATGGTTAACCTGGCAAGGGTTGGCGTTGGCTAGTAATTAACGAGTAATACATACAATGTACTAAAATTATGCAAGAAAATATTTGGGAAAGCAGCTTATTCGGTGTTGTTACTCAATTATGCACCTAAAACATACTAAGTTAAAAAGGTTCCTCAGAAAAATTATTGCTTTAGTCATTTTCTCGTGAAAGTGTCGACTTTTTATTTTTTCCCAAATTGAGTTATAGACCGACAAACGAACAGACTGGGTTCCTGGCACCCCAAAATATGTAAATCTACAGAAATCTCGAAATAGAAAATTTCAACCGTCACAAAGTTTTTTTATGCTAACGAAATAAACATAAAAGCAATAAGACCTTGTCTGATTTGGAAAATTTATGCAATTATGAAAAAAAGCGATAGTATAATTCATCGTGAAGAAACTGAGCAAAGAAGAAATTTGCTGTAATCTCTTTGATTGCGTACCATTTTGCCGGCTAATCAGCTTATGTTTGAAAGTCATTGATTATTTGATCATCTTTTCATAAACCAGCCTCAACACTTAAGTTCCAGACAGATGACTAAATTGGGACCTGAAGCAGTCAGGGCCATGTCTAATAGTGACAAGGAAGGGTCAGCATGACTGTGCAAATTTTGTTTTTACCGCTATACTCTTCTGCTCTATTCTTCCTTAGCTAGTGTACGAGTTTATAGACCTGATGTCTTGTTGTATAGGTGTCGTTATTTTATATTGAGGCAACAAGTAGAGTAATTACAATAGATTGGCATTGTTATGGTTTCTGGTTTCTATTGAGAAGTAACATGCATTTGTGTTTCATAAGAATAACAGGTTATGAAATTATTAGGGCTCTACACATTTAAATTATTCATTAAAATGAATAGCAATATTCCCAAATTTCCAGTTTTGCCCTTTCAGGGTGAGTTCGAAATGTTCGAAATTGTTCACTGTTGACTCACTTAGCATTTCCAAGGCGTGGCAAAACCATTTTGTCCGAATTTGCCCAAATCTTCATCTTTGTATTGTGTTGAGACAATTGGAGGGGGAAAAGCCTTACATGTGTACAAAATCATGGTTCTTATGAAATATCAATGTCAAAAATATCTCATCCTTTAGCAGAAATGCTTCTCTACATTTAGATACATGATTTGTGTCCGTCTGTTACACCAAATGGCCTCAATAATGATTGAACTTCAATTTTTATATGAAACAGTTGGTGAAGACGTCCGGAAAAAGGAGTTCAAAACTGTGGCCAATCGATGTTAGTGGTGGCCACACATCTGATATCAAAATGTAGAGAAGTATTTCTTCTAATGGATGCGGCATTTTTTATTGCTTTACAATGAATATTTCCTGTGAAATTCGACTTTTATTTTATATTTTACTTAATTTGGGGTGGTTTTATTCTCAAAAACTCAAAAAAAGTCTAAAAAATTTATTTCTCAAAAACGGCTCCAAAGATTTCTTTTAAATTCACATATATTGTAGTCGTTGGTAATTTTAACAAAATGCGGGGGGTCGCTTGTCTCTTGATAGTTTGCTTCTGGGGGTAAAAAAATAAAAATAACTCAATTTTCATGAAAAATGACTAAAAAATCATTTTTCTGCGGAACCTTTCTATCGATGATTTCTACCTTCAGGCATGTTTTAGGTGTTCAATAGAGTAACAAAACCGGACAGGTTGCATTCCCAAAAAAATATTTGGTTCTGTGCAAAAAATTATTTTTCACGCTCCAATATATTACGTGCCATGTGTCATTGTTACTATTGTTACAATATGCAATTAAATTTTAACGGGTTTTTAATATATTGAGGTGGACCCCCCCCCCTCCAGAGATTTTAAATTTAACCATAGGGAAATTATTTACTATGAAATTACACATTACGTCTATCTACTAATTTATAAATTGGAAAGCATGTTCTAGTAAACTCGGACCGGTTCTTTTAAATTGAGACCCCCACCATATAAATGCGCGCCACATGGGATTGGGACTGGAAATTTTAGTAGATATAAGTAATTTCGGTACCCAACAAGTTTGCCTTCTTCTGCCCCTGTCCTTTCTTCTTAAATTGTATCATATAACGCCTGCTTAGAGTTCGAATTCTGCTCGAGCCGACAAACTTTACCTTGCCAATTGAAAACCCCACATTCTAAAATACAGTTATTGTACCTAATTCTCCGACATTGACTAGTTCCCGAACTTGATTAAGTCGTGCCTGCGCCTGTGAAATTGTGTTAATTAATAGTAAGGCGGCTATTCCACTTGTCAATATTCCGTCATTTGTTCATGAATAATTGATGAGATTTATTGTTTTTATATAGAGTAAAAAAAATCTTATCAATTATTATGATAACTGCAATGTTACTTATATTGGCCAAACAGGCCACAATTTCAAAAATCGGATAAATGAGCACCGCAGGGCAGTTGGTAAACAAGATTGCGACTCAGCTTTCGCGGAACACTTAACTACCTCAGGACATACTTCGGAATTCTCAACTTTTAAAATTTTACATGACTGCAGGAAGGGGAAGCTATTAGACAGATTAGAGTGTATTGAAATAAAAAAAAGCATTGTTTAATGGTTGAAATCTGGAAAATGACATAACTTTCACACATCCCTATTCCCTCCCCACTCCTCGACCTGGCTGCAACTGTTCCCTCCCTCCCTTCCCTCCCATCCCATTGGTTTAGAGCTCAATGTCAGGTAGAAACTTGTTAGTCTGATGATGGTGTAACACCGAAACAGCTGTAACTAATTTTTAATACCATATATATTTTTGTGGAAATTGTGCAAATTTGTTTAATTTTATTACTCTACACATTATGTTTCGTTTCCACGAAGTCACTAGAAAAACCCTACATTGGGTTCAATTATTGAAGCACAAATGACGGGTTATTGAAAAGTGGAACAGTCGCCTAAGATTGTCTCTAATCGTCCTCTAATTTCGGTTGTCTCAGCTTGTCCATCATCGCTAGTAGCCGGTGTAGGTTAACATCGAATACGGTTACCAGTTCACGTGGAAACAATTTAATATTGTTCATAAATCCATGGGGGCGCTGGCATAGGGCAAGGTTCAATAGGCATACGCCTTCATTTTTAAGTAATTCTTCTGTGTTTAGTTTATAGGCCTAAGTAGTTTTTGTTTCTTTATTTATCATATTTACTTAGGCTATGCGTATTAGACTATATGTATTACACCTAAGGGGCAATGTCCTTGCCCTGTTGTAATATAAGTAATAATAATAAATAATAATAGGAAGCCCTTCAAATAAAACTGGAATTTGCATGTATTCGTGTATCTCAGCAAAAACCAAACAGAATTACAAATAGTAGCTCCAGTACTGCTATTCATTACAATAAAAAATCAAATTTGCTGACGCAGGAGAACTAATGACGTTAGACCAAAGTTAGGCTAAGTTCCGTGACATTATAGTGCGGAAGCTATAATCCCTCGCAAAGTCCCTAAGGTCATCTTCTAAACCGTTCTAAGCTCTAAACATTCACTTGGTTCAATTCTTATTGTCTCCACACTAAGATCCCTGATCCGGTATCTTATCTCACAGCTTAAAATGGAAGGGCGCTACAACTTACAAGGACGCTCCAATTAAACACGCTCTCATAAAACTTTGTGAATTAATAATGTAACTGAAATGAAATCTTATTTAGGTACAGAAATAAATCTCGTAGGAAATATCGATCAGTTCCAGAAACTTGGGCATATCCCCTTAATTAATGTTCCACTATATTTTAATGAAGTATGTGGCCGTCACCAACATTTATAAACAATTACAACTTGAATTGCGGTCTCCCTCACACTCTACCCATCTTTAAATAAATAATAATAAAATAAATAAATAAATATTTACTTGAGAACAGGTCTAAAAGTCGACAATGGCATAGCTGTCGACTATTATACACAATACCATCCATTATTTTGCTACATCGTTGTCCAGTGCGCTCCTGAGAGCAGTTTGCCAAACGATCGCTACCCCGAACCCCACACCCCGCAACCTGTAACACCATCTATCACAACCCCCCCCCCCCCTAATGGCGCAAATGTCCCTTAAGACCATTTTCAATAAAAAAACTTGATTTGTCAGGTCATGCCGAGTAGTGGTACAGATTCCGACTTTCACCCGACACTCAACAGACAGGCTGTTGGTTCATGTCCCACACAAGTCCCACTCAGGTCCCGGGCCTTCCTAATTGAGTGTAAGAGAGCGCTTTGTAGCTCTCTAGGTACTAGGTTGGCTTAGTAATAAAACAAAAAAGTCAATATCCCCCCCCCCCCGAAATCAAAACCTTGGCACAGCCTTGGGGCTATCCCAAAGCTACGGTAATGAGAGATGACTTTGCAATAACTGCAGCTCCGTTGAAAGATATGTTGAGTTATGAATGCGCCATTAAGAAGTTTAATTCAAGAAACCTGCATAAGCTCAAAGTTGTTGACTATCACCCCTAAACTCGCAATACAAACTAAATACGTGCTCAAAAGCTCTCAAGGTTCACCTTTCATCTTACCATTTGATTATCATGCACTGCAAGTTACACAGTACATTATAACCATATTAAACTGCACTGTTATACGAGCACACTAATTCTAATTTGCGTCTTGACTTTACGTACGAACCTGTATGTAGTAATTAATTACCTAGGTCTCTGGGGGAATATAGCTGTTTTCATTGGGGGAAGTAGTTCCAAATTGTGGATATACCGTATGGTATCTTGGTATGGTTCTTAGGTACTTTGTTGTAGTTTCCAAAAATTACTACCCAACTGGTTTGCTTTAAGGAATAGATCTGAAATCAATTAGGCTATGCCACATAGGCCTAATTTATAATTACAAAGCCTTTCAGGGCAGTAGTCGGATAAAGGTACACAACAATTAGGATCGATGTGAAACGGAGCTTCCATAAGTTTCGGTAAAAGCTGCGATGTTCATCTTTAGAGGCACTCTGCAACTGAGCAACAATGGAGTTGCCACTGAGCCTCCCGGATTCATCTTCGAATCCTACGTAGTGTCACTAAAGATGCCAACGAAACGCTTGTAAGTTCATTTTTACATCTGCCACGGCCTACCAGCCCGGATAATTGACTAAATGACGCTCCGGCAAATGCCCCTGGTTACAGAAGCAAAGAAATTTTTTTTGTAAACTGTTGGTAGATACTATTGTACTTAGTATTATTACCGGTATGTTCCATTTTTATTGAAGCTTCTATGGTAATAATTTGCGGATATGTCTTCAGACAATCCTTTTTTTGCTTACTGATTTGATTGTTTGGTTCTGGGGGGAAAAAAAGAAAGGCTCCATTTTCATGAAAAATTACTAATAAATAATTTTGCTGCAAAGCATTTCTATCGATGCCTCCAGGTATTGGTTCACTCGTATTGTTTTTTTTTTATTATCATTAGTAGGGTCATTTTTAATTATGACTTTTTGTCCTAGATATTACTAAGCCAACCTAGCGGAGTTAGGGCTATAAAGCCCTCTCTTACACTCAAATAAGAAGGCCCGGGACCGCCTGCTTTACATGCCCTCACATGTCCTCCGAAGCATGACCAAAAAATATAGCAAGTGTGGGATTAGAACCAACAACCGTTTGGGTGAAAGTCGGAGTCTGTACCACTACTCTACATTTCCTGCCATTCGTTTTTGTACCCTGCAATATACATGTAGAGTAGTGGTACAGACTCCGATTTTCACCCAAAAGGTTGTTGGTTCTAGTCCCACACTTGCTATATTATCTGGCCATGCTTCGGAAGGCATGTAAAGCATGTGGTCCCGGGCCTTCCTAGTTGAGTGTAAGAGAGGGCTTTACCGCCCTAATTCCGGTAGGTTGGCTTTGTCCAAAAAGTCAATATTTATTTTATTTATTCCCCATTTGCTCATTCCCATCGGCTCTGATCATGTGTTGGCACGTTCTGACATACTCTTGGCTATCCACGCTTCTATGTATGCAATCATTGAGACTATTGATGATCACCAATTTTATTTGTAGTATTATTTGTTACATATTACAGCCATTGAATTGACTTAAGTTGTAGAGGCAACTTTCTCGTTAAAGCCCCGGTTGTGTTGCCTGTAACACCATTCCCCGCATGAGATAGTTGAGTCCCACCAAGTCTACATTTTTCTGTTTCTCTAATTTCGGATACCGTTGATGTTAGTACTCAGGCTGCATGACTACCTCTCGCTTTAGATTAAATAAATTAGAAAATGTAAAATTTTAAAATTATGTTGTGATGCTATTCTTTTACTCCCTAACAAAGTCCTCAGGCTACATTAAACTCTGTTCATAAATAATCAGCAAGCTTTTAAATAAGGGTTGTAGGGTAATACCTATAATATCTCCAGAGGAAGATTACCCAGTCTAAAAAACGCTTTTATCTTTTCGTTTCTTCTTTGTAGCTAGTCAAACATCTACAATACTATCCAATTAATACAAATATTCGACTTTGATGGCAAGGTGGAAGCGTGCTTGTACTTGTGCAAGTCATGCAATGCGATCGGAGACGTGTCGTAACTCAACACGGGTACTAACCTACAGAGGTGACCGAAGAGGTTAATCGGATACGTTCATTAAATTGTTTGTATGCGATTAATCTTTCTGAAATAATAATAATAATAATAATACGGTTTACACTGTTTGTATTTACATTTTACACATTATCTTCGTTGTTTTGGAAAATCATTCGTCAAAATTTTTTTGCTCGTACATTCTTCTCTGTTCCAAAGCATCTAACAGAAACAATGCCGATTGGAGTCTACATAAGTTGATTCCCATGTATAAGTGTAGAATTTTTTCATAGTTGTTATTATTTATTTTTTGCCATTTTTTAAACTATATACAGGTGCCATGCACCTTCTATATATAGGCTGCATACATTAGTTCCATTTTACGACATTTAGGAACGTTTGAAATTATTACAGTCAAATGCAAGGTAGACTAACTGTGAATAACCCAGGAGAGATAGGACATTTGAGAGCGCCAAATAAATTTTTTGAATCCTAAGGCAACCTCCTGCCACGTCTCCTATAACGAGTTATTGAAAAACCTACCAGGTGGTTCCAGGTATTTTATTATTGCGCCTAAATTTCCCATCTCAAATTACACGGTAACCAATAAGCGACGAGCTAGAACGTCATGAAACATTCTCACTTACTTTAAATAAATAAATATATAATTTTTTTATTCTATTACCAAGCCAACCTAGCGGAGTTAGGGCTATAAGTCCTCTCTTACACTCAACTGGGAAAGCCCGGGACCGCCTGCTTTACATGCCCTCTGAAGCATGGCCAGAAAATATAGCAAGTGTGGGACTCGAACCAACAACCTTTCGGGTGAAAGTTGGAGTCCGTTCCACTACTCTACATGTCCTGACTTTATTGATGACCATGTGAAAAAATCAATTTATAAAATGTACTATATAAAAGATTTGTTAATATTAAAAATATTATAATAAGAAATTATAAAAAAAAACTATTTCGAAATGCAAGCTATTCAGAAATCAGAAGAATTGCTACTATTATTCCATATCATTAGTATGAAATACTTTGTCGTGCTTTTTTAGAGTAATCGTAATTTAAGTGTTAATTAACTGCATAAGTATGTATTTTTATTAACTTCTCATCTGACTACTTATTTTCATATCTTTTTGGTGCGGGTCGCATAACGAAGATTTAATTAATTTCGTCAAAAAGGCAATTTGTTTACTAAACATTTCGAAATCTTTTCTTTTGTAGCATATCAACATTTTTTTCTCATGCTTACATGTACACTATACTGTACATATTTGATTGATGTTAATTAAATTTATGGAAGTTACTTTTAAGGTCACGCCCATTACTACCTGTGGCCTACGTAGTTTTATATGCACAGTATGATTAAGTTTCTTTTGAAAAGCCTTAGAGCAGCTAATTCATGAATTTCTGTAATCCGGAAGTTATCCAATATTGATGATAATGTGCGCCATTATTACCACCCCCAAGGTATACATACAGATAGGTCCTTGAAACTTTCCATAACACTTGCGGATAATGCCATTAGTCTCTTATGTCAAATAAGCGTAAACGGATGTACAAGCAATATGACACACAATAGTTACGATTTAAGAGCTGTTACCACCTACGTCCTACATACATAAACATATACTGTATGTAGTTATTTATAAGTCAGGAAAACAGTTCTTTTTAAATGAATTTTTGTTTATTTTAAGATTTGAAATCTGAAATTCAAATTTCAATTGTTTCCAAACATCATTTTTTTTAAATCTTTAAATCTGATTTTACGCGGCTAAATGCGTTTTTCATTATATTTATTTTAATATTTTGAACATTATTTGTATTGTTTGCGTATGAATGTTTGGCCATTGGCAAACTGGCATACATCCTCGATGTCAACCTACACCGGTTACAAACGGTAATGGACAAGTTGAGACAAGCTTACCATTGACGTTATGAAGCAGGCGAAAGCACGACTTAACCAAGTACAGATACGAGTCAGCTGAGGTTCATACAACTTGTATTGAATATTATGGGGAATTTTAGTATCAGATGAAATTATGTTGATCAGTGAAAGAACCATGCAATATGTAATCTTGTATGATATACAGTATATTTTTGTATTTTATTTATTAATTTATTTATTTTCGGTGTCGCAGAGTTGACAAATACACAACCTGCATGCCCAAAATATACTGTATTCTTGCAGTGGAGGGTGTGAGGGGGGGGGGTGCTCTGTACCGGTTGTGCCTTACTTTCATTATGTAGGTTAACCCGGCACTGAGAATAGTACCTGTATTGCTGGCATAAGTAAAGATGAACCCTTATGTTTTAAATTACGAAATACTGAGTAGCAGTGAAAGTAACATGACGTACAGGGTGCATTGCAGCATAATTGCTTAATATTTGTAGTTATTGATCATCATATTACTTAGTCGACTTTTGTTTTCTACGAAGGGTTGTTCTGTTTGGTCATGTTAGTCATACGTTCCACTTGTCGGAGCAATTTTACGGTAAAAGAGGTGAGAAGTGTTTTCATATTGTAGATCTGTAGTACTAGTACAATAGGCCGTATTTTTATTGATGTTTGGGTTATAAAATTGCAGCCTGATATTGTTGCATATACTGAACATACGTTGTGGTAAAGACTAACTTTTGAAGAAGTTTAGTAAAAGACCAAATTCATTTAAATCATTAGAACTAATTTATAGTAAGCAATTGGTTGCTCTGGTGTCGTTTTATCGCTAGCCTTACACCAGAGGGAGGAGCTGATTTTCTGGTTTAATATGGCAGAGTGACTCGTTTCTGTATGAGTGGCAACCTACAAACTGCCAAATATTTAGCATTTCATTTTCAACATTCTCCCATGTATTTTTCTCTTTTAGCTTTTAATAATTTACCAGGTGACATAAAAGATTTGCTAATTACAAAGAATTTCAAGTTCCTACTCAGTCAACCAATTTCTCAAAGACAATCCACAATACCCATCTCGTATTCTTTCTAATTTTACATGAATTAATTAATGCCTTTTTGATCAACCTACACTTTTTGCTGTTGGATTGATTCCAGGTCATTTATTTATCGATTGTTCAAAGTATTGTTACTGTAAACTAATTTAAGAAAACCCACGTTATCAGAGTTTTTTCTGAACCCATCACTGGCTACGGCCTAACATGTCCACATTGTTAATGGTAATGTTATCATATTGTATGTTTTCTTCAGGCGGATATTCCACTTGTCAATATTCCGTCATTTGTGCAATAATGATAATAATATTGATGAGATGATATAGAGCATAGAAAATATTCCATTAATTATTGAAGAAAAATTGAGAAGTGGAATAGCCGCGTCAACAACAAATATATTTTGATTATGATTTGATTTTTGATTTGCAAATGGAAGTACAACAGAAACAATATGTACGGACGAAACGACACAAGGACGATTCTATGTTTCGCCGCGAGGAAACTGACGATTAATCTATTTGACGCCTTATCCAATGTCCTCTCTATCGCATGTCCAGTGTCAAGTGTATAGTTGAATAAATAAAGTTTGACACAATATACTTGACGTGTTTTTCCTGTAATAGCGTTGTACCTACTATTTGCAGACGGTACTTTGTTTTGTGGACACTTTGTGCTAAGAAACAGTAGGCTAGCTCTTCGGGAAAATTGTCATTCATCACGAACATCGCTTGAAATGTTTCGGTAAGGGATCCTGGATGGCATCTGCAAGGCATGGCAGTACCGTGCAGTATTCTTTAAAGAGGCTTTTCAAGTGATAGTGGGACCCGCCCTAGAAGAACCAGCTCTATGATTCCAACTCGATGTGTTAATGTTAAAATTCCAGCTCAATTTGGAATTTGTACAAATGACACAGCCATTCTTTGTATACAAAATATTTTGGGATTTCTAAAAGTGTAAAAGGTAATATATTTGTCAATTTATTAAACTATCAATACGATGACGGAAACTATGATTCTACGAGCTATATACGTAAATGCCGCTGTATTGGCTATCTTATAACAGTAGGTATTGCATAGGCTATGTTAATGAAATATTAGATATTATTGTAGGTGGCGAATTGCTTAATTCAGTAAGTTTTTTTTAAAGCTAATGTAAAAGTGTGTCATCACCCCGGGGCCCAGGGTGAAAGGTTGCTCGCACCAAATTTAAGGGTTGAGATGCGGAGCAATTTTCCACCTATTTTTCAAAAAAACTCTTTTCAAATTCACCAAGTCTAATCTCATTAATTCGCCACAAAAAGTTATTTTTCTTACTAAAATAGAATAAAAATATTCTTTAGATGCCAACATGAGATTAAAAATTCTTTATGAAAAGACCCCATAATTTTTGGGAGTTGTTGGCAGTATCGGATATCACAATAAATGATTGATTGCGTCGCAAATTTATGAGGACCTAGTCTAATATTATCTCATTTGCATGAATGGATAGGCTGACCTGTGGAGATTTTTATGGCTAACCTGCAAATGCTCGGCATACAAATTTGGGCAAATATACGGTGCTTAGTTCTACCTTGCGCGTGCTCCTGCGTGATTTATCCAAAGGCGCCGAAATTTAAGTTGTATGGCCCTTAGTTGCTGCAGCCCGATCATGACGATTTGAGAATATTATAATACCGGGGTTTATTTTTTTAATACCGAAGAAGTAAGGTAAAATATGTGGGGAAATTCAAATTAATAAATTATTAAAATACAAGAGAATGATTGCATTTTTTTAATAATAAGGCTCTGTAGGGACAGTTTTGGTCACTTGGAGCGCTGAAGACTATGAGATATCCATTGGAAAACTAAGTTTTTATGATCTATTTAATTCTTTTAATATTCTTTATAATATTTTTATTATGCCAGGACCTTATGGCGTTGCATATAACTTAATATACTATATATTCTCCATGATTTATAGAAAAATATCACTTAAAAATAATATATAAAAAAAAAATTGAGACATGGAAAAATCAACGCTTTAATATCTTTGCAGCTGGTACTGCCATCTACAATATGACTACAGAAATGAACCTCATTGAAGGAAATACTAATAAACATTAAACTGAACAGGTATATATTTGAAATATAATACGAATGTTAATTAATGTGTCTAAGGGAGAAAAAGTTAAAGACTCAATAAAGATCTTAATTAATCAATTTGAATTTTCCGCGCCTTTTCTACTCAATTATTTAAAACAATTGAATAAACACCGGTATTATAGTAATCCCAAATCGCTATGATCGGGCTGCAGAACCATTGCGTTTTTGCTCAAGCACCTCCAACTTTCAAGAATATTTTACAGGCTAAATCCAATCGAATTCATATCACAACAGCCTAATACTGTATGCGTATGACAGCGTAAAATAATACGATACTAAGTATTTTTGGTAAAAATTTGAAAATTTCTTGGCTGAAGTCTGGGAGATACTAAATTAAAACCACCGGAAGAAACATTAGAAACCTCTCCTGAAAAGTTAGCATTTTGCAGTTAGAACAGTTGGTAAACCAAGGAGCGAAACTGTCGGGCGGGTGTTGGAACTTGGCTCGTGCGCTTCCGCGCACGTTAATATGGGATTTCACGCACATTTTGAATCTAGAAATGCATGTTAGAATATCGCCTTCTAATGAGGCCGTTTCGGCCTCTTATTACATAATAAATCGGGGGTAAAAATAAAATTCCACTGGAAATATAAAACATGGAGCTATAAATGAGATGTCATAAAATAGAAGAAATGTTCATATACATTTTATTTTACATTTTGTGACCGATCGGTCAAAGTTATTGTACTCGATTTGTAAAAAATAACGGACACTGAGGATGTTTGGTTGGAGAAGTTCCAAAACTTTGGCCAACAATTGGAGCTAGTGACAACTATAGATTATGTATAAATTGTGGAGGAATATTTCTTCTACCTTGGACATCTCAGTTATGGCTGTGCGATGAATATTTCTTGCGAGATTGGATTTGATTATAAAAAAATGCATTGTGGGGAGACTTAGGGGAGACTGAGTAATCTCTGGGTCAAACTTAAGCCTGACACTTTTTATTTAATTTTTTATGGAAATAATTAAAATGTATTAAATATCAAGTCAGAAGATAGTTTTTTAATGTGTAAATGTTTAAAACTCAGTATTCATCTCACGTATAGGCATGTTATACTAATAGTATTTATCATCTTACGGACATCTCAGGACATGTAGAGTAGTGGTAAAGACTCCAAATTTGACCCGAAAGGTTGTTGGTTTGAGTCCCACACTTACTACATTTTCCGACCATGCTCCGGAGGGCATGTAAAGCAGGCGGTCCCGAACCTTCCTAGTTTGACTTAGTAATGGAACTCTATACTTATTTATTTACATATCTTATATTCTTATTGCTAATTTTCTCATTAGGAGCAAATCGGAGTACCCCCAAGTGGAATAAAAAGCTACAAGCTAATTTTTATAAAGGTATATTATAAATGGGAAAAATAGGAGGAATGGAAAACTAGGTGAAGATGGAAATGATAAATAAGCAAAAATACAATAAAAACTAAGTTTATTTACCTTAATTACTATTTCCAATTTCCAAATCTCCCCTATTATAAATACCTATGTATCATTATAAATATATACACATACACAAAGTCTAGTAACAAAATCCAGATTCAAATCGTATACTTCAATATAATTATTCCTAATATTTCTTTGAACGGATATATTCGAGTGTGTAATCAGGGCCAATGACATTTCCAGTTTTCCCATTTTCCACGAAAATATTTAGACATTAAAATAGTTTTTTTTTTAAATTTTGCATTGTAAATCGTAAATAATTATATGAAGCATCAGTTTTACGAGTGTTATGGGGGTGAACTAGTTTCGTCAATTGCCCTCTTATGGGGATGCTGATCGTGTAATGATATTGACCACCCCTGGGTAATCCCCAAAATCTGCTATTTTTAATTATTTATTAATTTAACTACGCATGTTATTAAAGATGCATTGTATTGTAATAAGTTGTATTGGACTATTTCATACATGTCATAATATAGAATTTTTAGACTTGGTGCTTTGTTTTTTTCGTTAACTAAATAGGGAACAATAATTTGCCGAATTTTGAAATTAATATGAAAATTACAACATCATTAATTAAAAAAACTTTAAAATTTGATGCATGATAATGATGCATATACTAAGTCTTTAATAATTTTAGCACCGAATTAAATGAAAAAAAACTGACAGATTTTGGTATGATTCTGAGATCTATGGTTTTTAAGGGCTTTTATGAACATACCTGGTTCCAGTAACCATGTAGTCTGCTGAACTTGGTATTTTTCAAAAAATCCCCAATTGTAGTAATAGGGATAAGGGATAATCAGGTGCACGTAGTAAACTAGATTTCAAAATCCATTCATAACAAATTCCTTCAGATTCCAGACTGCAATAATCTAAGCTTATTCCTATGGAGAAGCCGGTCACCTGGTGGAGGCTCGTCCTGACTATAAGTTGAACCAGCCATCCATACTTATCATGTGGAACGCTATAACCATTCTCACGGTCAATAATCAGTAAATTTAACGACTTTACATAGTCTCTACAACTAGGCATCACTTTATGGTGGGAGGGTATATAAAGGTACAGACAATTTTAATAATTCAGTACAATATCACAGTTCAAGTTATCACCTGCATCTATAGAAATGAAAATCTGGGTAAGTAGTCTAGCTAACAACTACAGGATTTCAAAAATCAATACAGCGAACAGTTCAAAGAAAATTTTAAAAATCAAAATAGCCTAGGGAGGTACAATTCCTCAATACGTTCAACTTATCACAACTTACCATAGAGAAGTTCATTCTAAGTAGGCTAGCTGAGATTCAGCAAAACCCTTCCAATCATAAATGGAACATAACATGACAGCCGGCATTTACTATTTTATTTCATTCAAGCACAGATCCAATTTTTGCTTTCCAACACGAAAAATTGAACTTTGACATCTGTCTTAGCCAGACACTGCTATTCGAGGAAATAACGCATAACAAAATTTTATTACATTTGTGCTGGAACGCAGATAAGTTGTTCAAGTTTTTCTCTGATGGTGTAAATAAGTTCTCTTTCCTCTATAAGTAAAATTCAAAAGGCAGCTTAAGCGATTTGTCAGCCTACCTAATTCAATTTTTTTACCCTCTTTATTATTACTTAAAAGTTATATAAGCCAATATTGTAGTTTTTGATATTTATCGTTTCCTTATTGTTGTTCGCTGATTTTAAAACCATTTATAAAGTTTCCCATGTTTCCCTTAACTTGTCACCTAATTTTTCTGTTATTTCCAGTACTGTAGCTTAAACGTGAATTAGTATATTTCTACCTTCATAATTGCTACGAGTAGATTGTGTTGTGGGGGTGGTTAAAGCCGTTTTTCCATTTCTGTTTTGAAATATTTTTATCATTTGAAGTCAAATAACATTGTATATGTAAGAATTTTTCGACCGCGCAAATAACTTGTCAAAATAAGCTGAAATTCGCTATAATTTTAAATTATAAGGCCAAGGTGAAGGTTATATCGTGTCAGTAGCTTAAAAGTAGCGCAGAAACGCCATGTTATTGTATAGGTCTAAGAGATTCTTCTGTTTTTTTTCGGTGACATAAGACTCTTTGCCCTTCGAACTATTTATCGATATTAATTATTTTTCTCTGCTAAAATTTGCTTACCAGCCCTCAGTACCCACGAAAACTACTGTAGACTGTGTAGAGTATTATACTGTACGCTTTATTTAATACATAATCCAATAACTGAAGCATAGTATTTATGAGTTTGGGGGTTAAACAAATATTTGGCTGAAATTTTTATATTTTATTATCGTACTGTAGTTTACCTTCATGAACAGATGCTTAGTACTTTTCATAACCCACTCGCGGTATATAAGATTTGTTAAAGCCACTTCAACATGTTCGTTCAGTCGGGAGATTTGTCATTTTTAGTGGCGCTTTCAAAAAAGTTGAAATACAGTACCTACGAGTAAATAGGTCTTCGCAGTGTCGCAGGTCAATTCTGCTAATATTCAAGTATAATACTTTGGGGTAAAGTCACATTTTGTAACACACCCCAATCCCGTTTCAAATTGTATCTTTATTTTGTCTTTTAACTCAAGCATCTGCCATAAACTTTATTTTGTATTCCTTCTTGTTTGTTCTTTTTATCGCTCTAGACTATAGCTTACTGAGAAAATGCAAGCATACCACTTACGTACGTATCTACAGCCACTAGAGAATAATTTTTTAGCGACATGCTCACCCCTTTTTTGCAAAATATGTACTGTATATCTATATAACTCCTGACCCCCATGGACCAGTCGCCTTCTAGCTTCACCACGTGGGTCTGTTGGTTTCATCATATTTTGACCATTGTTTACCACATTGTTAAATTATTCCACGAAAACATCTCGGCATTCTATTGTCCAGTGATGGCCCAGTTCACAAAGCCCAAGACCGCTGTTTGACAGATGCTGAACGGACAAGCTGATAATTATATGCACGTTACTTCACGACAAGACTCACATGCGTGCACAATCGTGATGCAATGCCACTTGCTATGGATATAGGCCAATTAGAGGGGTTTTGAGATTAATTAAGTAATTCCCCCATTGTTTACTGGCATCTCAGTCTGGCACTGAACTACAGTATATCGTAATGTCTAGTTCTCGATTCACATCCACCTTGATCTGACTTTATAGACCGGTCATTTAATTGCTCGTCATATTATTCCGGACTGTTTATCTCACGATGTCAACATCGGTATCCACCTGTCTGCATACCTTGTCCATAAAGTCTTACTGGGCGTTGTCTTCTTGTCGGTTCTTCATTACATTTTCTTGAGCATCTCTTGTTAGATTCAAATAGGCCTACGGGCTCTAAGCAGTTTTTAGTTATTTTTTTTTTTTTAGATTTAGCAGTATACTCGATGAGGTTCGCTTTAACCGAGTTACGCTTTATTACTGTATAGACCTATTTGAAAATAAACATGCAGGTTTTCCCATGCTGTAGACCCTGCAGTGCCCGGGAAAGGGTAACAGCGGGATTAAAACCCGCGACTTTCGTCCCTTTTCAACATTGAATACCCTTAGGTTTATCTATTGTTATCACATACTTGGTTTATCGAAAAAATATTGCTTAATCAAATTAATTATGTTTAAGCGAAGTGTGGATTGATTATATCCGTACATAGTTAGTAACTGATTCAGACTCGAACCGGGACTTAGTGAAATCACGCTTGCTTACGCCTGTTACATTGCGTCAATGATAAGCTTGTATCAGTTTGTCCATTGTCGCTTATAGCCGGTGTAGGTTGACATCGAGGACGTGTGTGAGTTTGTCAAGAATTCATGCGGAAACAATATCAATAATTTCCAAACCTCCATGGGATTGTTGGCATTGAGCAAGGACCAGAATAAGTAGGCCTAAACCTAAATCCATAAAATGAGATTGATGCACCATAGTTGGCTGTACTTTTTTTAATTTGATTTTTTTATTAATTCGGAATTTACTCAATGGGGCTCAAAAAATTAAATAAAAATTGCCGTATACAGTACCTTCTAGTAGTTATTGTATTTTGTGCTGAGTTATATCCTAAAATTCTCAAGTATCATTTCTGGGAAATGGCACAGCCTTGTTTTTCAACTAATGGCTTGGTAAAGGTTCAGCCGATGTCAAATCAGTCACGAGTAACACGAGGACGGGCATGTTGTTTAAATCAAAGGGAAAGGAACGACTTTGATTTTTTAAATAACAGTATCATATATTTTGATTTCATCTGCACGCTGTAGAATCTATAAAAACATAACAACGAGCATTATTTCTTTGAAATGATATGAGCCGTTATTTTAAAATTCGACTATTTTCTACCTATCTAAATATTTTAGAATGTTCACAAATCAGATGCAGTCGTTTTGATAGATTTGGAAAATTGCGGTAAAGCTGTACAGCCTGCAAAAGCGTAAAGTTGCAATTTGTATGGCAAATTTGATTAAGTAAACTTTTTCAAGTCTCGTTTTTTCACGAAATATCCTCATTTTTTTACATATAATGAATTCTATTCGGTAAGTGAACAGGACTAAAGCAAGTAAACCCATGATTGCCTTTAAAAAACCATTTTTTTTTAAATCTACCCATTCATGTCAATGGACTCCCCAATGTAAACAAGAGGAAGTTCCAAACATAGTCTATAATACGAACAATTTTTTGCCCTCAATTGTCTTGTTGTTTCGTATACTAGTAACCGCTATCGGGGAACTTGAACTCTCCCATTAATGATGCATTGGCCGCGGACTGTACCTTCGTAACCCTACTTTGTTCCCCTATTAGACAAAGAGTCACGTTGCTTGTAGCAATTTACTCCAGTAGTCCAGTAACACAGTGGAAGCATTGTATTGGTCAGTGGCACTGGTAAAACACTTGCAAAGTCACTGTTGACAGTGTAATCGTAAACATTATCTAACATGCGTCGAGATGACCAGATGATACATTATCTGCTGCCACGATGACCTGGAGTGAGTCAAAGATCAGCTGCCTAAGTAGGTTAGTCGCGGGCATAGGCCCACTTCCGCGCTAGCCTGCTAAAATGTTTGGCCCCATCGATCAGCGTACCCATGCGGCAGCCATTGCATCATGTTTTGTCATCTTATTTATAGTGTGACACGCAGGTTTCCACATTGCAATAGTCGCCAATAATGAATTTGAAATTTATGTGATTTTCGCCGTGATACCTGTTAACGGGTTTTGTGCATGGATAAACATTAAAGTTGTCTGTAAGTAACGTTATAGTGGCTTAGATTTTTGAGTGTGCTCAGACTGCGAAGTATGGGTTGATAGCGTCTAAAGATGCTTGGTTGCTTTATCTTGCATCTTCATCTTGCTCATTAAGGCACTTAACACTCTCTGGATGCTAGAATATATTGACGTCAGCTATCTAAACACCGTCAGTCCCGGGGTTGGGAATTGAGATAGGGTGAGGACTTTTCATTCGAGCGATAGTAAAGAGGGGAACCTAATGGCAAATATTTATAATGTGCTGCATAGGTAATGCAATCAGCTTTCCCGCTTTGAGCAACCCACTCCATGGGATGCATTTTTTAGTTAAAACAACTTGTAAATGCTCGTACACGTCTATGTATACAGTAGACCATGCATTCGAATTCCGTTTGAATGTAGGGTAAACGAAAAAAACGTGTCATAATTTGTAGGTCAGAAGTGATGAGATTCACATTGCACATCTTGCATCTATCTGCCTTAAACTACTTTTTATGGGCGGGTAACACAAGCAGGAACCTGTTCTTAGTGCACCCAATTTCATCCCAATCACAAAGTCCTTTACGCAATTCGCAGCCGCACAAAAAAAGACCGGGCTTTAATGATTGAGTTCGTTATTTTGAAATGTTGAGATGCCATTACGGTTGTATTATGACGTAAAAGAAGCGTAGCGTCTCTTGAAGGGTCAGTTTTACGAGCCAAATGGTCACACACGTGAAACAAGCTGTCTATACGTGACCTACAAATGTAGGCTAACTCTGGAATTGCTCAATATGAAGCAGGACAGTGACTCTGTGAGTATACACAGTAGGAGAATGGCCGTTACAGTGGTAACAAACCGTGCCAAATTTCCGTTCTATTGCTTTGATGACATATTTTACAACATATTTTCAACCTACCATGTCTTACTTACATGTCATCTACAGTATTTAAAAAACATGTACTCGTCATTGCTAATAATTTTTAATTGATAGAAGAGATCTCTAAATGTTTTTTTTTAAAAAAAATTTTGACTGAAAATTTTGCGATGAAGAAATCATAAAAATACAAGCTTTTGCAGTAAATTTATATGTTTGGAAAACCTATCATTTTTAGCAAACTTTTCTGAATGCCATTTTAATATATTTGCGGCAGTGAAACGAGGAATCCGGGCTTAGTTTGTTTGCAAAATATTTGTGAGTACCTACTTAATTAGTTAATTAATTTTGGGGTAGCCTAAGCCTGCTTGATGTACCGCTAAACCCTCTCCTCTTGGCACTTATTTATTAATTAAAATATTTTATTAACATCACTTCTTTCATCATTTTCATACTTAATTAATCAAATGTTATTATTACATTTTGCAATTTTCCCTAATAAACTATGGTGGGCAAAGAGTGTTGACCCCCTAAAGGTATGAAATCTTCATAAAGCAACATCAATCGACATTTCCATTATTTTGCTCTTGGCACAATTTACTCCACTTATAACTTACATGGAAATCAACCTTGTGTTACAGTATATTAGTGTAATGACTGTCTTTTTAGCTCAAAGCACCATCGGCCAATATTAAAACACCATAAGTTTAAAGCGCGGTAACGGTCAATTTTTAGCCATCAAGGTCGTGACACCAAAGAGCATTGTAGCCTGGTAGCAAAACAATCATCGAAAGTGGCATGCCTAAATGCGGAGTACCTGGTTACGGGTACGATGGCACAGTACCTTTATGGTTCCTAGTTCATGGTCTCTCAGTACCTTGAAACTTGCGTAACAGCTCCTTTTTGTTTTTATTATTATTCACCACCTTTCATTTCCCTTTAACGTTTTTAAGGTCGTATTTAGTAAGTAATTGGTACATTCCACTTACCAATAAAGTGCGCTCGTTAGCTATATAGGGATGTCTGTAAACTTGACAACCAAGGCCGCCTGCCTCGTTTGACAATCGTGTTGTACATGTTACAACTGATGAATTTAAATGATAGAATGATCAATGAGTATTGCCTCCAATAAAGCGCATTCCGGAGTTCTTTTTTGTTATCGATTTTGTTGGTTGCCCGATGTTTTCCATACAGCAAGGAGATATGGAAACGTGACCAGTATTATTTGGTGAAGAATTTAACCAGGAAAATGTATAAATTCCCAAATCACAATATATTGTCGGAATGTGCTGAGAATAAAATTCTCTTTTGCATGGTACTTAAACTTTTACAAAAACCCATCTAGCGCCGCGCTTATGAGTTTTTTGAAAATACTTAACTATAGTTATAATAATATCCTATATCACCTTATAGGCCTATAATGGGAAATCAAATTTCCGACAAAAATATGTAATTTTTTTGGTAAGATTTGCATTAATCACAATAAAGTCTCATCTGCTAGTCAATGCTCCTAATTTTTTAAGAACCATATAATAATTCAAGGAAACATTTATTTTCTACAGCACTCTTAGTAGCTGGCGCTTTGACAATCCGTTAGCTCATTCAATTGGCAGTAGTAGTGAATGAAAGGGAAGCTCAAGCAATTAAACAGCCAGCGTGATATTAATTAATAATGGAGCCGGCACCGCAGGAGCCAAGCCAATCAACAGTCATGGTGACTGCTATGAAATATTAACCATACTTGATCTACGAGTATATCTCACTATTCATTCCTTCACTTGTTTTTCAATGAAACAGATGGGTCACTGGCAACTAACTCGAATGAATGTTTTTGGCTAATAATCTGTTTTCTATTTCTTTTAGATCTGTGTTTTGGCCGTACTCGGCCTTGCTCTTGCCGAAGAGAAGGAGAAGGAGAAGGAGAAGGCCAAGGTAACTGAGAAACGTGGTATCTTTGGAACCAGCTTGGGCTACGGCGGACTCTACGACGGAGGACTCGGTCTTAGCAGCTATGGTCTTGATTCCGGTCTTCACGGTCTTCATGGCTACGCCTCTGGCTACAGCATCCCCGTCGACCATCATGCCCATGTGAAAAGCGTCGTCATCAATAAGGAGACTGCATACGCCGTGCCAGCCCCATACCCAGTCAAAGTTCCTGTTGCTGTCGATAGGCCTTATGCTGTCCCTGTTGATAGGCCTTACCCAGTCCACGTGCCCGTTGATAAACCGTACCCAGTCCATATTCCTGTCGACAGGCCTTATCCCGTCCACATTGAAAAGAAGGTTGCCGTCCCCGTTGATAGACCGTACCCCGTCCACGTCCCCGTTGATAGGCCTTATCCCGTCCATGTCGATAGACCCGTCCCCGTTGATAGACCTGTTTACATTGAAAAGAAGGTTCCTTACCCTGTGCACGTTAAAGTCGCCGTCCCCGTTGATAGGCCTTATCCCGTCCACGTAGATAGACCCGTCCCCGTTGATAGACCCGTTTATATTGAAAAGAAGGTTGCTTACCCCGTCCACGTGCCCCAACCATACCCAGTCGAGAAACCTGTACCATACCCAGTCAAAGTTCCTGTTGCTGTTGACAGGCCATACCCCGTCCATGTACCCGTTGATAGACCCGTCCCCGTTGATAGACCTTACCCCGTCCACGTTCCTAAGCCCTATCCCGTCGAAGTCAAGGTTCCCCACGCCGTCCCCGTCGATAGACCCGTCCCCGTTCCTTATGTCGTCGAGAAAAACATTCCTGTTCATGTCAAGGTCCCATACCCTGTCGAGGTCCCAGTGGCGGTCCCCAAGCCATTTTTAGTCAAAGAGCCTGTTTACATCAAGAGTGGACACGGCCACGGACACGGTTGGCAGGGATCTTATGGTAGCTATTAAGGAATAAAGTCTGACCGAGACGGCGGTTACTTTTTAACCTGCCAAAAGTCGCTCAACATACTTGGCAGACTCTGTATTCAACTGTGATGCTGTTCATATTAAGGTACAAACCCGTAATCGGTTATGACTGTAATCTCGTGCAATAGAATAATGTGGAACTTGGATGTGTATGTATTAGGATCTCTTTCTTTCAGAATTGTGCTAGTTGACTGTAGCCTGAATAGTTTGAAGATATAAAAAAGTTACCATTTCCACAGAGACTGTAAGGTATAAGCACGGCTCTTCCTATTTGTTACCAATGCTGGCCTATCCTTTTGTTGATGTATTATTGTACTTGATAACTGACGCACATTTTTTTATTTTTTATTGACAATGTAGACTAGAATAAAATGTGAAAATAAAATTTTTTATACGAACTCCTGATTATTTTGTATTTAAACCTAGCCGCATAGACTAAAGCTGGCCATTCACGATGGCTCCAAACGAACGCCATTTGGCTTGGCGCGTCCTGTTCCATTTGGCGTTGGCGCCATTTAGAGGGGTCATCACGACTTCACTGAACCAGTCGCTCCAAATCTTTCAAATTGCACAGTGTGACAATATGGAAGAGGTACTTTTACACTGTACAATTTGAAAGATTTGGAACGACTGGTTCAGCGTAGTCGTGATGACCCCTCTAAATGGCGCTAATGTCAAATGGAACAGGACGCGCCATTTGGCGTGGCGCGAGTCCGTTTGGAGCCCTCGTGATTGGCCAGCTTTATACAGTATTATTATTATAGGCTACAGCTTAGCTAAGATAATACAATATATAAACAATGCAAAAAAGGTTCGTAGAATTGACGCTTGAACGTTGGCAGTGTAGCTGCTAATCCTAGTTGCATAGCTGAGGAGCATGTATATGCCATAGACGATTTGCCACTAGAAACTGTAAATGCAGGAGAGACAAAAAACTTTTAAAATCTAAATGTTTCTAAATGATAGGTTGCAATATTTTAATTAGCATTCTTTGAGAATATACAGGAATCGCTGTAGACTTTTTATTAAATTTTTTGTAGCAGTCAATACGACAATCCAGTGATATACCATCAACTCAAAAATTATTTTTCTGTGACAAATTGCCTTTTGAATTGATACTCCTCAACTGTGTTTTTACTATTAAACATTCCTTTACTATGACAAACGCTAAAACCATAACAGTAATTTGACTTCAAACCCAACAAAATATATGCAGTTTGTTGAATTGGAAATGAGTTTTCAAAGTAAACTGAGCTGAACTATGTACAGTAGCCGAAATCTTGAAATCAGAGGATTCCATGGGGACTTTCACCTCATAAGAAGCTATCCAAAAAGGGTGGGAACGGGAAAAATTTGACTAAGAGGTGGGCTTATAATTTCCCTATAAATGATTCCCATCGTTCTCCTGAGCACGAAAACGAAAAATAAGAAGTTTCTGTTGGTAATCCCTTAAACAGGGGACAAATTTCCGTCACATTTTACTTGCCGAACGAGATAATGACATTTCTCAATTTTAAATAATACCTAGTAGTTTTTAGTATGTGAAAACGTAATTATCAGAACATTCCGTTGGGGCTTTCACCCATTGAGAAGCAATCCAAAAGGGGTGGGACAGGGAAAAATTTGTCGAAGAGGTGGGCTTATAATTTCCCTATGCATGATTCACATCATTTTCCTGCGCACGAAAACGAAAAATAAAAAGTTTCTCTTCGGACATTCATCCCTTAAGAAGGGGACAAATTTTCGTCAAATTAAACTTGTCGAACGAGATTTTGACAAATCTCAATTTGGTAGCTATTGACGCTACCCTCTTGGCTAAGAGAATGGGACCCGATGTCTCTAAAGCCATGGTTGGAATGAATGCTTTTAAAGCAATAACTTCATATCGTGTTTTCGAGGCAAAGGGAAAATGCGGCCTTTTTCAATAATGCCGTAAAATAGAGAGTTCATGTCCTCAATTATTGTCCTAGGCTCAGGAGAGCAAGTCTCAGATGAAATTGCTTAATAGTTCGTATATGGACAGCCGTCCCAAAATCAATGTCGTATGTGTTATTTTGTTCTTGTGTTATATTGCTGACAAAAATAAGAAGCACATCAGTGTCATTGATTTTAATTCAAAACCTTGGGGCATGAATCAATATATTTTTATAGTGGAAATACATTCTCGTGTCAGCTTCCTCCTGATGACATACCATAGGCTATCTATGGCTTCTTCAGCTGTTCCTCCGAGTCTTGAGATAAATAAACAATTGTTCCTTTCAGTGAAATAGAAATCCTTTCCTCTGGTTACATCATCATAAGATTTTTTCCATTATTCGGCTAAAAGTTCTGGAAATGCACTTTTCAAATTCCAAGGTACTCATGTCACAGGGCAGCTCCTATACATCAAAAGGGGAGGGGGGAGGCGTGACTAAATGTACATGGGAGCTGCAGCTCCTATGAACCAGAAGTTAGCTCCTGTGCCCATGTAACTTTCAGCTTAGAGCAAAAAATACGGATGTCAATTAGCATGGCCCCCCTTCTTTCCCTTTCACATTGTTTCATTGATGGTGTGACATAGATTTCAATTCTAACTTCTACACGAAATGCTTCAAATGAACAAACCTTCTTTAACGAAAACTTCAAAATTCTTCTGTTTTCAAGTGAGCTTAAGCAGATATTTAAGGTTGATTAAAATTGCCACAATCCAGCTTCAGCCTTGAAATTACGCTCATTTTAAGTGCTCTTTCACGCGTTTTAAGTAATTTCCTACTAATGTAACAGTTTCTTTTAACGACAAACTCAACCCTCCCACTCAACAGCAAGGCAAGGGCACTTCATGGAGAAATAAAAAACTAGGTCCGTTCACAGTGCACAGTTCCAAAATCGTAACATCTGCGCATACTAAGTGACGTGCGTAGGGTAAGTAGAGACGTGATGTCCCATGTGTAAGGGTCCCCGATACCCTTACTAAAGCCTGTGTCTTGAGTCCAACTGACGTCATGACATTAGCCCCGCCCACATGTGCTTTCCTTTTCTTCATCACCGATACTCTTGGCCGGTACCACACCATGAAATCCCTTATGAGTAGTGTCTTAAAGGGTGAAAGCCCCGACGGAATTTTCTTATATTTAAGTTTACACATACTAGACACTATTAAGCATAGTTTCAATTTGAAATTTGTCATCCTCTCATTCGTCAAGTAAAATTATACAAAAAATTTTGAACCAGTCTTAAAGGATGAAAGCCCCAACGAAAAATTCTTATTTTCAGTTTTCAGACTTGGGTGAACCATGGTTTTCAGATAAGGGGAAATTATTAGCTCACCTCCTCGACAAATTTTTCCCGTTCCCACATTTTTTGGATTGCTTCTTAAGGGGTGAAAGACCCAACGGAATTTTCTTATAATTACGTTTTGACATACTAGAAACTACTATGCATTGTTCCAAATTGAGATTTGTCTACGTCAAGTTTAATTTGACGAAAATTTGTCCCCTTCTTAAGGGATAAATGTCCCAAGAGAAACTTCTTATTTTTCGTTTTCGTGCTCAGGAAAACGATGTGAATCATATATAGGGAAATTATAAGCCCACCTCTTCGACAAATATTTTCCTGTCCCACCCCTTTTGGATTGCTTCTTAAGGGGTGAAAGCCCCATCGGAATTTTCTGATAATTACGTTTTCACATACTAAAAACTAGTAGGTATTATTTAAAATTGAGAAATGTCATTATCTCGTTCGGCAAGTAAAATTTGACGAAAATTTGTCCCCTGTTTAAGGGATGAATGTCCCAACAGAAACTACTTATTTTTCGTTTTCGTGCTCAGGAGAACGATGGGAATCATATATAGGGAAATTATAAGCCCACCTTTTAGTCAAATTTTTCCCGTTCCCACCCTTTTTGGATTGCTTCTTATGAGGTGAAAGTCCCCATGGAATCCTCTGATTTCAAGATTTCGTCTACTGTACATAGTTCAGCTCAGTTTACTTTGAAAATTTTTGACCCACCAGTTCGTCAAGTTTTTCCAAAAATTTGGCACTTTCAAAAAAATGTAGCACCCAAAAGCCCCCGAGCCGGCTCGTAAGAAAAGGGTTTTTATAGTCTAGAGACACATCCTAAGCGCCTAATGAGCTCAAACGTTTTCCTGAACTTCGTCAAGTGAGGACCCCGTGGGCCCCCGGACTATTTTATTTTGGATGGATCTTAGGCCTATTACTTGACACGGTCCAATCGCTGCCAAACTTGTCTACAGGCTATATTTTATGATGTTATTAAAATATTGAACATTCTTCTAAACAAAATGTGTTATTGAAGGTTATGGGTTTGAATTCCTGCCGTCACCATATTAGACTACAAGGAGAAAATTTACCTGTGAAATGAACCATCGTGAACAATTCTTGGATGGCTGTTACTATATCATAAAATAACTCTGAGCGCTATGCCGTCATTTCTGAGCGGTACAGGTGCTTGAATACGTAAGTACATAGAATTTCTCAGGTACAAGTGAGGAATTATGACTAATTATTAATATTATTATTATTATTATTTTTTTTTTTTTAAGGCGCGGGACTCTTTCGAGTAATTGCGCCGGTCAATAATTAATGTAGGTACTGTTTTTTTATAGCTTATAGATGATTAAAAATACATGTCGAAAAACCTAGTGCCGTACAAAAGTGGTGGTGCCGGAAGTTAGTGCAAATTTTTAATTAGCCGGTAATTGTAGAAGCAAAATAGGTCATTTATTACTGTACGGCATTTGTGTAATTCTTTTTGTATACATACACAGATACTTTACCGATGAACGCCGTACATGTTTTCAGCGGAGGGGTCGAAAGCCAAGGGTCACAACCCTTTCCCTACACCCATATGATATAAGGTCATTGTAAAATGTACGGCATCTTGTTCAAAATATTATTTAAGGCGGACGATAATGTTTTAAAATTATGCCGTCCAAAAATTATAGTTATATATTTTGTGTAAATAATTAATTATCTACATTTTAGGATTTCCCGAGTAATTACTGCTGTAAGATCGTGATATAGTAACAGCCCTGTAAGCGTTATTCACGATGGTTCATTTCACAGGTAAATTTTCTCCATGGGCTGTAGTCTATATTGGATCCTCTCTCTCTCTCTTAAGGTTACAATCTTAGCGATTGGTTGGCAGCAACTCCCTGCATATCGTCCTCCAGTTTACTCGGTCCTCGATCTTCCTCTTCAGTTCTTGATATGATATTGCTCCTGCGTCTTCTTTTACTTGATCCATGAATTCCTTCTTCGGCCGTCCTCTTCTGTTATTTCCCTCTACTGTGCCCTCGATAATAGTGTGTACCAGATTTTGGTGCCTTAGCAAATGCCCCATCCATTTCGCTCTCCTGATTCGTATCTGGGCTACTAACTGTCTTTCTTCTCCGATAGCGTCTAGCACTCTTTCATCAGTCACATGGTCCCTCCAGCTGATCCGTAGCATCCTTCTGTAACACCACATTTCGAAAGCTTCGAGTTTCTTTAGTTCCTTATCTGCTATAGTCCAGGTTTCACAGCCGTACAATAAAACACTCCACACACATGTTTTTAGAAATTGCTTCCTGATGGTTAGTTTTATGTTATAGGATTCCAGAATCTTGGATTTTTTATTGAATGCCACCTTGGCTTGTTGGATACGGTTGTTTATTTCAATCGCTGAGCTATTGTCTTCTGTTATTGTGCTGCCCAGGTACTTAAATTGCTTGACACTGCTGAGAACTACTCTGTCAAGGGATGCATATGCTTGGCTAATGTCATTCCTATTCTTCACAACCATGACTTTGGTTTTGCTTTTATTTATGGTCATATTATATCCTCTTGTCAATATGTCCTGCATTGTTTCTAAGGCACGCTATAGTTCCTATTCGTCGTCAGCGATAAGTGCAATGTCATCAGCGAAACGTATCATGTCAACTTTTACCCCCTGCACTCTCACACCTCTTACGTCAAGCAGCGATTCTCTCATCTCGTTTAAGGCCATTTGTATGTATTTATTAAATAGTGCCGGAGGTAACCCTGTCTTACCCCCTGACGTATTCTGGCCTCTCCAATTTCTGTCCCAGACCTTATGACTACCGCTTCATTCTTGTATAGCGCCCATATGATTTTCCTGTCCTTGTGCTTGACTCCAGACTTTTTTAGTATTTCGAAGAGCTTTTTCCATTGGACTTTGTCAAAGGCCTTCTCCAGGTCAATAAAACCGATATAAGTTCTACGGTTTCTTCTTAGTCTTTTTTCTAGCAGTACTCTTAGTGATACAATCGCTTCTCGTGTTCCTCTGCCATTGCGGAACCCAAATTTGTCTGGGGTTAATCGCTCTTCAATTATTGGATTTATTCTCTTTAGAATTATATTGGTCAGGATCTTGGACGCATGGGAGATTAGGCTGAGCGTTCTATGTTGTTCGCATTTGGTGCTCTTGTCAATTGTCATATTGAGTAAAGTTCGATTTAAACCTTCTGCTTTTCCGGTAAGTTGTGGAGTGTGTGAGACTGTATAGTCCTGATTTTTTTTCCGTTTTCACGACACCATGTTTTATATCCAATTCTGTTTTTGCTAATTTTAGCATTGTGTATGTTTCCCCACAATGTTATATAGTAATATATATTATATCAAATTCGAAATAAATAGTAAAGAAATATACAAAATTTAGATTGTATTTTGTTTTGTTTACATAGACTATCTAGGTACTTATAATTTCCAATTCAACAATTTCTTTAGGTGGCCTATACTTTGTTGGGAGTGATGTCAAATTACGGTTATGGTTTTGGCATTTGACATTGTAGAGGAATGTTAAAAAGTTAAACGAGTTGAGGAGTGCAAAAGGCCTCCTAGAAGTATAAGGTGCTGACGTCACCTTATACGAATATCGGTACTTATCAGCTATAACTGCAATAGTGTCACCCATAAGTAGGCATCCATTATACTCAAGGTATTTTTTTTTTTTACCACCACTTTGAATTCTCCAAAATTTATTCAAACTCTTCGAAATCTGTACCGTGATTTAACAATATGTATACCATTCAATTTGCAATTATTTTTCAAATTTAGCTCTTCGAAATTGTACCTTCGTGACGAGCATTTCGAAAGGTTACGAACGGAAAACAATTTAGAGGCCAAGACAATTTAACCCGATGAGATATTGCAAAATCAAGATCACGCCGGCAATGTCGGTTTAACATTGAAAGGGCTATGATATACTGCATTCGGAATAAATGCATAACACTTAAATTTCTGCTAGAAAACGGGTCAGCTCTAACATTCAATGAATATCCGTGACTGCCTTGCCTCGTACTCCTTATGTAGTGTAGTTTGGGTAATCATAGGAATTTATGACCGACAAATATGGTTTATTGTAAAATAGATACTATCAATATGGAGCTTACCTGGATAGGCTATGTGGCTAATAGAGAAAAAAACAAAAACGTTTTGTACAAAAGGATTCAATTATATTTCATTTCATTTTCAGAGAACACTACGATTTATAATTACATTGCCATGACAGAGCCACCTAAATAATAAAAACAGATACAAACCCGTACGCAATTGCGACTATATTCTTATTTCCGGATAAGAGAATTAAGAAACATCTGGACTAAGTGGGGCTTGAACCCCCGTTCTATCTACGAGATCGGATTTATCTCTCCAGATGTGTTTCAATCCCCTGTTATAATATGTTGGTGTGGACAAAAAGATTTCCGCTCCGTCCAGATTTTTCACGATTCCCAATGGGCAAGTTTGCTATAGAATTATCTGTTGTCTTTGGGTGGTTAATTCCCAACTATAGCGCCCATGATTAACTAATGGAGAATCCTCTCTCTGATTGTTGATTGGTTGTCTCATTGAGTACTGCATTCTATCCAGCAATAAATACTGTAGTTATACACCCTAATAATAGGCTAATCGTCCAATCGCAGCTATTTATTTTAAAGCCAACTGCTCTTTCTTCGTAAAATGAATGAAATAAAATAAAAAGTGATACGATACACCAATTTCCATAAGTTAATCATGGACGATTTTATGGTAATTGACCCCCAATCTGAGGGGGGCATTTTGCCTCTTTTTTTCTACGGGAAAGTTGTCCATAGGACGTTGCCCTGTCAGCCTTAGTCAACTTAATTAGGCCTACTATATTATACAATACCTTATAATACTGATAAAAAAGTGATAATAGAAATAGTAGTGATATTTGTCATTAGACCAGTAAGCTATATATATTGGCATGTCTTGTGGGAAAAGGAACTGAGTTGAACGTTAAAACTCTTGTGCAGCAATAGTTAGGCCTACATTAGAAAAAAGGACAATCTGAACCAGTCTGTGCACACTATTTCTGTGATTTTAGTGATCTGTGAGTGTAGTATTATATGGTATATATAACACTGACATTAAATTAACTTTGGCTGAAGAGGTAGCCTCCTCGTTATAACCGTAATTAGAGGATATGGAAAAAACTGGGCTTGGCGGGATTCGAACCCACGATCTACGCCTAACCGGGGCGTCGTCTTAACCGCTCGACCACAAACCCTCTGAGACCACATACATCCGTAAACGGGATTGTCACGAGCCTTTCCGAGCGTGCAAGCACTCGCTGATCTGATGGAAATCATTCTTCAGTAGTGAGTGTTTGCAAGTTCTGACAGTCCCAGCAACTTGGTCTAAGTTCCGAATAATACACCACATAAAAAAAATTAGTTGTCTGTAAGTCGGTTGTAAAGTTGGTTTACTAAGGCGCCCATTCCACCGACCGGCTAGGGCTATTTACAAAAACGGTGACGTGGTAGCAGACATTCAAGACTTAGGTGACGTTTCCACCGACCTCGCATTGCAGAATACAAATGACATTGACGGAAATTAGAATTTTTCTTTTTATAGAAATCTATCAAAATGTTTGTAGGCTACTTAACATATCCCATGACGCCATTTTTTAATTTTAGTTTGTTTGTTTGTGATTTTACTGTGTGATCATTGGTCAATTTTAACTATGGCATAGAGGAAAATAAACATTTCCGTCAATTCTGCAATGCGAGGTCGGTGGAAACCCCGCCTAAGTTTTGAGTGTCTGCTACCACGTCACTGTTTTTGGAAATAGCCCTAGCCGGTCGGTGGAATGGGCGCCGAACGATAGTTTTACGTGACAACGCCTAAATTAACTTAAACTTAATTGCAGTAACTAATGAACTTAAATAATATATGGCTGGAAAGAGAAATAAATGTGGAAAAGCCCTTAAGTATCGTATTTTGCATTTTTTACATAGATAATAACAATGACAATAATAATTTTCGTTGAAAATCGTGCGCACCCCCTGACGTTTCACACTTCCAAAGCCAAACCCCTTCCTTGATCACCACAAATATAGCATGGCCTGAAAGAGGAAGAATAGACGAAGACATGGGTATAATTTAAATTAAGATAGGTCTTCCACATCAGCCCAAAAAATTTCTTTAAACCCGCCTATGCAATTCAAATGGGATTGCTGGAAATAAGACATTTTGTGTTCCACTTGTGTTTAAAGGGTGAAGGGGTGAATTTGAAAATATGTATTTATAACCGTTTGAAACCTTAATTCATACTGCTTCTAATGAGACATTAAAAAAATTTCAGTTGAAAATTGCAGGCTGTAGAATGTTTTTACTCTATGCATGTAAATTGAAAAGTACCCTTTGAACCTGTTTTCCGCCGAAACACGGATGGCTTATACACTCACATGAGCCTGAACGAAGAGACGGATAGTAAAACTGAATATAAGTCTGGAAAGAGTAAGAAAGGTGGAAAAGAACTAAAGTAGTTTGAAGTTTTCAAATTACATTACACCCCCAATAATGCGACCGAAAAAGGCCTATTTTCCAAGAAAATCGGTAAATTCGGGTCAAATTTGGGCGCACCTCCTCACGTTTCCACCCGCCAAAGTCGAACCCCTTGCCCTATCACGACAAATATAGTATGGCCTGAAAGAGGAAGAATAGACGAAGAAATGGGTATAATTTAAATTGAGATAGACCTTCTACATCTGCTCTAAACCCGCGTTACAGACCCGTGTCAGCGGCCCGTGTGAGCGGCCCGCGTCACCCTTTTTCGTAGATGCACCTAGTATTCCAGCCAGCGCTCATCGATTTATTAGACGTTGTCACTTCAAAAATTAGGTGCAAATGAGGGCAGTAAAGAAAATTTCCCAATACTGTGTAGGTAAAAGCTATCAACGTATTCCATACCAAACCTACAAAGGTTTCAGTGTATAGTCCACGCAAAATGAGAAAAGTATGGATTTTGAATGTTTTGGTACTGTGCGACACTGTACCAATTGCGATTGCAACATTTTGTTATACCTTGCATCCAATGCATTTCCCCTATACAGATCTAATGAAAACACTTAGGACTGTTTTGTTCAAATGTTGTATACAAAACTACAAAGCTTCTGTATTCCACATTAGATGTAAAAAGGGCATCAATGCGGATACGTCGCAAACTCGATCGTTGGGTGTCATCAAGTAATTGATAAGTTCATCTTAGTTTTGGTATACAGTAAATGATCGTGACTAACACCAAATGGCCACAGTCTTTGGAGCTCAATCGGCCTGACATCCTCAGTGGCTGATACTTCTAAACTTCTGAATTAAATGTTAAAAAAGTAAAGTAGGTACCGTATCCACTGTATTATATTCAACCATATTTTGATTTGCAAGCTGCATGTTATATCCAATCCTCCTCATCATCTTCTTCTGATGAATCCTCCGTATTTATAGATGTAATAAATCAGTCTGTGTCATTTTTTTGGGTTACTATATTACCGTATCCATAATAACTGCCCCGAAGTTAAAACTTTAAAAAGACGATTAGGTGGCTATTCCACTTGAAAACAAAAATTGTCAGTAAATTCTTGAAGACAAGTGGAATGAGGTGTAAAAATATGTATGCATGTTGCAGCAAGATTTATGACATTATGACATATGACATTTTAAAAATTGAAGAAAAACTGACAAGTGGAATAGCCACAATAGGAGAAGGATTATTCCTGTTTCTATGTTTTCTACAAATCCGACCTTAGAAGGCACTTTCACCAGTCAAAAGCAAAGGACTATTCTTCCAGTGCTCTGGTCTTTTTTGGGCATTACATGCGGCCGCAGCATATGTTCTAGGCAATTAAGGTATGTTAAAAAATTAGTCTTTACCAATACGAACGAGGCTTGGGCTGCGGTATATCCAGGCCATTGGTTGCCATTAATGTCTTCGCATTGAAGGTACCTTCTGCAACATTCTACTATGGCGCTTATTCCACCGACCGGCTAGGGCTCAATTCAAATACGGTGACGTGGTAACAGACATTCAAGACTTAGGCGGGGTTTTCACCGACCTCGCATTGCAGAATGCAAATGACATTGACGGAAATGTTCGTTTTACTCTATGCCATAGTTAAAATTGATCAATGATCATAGAGTAAAATCACAAACAAACAAACTAAAATTAAAAAATGGCGTCATGGGGTATGTTAATTACAAACATTTTAATAGATTTCTATAAAAAGAAAAACAAACATTTCCGTCAATGTCATTTGCATTCTGCAATGCGAGGTCGATGGAAACTCCGCCTAAGTCTTGAATGTCTGTTACCACGTCACCGTATTTGTATTTAGCCCTAGCCGGTCGGTGGAATAAGTGCCTAGCTACGGGGCTACGGGCGTTGTCCATAACCACAACAGATCTTGTATCAACCAAAGCAATGGTGTCTCAACCTACTCTTCGAAAAGATAGACTGTCACTGTCATGTCTTCATGATAATCTGTATTGCAGTCCTTCATCGCTTTCGTTGATAGAAAATGCACGTTACTCACCCAGCCTTCACTAGCACCGGGATGCAATATTATCATATAGGTAGCCTACTCCAGAAGTAGGCATATTTGCGGCTCAATTAATTCTGATATGCGCTCCACTAGTCTCTCCTTTTAAAATCCCTATTGTTTCAACGAAAAACAAAATGAGTCCAACAGGAATGTCGAAAAATAGGTACAAAAGAAGTGTTAGTTAGCCTATGTAAATATTTTTATTGTAATGTGGAAATGCAGATGAATGCAGCGCATATCTTGGAGAGATCGTGTCCCTAATTCCGAGGCTGTTCTGAGAAGCCGGCAGTATCAGCCACTGAGGATGAGTTCCAAAAGTTAACGGCCACATACTGTATACCAAAACTAAGATGAACATGTTTATTTATTTTATGACACCGTACGATCGTGTTTGCGACGTATCCGCATTGATGCCCTTTTTACATCTAATATGGAATACAGAAGCTTTGTAGTTTTGTATACAACATTCGAACAAAACAGTCCTAAGTGTTTTCACTAGATCTGTATAGGGGAAATGCATTGGATGCAAGGCATAACAAAATGGTGCAATCGAAAAAGTTACAGTGTCGTACAGTACCAAAAAATTCCAAATCCATACTTTTCTCATTTTGCGTGGACTATAACAAATGAGACTATTATTTTTTAATAGCCACAGCTGCAGAACGTGGCTTATTCTAATTTTTATTGAGTAACTTATATAAGTTACGGTACCGAAAAACCAAGACCATTCAATTATTCAGTTTTAATTAACAATAACAATTAAAATTAACAAAAACAAACAAATACATACGTTATACAATAGGTAAGATAATATATGCGATAAAGGTCGATACGATCAATAGGTACCGGGTGGTGTAGTGATAATAAGTTATTTAGGCTACACGCATAAATGCTATTTTCTCAATTAACCAGCAGTTGACTTTTGTACAGGTATGCGACATGACTTCTATATTTTTCTTTAATATGGGCCCTTAGCCGTGAAATTGAAGTAGATCAAATGAAATTCACGGCTTTTAAAATAGTAGGATCTGATTTTACGACTGTAACCTATTATTCCTCTGTCAACAACAAATATAGCAGACCATAGAGCCTAGTATATTAAAGTGGAGAAAAGATCGACTCCTTGTAGTGAACCAATAGATTCAGATTATCCCTGAGCAATCAAAATCCAGAATAGCATATTACTTTTCATTGACACCGTACTCGAAAATGAGAAATACAGATAGCTTAGCCCCAATGCACTTTAGTTGGGGGCACCATATTCTGGCCTAGGGCGCGTTCTTTCTCCAAAATGCATAGATGGAATAGACACTGCTCCTGCTTCTGAGGAAATCGACTGGTCGTGTGAACCTCCACCGCTGGATGTGTGTGATGTAAATTCCTGTTGGTTCGACACTGTACCGTCATATGAACCTTGGTGTCCGGATGGATCCTCAGCTGGCGTTCCGAACATGCCCACTTGTTGATGTCCTTCAACAGAGAACCCTTCTCCCTCAGAATTTCCATCTGCAGAAGATATCACGGAACCAGCAGCGTTAGGGGTTCCAGCCCCATATTCTGGGCCTCCAACGGACGATGACTCGCTTATACTTTGAGAAGGCTCAATGGAATAAGTTCCTGTATTGACACCCTTAAATGTCGATCCTCCACTGTTACCACCAAAGTTGAAGGAACCGCTAAAATCAAACCCGCCGTTAGATCCCGGACCTGAGCCTCCAAAGTCACCAAATGAGTTACCGAATGATTGCCCATACGCTGCCCCTCTTCCTTCTCCAGCTGTCAAATGAGCAAGTTCATCATTGTTGAGGGGACTGTAAGCAGCAGGACGATGCTGAGGAACTGCGATTGGATGAGGCACAGGAAAGGGGTGAGGAACTGCCACTTCGTGTTTTACGGGATACGGTTGGGGAATATGGATACCTAGTGTTTTTGTATGATACACATTTTGAATCGGTAGCTTTAGCTTTCCGTCAGCTGTTTTAAGAGCGTTGTAGTCGATGCTAGTACCCAAATCAATTGCTTTATGTGTTCCCAAATCAAAATTTCCCATTGCCTTGAATCTAGTATCTTTGAATCCATCAAATCCGAGTGTGCCATATCCGTAATTTGTCTTAAGTTTGCTTATTCTCTCGACGGCTTCCATTTGATTCATTTTTGCCTTTGCTACAATGGCTCTTAATTTGGCGTCAGCTTCTTCCTGCAGTTCGTGGATAGATTTACCACCAGGGGGCAGTATGTGAGGGAGATTATTGATATCCTTGCCTCCGAAAGCAGGTTTGTAATTGAAAATGCTTGGCGGATGCTCGTTTATAAGTTCCCCTATGGCTCCGGTAAATTGGTCACTGGAGCCTGATGTTTTGCCTCCGTCGGTTAATCCTGCAGCATCAAAGTTGCTGGATCCCATGAATCCGCCAAAGTTGAAACCTGGGGCAAAAAATTGCCAGTTAAATATTTGAATTTATTCATTAAAAATACTACAAATTGGAAAAATGCGCTTAGGAAAAAGGGAATAATTGGATTAAATGCTGAGCTGTATACGTAAAGCTTACTTACTGTAAAGGGATTGATTGTATGGATTAGGCTCCGCAAAATCAAAGACAAAAGCGTCATTGCTTAATTTTTATAAAAGTGAATATAATTAGACAGTTAGCCTAATGTTTGATAAACAGTATACTGATACTAACTTAATTGTTTTTACACTATGTATATATATATATACATTATTAGCTGTCCTGAGCTTAAAGGTGTAAAAGATAATACAATAGTATATAGAGGAATTAAACTTAAACTTAAGTCAATCTTTATTAATGCCACTAATTTGTTGGTAAGCAGCGCGAGTTTTCATTAAAGGTTCTGGCTAGGTAACTTATCATAATTTATAAATGAATGGTTCAGTGGAAGAAGGCGTTAATTTAAACCCCCAGATTTATTCATTTTCCATTATTTTATTATCAGTATTATTTAAAGAGATGAACTTTGTCCTGCCAACAAACCCATCGATTTGCTTAGACATTATTGGTATTATTTTCCATATGCATTTTTGGCTGCTGACAAACTGGTTCACGTCCTCGCTATCAAGTATCAACCCACACCGGAAGCAAGTGGCAATGGAATAGCTAAGATATGCTTATACCTTTGACATTGTAAGGCGTAAGCTCATAATGGAATAAAGTAGGTGTATAACCCACATTCAAGTAAAGGCTCCGGTGGAAGAAGGTGGTAGTACGCACGTGATAAATGTAAATTTTTGTGTGAAATGTGGTACAACACTTTCTTCTACGGGTTTAAAGGGTGACTTGACACCTTCTTCCATCAGACCTTTCAATATTGTGCATATTTCATCAAACAACCCTTCAATGCTACAATTGTTGTTTATAACTTCAACCCAATAATTGATTTTACAACAAAACATTTTAATTGCGTTACCGGTATGGCAGTCTGATGATGGTGTCACTTTTCGCTTTATTTGTGGCTAAATAAATAGACTGTCTTTATAATATTAATGATAATTTCATAATGTTCCGCTTCCACGGAGTCAATAGAGATACATGCTAGATAGCCTACATGTATAAATTTTCGTCTGGCAAGACGTGGCAAGACAATAAATTCTCTTTTATGAATGGGTGTCCAAGTATCCCATACATAGACTTATAATCTCACAGTAATAGGCTAATTAAAAACATAACCTATTGTATTTTGAAGTTTGCGTAACAGTTCTGTCTGTATGCTTGCCTACAAGTTTAGCGGCCTCCAATGAGTCATAAATACTGGAGCGGTTTCCTTTTGATGACATGAATTGGGTTGGGAATTGGGAGAACAAGAAGATCATAAACTGCAACTAGTTAGTCCATTGCACCCTATGGAAAGACGGGTTCTATATATTATGTGCTGTATAATCAGCCATAACTGCACGGTACCCAACACAAATTATGTCTGGGTTGAAGATGGTTCTAAAATAGTTTTCCTGTGTGTCCTCAATACGGAATTACGGTACCGGCAGGTTGCAAGTTTGAAACCACCCTGTTATGTTAGGTAATAGACTAAGGGTTGGCTCCCATGACAGTTTGAAAATTGTTGGTATAGGAAAACGCATCTACCAATGCATCGCGGTGCCGCCCAATGTTCCTTATCAGGACTTTTCAAGCGATGCAATGGCATAGGACTGGGACTAATAATTAGTGCGGTTAAGACCAAGCGTCGGAAATTTTACAAAAATGAATTTCCAATAGATTGCATTTGCTTTTAGAGTAAATTTTTTAGGGTAAATGGAGGCAAAAGACAAAAGTTTAACTAAAATTTAACTGACATCCAGTATGTCAGAGTTGCTCTTAGACTTACACCTATCTTGGGGACGAATCTCTATATTCGTATATATGCTTTTACCTTCACTGAGTCCGTCCATTTTATGAGCTTTGTCCGTTCAAAAATATTCCTGACTATCCGCATACACAGGTTATCCCATACAACTAATAGGGGCAGGCCGACGCCTCGGCAATTCATGATTGATAGCTAGCCCTGGGTAAACTTCACCTTGCATGGATACAAACCGTATCAGAAAGGTTATAGAGCCGGGGCACAAATTATTAGGTACGGCATTGTCTCATATATATTCTAGATATGTATTAGACTATATGTATTACATCTGAGGGGCAATGTCCTTGCCCTGTTGTAATATAAGTAATAATAATAATAATAATAATAAAATCAACTAAGGCTAGTACCACCACCTCCACCCCCCCCCCCTGAATGTTGATCCCTAGAAGTAATAAGTCTCCGTCCACCTTTTTCTAGCGATCAGAGACCAGAGACTCGCTTTGCAATTTAATGAGACTTTCCTATGTTGACTAAAAAATAATGGCTGTCTAGTTTGGTAGAAAGCACCTTATTGTTGGAAGATAAGTATAGGCTACTTAAAACCGTGACCAATTCAACTACTTCCTCAGCGTCATTATGCTGCAAAGTAAGCCAAATAAAAATTACTCTTACCACCACCACCGAACGAGGACCCTCCAGCGCTGCTACTGCCTCCAGTGGAAGCCAAGGAAGATTCCACAACTCCAGATAAGCTTTGCACATCTATAGGCGCTTCCGGTGCTGCGGATGATCCTGCTGAAATGGCTGTAGGTGCAGGCGCGTCATAATGATATCCTGCGCCAGCATTTACACTGCCAACAGATCCACTGTTGGAACCGCCACTGCTCCCTCCAAAAGTAGCCATTGTTAAATCCTGATGACCTCCAGATGTGGCAGAGCTTGGCGCTGGGTAGTTGTATCCGCCATCAGTCGGTGCTTCCCGAACTGAATAGCTGTGTCTTCTGTTGTATCTTCTGACTGATGCTTCGCAACCCAGAAGGCATGTCTGGAAAACCGATGCGAAATTTAGCAATTTTTTTGCACATAGTCAAATATAGGAAATATCGATGTTGTAGTTGTCATTTATGTTATATGTCATATATGAGAGAAAAATGTTCCCATACATTTTGATACATACAGCCCATAATACTATAGTACAGCATGTGGTCACTGTTATGGAAAACATGATTCTCAGTATTATCACGCCTTCCACATATCCAGCTAAACGGACAAATGCTGGTGACTGCTTGCAATGTATCAAAACGTAAAGAAACATTTCTTGTAATTTTTTATTTCTCATTAAAAACTCTACGATGAAAAATTTATCCCAAGCGGGTATTTTTATTGCTTTCCTATTTAGGAAGGCTTTGTGAGGCTTGACATTTTCGAATTCGGGATTTCAGTTGGTTTACTTGTTTTGAGGTCCCAGGAACCCATATAGCATAGGTAAATAAAAGTCAATTATAGCTTATTATGTATTCAGTTGCGGACAAATATTTGGTGCATACAATTTTGCAGACGTGGGGTATCAAATTATAATTTTACAATTACAACGATTTAAATTGTATTGAAATAGTCATATTGCCATTATCCCAAAAGGGTGCGTATAATATAGACGTAGAATATTGGGGGTTCACGTATTTTACCAGCGGTAAAGTTTAGAATTTGCAGAGGAAGACTTATTGAAGCGCCTAGATGCCAATGGGTGCAAGCGACCAAAATAAAAGTTCAAGATAATTGAGGATAAACTCAATTAATAATGTATAGGTTTCCATTTTCCATGAATTGTAGCATTGTCACAATGACTGATCCTGTTGGTTTCTCGGACAGAGAGTAAGCACACTTTTAACTCCAAAACGCAAGAAATGTCATTTCCACCCCTTGGCTTCTAGGCACCTCTATTCATGTTATGTAGGTACTAAATTTATTCAATTCTAAATTTACCCAGTTCGACACCCCTTCCCCCCTCCTATACGGCCTTGCATTCTATTAGGTGACCTAAAAGCGGTTTAACCGAGGCACAATTTATAAATGAATCAACGTAGCGTGTAACAAGGTGCAAAGGATTTTCTTTTAATTTTTTAAGGGAAAAACGTTCCCAATGGAAGAATTTTTAATAAGCATTGTTTTATCAATCTAACAGACAACACTGATCTATAGAAATCCCTTTTAATAATGTAAGAAGATAGAAATGCTATGGAATTTCAATGATTTTTATCTGTAATTGAAAAATATTTTTGTAAGTTAATAACGCTGACATTTCTATTAAATAGCGTTACACAATAATGCTTGTCGTGCCTTCTCTATTAAAGAACCATTCTCTCACGAAGTTGGCAAATCTCTTTCTCGTCTTTCACTCTGCCACACTTCCGTTTGAATACATACTGTAGGTGCCAGTGGAATTGCCTTATAACTTAGTAAAAATTACATCGTTTTGCGTTAGTCTTACTCAGAATCGCGTTACTTTCTAAACAAAAAAATGTTTTGAGGTGACGATTTGAAGGGTTCGAATTAAATTTTAACTCTTAAATACCATTAAATTTATATTGTTATGGCGTTAGACTTACCCAGAATCAGGTTTGCTTTTAATCAAAGAAAATGTTTTGAGGTGTTGATTTGAGGTATTTGAACCGAATCAACCGATGCGTCCAAATGCTATCAAAATCGCAGACTACACGACTGCAAATGGACATTTTTGAAAATAAATTTTATGTGCTTCTGAGGCCTCAAAACGTGAAATCCATTGAGATAATGAAATCACCATATATAATATAAAGGCACGTCAAAAAGTATAGAAGAAATGCTTCGCCACGCTAACACCAGTTGGAAATAATAATAAAAATATTTATTGAGAAATAAATAAATACACAGCGAGATTGGATCCCTCTTCCACCTAACAGTACACATCAACTAACCAAACTATTTGTTGATACAAAAAATACATATCGGATATACTGCATATATCTATTTAAAAAAAGTCATCAAATCATCCAATCTATTCACAATAGTCATTCAAATATCATGATTACGCACCCCCTGCTTTACTGAGTACCAGGGTTTATTTAATGAGTGTCAGACAAGCGGGAATGTCTAATTTGATGAGTTTAAAAAATGGTCCTTGACTTATTATATGTTTGACACAAAAAGCACAGCATGTTACCGTACGTGCTATTTGTAGCCTCAGCAGTGTCCCTGAACCTCATTACATCCTGTTAATAATTTCATAGGGGCTATGTTGGATTAGAGGATGACGTGCTGCCAAACTTTGAGGAAAGCTGTTGTATGATTTAATAATATAAAAGACTGCAACACAGCCCTTTCATGAGGTGGCTGCAGCAGAGAGCCTACTATGGCGATTATTTTTAATCTTAACCATGAATTTAAAATGTAAACATGTTCATTTTATAATGGGCACTGCCATTCAAAATGGTTTTGTTTACATTTTCATCCCCAAGAATAAGTTAATACTAAACGGCCCAGTAGGCCCGCAGCTTTATAATAAAGTTTCCATTTTTTTTAATTATTAAAAAATATTTTTTTCAGAGTTATTATCCCTCATCGCCCCAGAAAATTTTGTTTTAATTATAGCGCCTTTTCAATTTGTTTGTGTGGTGAATTATTTACTGTACGGTATTTTAATTTTGAGCATGGTAAGGTACTCTGATTTCTATATAGGCCTAGCCTACTTTTCATATTTCCTGGGTGAGCTTATATAGGAAGAAAAATTGAGTTGATCAAAATTAAAAGGCTACACATCCCCCGTTCATTAAATTGAGTTGATCAAAATTAAAAGGCTACACATCCCCCGTTCATTAACTAGTCTATACACAGTATATACTGTATATATTTCTATTTTTTTTTAATTTTTCAAAATTTATTTTCTCCAGGATCATCAACTCTCCGTGGAACTGAATTTTATTTAGGTAAAACATAATTTTTTTTCAATTTCTCAAAATTATTAACTTAAGACTTACCAGAAATAGCAGAATGCAGTTCATATTTCAAATTGTGGTCCGGCACTGCCGGGCTTCTGGAAGAGACAGTATTGGAAAGGCTTTCCCTCTCTTTATAATCTCTCTTCCGCTCACCTGTCACGATGTAACCATCTCCCAGGAACCGTCACTTCCCGCAGCATCGGCCACGCCCCAGAGGGCCAAAATACTCGGGAAGCTGGTGCTGACCAATTCTGCTTGAAATCCAATGTAAGCTGACACTAAAGCAATAACCGCTACTGGTATTTCGGATGCAAATCAACTATGCCAGTGGCCAAAATGCACATACGGAAAACAACCCCTATAAATGTCCGAAAAAATCAATACGGTCCTTGGTAGAGCAAGTTTCCATGGGCCACTAATGTAGGCCCAAGACCATATAAATCCATTCAATAAGTCGGGAACAATTTACCAAGTCTTTAAATTTTCCAATCCTAGAAATAACGTAAAAATTCCTCCTCCGGGGAAGGAGAAAGATCCTATAGTACTGGTAGTAGTAGTGTTCGTCGGGTTAATAACGACTTACGCCTCATATTTGGGCCCATAGCGCGACCCCGACTTGACTGTCCTATGGCAGCCCATAGGACAGTGGACCTCCTGATTATAGTGCATTCTGAACAACTTGGGAAACACAGTGAAGTCACACGATTAGTTCGGAGGTAATCAGGACAAGTCCTACCATGTTTCCCTACCGGCACTATGCACACGACCAAGTTATCTGCAGCTTTGAACCTGGATTCAACTTGGTAGGCCTACGGTGGCCGGCTAGAAAGATCCTATACTGCTATAAGTATCTGTTAGGGTCCATATGTAGGGAAAATAAAATAATTACAATGTCAGAAAAAAATCAATGATATTATAGAGATCCACGCGGGACGGGACGGCTGTTTTTGCTGCGGGACGAGACATGGGACAGGAATGCAGATTTTACTGCAGGACGGGAACGGGGTTTACTCCTGCGGAAATGAGTCAATATGAATTATTTTATTTCTGTGATTAAATCAAGTGCCCTTACAATCAATGTGTTGTAAATTGACAAATATGATATTTTTAGCCTTATTCATTACTCAAACTTCAGTAATCAGCTTGCTCAGTCTAGACTAAACCTTCCAATGCAAATGATATAGCAATTGATGTAAAGCATTTCAAAAATACCTCGGCTTTTTAATTCATTGAATAGCTTCAGGGATATTTTGGTGGTGTGTATACGTAATTAACCTACCACAACATATCATAGGATTGCAGCTCTCCCCGAAATAAGTAGTGGTACCTAGTCAACAGGCGCGGATTTAGAAAAATTGTGAAAAATAGGACTGAAATAGTGGAGTTTTACGCATTTTGAGGAACCTAATGAGGGGGGCTGTAGCCCCCATAGCCCCCCCCCCCGTAGATCCGCGCCTGGTAGTCAAGACATGTAGAGTAGTGGTCTGACTTTCATCCCAAAGGTTGTTGGTTCGTGTCCTACACTTCCTACATTATCTGGCCATACTTTGGAGGGCATGTAAAGCAGGCGGTGCCGGGCCTTTCTATTTGAGTGTAAGAGAGGGCTTTATGGCCCGAATTCCGCTATGTTGGCTTAGTAATAGAACAAAAAGTCCTTATTTATTTAAATATAATCCTCGTTAGGTACGGGCCTGCACTGAATCGTTCAGAAAATCGGACTCCTTTTCACCGAAACGTACGTATGGTATGTCTGTTGGCAGCAGGCCGATACTGAACCGTTAATTTCGGCATTTGTATCGGTCCTGTCATAAATGCCCCGCGTCCCTATTTCTTTCATCGTACTTAGTGCTTTAATAGGCCTTCCGTAAGTCAATTCGCGTTCTACGAGGTTTATTTTGTAATATTTGCACTCATTTCACTTATTATAAAAATTCACCCAATGGGAAATAATGACAATTTTCTTTCTTATTTTCATCCTACTCTTTATACCCGGATACGTTTTTCTTTACACATGTGCTACGGCTATAATAATTATGTAATTATATAGTATGTCGAAACGAAAAGTAGGATAAATAAGCAACACTTCTATTGAATTCCTAGTTCATTTACTACTTCCATAGTACGGTGGGTACTAATATTTCGGGTTTAACATTACAAATGAGTTTCACACTTTCCCATGAGATACATAGATGATAAAGGCAACTCAAATGTAAATTCCACGTGATAGGACAGGCCAGAGGGGAAATATTAAAAATATATATATATTTAGCAGCAGTAGCAGTCTCCGCAAACACAGACCAATTCAAAATTTATCTAATTACAGTTATTTTCATTGTTGTCTGTAACTATGCAATATACCCCCTCCGTTCAATATTCCATCATGATATTGTACGCTAATATTACAGTGTTGTAGCCGCTCTCCACACTCTGTCCCTTTCTCCCTTTGCACAATTGTCTTCTAAGAACCCCTTTCTCCTTCCCCGGGGGCCGGGGCCGCGTACTACATGGAAGTTCTGTATTATTTCGGCAAATAAAAACACAAGAGTTTAAAGTCTTCCTGCCCTAGAATGGAGGCTCAGCAATTCACATCTCGCTGTGTATATTCTCATTAGAGGCATATGTTTTTTAATTGATAATCCACGTGTATCTTACTTTAATCCTTGTTATTTTGTATATCTTCGCAGTTTATTTTGCCCGAATTACGGTAGGCGTAGCAGTTGTATTTGGAGAGCTTTTGTCGACATGGACTTTAGTGACTCATTGAACCTTTCCTTCCAAGAACCTCATTAGAGATGTACGCGGAACGACGGGACGGGAATGAACGCCGTGTAAATCAGTTGAGTGTAAGAGTGGGTTTTATAGCCCTAACTCCATTCGTTTGGCTAAGATTGAGCAAAGAGTTGTTATTTTTTATTAATAAACAGATGGGGAAAACCGTCCCTCCTTCCTGACACGTACTATACTGGAAGTCTAGAACTGCGAGTACCTACTACGACTAAATTCGTGAATCCGTGCATGTTTTCCTATTTGTCAATTGTTATGGGCGCCGTCATAGGCCTAGTTCCATGGTAAAATCCCGTGGTTAAATTTCGGCTGTCAATAGATTTTCCTTATTCTGAGGCACTGAATTGTTAGATACAATATGGTATGGTAGGCAATGCATGGGGATTATTCATAATATCTTTAAAAAATAATTGTTTCTTCCAAACCTTGCTTTGGAAAGCACCACTGTTTTGGTACTCTATTCAGCACCTAACACATATACCTGATGTCAGAAAGCATCAATAGAATGGTTCCTCCAAAAAAAATCTGAATAAATTTTTCATGGGCCATACTATTGTACTATCATGGGGGTTGTGACCTAGTTGGTTCAGTTTACATTAATAAGTACTACAATAATTACAATCATAAATTTTCAGAAAACATTTTGAGACCCCCCCCCTTGAAATGAAGTTTAAAAAAATTACCCCCGGACAATATTTTTGTGAACCATACACTCCGAATTTGATCAAATTCAATCGTGTTCGGCCCCAAACTCAGCTACAGACAGACAGACCGACAGGCAGAAATTTCGTAAAATTTCTTAAAAGCCACTTTTTGGGTTCCTGTGGGCCTAGTATGCCTATTCATGCGGGTTAAAAATGGAAACTAAGCAATTATTATGAGTGGCACCACTCTAAAATTACCTTGTTTACATTTTTAATACCAGGTTAAGATTATAAAAATAATCGCCATAGTAGGCCGTTGAAATATCGAAATTGATAATTTCGACCATCCAACCAGGAAAGCAATAAAAGATATTATAATAGGCTACTTTCCTCCATTTATTTATATTTACTTATTTTCCCATTTTCTATTAGATAGGCCTGCCTACAATTATTACTATACAGCGAGCCTACTCACTTTTTTATTACCACCATCAAATTAATAGTACACTTTGAATCGGATGAGAGGCTATAGCAAATTAGATCCAGTTTCAGATGAGTCATTCAGGTAATGGTAACCCATATCTTGAGCAACAATCGAACAACTGCAACACAAAAACAATTTTACTTTCATGTCGGCATGCTGGATGTCAAACGCTGATTGTTGTAATAAAGTGAGCCACACCTATAGCTGCCCAAACCAATTGGATGCCTCCTACATCAGGCTTATGAGCTTGCATGACCTGTTGTTGGATCATCGAGGAAGTGGTCCTGTCTGGTCAATACCTGCCCCATAACGGGTGACATGTGTCGGGGACCGGCTCACCTGGCATTTCAGGATACCCAAACAATTCGCCAAAACCCCCCTCCCCTCAATTTATTGCCAGGGGCAGAAGAATATCACGTCTCAGTATAAAACACAACCATTGTATTGACCATCATGCATTCCAACCCTAGGCATCCAAGCAATATGAGGATTTTGATTTTGGTAAGTCACTGAATTTTATTTGTATTTTAATATGCTTCGAGTTTTACATTAGGTAACCTGTTAACAAAAGTAGTCACAACCTATTGTTTTAATTGCGTACCTTTTATACATATTACGTTTGTGGAAATTTTAACGCTAAATTGGCTGAGGATTGAAGAAGCAACAACCTTATCTTAAATAATTAGATTACTCGTGACTTCGTGGTATTTCATTTTAATAAACAAAAAAATAACTAAAACTTATAGTTTTAGAAAAACTCTAAGTTTTTGTTATTTTTTGTTTAATCTTATCTTGATATTACCTATATCTGGAAGAGACAGACTAGAAAAATCTGGACAGATCGGGAATCTATGTCATTTAGGGTTATCGTGTTAACTCTGCACTATTTGTCACTTTATGTCTCAACAGATAGTGCCGAGGTAGGTAACACGATATGCTCGAGGTACAATGGCGAGTATTTTTAATATTAACCAGGGATTAATATATAATATGTAAGCAAGATGATTTTATAATGGAAACTGCTACTCAAAATTGTTTTGTTTACATTTTTAACCCCATGAATAAGTTAATACCAAGTGGCACAGTAGGCCCGCTGATTGGTATAGATTGTGGGTTCTCGTCCCTCTTTGCCCAGACTTTTCTTTACGCTTTTTCCACATGTAACCTTCGTAAAACTTCTTACAATAACAATCCAAAATCATCATAACCACAATCATAATAACTCCGGCACCTAGCTTCTTATACAATGTACAGGCTGCGCCTTTTGTACCTTGTATCTTTAGTAAGATTAGTCTACCGTAATATATTTGTACGCTAACTACCTATATTAAAAGTGAAGGGATATTTACAGTACCCATTAATAAAACTATCAAATTGCCTCAACAATTGAAAATATTGTAATTATAGCCCACCAAAATTGCTTATATTATCGTAGCCTATATTGTAAATTCCCATCGCTCAACAAATATGTACTTGTACAGTTGTAAAATATGTAGGTACGCCTAGTATAGACAGCTATAAAATTCTCATGATGTAGAACACCTATACCTACAATTTCTCAGTTAGGCAAGCTTGTTAGTGTAGTAGCTGTGTGAAAGAAGCCCCTAGGCTGAATTGCATGTATTGTGCGTCGAGCACCTACTGTAGCCTACTGCTAAAAAAAATTAATAGGTTGTAGTTAGTATTGGGTACATTCATGAAATTGTTTGTACGCGATTAATCTTTTTTTCGTAAATACATCAAATATAAAAATTGCAAAATATTAAAATATTGCATTTAATCTTACTAGGCCTAGGTGGGGACTTGATTTTATTTTGTTTGGAAAACTCAAAACACACTCAAGATTATCATTGTCAATTGGGTTGTCATAACTAATATTTGGCTAAATTACAGTGTTCTTTTCATTTCGGATTTATTTCAGACAAAGTATAGTAAATTTTAAGTTGTTGCTTGAAGGTGTAAGTGTCATGGAACTAGGTTTCAAAAGCACCCAACCTGTGAACTAAAACCTACGTTAGTGCAATGGATCAGGGTGAATGACCATTATGTATATTTTTATTTAGTTAATGCAGTAATTTATTTATTTTAACAGGTACTGACCGTCTCCGCGGCGTTGGCTGAGCCCGCTAAAAAACTAGAAAAGAGAGGGTTACTGAGCAGCTACGGGCTCAACTCTGGGCTAACGTTGGGAATCAACTCTTTGGGGGTCAATTCATTAGCAAACCCCCTGGCCCTAGGAGGATTATCCAGCTATGGAGGATTGTCTTCTCTGAATGGTCTTGGTCTTGGAAACCCTGCACTCCTCTCCAGTGGCTCCCTTGGCCTTGGAGGCCTGTCCAACGCTGGCTTGCTGTCTACTGGAGCCATCGCAGCGTCTCCTCTTGGTGCGTACGGAAACTCAGCTCTCCTCTCCAGTGGCTCCCTTGGCCTTGGAGCCCTATCCACCGCTGGTTTGCTGTCTACTGGAGCTATCGCAGCGTCTCCTCTAGGTATCGGAGCTTCACCCCTGGGCATCGCTGCTGCTCCCGTCGGTATCGCCGCTGCTCCCGTCGGTATCGCCGCAGCACCAGTCGCAGTTACAAACAGCTACTCTCAGAGCAACCAAGTCGTGCGAGTACCCTCTCCTTACCCTGTCGCTGTTGCTGTGGCCCGCCCTTACCCAGTACCAGTGCCCCAGCCCTATGCAGTAGAAAAGCCTGTCCCCTACAAAGTTACAGTCAGAGTGCCAGTCCCAATTGAAATCCCCCGCCCTTATACCGTTAATGTTCCCAGGCCTGTCAGTGTAGAACAGAAAATTCCCGTCCCTGTCGCTGTTGAACGGCCCATTCCGATTTCAGTGCCTCAGCCGTACCCTGTCAGCGTGCCTGTTAGCGTGCCTGTAGGCGTACCTAAGCCTGTTCACGTTCAGGGGCCAGCCACCATTGTACAACAGCAAACTCTGGTCGCCCAAACTCCAATTTCGGGAATTAGCGGTATTGGTGCCTCGTATGGTAATGTGCTAGGTGGTCCCACTATTGGCGCTATTGGTGCCTCGTATGGTAATGTACTAGGTGGTGCCAATATTGGCGCTATTGGTGCACAAGCCATTGCATCTCCCATCTCATCTGGCATTTACGGTGGTGGTGATATCAATAACCTAGCTGCAGTAAAAGCTGCCCTCCATGCAAATGCTGGCTGGTAAACTCATGTCATTCCTACATTGGCCTGAAAATTCAGTCCAGATTCCTAGTCCTGAATCGCCTTCATCTCTCATCTCTCATTACTCAGTAATTTTCTTTTAAGAGCTCTTCATCATCATGCCCTTTAATTTTAAGACTACTTTCCCTACTGCCAATTTACTTGTGTATAGTACCTGATCATTAGTCAAGTATTCATTGGTGGTGTAGAACCTTTTTTGTTTGTTTTTTGTGCTCGTGAATCCGCGGTTTGTTTTGTACTGCAACTTATGTGATCTTTGTAGTGAAACTATTGTATAGACTGCTTAAAGAATGTTTAGAAATTACTCTTGCCTCATTTTTTCGTTCTGCCTACAATACCTTTTTCTTAGTCCCTATCCGAGGGTATAAGAATTGCACGCTTTTATGAAACAGCTTCAGGCGTCTACTGATTGATAGGCACTTAATTTTTTTTAAAGTCTCACCACGACATTTAGATCTTTTTAATTTGCATCTTACGGTACCATACTTAAGAAAATTAGTTATTAATTATTAATTAAGTTAGAAAAATTTGGTACTGCATTAGTCTATGCTTATTTTGGAAAAAGAGAAAAATTCATGCAGGATAACAATACGGGTTTTCATCCTCTTCATCGTTACCAAAATCTCCTCACAAATCTGTTTTTTTAAAATTATTATTAGAAATAGGTAAGTTAATTAAATAAGTGTGAAGATTGGTTTAGCTGCATTGCACCTTAAATTTTAAATGTTCTAAGTACCTACCTACCTTATGTTTAGCATGGAATAAGCCTAATAATATGACCTAGTATTAGCCTATAGTGGCTGATGGTATGGACTATGTCTAGAACTGCCCTTGTTCACTTCTCGGTTAATACCTCCCCCAACTGTCCCTCTCCAAGCAAAAATTGAAATAACGCTTATGAGTAAGAAAATACAATATAAATTTATACATGATATAATGAAAAAATTGTATGTCTACCTGAAAAGGCTATCAACCTAAAACGAGTGAATACTCCCTGAACTTCTCTTAAATGACCTTCTGTATGTTTTTTCTTCGGCTCATATGACTGCACCTCAACATGAATGAGAAAAATACTGTCTCTTTACTAAAAGCGCGGTTGCACACCGTTCAGGTTCGGCAGTTTGATATCATCATTTCAGGTTTAGTTCCAACGGAGGAGCAACATTATTAGTTGCGTTGTAACAGATTAAGAAATAAAATTTTAAAGTAGCCTACAGTATATATCATCATCAAATCTCATTGAGGTCATAGGCTACCATAGGAATTAAAAACATAAGAGCAGGCTTGTAACAGAAACTTTTCCCCCGAGCTCCCCGAGCTCCCCGAGCTCCCCGAGCTCCAGCTCCTGGTTATATTCTTCACCTGTAAAATCAAAACGTTATTGCTATCAAAATGCGTAATCCCATACTATTTCAGCGCTATTTTTTCAAACAAAGTCCCCCTTCAGGCGTTCTGACCCTTCGGGTGCCTGCGCATGTGACACTAAGGCCATGCCTCTTAATTAAAAAGCTGCCCATGAGTATTAGTGTATTAGATTTTCCCCTGTCCTACATTTTTATGAAAATAAACTCATAAACCTTCAATTTCAAGACGGCGTCAAGTCAAAAAGAAAATAATGTGATACCTTAGCAAAAGTTCATAGTGGCCATTTTGTTTCGAAATTTGGAACACAGGAGTGTTTTGTTTGATGTATAAAAAAATTGAGTCAATAGAGAGCTTGATTTTCATTCAAGAGTCTTTTTTTTAATTACATAGGTGCATGGCGTAACATTGTGGCTCTAGTTACGAAATGTGTTCTGCAATATGATATCATTTACAAGGGAAGAAGAATCACCGCCCCGTGAATCTCTCTACACCTGCAGGCTGATCATGGTGATTGGTATTTATAAATAAAAAATAAAAAATATAAAATATTTATTCTATGGTATTTATTTAATCCTGGTATTAAAACTGTAAATAAACAAATTTTGAATAGCACTTTCCATTATAAGATTATCTTGTTTACATTTTTAATACCAGGGTGTTAAATAAACCCCGGTATTATAATCGCCATGATCAGCCTGCTAAGCCAAAGCCAAACGGGATTTTATTAATCTTAAATAAACAATAATACATACAATATGGTCAGGACATGTAGAGTAGTGGTACAGACTCCGACTTTCACCCGAAAGGTTGTTGGTTCGAGTCCCTTGTCACTTGCTACATTTTCTGGCCATGCTTCGGAGGACATGTAGAGCAGGCGGTCCCGGGTGTTCCTAGTTGAGTGTAAGAGAGGGCTTTATAGCCCTAACTTCGCTTGGTTGGCTTAGTAATAGAACAAAAAAGTCAATATTTATTTATTCATAATATTGTATTATCATGTGTGGTAATTGGACTTTTATTCTCATATCTTAGAGACTGTTATTATTGTAGGCTACCTATATATTCGCACAGGTGTGTATCACTACTATTATTCAGTGCCATATGCATTAATAACGACCCCCCCCCCCTCCAACCAAAACAAATTACATTACAGTTCCGTTTAGTTTAAATTTTAAGCTTTTAATGTGTTTTTCACATTATTTATTTTTTAAATCTTTACTTGTAGACTGGTACTACATTTTTATTTATTTAATTTTCAAAATTTGGCGCTCCTACACCTTTGGCGCCTTACGTAGGTCTGCGTATTGTGCGGCATGGGCAATAGGCTACTTGCCTGATCTGTTGAGTCCGAAATACGGTATTCATTCGAGCTTAATCACAGCCTCATTCTGAACCCTATTGGTAAAGGTAATGGTGTAATATTTATTTAACCAACCCTTTGTTAAATAATACTTACCGTACCTGTATACGTATGTATCCAATGCCTATTATGATTGTACTTTACATAAAAATACTTGCATGAAATAGCAAAGATGGTTTCTAGCGTATGTGCACATACCTATCGTAATTTAAGTACCTATACAGTACAGTTAGTGCACAGATTGCCATCTATTGTAGCGTGGGGGTGCACAAGGTGAACCACACTATGCTTAGTGCTTATTAATTAGCAAATAGAATCTGAAAGCGTACTTCCACACATTTCGGAATGACCACAGTCCATAAGACCCAATTCTACTCCAGTGTATTCCAGTTTGTTGACTACGGCCGTGGAATTCTTTGTAATTATAAACAGGGTCAGACTAAATATACAGTATTATGTATGGCAATTATCAGATGCGGATACAGATTTTTGCCGGGAGGGGTGCAAATATATATAATGCCTTTTGGAAAGGATTCATAACCCTCTTTTTCTTTGTCTGCGTTCATTATAAAACTAAATACAATAAAACTACACTTCTGTCTTGCAATAGAAGATACTTCCTGCGGGAAACAGTGGAAATCAATGGTAAACCGGCCCGTACCACGTGATCTACCGAGAGCTGATGCAGTCGCAAAATTCAGACATACTACTGGGTACAACTACTTAGAAGCGCCTCCAAGCCTTCACCAGATCGGGGTTATAGACTCGGGCTTCTGTCCCCTTTGCAACTCTACACCCACAGGATTACGCAGCTCTCTCCAACTACCAGGACAGAAACCTTATGCGTCTTTACTGGGAGGCTCGTCGGCGAATGGCAGAGATGCCAAGAGCTGGCATTGGATAAAGTAAAGGACTATTATTTTTCACGAGAGTACTATTAAATCTAGGTACAGATGCATACAAAGAAATTAGAAAAGTCTCAACTAAGCGAGGTTCTTTACTAAACAAGGCTCATCCTCTTTTAATGCCACCTTAAAAGCTGACGTTAAAAAAATGTCTAATTTCTCTTAATGAAAATTTTTTCTTTGGGAAAATAGAAGTTACATAAATGAATAAAATTACTTAACTATAATTTCCTTCTATGGGACCAACACATTGTTTTTATTAAACGTTGTACTGTAAATTGTCCTGTTCCCGACGTTACCATTTTTTACCGTTTTCGAAACTTCGTGGTTGGTAACTGGCAATTGCGGACATTTAAAGGAAAAGGCGATGAATCACCATCGTATACAAGTACCCGGAATCGGTTTGTAATCCTACACTACAACAATAAACAAATAAAATTGCCTATAGCTGCTAAATGTTGCACGATATACATTGTGTCATAAGTTGGTGTTAGAATAACTTACTAAACGATACAAAACTGGACTACAATTTTTCCAGTCATTATGTAATAACTGGACCAATAAAAGTAGCCTATGCGTGTAGGTCGACGGTTGCAGATCGTATATAGTGAAAGTCAACATGGCGTTGTCAACCTTTAAAACTTGTCTATTTTGGTTCAGTTCGCTCGGGTTTTCTTACGATGTCCACCAGTAACGTAATCCGTAGTACGCCCAGAAATATCACACGGGGAAACTGACAGGCATGCGGAATAGCCCAACATTGATGCAATGATGTAAGAAGCGTGAGATGTAGACACTAGAAAGCAATATAAGAGACCCAAACTGGACTAGTTTTTAAATGAATCAGAGGCTATACCTATCAATTAATCTTATTTGGGGGAAGTAAGAATATGATTAAATACAGTATGGTAGGTGGCCAGCCTACCGCAATTTGTTCTGGGAGGGGCCATTGAGTAAATCCTGGTGCAATGAACCTATTTCGTATAAAAATCCATATACAGGTATGACCTCAAAAATGTTTTGATTGGTTAGGCGCAAGCATTTTCCACAGCCTACGCCCAAATTTGAAATTTAATTTAATCAGCGTTATTCCTCGTATTTGTTAATAAATTTTGTCAGTATTATGAATGAAGAACAAAAATTCAGAAGCAATGGAAATATGAATGGATAAATGCATTATTCCTGGAATACGCTAAATAAGCAATAAAGAACTGTTATTGACGTGCTGCTGTCTATTGAAGCCTTATTTTTGTTTCAACACAGCACTTTCAGCCTTTAAGAATGAAAAGAAAATTTTCTGTTTTATTTAATAGATTAACGTAGGGGTAATCTGCATTATTCCTCCTAGCATCTGTTGGATTGTAAGATAGTACAACATTTTTAGGACAGTGTCGATTTATGTCGGGAAATATCCTTAGTACAGGTCTGTAGGTTCTGTAGGTTTAACCTTTAGAGCTTCGTACTCTGTTATTCTAGCTCAATATTGATTGCAGTATGCTAGCAGGCCTAATGTATTAAATTAACTATAGTGGTGATATTTCCTCTAAAGAAAATATAACCGATAAAACAAATTGAGAAACACATGTGAGAGCGCTGCCCCTCAAAATCAAATTAGAATCAACTACCAGTATTTCTAAATATCCAAAGACCAATGTCATTTGGTGACGTACCCAAAATGTCTCCGTAAGGAATACTGCAAGGCACCGCCAGCATATTCCAATGTGTGGAGGTACCGCCCAGTATTCCCTACATTTTAGACATTTCCAAGCTAGGTGACGCTTCACTGAAATGTAACCTGTGTAATTCCACCACGGAGCATTGAGTAGCAAGTTTGTTGAATATGAGTGTAACCCTATTTTCCAGTTTATTTTATTAAGAGAAAAGGTTCAGTAAGTTACCCATTAGAGAAAGAGCCGGCCGCCTTACCAAGTTCAATCCAGCGGACCAGAGCAGGTTTAAAGATGCAGATAACTTGGTAGTGTGCACAGTGCCGGTAGGGAAACATGGTAGGACTTGTCCTGGTCACCTCCGAACTAATCGTGTGACTTCACTGTGTTTCCCAAGTGGTTCGGAATCCACTATAATCAGGAGGTCCCCTGTCCTATGGGCCCACACCGTGGCCTGGGACTGTGTCCAACCATACTACTACTACCCATTAGAAAAGGTTGACAATATTAGAAGTAACAACAGCGGTGTCAATTTTTAAAAAAAAGTTATAAAAACTATAATGACTATCACAAAAACTTAACAACTAATTTCTTCGCCAAGTGCCTTTAATATAAGACACTTGGCGAAATTGTGAGGAATTTCTTTTGGCTGCAACAACTAACCTATTCATGGACTAGTTTAAAGGGAATAACAACAGCAGAACAGTCTTGATATGGTGTTAGTGGTACTTGCCGTGAGCATTGTACCCGTAAGAAGCGGCATTGAGGTAAGAGGAACCGTGACCGTAGCTAGAGCTGGGAAGGGCGTAAGAAGCAGAAGAGAGACCATGAGCACCGGAAATGCCAACAGCACCAAGGCCATAGGATCCAGCGAGACCACCAAGACCGTAGGAACCGGTAGAGAGACCATGAGCACCGGAAATGCCAACAGCTCCAAGACCGTAAGAACCGGTAGAGAGACCATGAGCACCGGAAATGCCAACAGCACCAAGACCATAGGATCCAGCGAGACCGCCAAGGCCATAGCTGGAACCTACGAGACCAACAGGTGCAGAGGCTACGCCAACAGCAATGGGCTGAGGAGCGATGATGGGCTGAGCTACGGGTACGCTAATGGGAGTGGGGATGCCGACAGGGACAGCTTGGGGAACGGGTACGGCGACCGGCTGAGGAATAGCGACACCAATGGGCCTGGGAATGGGGATAGCAATAGGCTGGGCAACGGGAACTGAAACAGGACGAGGTACAGCGTAAGGCACAGGTCTTGCTACAGGTACAGGGACTGCTTGAGGGATGGGGACGGCTTGAGGTACGGGCACGCTGACGGGGTAAGGCCTAGCCACTGGGACAGGAACAGCGCGGTTGACGGTAATGGGCACGGGGTAGGGAGCTGGCACTGCGACGGCTTGGTTGACTTGCGAGACGGTCTGTGTCACGGGAATGGGACGAGCTGCGTAAGCTGCAGTGGCGAGACCGGGCGTGATGAGACCAGCACCGAGGGGGGCTCCGTAGGAGGCAGCTCCCAGGCTGATTCCACCGAGACCGTATCCTAATCCGCTACCAAGACCGAGTCCAGACCCCAGGTATCCGGCTCCAAGTCCAATCCCAGCAGCTCCGAGTCCATAACTGGATGCTCCAAGCCCATAACTAGCAGCTCCAAGCCCATAACTGGATCCTCCAAGTCCGTAACCTGCTAGACCTAAACCAGATGTTGCTAGTCCCCTTTTGACCTTTTGCTGCTCTCCCGCTAGTGCCACTGTTGCTAGGGCTAAAACCTAAAAAGAAAACAAAATGTTTATTAGCCTATTGTGTATGCACTGTAGCATGCAATGTGTGAAGTTGAGATAGATAAACTTAAAATTAATTAGAGATGAAAGACTGTGGGGTAAATTGATCAAGATAGCCGTCCTAAACTTTACTCACGAAATTAATACCGGTACTCACATATTAAGTTTTACACGGTTAATATATCTAGATTGGGTACCTATCAATTATCACGAAATTATTTTTTAATTTCCTCCACCTTCCTTCCGAAGTTTTTCTATTGTTTTCTTTTTCATATTTGATAGTAGGCCTATTGTTAACGTTGTGCCAAAAAATTAAAAGCCGTGGCACCAAATTGAATTATTCAAGCGTCTTAGCCTATAACATTGCATTTGACTAAATCACAAAATCCGATTCTAATAAAGAAACCAACTAGGTACCCAATTTTGTACCGCAGTTCAATATTGAAGTTATACAATACAGTATATAACGTATTATGGAGTGAGCAACCTTAAGGCTGAGTGTTCAAATTGTTTTGTAAACAAGAAATTTTGCTGTTTTTTGACGAAAATAATTTATTGCTCATTCCACAGATACAAAGATAACAAAGTGAACAGATAAAAAGCTCATAAAAAATCCAAGTTATCGCAGGAAGTTTATATTTTCTGAACTGAAATATTATTACCTTAAAAAAATTGGATAAAGAGCCTTAAACCCATTTTGTAGCACAGTTGTAAATCTGTAAGGGAAATAGACAGCTTTCTCAGAAAGCTCGTATTTTTTTAAGATTTTTTCATCTGTTCCCTTTTATATCTTTGTGGCTGTGGAACGAGCAATTAATTAATTTTGTTTACAAAACATTTTGAACACTCAGCCTTAAGAGCTACTAAGGTAAACACTTTTTAGAGGCTAATTATCAGTAAGTCTACATAGTGGTATCAGGCATCAGGTCCACGGTTGAACGTAATATCGGACTAGATATACAAATAATCATTACGAAAAAATTCCAAAATCTGTTTCTTCATAATATAGGTAATTGTAAGGGTCCGGAGGATATGAAGGCGTTAAGCTGCATTTTAGTAACCCTATTGTAGGTTACACCCGGCACTTTCACTTAATATTTGTTCTATGAAAATTACCGCCTTCTGCTTTTTTAAAATATAAGTGAGGGTGGGGTACTGCACAACACCTTCCATTATGAAATCTGGTGTTTTAAAAATACGACTTAATCCTATCTTCAATTATTAGGTAGGCTAAGGCTACTTTAATTTCTATTAATGTTTCAATAATATCGTTAGGTCTAGTTTCTCACTGTCTTATTTTATTATTTTATAATAAAAAATTTTATAGGCTATTCTGAAGAACTTCCTACCTTTATTTATTAAAAAATCGTCTTTATTGTTACCTGCTTAATTATGGCACTCAAAGCAATTAAGCAATCGCATTTTGCATTATTAATGCGATTGTATATGTACTGAATACCTCTAACTGAGCTAAACAAATTTTTATAGGTTATTTTCAGTCAATATCGACCAGCAAATGGCCTAGACAGAGTTCAATATTATTCTCAACCCAATGTTTTGCCCCTCGAAAAAGAAAAAGAAAAAACTATTTTCTTACTTACCAAAAAGAAACTCCTCATTTTGCAAATGGTTCAATCTCCGATTGAAAACAAACGAATTGTGCTGATAGTTAATTTGCCATCAGGTTATATACCTAAGTCTAGATATGTTGCAGCGACATTGTAAAAAGATTGAACTGTGCACCTTCATTACACATGTCAGCCTGTTCAAATCAGTAATGTTGACTAACCAGTTTACTTTAAATCGCTCGTTGGATATACGGAAGTTGCCATCGGCACTATAGACGAAGAAGTTAGCAGAATAGTCTACATTTTTGCTCCGGAAGGACCTCTGGCATTGGGTCACCCCTTTGAATTCGGTGGCTAGCCGCAAGAACTCGGGGCAGTGCTTCACGAGTTTAATAAATCTGGTTTGCTTCGTAACTATAGTCAACCAATATCGCGATGCAAGCAAATTTTCCAAGAATGTACAACATACTATAGTATTCAGGAATGTTATAAAAAAGGCGCTGGTACGAGACTCCAGTGAGAGGCTGGAATGTGGGTAGTCTGGAAGTGCATCCTCTTTCGTGACCTCTGCTACTTAAGTAAACAAACAAAAAGAAAACAGTTCGACTGAAGTCCATTGAAAGACTGGATCAACTTTCTTGATACCCAGTAAATTCATTTTTCAATACCACTAAAGGTTCAATTTTTTTCAACTCAATTTTTATTTCCTTCAATACAGTACTATACAACATGTAAAAAATCTAATTATCGCGGGGCTTGGGTGGCCTGCATGCGTTCAAAACATGATACATAAATTGCGCTTGTTACCGTTAGTATATTAACTCTACTGTTATTACTAAGCCAATCTAGCGGAGTTCGGGGTATAAAGTAAGACTCGGGACCGCCTGCTTTACATGCCCTCCGATGCATGGCCACAAAAGTTAGCAAGTGCGAGACTCAAACCAACAACCTTTCAGGTGAAAATTGGAGTCTGTACCACTACTCTACAGGTCATGAATTAATATCCAGTAGTATCTGTAGTCTACATACGTAAATGAACCAATTAGGGTTGGTAAGGGTGAACCCAGGTCCGGCGAAAAAAAAAATACATTTTATGACGAGTTTAGAAAATACAAGGGAGGAACTCAATACCTCGATGATCAAATGAATACAGAAGGATATAAAGGTAGCAAGCCCGTAGCCAGGATTTTTTTTTCGGGGGTGGCTGCGGCAACTGTGATCCTATCCAGTGTAAAAAAAAATTCTTGAGAATTCAATTGTATCTAGTGTATTCTTTTGAAGTAATGGTGTTACTGAGTACATATATGATAGCATAGTCACACCAAACGTCAATTTATAGGAGGAAATTAGCTTTGGTGCGAACATTGGCTTATAATATTTTGCGGATATGCGGACTAAATCGTAATGTTATCATAACGACGGTTGAAATTGCATAGAAATGATATTGCATTCTAACCCAAAGAGGGGGTCCGGGGGTCTCCCCCGGGGGGAAAAATCCACCTATAAGTGCTAAACAGTGGGGTTTTACAGCAGCAAAGCTTACAAAGGAATGCATATTCACATTGCTACAAACAGGGGCACCCCCAGAGGAAAATTTGAAAATATAAGTGCAAAATAGTGTGGTTTTACGCATTTTAACAGCAGTAATGTATAGATTTTACAAAGCTTACAAAGGAATGCTTACTCATAGAAATCATATTGCATTTAACCCAAAGAGGGGGGTTCGGGGGTCTCCCCCGGGGGAAAAAATCCACCTATAAGTGCTAAGCAGTGGCGTTTTACAGCAGCAAAGGTTACAAAGGAATGCATATTTATGTTGCTACAGGGGGCCCGGGGGTTTCCCCCGGAGGAAAGAATTTTTTTTCAAAAATTTTTGGGGGGGGGGGCTGCAGCCCAATAAGCCCCCCCTTGCCTACGGCCTTGAAAGGTAGAGAAAAATTAAATTTGAAAATTTGCCAAAAATGCAAATTAGGCAGTAAAAGAAATCCCATCTCATCGTGGTTTATCGGAAAGTTTCAACTTTTTGTATGGAAGTATTCTAATCAAAACTAAAGTACTTTATGTAAATAAAGATAGGTAGCCTATCTACCACCACAATTTCCCTTTGAATGTTATTCTGAGCTGACAATGGCAGTTTGAGTTTTAGCCTAACACTTTTGGAAAATCTCCGACATTGAATTGAAATAGGGGATTCTGCTTTAATACGAGTCTACTATGCATAGAGCTAATAGAGTGGTTCCCAAACAGTGCACCGCGGCGCCATGGGAATTTAAACTAAGTAAAACATAAATAAACGATCCTTTAAAACTATAAATGTATTTTTTTCCCTTATAATAATTGAAACAATTTATTATATTTATTTATTTTATGTATATTTGAGAAGTTGAATTTTGTTTGGGTAGGTAGGTAACGTTTCAGGATTTTTAATTTGTTTTGCGCTTTATCTGCCTAGCTCCTGACTTCGAATCAGCATCCAGTGAAATTAGATATTTTTAAATTTTGGTAATCAGGTCTATCTTTAGAAGTCATTTCTAGCCTATGGTTTCATTTTAAATTCCCAGAAAACATATAATTAGAAATTCATTCAAATTTATGAAAAGATATTGATCATTTATAAGTATGGCCCGCTCCCCTTGCGCCTGCCGCGGGCGGCAGCTCGCCCCTTCGGGGCCTCGCATTAACGTGGTTTCATTGAGAATTACGCTTCGGAGCTAGCATGACTTGTTTTCCTCGTTTTTTTTTGCGGTCGCGGCTATGTGACTGATGCAAAACCAGTCCTAATATAAAAAAAAATAAAAATAAATAAGGGCTTTTTGTTGTTTCTATTACTAAGCCAACCTAGTGGAGTTACGACTATAAAGCCCTCTCTTACACTCAACTAGGACGGCCCGGGACCGCCTGCTTTACATGCCCTCCGAAGCCAGAAAATGTAGCCAGTGTGGGACTCGAACTTTCGGGTGAAAGTCAGAGTCTGTACCACTACACTACATGTCTTGACGGATGCCCAAAAAAATCAATGGTGTCATGGTGTCATGATTCAACCTACGTCCATAAAAAGTAGTTATAATACTACTATTACTTTAGGTATTATTATATGTGTATCAATATTTTCTGTGAAATTTGGTTTAGTCCAAAAAATAGAGCATAGTGACTGAGCGCTTTTCTCTTAAGAACCAGCAGGGAAATTCATAAAAAATAGGGTTGTAATACTTTTCCTAAAAAAATCAGGTAATCTTGCTTACAATTTATCGCACTCAGTGATTCCTGTGGGGATGAAAAACCCACCGTGGCACGACAAACCGATGAGGGTTTAGGTTTGAGGAATTGTAGAGGATCATGCCTCTAGAACACTTCCCTATTTGGGATGTTCCGCAAGATGCCCGGTAGCCGCGTTTCCTCTTACTGATAAAAGTAAAGTACCCATTAGGGTGGGACGAACCCCAGTCGAGTGGGAAATTATACTTTTTAAATTCTTATTCTTTAAGCTCGAACCTCCACAGTTCAATTCTTCGCTGAACTTTTCCTGGCCAGAGGGGAACGTTTGATCAAGTTTTTCAAATTTTAAAGTGCAGAAGCTGATAAGAAAGCATACATAACATACCTGTATTATCAGCAACACTCATGGCTTATAAATTTGTTTTACTGAAAGTTAAGCCCGGAATATTTCAATTGACGTGATTGCAATTAAAAATGAAATGAGTTTTCTGAACTTTGGCATTGAGGTAACACAAGATGGAAAATCATGCCAAGAAATTTCTAGCAGACTACACTTAACCCAATTAGTATTTAAGAAAAAGTAGATAAATTACATTGACATATACGTATATGTATATGTATAGGTATATGGAAAAGACTGCTTAAATAACACTGGTTTGGAGCTTACCTACTGGTTTATGACTGTGAGACATGGTGCATCTATGAAAAAGAATTTGCTAGCCTTTGAAATGTGGTGCAAGAGAAAAACGCTACAAATATCATGGATAGACCACATAACAAACGAAGAGGTGCTCCAAGGGATAAACGAAGTAATGTCGCTAATGAGGAGAGAAATGTGGATGGGGACTCCTGATCCGAGAAGTACAGGACTCCTTAACATCATAGTAGAAGGCACCATTGAGGGCACCTTTGCCAGGATCCGACCAAAGAAGGCGTGTGCTGAGGACCCCAAGCAAGAAATGAGATATGGAACCTATTTGGAACTCGAGAGAACGACCTTGGACAGATAAGCTGTATACCAATCTATCGATTGCGACTGGAGAAGAAGTTAGACCGGAATAGATGAACACTGATGAAGCATCAATATTTTCACCTTAAGACCCAATTAGTGAAGGGAAGCTTAAAAAATAGTCCACCGCAGTGACCTGGGCAATAGGCAGCCTTACTAATTGTAATTGTGACACGCCCATTCCGGTCAAAAGTCCGCAGCCGGCTCGTTATGTCATCTTTTGACCCCGTTTTTGCGTGACAATCGGTAACAGGAGAAGAAGGCCCATCGGCCTTGTAAACCTGTCTTCTTCAATGGGCAACCCTATTATATGGCGAAAACCGCGCCCGTGTTGGTCTTTGCCCAGCCTCCATACAAGGAGCTTTCACAATTTTACAAACTCTTTTTGTCATCTGTGTAACAGGTGCCTGAATCAGGAGGAATCAGATAGAATAGTTAACACTACTTTTTAGAAGTCAAGGTGAGCGTTGAAGCTAACATTGACTAATCCTTTAATTCTTTTTCCATTACAAGAATCGGTAATCGCAGTAGCCAGTAGGTAGTGGACTTATTTGTGTTTAGTTAATTGCTATTAAATAATGTAACAGTTGCATTGAGCATGTGTATGCCCAGAGGGTATTGTATACCACAAGTCGGCAGGGCATATTAAATTAAATGGTATGATTTAATTCGCAATATATACTGTATCTTTTATGTAGTAACTCACTATTTCCGTTCCTTTTTGTGGTAAGAGCATTTAATGTGTTAATACGTAGACTTATAAAGTGTTAGATAATTTAAAGTATGTAAACCCGGAAATGGAAAACGAACTTTATACAGGCTTAATATATCATTCCAAATATTATTTCGATAAAATGTTAATTTGATGTTAAAAAAGCGACCATAAATTAAATATAAAAATGTTCCATTTTTCTACTATATTTGCAATAACTGCGCATTTCAGCTAGCAGTACTAGATTCTGTGGATGTGTTCATGATTCAAGCCGATGTTATGAAATATTGCCACATGACCTAGGTACCAGCCAATGCTCAGCTCTTCAACACCAATTGGAAAATATGTTTTTTGAGGAAGAGTACGTTCTTATCAACTTTTTAACTGTAGCTAGCTTTACACTAGATAGAATTGAACTTTCCAGGCGTTCGAAATTTCACAACATACATGAAATTGTCCCATTGATTTGTGTTTTAGGATTGAAAAAATGGAACTATTGCGGTACCTATATAATACTGGTACTTAATAAAATAGGAAGCATGTACGAATTCACCCGTACCGGTTCTTTAATTTTATACGCAAGTAAATTATTTAAGATTTATAGGTAATTACTTAGTCAGTTTGCTCGGAACCTTCTTGTGGTTGCAACCTAACTTCGAATGTACTCAAAGTGCTGCCATTCTTACCATTGTAATTACTGAAATCTGGCGTAGGCTTGAATCCTATTGTATATTATATAATACATTTGAATTTTTTAAATCTGTCATTCTAATAACAAAAAGATTTTCAGCCATTTACGGGTTTGAAAACCATTTTGAGAGATTTTTCTAAATTAATTTTTATCTAGCTGAGTTCCGCGACCCCAACCAAGGTGCCTTGGGTTCACAGCCCATAGGCTACGAACCATGCTGCCCTAGTCTATTTAAGGCGTATCATAATGGGCAATTTTAAATTGTGATGTCCAATGCTTCGGTGGGCATATAAAGCAGGCGGTCCCGGGCCTTCCTAGTTGGGTGTAAGAGAGGGCTTTATAGCCCTAACTCCGCTAGGTTGGCTTAGCAATAGTAACAATAAAAAGTCCTTATTTATTTTTTTAAGAGAGCGAGGTGTACATGCAGACATATTTGGTACGGAATTACAAACTTCCTCCGGTTGATTTTATTTTGGGATGGAGCGGCGTGACTGATTTTCACGCACATACACACAACACACACTATCCCCGTTCCATTTTTCGCTTGGAGTATCTTTGGCGATTTCATAATTTTCTGATGGATTTGAGTAATTTGGGAGGTTGTATTGGGCCTTGTTCTGTTGCTTTTTGCTAACATACGTGAAAGTTTCACCAATATACCCACGAGATAAAATTGTCGGTCCGTGTGTTGTGGACTATTAATCTATATTTCAATTTGATTGAATGCTACAGGAAGCAGTCAACGCAAAACTATAACGGCAACATGTGTAGGATACATAACTGCGACTATAGTGAGCCCCCCGGGTGGTCACATAAGCATGGTAATGACCACAAACCACGTGGACCGGTTTTCTGAACTAATCTAGACAATTCTCAAAGGTCCACACTAGTATAGGAGGGATCGATACATATAATCTTCTCTACCTGTTGAGACAGAAACAGTTGCCGGACTTAGCTTTGATTATGCGGACATAGGCACATACAATTTTGCACAGATAATGATATAATTGCGACGGTTTAGATTCCATTAGTCATATGGCTATTAGCCCTAAAAGGGTGTGTCCAGGGGTCTCCTACTGGGAAAAGTGGCGAAAGAAACAGGCACGAATTCTTGGGTTTTAGCATTGTCGTAAATAGGGGGGTCCTGGGGTCCAGGATTTCTGGTGACAAAGACGTTATGGATGCTAAAGGCATAGTATCCACAATAATGAAAGGGAAATTAATTCTTAGTATGCTTATTTTACATGGAAAAAAAATTAACATATTGACCAGGTACTTTCACAAAAAATATATTACTGAAAATGTTTAAAACCCCAATATCTCAGACCTATTTTTTCAAAACTTTTCTTCGGGGAGACCCCCGGGCCCCCCTCAGTGGTAGGTTTATTCGTCTGTAAAATCGCAACTGTACTGCTTGCAAAATGCGTAAAACCTCCCTAATTTGGGCCTATTCATCAATTTTTTTTTCCAGGGGAGACCCCTGGCCCCCCTTTCTTCAGGATAGATTTTTCGTAAAACCTCACTAATTTGGGCTCATTTATCAATTTTTTTTCTCCGGGGAACAAGGTCTTGGGGCCCTAAAGCCCCTCTCCAGAAATTTTGGGAATTTACGCCAATGGGTTTTACGTACCGGTATTTTAACAGCAGTAAAGTTTAGATTTTACAAAGGAAGACTAATTGGTATTACCTACCGCACCGCAAACATAGGGGTCTCCCCAGGGGGAAAAGTCGAGAAAAAATATACGTGAAATATTAGTTTTACGCAGTTAAGAGCAAAGGTTACAAAGGAAGACTTATTCATATTGTTGTAAACGTGTGTTGCGGGTCTGGGACGGGGAAAAATAGTTTCAGATACACGTTGGTCAAACGTTTACATAATAATCATAACATATTTTGTGAACTAAGGCGCCCATTCCATTGACCGGCTAGGGCTATTTTCAAAAACAGTGACGTTGTAGCAGACATTCAAGACTTAGGTCGCGTTTCCACCGATCTCGCATTGCAGAATGCAAATGACATTGACGGAAATTAGAATTTTCCTTTTTATAGTAATCTATTAAAATGTTTGTACTTAACATATCCCATGACGCCATTTTTTAATTTTAGTTTGTTTGTTTGTGATTTTACTGTATGATCATTGATCAATTTTAACTATGGCATAGAGGAAAATAAACATTTCCGTCAATTCTGCAATGCGAGGTCGGTGGAAACGCCACCTAAGTCTTGAATGTCTGCTACCACGTCACCGTTTTTGGAAATAGCCCTAGCCGGTCAATGGAATGGGCACCTAAACTTGGTATCATAGCCAACAGTAGGATATTCTCTTGGCACATTAAATTCAACATTTTGGTGCTAGCTCTTTTATAGTTGTTTATTGTTTTCCTATTTATACGTTCGTATAAAAAAAAAGCTTGGTGACGGTCAACATTTTTGGTTTCAAGATTTCAGTGGATTTACATATTTTGAGGTCCCAAGAACCCAAAAAAGTGTTGTTTACGTATATCTGTTCGTCAATTTGTGGGCAACTAATCGGTTGATTTAGAGGAAGTTTGACATTTAAATTCACAAAATTCATATCTTTTATGTAGGGCTAACTCAATTTTGTGGGGTTTTAGTCTCCAAAAGCTAAAAAAAATGGCTAAAAAAATACTTCTCAGGAACGGATCCAACAAATTTCTTAAATTCACATATATATATATAAATAATTTATGTGTAGGCCTATGTATATTATATTGTAGTTATTAATTTTTACAAAATCCAGTAGGTCGCTTGCCCCTTGATAGTTTTGTTCTGGTGGCAAAAAATAGGCCTACTCAATTTTAATTAAAAAATTAATTAAAAAAACTTTCTATCGATGCTTTCAAACTACATAATAAATGCTTTGGGTATTAAATAAAGTAACAAAACCGAACCCGTTGCTTTCCCATCAAACAAAGTTTTGGTTTTGAATAAAAAATTATTTTTTGAAGAAATTATGGATAATTCATACCCCAATAAATTGCATACCCATCGACCAATTAAGTGTTTTGGGACAGTGAAAGTGGAGGCAACTTAAAATTAACGACAGGATAATTTTATTTACAATGGAACCATCACAAGACCTATCCTAGTAACTAGGATACATGTACATACTTTCTTACTTATCAACTGTTGATAAATAGGAAGTCATGTACCTACTTGTATAGCCTATTTGCTGAATTCGCAGGCTCTTGCAAGCATGAGAATTAAAAAAACAAGCCGTCAGTACAATCCGTCAGTTGGGCATGCGAATTCAGGCGAGTGCTTTCAGTGCCTATTAGTTAATCCGCGATTGGGAACTGGGTAGAAAGAGTGCCTTGGAATGCAACAGTTGCATAATAAAATTCTCCTTTTTGGAGAAGAGCTGACCTGTTCCTTGCTTCACTTTTACTACGTAGCGTAGTAAAATAAAATGATATATTGAATGTATAATCACAGACCCTGGGGATGTTACGCTTCGGTAATTAACCGCGCATTCAACTTTTATGGAAGTCATTAAATCGTGATTTTCGTTTAATCGATTTTACATTTTGTTCAATTAGAGTTAGTGTAGTATAGGTATAGAAATATAAGTACGGTCGGGCGCGGATCTAGAATGAGACCAAGGAGGGGGCTAAGTGAAATTTTTTGAAAAATAGGGCTGAAATATTTATGGGGCTTTTTCGCATTTCCAATCAGGTTTCTATATTATAGGGAATTAACACAATTGACCAAATTTCCAAGCAGGTTTCTATATTATAGGGAATTAACACAATTGACCATAAGGGGTCTCCCCCGGGAGAAAATTGTGGTGAAAAATAGGACTGAAATAGTAGGGTTTTACTCATTTGAGGAACCTAATGGGCCTGGGTACGGTAGTGTAGGAATAGTGACGGGAGTAGTTCTGAATCAGGGAAAGAGAAATAATGAAATTGAACGGTTTATATCCTTTTACTACGAGAATAATTGAAAGAATTGATTGTGTTTCGGCAAATAGGAGGCCGAGAGGATTTTTTTTTTTTTTTTTTAAATAAACAAGTACAATCGTTTTTAACTTAATCTAGAAAGGTCAGGTTTTGCATTTAAAAAAAATAGTTTTAGCTGATAATGCCCCTGAAGTGTGTATCATAGCCTTGCTTGAAGCGGCCGGAGCGTCGCGAGCCCCCACCGTCGCAGAGATTGAAATCTGTCTGGGGCCTCGCTTGAATGCGAGCTCGATAGATTATTATTATATATAGAATTTAGATTTTTTTATTTATTTATTATAGATTTCACCGTTACACCTTATTGTGACCTAAATTCAAACTTATGGGCAGGGACGGATTCAGCCCATTGTGGGAGGAGGGGGTAGCTGCATGGGTGTCAAAATAGAAGAAACATAATTATTTCGATTAAATATGAGCGTAATAAATTAACTTATAATAGATTAACTAAATGGGGGGGGGGGTGCAACTACTAACCCCCCTGCCTCCTTGTACTATTCTAAAATAAATTAACCGAAATGTGTAGACAACTGTTAATATAGTAGACAAAAAATAAATATGTCAATTTATGTTAAACATCAAAATGTTTTCTAAAAGTCTAAGCTTCTGGGACTAAAAGAGGATAAGAATCAAATGAAAAATTGTCATAAGGGAATCATTGCTATTGTATGCTAGAAGTAGGTGGAACATTTTGGGTTTTGCCTTTCACATAATAAAAACATTGAAAAAGTCTCTAAAAGTCTGCTTTGTTTTTAAACGTGCTGCGGGTTAAATAATCCTCCGCTGCTGGAATAGAACACTAAGGGCCCCACCACCCTTGGAAATGTCCATGCACTAATCAACACCGTCAGTTAAAACAGTTTTAAACAGAACTATTTACTAAACTCAAATTAAAAGCAACTGAGCTTATACGTTCAAATCTACAAAAACAGTCTTCTGTAGTTACACCCACCTAGAATGTCAGCATGTTTTATCGCAAGTTATTGCTATTTATTATTAAGATTCGCTTCTTATTTTTCTAGCTTCTAGCCTTATATTTCAGTCTTTAAGTTATAGTTTAAGTTAAGTTTAAGTTTAGTAAAAGACTAAAAGGGGGCCCAGCACAGGCTCGTCCTAAAGGGCCCCCTCCCCAACTAATATACTATTGTATCTTTTAGAATTATAATTTGAAAAAAAAAATCGAAGGAGAGAAATTTTGTTTACACTTCTTTTTTTACTTTACTACACTAAAACATGGTTGTTGCCGTCCAGTATTCCTTACGGAGAAATTTCTAATCGTAGGTAGTGAGCTCGGCACTAATTCACCTGCACAATAAATATACTTGGTCGCTATTCCACAAACCATAGTGACAATAACCTTCCATGAAGAATACCTATTGCCATATGTGACGGTCAGCATCTCGGAAGCATGATATGAATTCCCATCCTTAGACAATAATAATAGGTTAATTGGAGAAAATCGACCTTAATCTCATTTCTTCTTAGGGATACAGGTACGGTGCTAGATACAAGAATAATTAGTGCGTGAACAATAGCAGAATATAGACAGTGCTGGTGAGTGATGTACTGCAGGTTACTATAATGTATTATCTAATTAGATAATGTACTGCAGGTTACTATAATGTATTATCTAATTAGATAATACACCCAGGCGGCAGACCAAGGGTGCATTCGAAATGGGAAAATGCTGGGGCATCATCATATTTCAAATCACACGCCCGCCCAATCACGACATTGGGATTCGACGCCTTCACTCAATGGATTTCAATACGAAAGTAGTCCATATTGCCGACTCGTATCTGTAGCCTACTTGGTTAAGTCATGCTTTCGCCTGTTTCATTGCGACAATGGTAAGCATGTCCCAGCTTGTCCATTATCGCTTGTAGTCGGTGTAGGTTGAAATCAAGAACGTATACCAGTTTGCGAACGGGCCAGAAATTCAGACGGAAACAATACAAAATTTGTATTTGTATTTGTAAATCCATGGGGTCGTTGGAATTGGACAAGAGACCTTTGGGCCACTATAAGTAGGCCTGGGTCCATAAAAAGTCCTTCAAAAACATTGAATGAAACAATGAATGAATGAAAATAGTTTATTTTTCCATCTTTACATAAAAACAATATAGGCCTAGTACAATAAAAAAACAGTTTTGCCTTATGGGCTAGGCCCGTTTCAGGGGGAAAATGATTTTAATTTAATAAGTCCATCCTGCCGGTCTGACACTGCCTATCTGATTACATTTTTTCTCCGTTGCTGCTTACCAACCCAACCAGTACCGGCGTCATATGAGAGCCACGAGCGATTTTGACTCTATGATTTGTACACCGCGAAGGATGCGTCACGTTTCCTTTTTAGATAGCCTCTAAAAGAAGGGAAATTAGAGAAAGTAATGTTTCTGACGGCTTACATGAAGATTTATTGAACATTGTTCTAAAGAATCCGTATAAAGTACGATATACGAAAGAAAGAGTGGTCGGTATAGTCAGTTAATGGAGCCTACAAATCGTAAGCTATTCTCCTTGTTTACTTTCGTGCACTGTATATTGCATAACCCGTAACTATCAGATCGAGACGGACGCGATATCGCAAGCGTTGGCATTGCTCAGAACTCAGATTATATATCACAACTTCTTCTTGCTTAGTGGGGGGTGGTCACACAGGGCCATTTCCTTTACTCCACCTGGTATCTGCCATGGACGGATACAGGGGAGGGCAAGGACGGATCCAGAAAATTTAGGGGGGGGGGGGGTGGTCACAAGTTTTTTGTAAGTTTAAAAGGTAATTTTTTTTGTTGAAAAGTTGAGTTTTATTCAATTAATTTTTTTTACTAGGTATTTTATGAATTTACTCATTTAGGGGGGGGGGGTCATGACCCCCCCAGTGGTTCGGCCATCCGCCATTGGGGGAGGGGCGGGTGTGGTTGCTTGTATTGTAAGTTAATTTATTACCCTCTGATTTAATCAATCCTATATAGGTTTTTCCATAGGGGGCAGATTTCTTCCTAGCAGAGGAAGAAATCTGCCCCCTATGCCGTGCAGGAAGAATGGACAGCGATCATCTCTACCAGTGTCCTCAACTACAGGCAACACCACAAAACACAGTCAGTCTATACTGGGAGGCTCGACGTCAGATGGCAGAACGGCCACGGACGGGCGTTGGATAAAGTAAAGTAAGTAAGGTTTTTCCTATTTTGACACACAACTACCCCTCCCCCAAATAAATGGGCAGGATCCGTCCCTGGTCTCTGCTCTGTCATAGTTTTCACCCTTTCTCGGCCAGTTGTTTGATTCATTATTTTAGCGCTGTCCTCGGTCTGCCGTTATATATAGGTACCGTATGTTGACAATTTCTCATGGTTGCAAGATTATCTTAAGGACCAAGCATGTGACGTTGCTCTCTTTTCAGGTGCATTTTGCTTGGACAGTTCTGGAACGTAAAATTCTAATGCTGTTTTTAATGTTACTGCTTAAGAGTGTACGTCCCGTAGGACATTGGTACCCTAAAAATCGGTTATTTTTACAGGCTTCTTATCTTTTACTTAATTAAAAATGGAAAATTTTAAAGCTTTGGCTCATAACTTGTATCATGTAATGGGGTATTTTTAATTTTTGGTACCGTAGCTTTTTCATAAAAATGATTGAGGGCTAAAATTTCGCGTATAATCGACACCATGAAAACACTACAAAACCAAAAATTAATTACACCATATTATATGATGCTTAAAGTAGTCTTCTACAACTTAAATGCAACAATATTTTAATAACTTGCTTAGTTATTTATATAAAAAATAAGACGTACACTCTTAAAGATATAGGCTAAGCTTAAATTCATGAATAAAAAAATAGTCTCCACTGGCTCCTTAAATGAAATTAAATTTAGGACCATCGTTCTTTGTGAACCCATTTCAGAGCTAGAGAAGTGTAATTTCCAGAAGATTTCACTTTTCTGGAGGCCCCAAAGTTGATGTGCATGCCATCAGGTATACATAAGTAGCTTCTCTTGACAGGGTCATTCCTTGCTCTATATTGCACAATGTTGACCAAGCTGTCCTTCCCCGTACAGAAACACCTTCGTCTACTCCACTGTGAACAGATTAGCTCTTTGTTCTAGAATTTGATCAACAAGTTTGCATAAAAGAAATCCATTCATTAGTAATCTAAGTAGTTTAATTCAAATGTGCGTTGACCTACTGCGATATGGTTGGCGGAAAGATTTCAACTGGTCAAATTGTACCTAGGTAGCCTAATTACCCCAAAGAAATGAAGACACTGTAAACCTTTCAACATACAGAACCATATTTAGTTCTTCTTTTTTTCAGGCTCTTCTACAGCCCTTGATAGGCAATGTCCTGCTCGACAATAGGCCTACTCCTCGAGTTACCTCGATTTTACGCATCTACGTATTACCAAATCGCGGAGGTCGGTTTCTAATTCGGTTCAGTAGACGTCCCTCCAGCCGTATTTCCGTCCTGTTTCCTTTGTAAATTTTGTTCAGCATGCGGGCTTCTGGCATTATATTGCAGTAATATATGGAGTATACAGTATGACACTGACATTAAATTAACTTTGGTTGAAGAGGTAACCTCCACGTTACAACCGAAATTAGGGGATATAGAAAAACGGGGCTTGGCTGGACTGGAACCCATGATCTACGCCTAACTGGGGCGTCGTCTTAACCGCTCGACCACAAGCCCGCACAAGAACAGTTGGTGTATATCCTCTACTTATATGCTCGTATTGACATGATTCGTAATGTTAGACAGGTTAGCACAGCTACACAACTATCTAACCGAACAAGTCTGTGAGCTTACTTAATGCCATAAAGGCAATGCTTTACACATTATATTGCAGTATTATATGGAGTATATAACACTGACAATAAAGTAACTTTGGTTGAAGAGGTAACCTCCACGTTATAACCGAAATTAGAGCATTTAGAAAAACTGGGCTTCACGGGACTTCTGGCATTCCTACAATGTGCCTCGGCCATCTTAAACGTTGCGCTTTAATAAAAAGGACTAGGACTTCTACATTGAGTATTTTATCGTATTGCGTCTATTTAGTTGTTTCTAATACGGTACACCACTCTCAGTTTTGGTACTCGGGTCCATAGATTCCCCTTATTATATTTCATTTCAATAGGTACTCTTATGCGTTGTTGCCGGTAAAGTTCTAAGTTTTCGAACCGTATGTTGCAACCGGTCTTATAAGGGTTTTGTAGATCATTATAGTGCAGAACCATTTTACTGAGGACTTAAAATTAATATCGGGCTTAAAATATAGTTCTATACAATTACGAATTTATTGAGTGGAAGGACATTGCATATAATATCGTATTATACGGTACTTTGGTTAGTGCTTGAATCATCTAACAATAAAATACAGTATCTATCCATGAAATAGGGTGTTTCTGTCCACTTGATCGCTTTGAGGGCTAGGTTTTCTGCAGTTTTTTTTGGATGCACCTCCAAGGGCCATTCATTCATTCATTGATAATTAGCGTTTTAATGGCAATCCTGAATGTTCGTTTCTCTATTTTCTTTCTCGCCTTAAGTACAGTCCACTATGATAATGACCTTGCCTTTGGCGAGGTGATAGTTATAGAAAAAAACTAATAAGTACTGGTTTCATACTTCACTCATTACGTACGTAGTAATGAAACAATCAGTAAGGATGTATATAAGGAAAACATAACGCATAAGCTAACAAATGGAAAATGAATTAACAATATTTGTTGTTCGCGTTGACGCCCACCCCCCCCCCCCCTCCCTCGTCCAATGTGAATTACAGTTCTAATCACAGAGTCATAGGAGCTGAAATTTCTATGGGTTACTTTTGATTTTCAATTAGCTCATTAGGTACGGTACAGCACAGCACAATTGCACAGTGAAAAATAATGTAATTAACATTCACAATGCAGGCAAACAAAACTACAGAATGCGTCCACAAATTGGAAATTGGTAAAGTTGTGCAAACCTTACGGTACGCCAATTAAAAGGAAAATATGGCAAAATACAACAATGTAAATAGATAGGTAGGCTACTGTATATGCAATGTGTACTTCAGTATATACGTGTATGAGTCGACATTTCTGTGGTCCTACTGTAAATGGTAACACGATGCCCTGGCAAGACATCGATCGTTTGTTCGAATCCCGCCAAGTCCTGATTTTTTTTATGTCTAATTTCGGCTGCTGTAGTTGTTATCTATTGTATTGGAGCTGTTTTGGTATGGTACAAATTTGTTCCATCAATAGAATTTTTTTCAGTGGGATTTTGACGTTGAAAATTAAAATTTTGCCCTGATCTTTACCATTAGGTAGGTACTGTATGTATGTTTATTTATGTATCATTATGTTACAAAATGTCTTTACAATGCATTTGACTGAGTTAAGTTGCATATGGGGCCATTACTCATATAGATATATTTTATCTCGCAAAAACGCTATATCCTTACTACACTGTGTTTTGCCTCGAAAAATATTGAATATGAATTAAAAACTCAGGGCTTTTTTTTAAGGGTGAAATTAATGCAACAATAAAAATTGGCACAATATTCACATTTTCATGCTATTACCCAGGATTTCGGGGTTTTACAACCCTTTAAAACCTTGACTGCCGCGAACCGTTGCCGCTCCCACTGAACCCCCCCCCCCTCCCTTCCCATGAAAAATTGAAACAACCCTGCTGAACTGGCCTGATGAGTTTTTATACCATCCGTGTATGCGATCATTACATAATGAAGGCGCTAAGTTTAAAAAAAAATTGGTAAAAAGTTTTTTTTTTTTCATTTTGAGCGGGGAATTCTCCAAGACTGTTGAAAGCCTTGACTGAAGGATTTAATGAAGCTCTGTGAGCAACGTAACAAGCATGGCTGGGGGCAACGAGTAATTAACATCATGGGACGGAAGGGCTGCACATACTTAATTAAACGACAAGTCGAGTCCCTTTCTGTCAAGCCTTCGTTAGGTGTTTGTCGGACAAGTTCTGTTCACAAGTCAAATAAACCGAAAATTAAATGTCAGTGATCAATTGTACCTTACTTATTGTACCCTCTTCTTGATGGTCCGGGACAGTGTGTTGGTAGACTGGATTGTGAAACGATTTCCACCGGTCCTGGGCTAACCCAACCCGAATGGGTGCCTTGTTGTATGTTGCAGCATGATGTATGATCTTGGAGTTGGGCCATAATTTGGCTTCATAGGTCCTCCAGTTGTTCTAGTCGAGTTCCAATGGGCGCCTTACATTTATTGGTAACAGAAAAATGTGGCTACCGGCCATGTTGCAAGCCACGGCATCCCAAATACATTAGTGGTCAAGAAAAGAGATTTTCAACCAGTCCGCCGGCCAAGGCCATGCCCAGGTTTTGATTTGGGGGGGGGGGGTCCAAAAAAATTGTACGTAATTTATTTATGAATTAATGAATAAATTATTCAAACCATACAGGTTGACATACAAACATTTATTTCTGGAGGGAGGGGGGGGGGGGGGTCCGGACCCCATGGACCACCCCACCTCCGGCTTTGTTCTTAAATGGGTTGGCAGGACAAGCTGGTAGTGGTACTGACTCTTGACTTTGTACGCTTTTCTGGCTATGAATGAATGAATGAATGAATGAATGATGCTAGAGTGAATGAATGAATTAATCAATGATTTATTACCAATCTTATAAAAACAATATAGTACAAAAAACTGTTCTGCCCTTTTGCTAGTTTTACGGGAAAATTTTAATTAAAATAAGACAACTGATTTAAAGCAACATATGTAAACTTTGTTGTATGCATGTATGCATAGTATGGTATATAGTTTAGTATTGTATAGAGTATGGTGTGTACGTGCACTGTATACGTGATGGGTCGGGAAAGTTTTTTTTGTTATTTTACGTTGTTTACGAGATTTGTGAATTCTTTTTCTGAATAAATGATAGTTTGGTGAGTTTTTTTATATCCATAGGAATGCTTTGGTGGAAACATAAAACAGGCGGTCCCCGGGCCTACCTTACATTACTGGCACTCCGCAGGAATAAACCGAATTTAGGCCCAGTGCACACAAACGGTTCGAATAACAGTGAAACAACAGAGAAACTTGTCTGCTGTCGATTTTTATCGCTGATTGGTTGCAGGTGCACAGTTTCCCCTCGGCACGACAGCAACACACCAGTGAACTAAAAATTTTCAGGACTCGACTGTTTTTTTTTTTCACTAACCAATCACCAACACATTTGTTCCCAAGACGAATTTCTTAGCGTCCAACGCCCAGCATCGAACGTTCACAATTTTAAATTTACTACTGTTCTCAAAATAATCCATCTACTTGTTAGGCGGCTTGTAATGCATTTCGAAACCCGCGTTCCCTTAACGACCATGTTCTTTGTGGGGGGCAGAGTATCCAGTCCTACATCCGTTGGAAATGTAATGTTTTCGCCTAATCAGGCACATCTAGTGCATGTGAATAATATACGGAGCTCACCGCCCTTGACTCCAGTTAAGTCTGGACCAACACATGTTTCTTGACATTATAAAAACTGTCATTAGGGAATGGGAGCTCCTGGGATAGTTACCTTTACCTCATTTGCTACCTTCGCCTCCCCTGCACACCATGAAAGCTTGGGTAAGTACACAAGCGATAAAGTGAACCTACTTAATGTTTGACATAATATATAGTAGATATCCATACTGATTATTTAAAGCGTTTGAGGGATTGTATATGCCATATTGTAGATTTGTTGTCTTCTTCTCGAGTTGAAATCTAGGGATTGGTTTGCAGCGAATGTTGTATTCTTCTCCTTTACTCTTGTCTGTTTTGTGCGGTCCTTTTCAGTTCTTTTCAGGTGTCGTACCCTAGGTCCTTCATGACATCTTCTAGGTACTCCTTTCTCTGCCGTCCTCTTGAGTTGGTGCCTTCAACCATACCCTCAATGATGTTGATCAGGAGCCCTTCGTGTCTCAGAATATGCCCCATTCATTTGCCTCTTCTTGTTGAAATGGTGGCCATAATAACTCTTTTTTCGTTTATTCTATGGAGCACTTCTTCGTTGGTTATGTGGTCTCTCCATTGGATTTTTATGATTCTTCTGTAGCACCACAACTCAAAGGTTTACAGTTTTTTTTTGTCATAATAAAACTAATAAAACTCGAATATTGTTCCAATAGTAGATACGATAAATATGGGTCTCATAAAAACTGGAAAGTGCAATCGCCCCCCTGTTTTATCCACACTCGAATTGGAAAATGTAATACTTAAATTCTGATTCAAATTGTATACTTCAACATAAGCATTCCAAATATATCATCAATCGAATAAATATTGGATCGAATAAATATTATAATGTGTAATCAGGGTCAACACATTAATTCAGATTAAAATTCTTTACGCCAACGTTAACATTCCAAATATTTTTTCGATTGAATAAATATTGAATGAAATAAACATTTGAGTGTGAATCAGAGTCATTTGGTAATTGTTGATGAATTAACTGGCAGCTTATTACAGGATATTGTATGCATTTCAATACAATAGAAAACAAATCCCAAAGCAACTTTCTCATAGGTTAGACATTTATTGCCCCAATTCGTTATCAAATAAATAAATTAGTAAATTATTAATTTTTTATTTGCGAAGAAACCTGTAGGCCTACGACCAATAACATGCAAATCTATTACAAAATTTTTTTGTACATTTTAATTTCTTTCATGGTTCAATTTTGTTTTGTACTAAGTTACATGGTACAGAGGCGTAAAGTTTTAGAATGATGGCGGGGGCAAAACATAGTATACCATATGACGTCATCAGGCAGGATAAGGAAAATTTGAAGATAAAAGTGCAAAATAGTAGGGTTTTACGCATTTTAATAGTAGTAAAGTATAGCTGTAGATTTTGCCAAGCTAACAAAGGAGTGCTCATATTCATATTGCTGCAATAAGGGGCCCGAGGAGACATGAACAACGTCTTACATTACTCGAGGCTGGGGGGGGGGGGGGGCAAGTTGGACCGTGTTCCCCCAACTTTACGCCCCTGAAATTGCTTATAGTAGACAGTAGCAGCAGATATAGACATAAAGACAGATTATTCTGCAACCCATAGATGAATATAAAATTAAATAATAGGAAACCAAAAGAAGAATGAAATAAAATTAATTTTTTAATAGGTTATCTAGACTATATTACCCATATTCCTAGTTCTGTGGTGACCGTACTACCCCTACTGGTTTTCGGGTTTTTGTGCATGTAGGAGGAAGAATTGATTAATTTCGTCAAATAGACTCACCAAATATTTTGAATTCTTTGCTCGTACGGTCGTCCCATCTACACGTTATCTTACTTGACAAACTGCTTTGATAAGTAACTGAGGTATTTCATAACCTTTGATAGACTTGTGAATAATTTTATAACCAAAGTTGAATTGGTTTTAAGAATGACACACTGCATGATTAATACCGGTACAAGCAAGTTTTCTTATTTATGTACCGTAGCAAATTTGCAATAGGTTGTTTGCCTTATGCAAGTTTTCGCGACGAAAATACAAATTGGGCTCCCAAGAATGAAAATTACTTGAAGAGCAGTTCAATCAAAGTTTGCTCACACAACCCACATTCCCCTCATCGACCTAAACTCTAAAGCAACCATGAGTAAATTAATTTATTACTAGCCCAGTACTTTGGGATTGATACCGGTCAGACCAAAGCGCGCGTGGTCAACCTATCTGTTAATTTTGTGTAAATACATTACGGGATTTACTTTAAAATTTGTACAGCTGTATATGCCTTCGGTATGGAGGGCACTGCTTGATTAACCTTCCTGTGAGCCGGGAGACCAACTGTCAGCATATGCAAATGAATAGTGCCGAGGTTCTCAAACTTTTTTCGTCGCGGACCCCTAAATGATATAAAATTCCATCGCGACCCACTAATTTCTACATTGCAATTTTTGCGTTGATTTCCTTCCTAACAAAAACCCTTACAGTCCATTGGCGTACGGAGGAATAGGAGCAAGGGGGGGGGGCAAGTCAGGAGGTGGATCCAGCGACAGATAAATATGATACCTCGCCTTACTACCCCCCTCCCCTCCCCCGAGGCAAATATTTCAAAGGATAGACCAAAGGAAACGGGTTCCCACGCATTATTTTTATGACTCTAAAAAAAAGGTGTCTCCCCCAGAGGAAAGTTTTTGAAATTGTAAGCAGAAAATGGTGGGTTTCCGCGTTTATTTTATTGGTTTTGGCCGCCAATCCCGTTCCATTAAAAAATATATGACTTAAATTGGGAAAAAAACTTGTCATTCAATTCAATTCTATCTAGTGTATAACTGGCCAACGAGACCACGCCGCGACCCACTTGGAAATTTTTCGCGACCCGCTTTGTGGTCGCGACCCACACTTTGAGAACCCCTGGAATAGTGTATGAATATGAGTAGTATATAAAGTACTAAAAAAATTCACATGCATATGATTTAAACTTTAACGTAGCCTACTTATTTGTGTAGGACAATTTTCAGACGAGAACTTTTCAGAAATGAGACTTTTTTTACTCTAAATTGAGACTATATGACTATTGACACTATTTTTCGTTTAAAAACAAAAAATTGAATTGATATTTTCACCTACATATTTTCTATTTCTATTTAAAAAAATTATGGCTCATTCCTTTGCTCACTTTTAATTAATTTTATGTTATTACTCTAGGAATACAAAATAATCTGCGTTAAACTGAATTTATATTGTAAAATATCACACAATAGAAGTATAGTAATTCAGTCAGGTAAATAGGCTACTGTGCTTATACTATTTCCTATGCATTTTCAACAGACATTTTCCTACCTGTACGAGGTTGTATTAATTTAGTGAGAAATATCCAGACCCATTTGTTTTCAACAAATTTGACAATCTTTGCCTTAAAATATGCTTAATTAATCAATTTCCATACGGCGCGTTCCACAAACACAATTTACTCATTTTTTTTCAGAGCTGCATTCTGCTCGTTGTAGCGAGCATCTCCGCTAGCGCTGTTGAATCGAGCAAAAAGGATAAGCGAGGACTTCTTGATGCTGGCACTTTAGGAGGATATGGCATCGGAGGAGGCTTAGGTGAGTAGAAATTAATTTTATTTTCCTTTAGTAACGGAATAATAGAGGTTTAGTTGAATTTTTGCCTTCTATAAATTTATGGTAGGCTATTAGAAAAAATTAAAAAAATAAAACTTCGATGGCCAGGTGGTAACGTGCTTGCACTTGTGCGAGTCTTTACACGCCATGCGATCGGAGACATGTCGTAACTCGACACGGGTAATAACCTAGCGAGGCGACTGAAGAGGTCAATCGGATACATTCATAAAATTGTATATATTCGATTAACAGCTTTTGAAAAAAAAAGACTAGGTATTGTAATTTGTGAATTTGCACAATTTTTTATGTTATACAACATATTGTATGCTATGTATATATTGTATGTATCGTGTATACACGTTTAATACATTTGTCTGTGTGTCCGCCTGCCTGTCATAGGACACGTTGGCATACTATTCGCGTTGCGAAAGCCTAAAGAAGTCGGTAGATTGTGCATGTGGACCGAATGGCTCAGCACCGAGCTCCAAACTCCGCACACAGAGGGCAAAAGGCGACAAGACATCAGGAGAGACAGGGTGGAAAGTGCCTTATTTGATGTCACTGGGGGCTTGGTAGAGTAATGTCTGAAGCGAGAACGAGGTGGTGCTAGAGGTCAAAGCTCGGGGTGAGGAAGTAGATGCAGCCTATTCCTTGGCAACCAATGTACCAGGTTCCTAGCAACACATTGGACTTACGAACCATGAGCTCAACTGAATCCAATAGTCTAGTAGTGGTATGATCACCCAACAACTGGACAAAGCTAGTTCTAGTCCCGGTCGTGATAAAAAAAAAATTCAGAGCCATGGATCGCCGAGTTTAATTCCAGCAAAGCGGGACCAATGGCTTGTATTTATTTAAATTCACTTCATTTCATTTATTCATGTACCTACTACTATACATATGATGTCCGTCTCTGTCCGTCACAGATTTAATATAGTCACATTTTTATTTATTCCATTCCGCTGACCAGACCGGTTGAGTGACACATAGTCAAAATATAAAGACTGTTGTTACTGATGTACCAACTTGTGTAATTCAAAATATCTCAGCTAAGTACTACCGTCTCTTCCCTTTTTTTTACTTCGCACCCTGCTCATAAAAACAAGCTGCTAGCCTACAACAAAGTACGAGGTACTCGTAGGATCCATCTGATTTTAGCATTGCTTATCTGATCCTCCTAAATCAGGACGTATAGAGTAGTGGTACAGACTCCGACTTTTACCCGAAGAAAGGTTATTTGTTTGAGTCCCACACTTGCTACATTTTCTGGCCATGCCAAGCAGGCGGTCCCAGGCCTTCCTAGTTGAGTGCCAGAGTAAGCCTTATAGCCCTAACTCGGCTAGGTTGGCTTAGTAATAGAACAAATAGTCATTATTGATTTATTTAATTTATTATTAATATTTTGTTTATTTACAGGTCACTTAAACATTCCTGGAGGTCCTGGGAGATTCTACGGCCCCCCTGGAGTACCTTTTCCAGGCCCACCCCCATTCAATGGATTTAACGGCCAATATCCTCTTCCCCCAAATGGACCTCAGCCACCTGTACATATTGGCACAAATATCCACACCACCGTAACTAAGCAGGTACATGATTTTAGAGGTATTTAAAGATTGACATTCTAAACACATATGCCGGTAATTTGCAGTTGTTATTAAGTTTGCAGTGACCAGTGGCATGTGTAAATGCAATGACACAGATGAGTAACCCATCCTAATTAATTTAGTATAAGCTAATTTTATTGTTAGAAAACTAAACTACGCGCTGGAAAGCCCAGGTCTAATACAAAATGAAAAATTTCCACTATTTCCTTTGGGTACAGTATCATACCTTCACAGCTGCTGCACTGAGCAGTGCTAAAAAATGGATGAATAAAAAGATTGAAGTGACACGGCGTTTTAGGCAGTTTTTGTTAGAGATGATGTCTAATTTTATATTGGCAGCATTAGTTGAAACTTCACACTCATATCGGTGTGAGCATAAATATATTGTGTGTTATTTCTACTACTATATAATTAAAACCCCATAAACCTATATTATGTATTAATTTACCACTATACAACCTTCCAATCCAACAATAAGGAGCAATTTTTGACATATAAGAGAAAACTCTGGAAGTTCTTTTACAGTACATTACGACGTCGACCTTAAAGGAACGTTATTTAAATCCATATAAATATGTATACAAATGCAGCTGTAGTCGTACTGTAGTAGGTACCGCAGCTACTAACCAATTTCATCAATAAAAATAAAAATAATGACTTAGCTTATTCCACAAAATAATTTTTTGGAAGTCATTATTTTCATTTTAATTATGTCTAAGTTCCACCAAGTCACAGATGAGAACATCAAACATAGCCAATTTCATTTGTATCAGACCTGCCGGTGCCATACAGCAATGGACTACAGACACATAATTACGGCATTACCGTACCTATCTAAATAATATAAAAAATATAAAAAAATCTGTTTCAGTTTGCTGTGCCGGTTCCCCACCCAGTACCTGTGCCAGTGGAGCGCCATATTCCAGTACCAGGTAATTACGAAAATAAAACTAATAAGGGTTACAAATTTGTAAAGATTGTTATTGTAGTTACCTCATGGCATAAGTAGCATACGTAACTGAAAGGATCAAATGATGAGATGTCGTATATGCAGACATCGGGTGCGCATCGTTGAAATTGCTCCGACTGTCGGTTGCTGCAAGCCAATATTTCCAACAGGAAACACTATAGCTATAGTCCACGCAAAATTAGAAAAGTATGGACATGGAATGTTTTGATCCTGTGGAACACTGTAAAAATATTCTTTGCACAATTTTCGTTATGCTTTGCAGCCAATGCAACAAGGTAACACAAAATGGTGCAAGGAATATTTTTACAGTGTTCCACAGGATCAAACCATTCCATGTCCATACTTTTCTCATTTTGCGTGGACTATACCTCTTACAATTACAGTATATGTTGATATTTTCTGTGCAGTACCCCAACCGTACCCGGTACCAGTCGCTAAACCGTACCCTGTAGCAGTCCCCAAGCCATACGCAGTCCCAGGTATGTAAATGTCTACAAATGTTAATGCATCGTCCAGAATAAAGGACACGGTTGGTGATTTGACAATGAAGGAAAAATTTTCCTTTCCCAGTAACCCCAATTCCACTGGCTAGCAGTTGGTTCCCTACTTTCCTCACTAGTGAAAGACGCGGCTGCTGGGCTTGTTGCTGACCGCAATATCCCAAATAGAGCAGTGGTTGGCTGGAAAGACAAATTAGAAACTAACGTCCGTGATTTGGGAGTCCGTAGATGGCAGAGTGTCGTGCTAAACCGAGGTAAGTGGTAAGTGCTGCCTACCCTGGGCTGTAGAGTTGGACAAATACTAATAAGATGAAGGAGAAGAAGAAACCCTGAACTCGTCGATTCAAATTTAGAACTATTTTTATAGATTTTCACCTATTACATTTTTTTGCTTGTTTGATTTTTTAGTCGACCGGCCGGTACCTGTACCCATAGACAGACCTTACGCCGTGCCTGTACCTCATCATGTGCCATATCCTGTGGACAGGCCAGTGCCGTATCCAATTCCTGCGCCCTATGGCGTGCCTGTAAGTACTGACTCACTATGTAAAATAATGTGAATCCAATTGAACCCGGCCATAGTGTCACTAGGCAACGCAATCTACCCACTATAAATTAATATAACAACAGCGCAACCTGGCATATTTCGTATTGTATCTTTTGTCTGTAGGGAATACAGGATAGCACCACCATGTTCTAATGCAGTGCAGTATTCCCCCCTCTAGTCTTTAAACAGTACCGTGGGACCCACCCCAGTTTAGGCTTTCCTATATATGGTAAGTATATTTCAATGGATACTGCGTTCCGCTCAATACTGTTGTCATTTGTTTTATCCCTTTCCAATATAAGAAAGGTTCCAGTATCTGCTGCTTACTCTTACCGCACGAAAAACTACCCTTGGTGAGAGTTGCCCTTAGTAGATGACCCCACAAAAGTTGAATTGAAGAAAATTAAGAAATCGAAAATGAGTAAGAACCACAGTGTGCTGACCTCTACACCAATCTCGTTCTTGAGAACGCTACATACGCATCATCATCAATTTTCCAGTCATTCCGGTTACTAATATTTTAAGCACGTTTCCAATACGTATATTTTACATTTTCAGGTGCCTAAGCCATATGCCGTTGGAATTCCCCAGCCATTTCCCGCACCTTATCCCAGCCCATACTTAGCTGACCCGCGACCTTACGGACAGCCAGGTTATGGGTACGGACCAGTACCTCGGCCCTACGTGCGAACAGAAGGCTTAGGTCTTGGACTCGGATCTTCCATTATTCATTAGAAATTAAATTAAATTTAAAATTTTCATACAATGATTTTTTCTTATGCAAGTTCGAAACACAATTTTCGAACTAATGCTTTATTTTCATTAACTAATCGTTCCTTTGTGTGCTATATAGACAGTAGCAGTAATAAGCGTATTCAACGTCATTATCCTCTTTATAATGAACGTCTTCAAAAAACGCCAAGAAACACAATACAGTACTTTTCACCTTAATGCCCTGCAGAACTTTTCAGGGCTATCAAATGTCAGCTTTCATAATTAATAAGGGGCAGTGGCGTACATTTCGTTTCTTACCTCCAGAGGTTTCTTTACCTTCATATGCACACTTATTGAATGTATTAGTATATGTATGATCAAGACGTATTTCTACTAGTAGCCTATATATTTATTCACATACCAAAGTCTGCCCGTCCGCCCCTGGACACTTCGGGCAGTCCTTATATACATAAGTGGCACTATTCATCTATAAGAGTTCGAGTCCCACACTGGCTACATTTTCTGGCCATGTTTCGGAGGGCATGTAAAGCACGCGGTCCCGGGCCTTCCTAGTTATGTGTAAGAGCCCTAACTCCGCTAGGTTGGCTTAGTAATGGAAACAATAAAAAGTCCTTATTTATTTTATTTATAAGAGCAACCATGGCACAAGTAGTATAATATATACCACTCACTAGTTCACTAGTTGGTACCTACCATATAATAATAATTATAATTTTATTCATGTATTTTTCTTAATTGTTTTTAAATTTGTGAACAAAATCTGAATTGAATTATCCAAGATTGGATGCATAAAAACATAAACACTTACAGTTTGAATTCTAATCGAAGTATTTTTAAACTAATAAAACCTTAAAAGGGGTCAAACAGAATGCAGTTACTTATGTTAACTAAAATATATATAAAATAAATAAGTTTTTGTTCTATTACTAAGCTTACCCTGCGGATTTAGGGCTATAAAGCCCTCTCTTACACTCAACTAGGAAGAACCGGGACCACCTGTTTTATATGGCCTCCGAAACATGGCCTGAAAATGTAGCAAGTGTGAGACATATGCCAATAACCTTTCGGATGAAAGTCGGAGTACTATACATAAAAATAAAAATATCATTATTAAAACAGTTCCAAAACTGAGGAATGAGACTTGGAGGAACATTTCTTCTACTTATGACATCTCAGTGATGACTCTACCAGTGACATACAAAAGGCGACCAGGAGGTGAGAGTGGCAGTAATGTAATTTGCCAGATCTAATAGATGTTCGGGTCAACAGTAAGTGATAAGGGGACAGAAGAAGAAGGGCTAATAGGCCGTCATCGATTTGAAAGAAGGCTACCAAACGTTTCGTCAACAACTGCGGTCGACATCTTCAGTGGCACTACATACACTTCTAAGGTTGTATCGCGGAGGTACCGAAGCAACTGAACCTTCGTTATTATACAACAGTAAGTGGTTTGGTTGCCGAATTTAACGTCGTCCGCAGGAAGAAGTTGATAGCTACAGGCAATCCGGTCCGCCACTCCCAAAACTATTTTATAAATGGGCTCTACTATTGTACAATCGACGTTTCATGCGAAATTTTAATTTGAGCAACAACAACGGATAGTGGGGGAGGGGTTCCATTTGTTCTTAATAAACAAACATGAGCTCAATAAATCAGAAGTAAAAGAACCAAATCTAAACACCTAAAAGTAGCGTTGAACACAAAATAAAAACTGTAAAGGTACAATATAATTAATGTGTGCAAATATACTGTAGTATGGTCCGCTTGTTTGCAGATAGCATAATCGGCTTTTGCAGGGGCAGGTACATTAGGTATTTCATTCTGTAATGACATACTTCATGGAACGGGATATGCTTTTCCCATTGTATTCCCTTCATTACTGAGGATCAAGCATAAAAATTCCCATATTGCAAATAATCATTCTGATTGTAGAGTAGCTTCAATCTATTTTTCCAATCTACGGTCTCATCTGTAACCAGCTATGGTATTCTAGATGAAAATATTGTTTTTCTTTGTAGTTAATAAGAAATATGGAAGAATACCTCCACTTTGACAAGAGTTCTTATAGTGGGGGGCTCTCCGCAATTCTTTTCAATTATCATTGATATATACACTTCTCTGTCCTGCTTGATATGCCTTCCATCCGTGCAGACACGAGTTTCTCATTGCACAGGGTGGATGGCCTATCAAGCAGTCATGCGTATATTGTATTGTATTGTCGTTGCATTGAAAATTAGTATCAATGAAAATATTCTGTAATGTTTTGGAGGAATACATTTTTACTTTACTACTTTACTTTACTGACGGGGCAAAATCTGTAGGTATGTTGATTCCAAATATTTATTAGGCGGCTTTTCCACTTGTGAATATTCCGTTATTTGTGCATTAATAATTGATGAGATGACATAGGGTAAAGAAAAAATACAATCAATTATTTAAGAAAAATTGACAAGTGACAAGGCGGCTGCCTTATATTTTATTATCACGTATATATTTGCACTTAAAGCGTAATTTTTGTAATCTCCAACAAATAATGCAAAGGAAAATCTTCCAATCTACGGTCTTACTACAACAAACTTTGGGAAGCCTGAAACTATGTTACCAGTGCAGTGATTGAGAAAATTTGGATCCCGGTTTTAGGTCCACTTTGATTCTTCCAGACCAGTAAGGATCCGGCCCTCAGTAAATACTAATTGTTACTGGAAGAAGTTTTTAGCGTAGATACTCAGTAGGTTATACCAAAGCCGTAACGGCGCCAATAAAGAAAACAAAGCAGCTTTACATGCCCACCGCAGCATGGCCATAAAAAGTTGCATGTCTGGGACTCTTTCATAGCTGTTAGGTACGTTACATTTCAATATATCGTCAGCCTAAAGTCGTAACCAAAATTTTTGGGGAAGTTAAGTTATGATCAGATTTAGTGACCTTGTCGTAAGTTTTATGTGCCGAAAAAATCACACGTGAGAAAAAGGCGGAATTTTTAATTAGCAGGGCGTATCTGACAGTTTGTACTTTGTGATGAGCAAAAGCATCTTTGAATCAATTGCAGTATGTCAAAATTTTGATTTTGATGTTACGCCCTTCTGACCTGAGGGCGACGATATATGTTATTATATTTAAAGTTTTCACTATATTTGCTGAATTCGTATACTCAAGAACTAACTTCGGGTACAGGAGGCAATTGCCCCTCCCCCATGCCCTCCTAGACTACCGCCCTTTAGTATAACTATAGCGATTATCAAAATAAACTCGTATACTGTATTCGAATAATGCAAGTGCAATAAGTACTATAATTCGCTGCAAAAGTTTGGAAATAAGGTAAGAAGCTTGAATACGAACATAACCCATTCTACTAACAACGGTATAATCGCTCTAAATATTACGTTAATGCTATACTGTACGAATATCTAGATGTGTTTAGTGGCAATTGTAACACTTTAGGGTTAAACCAATAAGTTTGGTTAATTAGGTAGCACCGAACGCCCCTGCTTCGAATCCTTATAAATGTGCAATACCCAATCGGATCAGGGCGTTTCCACCGTAAATAATAAACGGTGTTGGCTAGCAGCTGATGCTATTATCTCAAACCCTCAGACGACAACTTTCCGATGAGGGAAGAGGTAGCCTAATTATTTTCAATGTTAATGGAATTTTAAGAAACCTAATTACTGTGTTTCTGAAGAGATTGACGAGTTGGTAAGATAGCTGCTATAGTCTATACGAATCAGTATATGGTATATACAGTTCATCAGAGTCTTTACTCTAGGATGGTACTGTGAGTTTCAAAAATACGTCGAGAAAACATTCTGCTTTTCAAATCAAGTCTTTATGTCACTCATTGTTAAAATTAATCACTTTGTATAGTTTTACGTAATAAAATAAAATTAAAAACATACACAACCGGTTTTTAAGTAGTTCCCCCTTGCTTCCATTGGTTAATGTTTAATTGTTCAATTTAAATTGTTTACTTTATGCGATGCTGTGTGTTATCCTGACAATGAGTTTTGTTTTGTTTTAGCTTGCATACCTTTTTGTTTTATCGTGAGCCGAAACCGGTTGTGTATGTTTTTAATTTTATTTTATTACGTAAAACTATACAAAGTGATTAATTTTAACAACGAGTGACAGCAAGTTTTATAAAGTTACTAAGGAGACTATTATGTTTAAGCCTTTATGTAATTAAATTGTAATTAAAGAAAAATACAAATTATTATTATTATATTATTAATGATCAACTTATAATTTACAACTTTCTGATGGGGGAAGAGGCTGTTTAATTATTTTCATGGAATTTCCTAAATTACGGAAATTGGAAAATTCGGTACCGTAACAAGTTCGTTTCTTGGCCTTTCACATCAATATTTTTAGCCCCCAGAGAAGGCTATTAATATACTGAATAGGTACTGTACATAATTCCATTGACAACTCAATGTTATCCTCAGGCTAACAAGATCACAATCCACGCCTTGTGCAATCAGCGTTTTCGAAGTTGTGACCCAGCGGGAGGTTCTCGGTATAAACCCAATACAGCCGAAATCAAGAATATATGAATGGCCCCCAGGAACTCAGGCAATCAACGATTCCCACAGTTATGACGGCAACTTCTGCGCATCATTTCTGTTGTCATTTTTGCAATGAGCATAAGAAAATGTCTTTTGACATTTCCTTTGACATTTCCTCATTCATTTGCAGAGTATCCGCTACACTGACCTTATCGTTAGGCGCGGTCTATTCTATTTTATTTTAATGATAGCTGCTTATCCTACATTTACCCATAAGTAATTAATGTAGTTTTGCTTAGGCGGCTATTCCATCTGTCAATAATCCGTCATTTGTGCATCAAAAATTGATGAGATGTTTGTTTTAATGAGACTATTGTAGATACGTATATATATGTAGATACTTAACTTATCTATTATAAATTAAGTTATATTATGGTAGAGACTTATTATTGATGCACAAATGACGGATTAGTGACAGATGGAATTGCCGCCATACATGTTTTTTTTTAGTTTTGTAGCCTATTTTTTAGTTTACCCCAATATAAAAATGATCGAAAGAAGCATCTAGAGGTTTATTAGTTGTGTCAGTCCAGTACAATTACCTGATGAATCTTCATTTAAGTTGTAACTTATAAATTGATGTAATATGTCGAATAATGGTTCGTATTATTACACGCAATATTATGGGCAAAAGTTATTGCGTGCAACACGACCACATATTTAAAGTACGCTGTATGTCCGGTGTATTGACACATCCGGCTGGGCCACAGTAATGGGACTATTTTGCAAGTTAGTGTACAAAATGAATTTATGATAGGTACAGTTTTTAAGCGTGAACTCCAGATTTAACGGGTCACAGTGGTGTCTGAAAAATTGAAAGTGGAAATTAATTTTAAAAAGGTTTGCAACGACAGCTGTTCCTCCATGATTTAGGTTCTATTTGAGATAAGAAGGTCAGTAACTTTCCCGGCAGACGAGCTCATTCCCCACTGATGAAAGTAAATTGCCATAAAGTGTCACATAATATTAATTTTTTGTGTAATTACCAAACAGGTTGACAAACAAAGCATCTTTAAAATTCAACGGTAAGAAAGAGTATAAGATAAACATTAAAAAGTAGCAGTCGGTCCCGGGTCATCCTAGTTGAGTGTAACAGAGGGCTTTACAGCCCTAACTCCGCTAGGTTGGCTTAGAAATAGAACAATCCAAAAAGTCACAATTTATTTTATTTGTTTATTTATTTTTTATACACCTGACCAACATAAAATGAGCGGAGAAAATTCAGAAAGGAAACTCCCACAATTGCTCGAAAATTCCCGATAAGGAATATTGCATGACATTGGAACATGGCAGTGTCTTCCAGTATTTCTTACTGAGTCTTTGAAGCAAATATGGAAGCCTAACCTTGGCTCCGTCCCACCAACGTTTGAAAAGCCCCGGTAACGACCACGGACATGGGGGCCCCCGGCGTCCACCATTGCAAGGCGGCATCCTACAGTAACCGGGAACCGCACTTAGTGTTGGGGGAACCCAGACCCGTTGGAAAAATTATCCTTTTGTTTGAGTTTCGAAACTCGACCTCCCAGTTCATAGTCCTGCTCTCTACCAACTCGCTTACCTCTAGCTACATTTCATTGATTGCGCTGTATTTAGATTCTAGGAATGTCCTTTGTACTGTAAATATCATACAGTATGACGATTCGAAACTGACAAAATTCATTTTTAAATTAAAGGACATTCTTAGGGAGTAAAAAGGAGCTTGTGGAGTTGAAAATTAGAGGTGAATACTGCAGCGGTTGTCAGTCAAACGGGTCACTGCTGTCACTGACCAACACGAAATCAGGTCAGAGGCAGGTGAGACGGATAGAAAAATGCTGCCGTCCAGCATACCCACTGTTTCTTCAAATGATGTTCAGGTAAGTTATGGTAGAGTAAAATAAAGTTAATGATCAGCTGAAAGCAGTACTTGCAGCCCGACTGACTATAACTGTAAAATAATTATTATTAAAGCAAAATTTCGTGTCTTCCGAGGCGTTATAAATAAAATAAATAAATAAGCGTTTATTTGCAAACAGACAAAGTCCAATAATATATCCACAAATTGCAAGAAAAAAAATTAATAGTAGAGCTAAATCAATGGGATGTCATATAAATGAGAAGAAATGTACCTTTACATTTTGGTTATAGGCTACAGTATATAAATTATTTGTGGTTAAATTTCGGGAAGGCATGAGCTTTAAAAAAATATTTTCACGCCAGTAATTGTAGTACATCTGAGCTAGTCACAGCCACATACTGTATACAAAAAAACAGAGGAACTTTTCTTCTAACTAACTAACATTAACATAACATTAACAAACATCTAACTAACATAATAACTAATAATAATAATAACTAACATCACATTAACTAACTTCTAACTAACATAATAACTAATAATAATAACTAACATAGCATTAACATTAACTAACATCTAACTAACAAGACCCTTCGATATATTTCCTCTGAAGTTTGAAGTGAAAAAAAGCGGAGAGTGTGTCTTATTCTCTCTTAACAAAAATTAAAAATGTGAAAAATATGAAATAACATAAGAAAATAAGAAAACTCGCATCAACGTGATTCTATGCCTGGATAAAAGTTTGAAAGTATCATCATTATTCAAGAACTTTTTTTCAAAATTAAAATTAAATTACATAGAGTTACTCAACAATTCCTTTTCCCAACGAAAGCTTCGGGTCAGATTTCTTAAAGGTACTTCTTAGGTTCCAGTAAAAAAAATGGTTGTTGCAGAGAGGGGCAACTGTCCCTCTCCCCCAGATTGCCTGCCCCCCCCCCCAAAGTTTAATTATTTAAAAAAAAATAGTTTTAATATAATGTTTAATGGTTTTCCCTTCTTAACACATTCCCTATAAATAATCTTCCAAACCTTCTTTAGGTTCGCATGTCCGCATCAGCAATTATAATTCGCGGTCCCGTCCCCCTTGGGCCTGCGGCGGGCGGCAGCTCGCCCCTTCGTGGCCTTGCATTAACTTGGTTCCATTTGCCACTACGCAGCTCGCCCCTTCGGGGCTCGCATGACACTGCGCGGAACAACCCAACGATTATCAACTTCAATTTCCAGAATTTTCCAGTTTTCTAATTTTCCGCCCAATTTTTTAAATTAATTTTTTTCCGTCATAAGAACCTTCCCCTGACAATAACAAACACAACAAACAAAAATAGTGAAATCGGTCCAGCCGTTCACGCGTGATGCCGTGACATATTAGGGAAGTAGGGATTCATTTTTATATATAGAGATTATACACATGGCCCAAACCCCTGCCCTGGGGCATCAAGCTGTTAATACATTTTACACTTTTGAAGCTTCTAAACCACTAACTACTATATAGTGGGTTTTACAATGCCACAATTAAAATAATTGCATTTGTGGCTATTGCATGAGTTTGGTCCTGCACCAATGACATCGGGCATGATATTCAGGCGGACATAATGTGGGCCTTCAGCCTGCATCATGCCGGCCTTGGTTTGTCACATATTATCAGTCAGTAATAGTAGGCCTATAGGTTTTTTTTCAAGATCAATCTCAATTAGCACTCCATTGTGGTTTGTTGAAGCTTACACTACATTTTGTTCTGCATGTAAGGTAATGTACTCTTTCGTATGAGCCTACAATATGTATATGGACTGCTGGCACTGAGAAGTTTGAAGAGCTACCAATAACTACCACTAACCTACTTACCACTTAATTCTGATTAGAGAAAGGAAAATTTGGAAAATCCGCCTTAGCAAAACCAAATTTAATTTGGTGCAGTGCATATCACTCTGACATTGTTTCAGTTTCATTCATTTTTTTTCATATCTTAACTCCCGTATATTTGGTGTTTAATTGCCTGTAAAGACTTTGTACAGAGTTAAATTGGAACTGTTTCCCTCTAATTGACAATTGTATTCAAACGATAACATTTTTTATATACATATTTTATTTTATATTACATATTTTTATTGCATATTTTTTAACTCCTTGCGTATGAATTAAAATAAAATTCAATTATGACGTAGTTTTAAATCTGCTCTCATACCGTGATAAGGTTCACTTGCTTTAATTATACTACTGTTCTGTATAGCCGGGAGGGGGGGGGGGGTTACTGAGTTGCACCCTCCACCTGAATGAAATGTATTGAGAATTAAATAAATTTAGTACCGGTAATATATAATAGCTTAAAACTTCTTCGGTAAATTCTGAACTATACTGCTGTTAAAATGCGCAAAACCTCACAATTTTGCGGACATTTTTTTCAAAACTTTTCTCCTCTTTGGGATAATGGCAATATTACTATTTCTATACAATTTAAACATTAGTAATTGTAACGTTATGATTTAGACCGCATGTCCGCAAAATATTATCTGCCTATACAATACAATGCAATGCAATACAATATACAATATAAAAAATCCCTTTCGACTCTGACCGATCAGGAGTAGGGAGATTCCGCAGACCCTGCTTTTCCTCTACGCTACCTACGCTATGTATGTAATAACAAATAAAAAATACTTCATTATTTTCCCGACCAAAACATCAACACACAAAACACTCTTGTGTTCCAAATTTTGAACCACAATGCCGACTATGAACTTTTATTTATCAAATTATTTTCACTTTGACTGGATGCAATCTTAAAATGGTTGATTTGTCGTAAAAAGTGGTCATTACCATTACCGTAGATAATAATACGGACTTTCAGTCAGATTTTAATTCATTCCTCTGCGACCAAAATTAACTGAGATATGAATTATACAAGGTTTCAATCGGCCGCCATCTTGTAACTAAATATGGATCTAGCTGGTTAACGAACTCGATCAAGACATTTGTATGATTAATTTTTGTGCCAAGTTTCATCAAAATTGAATAATATTTACGGAAGTTAGAGTGTTTCCTAAAATCGATATACATACATACCGTATGTACTATATATGCATACTGTACATACATAATGCAATAATAATAATACAATACATTTATACCTCCATAAAAAGTTAGGTTAAGTTATACAGTATAATAGTAATATAATTATGCTGCAGGGCTCAGCCCGTGTGCAGCTTAAATTTGGAATAAATCGTAATCAACGTTAAGTAAGTAAGTCAGTCATAGTTTGTCGGTGTTAACTCGTTGAGATTTGTTTTTAGATATTTTCGAAATACGTTCAATTGTTTAATAGTTTCTACGTATATAAATACAGTATATACATAACATTTTGAACGGAGGGTGGTTTTAGTCTCAGAGGATCATGAAATGATAATTGTGAAGAAATTTTCCGAAAGTCCAACATTGGTCGCCATCTCAATAGGTAGATGAAAGGTAGATGAATCTCCCTAAAATAACAGTTTTGCCCTGTGTACGAAAGCTACAGACGTCTGTCACTGACTACACTAGCTGTATTTGAGAATTTTGAAGTGACTATGCCCTAATGTCCGGATAGACCTACCTAATAACAAAACTTCTAATTAATAGAACAAAGATACACATATATTGTACTTTTCAAGAGTTTTCAAGAGAAATAAAACAAAACAAACTGCACCAACAAAACTGAAGGGAGGATCTCCCGGTTTTTTTTTCAATAACCAGGCTTAAAATAGTGGGTTTCTTAATTTTTTGATACACAACGTAAGATCAAGCACAGGCTCTACCAAAGAGTGGGGCGTTAAACTTTCTTCCCATTCGCTTAATGGAGTCATAGGCAATAATTTGAGGTAATGTTGAGAAAATTTTGTACTGCGCCCTCACCCGACGTAAGGAAATAAGAGCTATATTTACTCATTATAGTGCGGTGAAGCCGCGCAAAAATTTGATAAGATGATACAAACATTTATTTGTAAGAAAATTTCAAAAATCTGTAGGTAATTTATGAGTTAAGAAGGCAAAACCGGCGTGAGACTCAAACAACGCAGGCTTTCTCTGGCTATTAGAGTCCCCACTACCCAATAGGAACAGAAGCTTCCCATGGAGATGGCGAGCTCCAAAAAAGAGAATTAAACAAATGACAACTCGGGGAAAGCCTGTTTCAAGGGGAAAGGATTTGAACTGCTTTTCAGAGGGTTTCCAGAAGAATCATCCGCAATTAAATAAAAATTAAACAATTTAATATCAAATTTAAAATGATCAGTAATCAAATAAAATAAAGCAACTTTTGCAAGCGCCCCCTGCGTATGTCAATGCTCATCAGGTAGAGACACAATAGTTATAATGTTGACAATGGTCAATGGTTTTTTCCAGTTCGGTCGACCATGGCTTATAGCTACCTAGGCCTACTCTATTATTACAGCAGTAGGACTAATTACATGAGTTTTAAAGATGGTTCCCAGAACAGAAGAAGGCACGTTTATTTGCTTGACGTTATTATCCTAAATATATCGTAGGCTTAAGACACACAGTAAAGTAAACGTGCTTAAAACCCTCTCATGAAAATGGTGAGTTCAAAGTAGGCTTCTGTATTTCCGTAAGTTTTCAATGCATACAGACAACTTATTGATTTTATTTTTGGGGTGCAAGCTGTTCTGTTTTGACAGTGATTAATCTTATATTATATAACCTCTTTTATTTAATAATTTCTTGAAACTATTTCAGGCAAAAGCAAAAGGTATGCGGCTCTCAAAAAAACTAATGATAATTGGAGTTGTGGTTTGCTTATCTGGTGTGGCTCTAGGGTGGGGAATCCTTCCCTCGTTTGTGAAGAATTCAATAAATAAGGTTGGTGCCATTCTTGAATTGTTTTATTGAAGTGAAACTTCTTTATCAACGTAGGGAGAAAATCTTGTTTCGCGCCATCATGGTTACGCGCCATCATGGTTACGCGCCATCTCGGTTAGGCATCTTGGTTACGAACAATGGTTACGCATCTTGGTTACCCGCCACCCTGATTTCTGTACTCATGGATGACGCTCATTTTTGGGCAGATAAAGAAGGCCTATTTCAATTTAAATTATACCCATGTCTTCCTCTATTCTTCGTCTTTCAGGCCATGCTATATTTGTTGTGATAGGGCAAAGAGTTCGAGTTTGGGGGGAGAAAACGTGAGGTAGTGCGCCCAAATGTGCCGATTTTCAGCGAAAATATGCCTTTTTCAGCCGCGTTTTTGGAGGTGTTAATATCAATTTGAAAACTTCAAACTGCTTTAGTTCTTTTCCACCTTTTTTACTCTTTCTAAACATGTACTCAGTTTTACTATCCGTCTCTTCCTTCAGTCTCAGGTGAGTGTATAAGCCATCCGTGTTACGGCGGAAAACAGGTTCAAAAGGTCCTCTTCCAATTACATGTATAGAGTAAAAAAATTCCTCATCCTGCAATTTTCAACCGAAATTAAGTTCTAATGTCTCATTAGAAGCATTATGGATTAAGGTTTCAAATGAGTATAAACTAATAGTTTAAAAATGAACCCTTCACCCCTTAAACACGAGTGGAACTTGTGGAACGAGTGGAATTTGTAAAAAATGACGCGAAAAAATTCATTTCCAGCAATCCCATTTGAATTGCATGGGCGGGTTTAAAGCAATGTTTTGGGCAGATTTAGAAGGCCTATCTTAATTTAAATTATACCCATGTCTTTGCCTATTCTTCGTCTTTCAGGCCATGTTGTATTTGTTTTGATCAAGCAAGGGGTTCGGCTTTGAGGGTGTGAAACGATTTTCAACAAAAATAGGCCTCTTTCGGCCGCGTTATTATCTACTAGTATACTTTAAATATATTTAAAAAATTCAAACTACTTAAGGGCTTTTCCACATTTCTTTCTCTTTCCAGCCATATATTATGTAAGTGATTTAGGCGTTGTCACGTTAAACTATCGTCTGTAAACCGATTTTACAACCGACTTACAGACAGCAATATAATTAAGGAAATGCTATTATAATCTTAGCAACAATAAGGAAAAATAATTGAATTATTTGAATACATGTTTATAATAATAAAAGCCTTTTGCCTAAAGTTTATCTAATTTAGCTTTTCTTAAACAATTTTTGAAAAGTTGTAAAAATATATGGTAGTAGACAATTTTTCGAAAAATAATGTCATAAGGAAGTTTCACTTCTTATGTGTGGACACCGATACACGCACGCTAATTCTTTATTATACAGATGCAGCAGTCGGTAAATTGTTGCGCACTAAAGCATTGTGCTAGTTGCATGCATTTGAAGAATATAAAAGAAAAGAATATATATTTTTATATTTAATCAGAAAGTAGGCCTATTAAGTACATGGAATGCGCCGTCAAAATATCCTTGCATGCGGAATTGCGCTATATTGAAATAAGTTACCTCAGAATTCAAAATGGATCTATCTACTTCATTATTCAAAAAATTAAAAAAACTAATAAAACTAATAATTATCGAAAGGCGCTTTGTCCTGTAGGCGTTTTCCCGTCATGCTTGCTTTATACATTTCGTTCAGCATTCTCTTCACGATAATGTTCCCGTTATCGTGAAGAGAATGCCGAACGAAATGTATAAAGCAAGCATGACGGGAAAAAGCACATCTGAAAATCGAACATTTTGGCGATTAAAATGCTTTCTTTCACTATTAGTACTTCGTACATAGCCTAGGTGAAAGTAAAAATAATTAATCGTCAACATTATAAAAGACCGAAAAATCAACTACACTCTCTTCAAATGGTATAATTTTGAATACCTAGTGAAAGTAACATAGTTATTGAAACCAATACCTACTAGGACAATTTTGGACTCTTTCACAATTAGTGTCAAGCTGTCAACAATCAATAGCCTACACACAGAATCATAATATACAATAGGTACTTTCGTTATAAAAACTTTATTTTTTATTTTTAAGATGATCTTTTCGGTTTAAAAATTGTTTCGCTATAAGTTAGAAAGAGGATTCGGTAGTTTCGATCACACTTCTAATAATTTGAACGCACGTGTGCATTTATGTATAGGTATTGTTCTTTATTTCCTCTTAATCTCCCTATATTTATAAGTAAGATACAATACTATAGACCTACTCTTCACTCGCATATAAAACGGCTTCGTTTTCAGAGTAAAGGCTTATATCCAGGATCGGATATACGAAAAATCTGGGAGAAGCTGCCCTTTCCCATGACTTTCAAGGCTCATATTTTCAATATTACCAATCCAGAGGCCGTTCAGGCTGGAGACACACCGATGCTAGACGAAATTGGACCATTTTACTTCGAGTGAGTTTTCAAATAGTTTATTATAGGCCTTTATTCTATATCATCACTTGACTTGGTGAACCGCTATTGGGAAGCTCGGCGACGAATGGTTGAACTACCACGTTCGGGCGTTGGATAAAGTAAAGTAAAAGTCTATATCATCACAAAAATAGAAGGGATGTTGAATAAAATAATATTAAGGCTATGAAACCGCCTATGAAAGGGACTAGGGAGCGTACGAGGTCATAGCGCCCAAGTGTCTGCAGTAGAAAGCTAACCGAGAATACGTTGTATCTGAAAAGTTAAATCTAAACGATTTCAGTAGGGGTTGAGCTTCCCTTGGAGAGACGCTATAATCGGTGAGATGAGGGGAAGTAGCCTAGTAGGTTTTTAATTAGTACTCGGCCACAATAGGATGGCACTTGGAATACTTTGTTTAATTGAAAACTTTCATATGCGGAACACCAAGTTTATTCGATTTTGTGCCATCCTTTCGTGGTCGGATAGGACAATAGTTCACATGACATAGTTAAAATTTAATTTTATAAAGTATTTCACACGAATTTCTAATGAAATAAATAAATAAATATATTATTCTGTTACATTAGTAATCAAGTAATCAACGAGTACAACAAGCAATGAACAAGACAGTATAAAGTAAAAACGTCAAAATCAGGTGTTGTGTCATTTGTGCCTCAGTAACAGTGCAGAAAGCTTTCCCGAAGTGATAGTCTTCAAATAATTTAGGGAAGTTCTTATAATTTATCGCCGCTCTCAGTTCTCATTCCGGAGTTTTCCAAAGTAGGCAAAGCCTTAGATTTATAAATAAAGAAGGCGCCCCTATGGATCCTCTCACTACAATAAATTCGTGATTTATGTTTGATTTATGTTGTGTTTCAGAAATTGGAAAGAAAAAGTTGACATTACTGATGACGAAGTGAATGATACCGTCACATTTTATATGAAAGACACCTGGATCTTTGATCAAAAGAGATCTGCGCCTTTGACTGGATATGAAATAGTCTACGTCCCACACGTTGCATTACTGGTAAGTACATGTGACCTTATTGCTTAACTTACCGAGAAATGTCAAAGCTTGCGTGTCACTCCCCTCCCCTCGCACCTACCGTTATTTTATTCTCCTCCCTCTAAAATGGATTTTTCCTGTGAAATTCGACTTGTACAAAAAGCGGTTTGTGGTCAGTGTACGATTTGATCTTAACTTAACGTATTGATAAACGTTTTGATATAACTGTAGCCATACCTACATCACATGGACAATATATTTTTTTTCATACCATCATTTTAGAAAGATTGATCTTAATATGCATGTTCAGGATCAGGGTGCTACATATATATATACTGTATGTCATCGGCATAATACAGTTCGTAGAGTACTGGGATATGAAACGAAAGGTAATGGTTTGAATCTCAACACGAAAAGATAAGTTTTCAACCCATCCCTAATGGTTACTTTACGTTTGGGGAAAACGAAGCTGCAGGGCATGTAGCTGACCAAAAAATCAGAAACAGAGTAGAGGCCAGGAAATAAGATATTCTAATAGTTATCTTCATGAATCCTCAGTGGGATATCAAGCCGCGGCGATTTCTTAGTATCTAGGCCTGCTGACCTAATATACGAAACAACAATTTACAATGATTACGTGGAGCCTCCCCCCCCCCCCGGATTTGCCAATGGAAATATATTTCAATTACTTCTGACGCACATTGTCGTCGTTCTATTGGCAATGTTGCATAAGAAAGAAAATTTTGTAATTTCTTAAGCTCGAATGGATGTCTTAGAGTGATGGCAGTCAAAAACCGGTTTATTACCTACCTTCGTTTTATTCATTTTTTTATATCACTTATGCTTGGTATTACTGCAATAATGGATTTTATAACATATACATCAAAGGGAATAACAGTTCAATACGACTTCAATATTTTAAATAAAATCTTGACGGATAAAAATGTTGTCAACTCATGATTGGAATATTTTCTCAGAATTTTTTTCAATTGAGAATAACACAGTAAAAATATTTCTGTCTTACTCATAGCAACTATTATTAGGCTTTTCCAACAACTTTACGACGATGAGAGAAACAAGGAACATGGAATTGTATCCGCTGCAGTACGCTCTGAGATTATGCCCGGTAAAGTAGAGCATGCCATTAAGCAGCTGAGGAAAGACGAAGCACGGCCTGGCGGAATCCGTAGTGGTGTCATGAAGCTCTTGGATGAAGTAGGAGTTCAAATTTCTAAAAACTGGCTGACATCAAAATTCCAAACATAGCAATGGTCAAGAACAAGGATCCTTCTCAGGCCTGATGGATAGAATGGATAGCCGTGTTACGACTTTTTGTGCATCGCACCACAGGATAATATCACTCGGCATTAACAATACAATACAATACAATATATATTTCCATTAAATTATACAATACATGTAAAGTATAAGATAAAATCGTCAGAGTATCGTCAAAATCAGGCAGTTCTGTCATTGTCATTGTTCTAGTGCCTTAGTGACAGTGTAGAAAGCTTTCCCTAAGAAATGGCTTCTAAGCGATTTATTTAGTTAGAAGCATTTCTCGCCGCTCTCCGTTCAATCGGGAGTTTTCTAAGGTAGGCAAAACCATGTAGTATAGGATCCTGTCGCTCACACTTGGCTGTGCGTGGCGCTGGCCGATGCCTCGTGTTGTAGGTGTGAGTGTCCCCGTTTTGTTTAAATGTCCCCCACACCTCTGGCTTTAAGATATGTAAGATGCAACTAAATATGTAGCCTACAGACTTGGGGCTGTCATGAATTTTAATGATTTGAAGTGAGAGCGACAACTGTCACAAGGACCCCCCAGTTTTAGCTTGTAGTGCACTCCCATCTTTTGAAGCCTGAGTACAGCGTCCATGTTCCCTACGGAGGTCCCTCCCCAGGCCAATATGCCGTAGTTTATATGGCTCATTACAAGTGAGTGGTAGGCCTGGAGAGTTACCTCCGGAGGACACACTACAAAGAGGCCACTATCTAGTTTTTTTTTTTAAAAAATATCTCAGCCACGGGTTTATTCCAGTTTAAGTCCTTGTTAACTTGCACTTCTATGAATGTGACGCTGTCGGTTGCAGTTACTGGTTGTCCTGCTATGGGTATATGTCAAAGATGCAACGTTGGAAACTGACCATCACGAGCTGGGAGTCCGTAGATGGTGGTCCTCGAAAACGCTGGAAGAACGCAGAAGAAGAAGAAGTTTAACGGTGCAAAAAGTAGCTAATCTAAAAAACTAAAGAATGAAAATAGTTTCATTTTTTTTCTGCTTCAGGGTGCAGCCATGTCAGCTGAAAGGGACAAACCCGCATTGCTGAAAATTTTGGCGAAAGCTCTCCCGGGGTTATTCAATGATCCTTCAAGCGTGATACTTCGCACGACCGTAATGGACTTTCTGTTTGCCGGGAACGTTATAAATTGCACTAGCTCTGAGTTTGCTGTAAAAGCTGTCTGCGGAGTCATGAAGAAGAGTGGTGCTTTTGTCGAGGGGAATGAACCAAACACCTTTTTATTTTCTGTGTTTGGGAAGGTAAGAACCACCTAAAGTTTATTTAACACTGAGAAACTTCTGGTACTGGAAAACTCGCTTGACTAAATCTTTTATAACTTACAGAAAAGGTATTAAAAAATTGAGATTGAGGAGATATTTTCTACTGTCAATATCCTCGTTAAGCAAGAAATATACCCCTGGCTAAGTCCAATGCCACTAGATACATATCCTACTCCTGAATATGTCCTTGGTAAATACCTATTGTACGATGTATTATATCATAAAAAATAAAAAATAAAACACCAGATTGAGGAGTTTTATATGTTATGGTCTATTGTCAATATCCTTGTTAAGCAAGAAACATTCCCCTGAATAAGTCATTGGTAAATACCTATTGTAGGATTGTATCGTTGATGCTGCATTGCTACGCTACACATTGATCATTCTGCTTGCAGAAAAACGCTACAAGGGGGATTGGAGAATATAAAGTGAAAAGGGGTATTGTACGTGCCGCTGATGTGGGTCAAATGGTGACATATATGGGCGCTCAGACACAAACTGTTTGGTCTGGTCTCCCCTGCAATTCTATCACTGGTACAGATGCAACTATCTTCCCCCCATTTTTAGACAAAAGTCCACTTTTGAGCTTCGCACCCGATTTTTGCAGGTATGCATCATTAGGACCGGTGCACAAACTCATATTCTACGCCAGCAACAGATCTATTGTCGTAGAATCTGCTTTTGAGCACCGGACCTCACCTAAAGATATTATTTTGAGAAGTTATCAGCATCAGTTTTATCTGTGGCCATATGCTTAACCCTTCGGTCCCTGCGTCCCTCACAAGGGACAAACTTTTGAAGGTTTGAAATACGCGCTTTTTTAGATTCTGAAATGAATGACAAACACAATAAGTTTTTACACGGTATTAACACTGTGTTACTGAATCGAATCGATTGGAGAACGTGTCTGCTGCATTTTGGCGCTTAAAAGTTTGTGTACATGTCGGAGAAAATGGCGGGAAAAGGTATGTTGCATTTTTATCACTCCACATCTGGCCTAGGCCCCACTTATATTGGTATAATTATTTTTTAAATTGATTATTGAGGGATTATAAACTAGGTAAACTAGATAACGGAACTTTTTTTGTTGAAGGTGGACCATTTTTGAGCCTTTTACTCGTGTCCCTTAAAAGGGACAATAGGACCCAAGCTACCCCAAACTCGGCCATACACCAATATTATCATCTGACTTTATTATTATGTTTACATGTAGTGTTTTGAAGAAGTGCAACTGAAAAGTGAAGCCTGAGGACTATGAAAGAGTAATGGAGATATTTGGGGATTGCGCGGATTTATCTGGGCTATCCGATGATGAGTCAGTTCGTGATTTCGAGGCTGAAGTAGACCAAGAGCTGCTGCAGTCTGCAGTGTACAGAAGAATTGCCTTTGACTGACAAAGACAACGATGATGAGCTTGCCTGAATGTGGCTTCATAAAATACCTATACGAATGCGAAAGGTGTGCCTAATGGACAACAAGTTAGGTGCTTCTGCTTACGTTTTATGTCAGTTATTACATGAAATTCGGATATATATTTGGAGAACTAAAAGCCGTACTTTTGATTTTCAAGGACATCCAATGCTGTAGTACATCTTCCGACTGATAATGATGAGACTGCTGTGGAAGTTGCTGAGAAATACGTGGCGAAAATTACAGACACTATCAAGAAAAAAACTGGTCTTATATATAAGAAATAAGAAGAATGGCAAGAGTAAAACGCAGAAAATTATTGTAAAGGGAAAGAAGAAGAAAGGAATGCCAAATAAGAGAGGCAGTGGCAAAATACTGAAACAAGGGAATGAGTCCTGCCAGTAGAATTTTCATAAAAAAATAAAATAATTTTTTTAATAATAAGTTTTTTTCTTCATAGCTATGTAATCTAGTCCCAATGTCCATCAGGAGGGACACTCCAGACTGAATGAATGAATGAATGAACTTCAGATATGGTAAAATTAGCCTTAAATTGACCATAGAGTATATTCCACACGAGAAATAATTTTTTTATACGTCAACTTTAATTTGGGTCTGAAGGGGTTAACATAGGTACATAAGCTAGTGACATAGTTTATAAAAACAAGTGTTGGAACTGTTGACCAAGTGAACGATCGATATTATTTTTTTTTTTTCACGTGTTTAACACTGAGACATTTAATGTAGTCTATATAATTATATTATTGCGGATTTGTTATAAGCAATTGTTGGTATTGGTGGTTCAGAGGAGCTAATTTAATAGGTATTCCCGTGATGGGCCACCTCAAGTTATTGATATGATCTCAAGATAATTTTATTATAACCTTGCTGCTATGATGAATGATCTCGATGTGCACATGTCACATGATACAAGATAGAGATTGCTAGAACCCCTGTCAGAATGAAACGAATGCTGATTGGAATTTGCAAGTGTATGAGGTGGATGTTGAGCAGTTACACCACTGTCATCATGGGAAGCGATGCAATAATGGGACTTAGATATATAAAATTGTCTCCTTTGTAACTTTTTAATATTTCAAACACATTGTAATAAAAGTTGACTTGATAAAATATTACACAAAAAAATACATAAAAAAATTATGCCACGACCGGCTTCGACTATTCGTCATTCTCAAGACTTGTATGTGTTTTTTTGTGTAATATTTTATCAAGTCAACTTTTATTATAATGGGACTAACATACATGAGCGAGGAGTAGTGTGACTCAAAAGGGTTCAAATTCTCTCATGATCCCTTGTTCAGGAGATTGACTTTGAGGAACACACGTAGTAGTATAGTAACCTTCTGCTGGTGAACGATTTAAAGAGCAGGTCAAGCCTGGAGGTGACTCCTAAACATCTCCGCCCCGGTGGTGCAAAGGCGGCAGAACGGGTTGTTCACAATTCCGATCCGGTGAAGCGAAGAAGCCTTTGCAAGTAGTCGTGACTAGAGTTCTAAAAAGGAGAAATGAGACATTAGCTTCCCGCCAAAAATTTATTTTTAATTTCTGGGTACACACACGTCACGTCCCCTTTTGAAAAGATGTATGGTCCAAAAAACTATTTTTGACGGGCTCGAAGGTCCCATTTCTCCAGCATAACATTCAAGTCGTGACTGCAGCAGAGGCGGACCGTAGCTATAGCCTGTGTGAAAGGGCCTGTGTTCTCGGCAGATCTCTAGGGACCCTACCTGTGTTCGCTCTCAAAGCTACCTATGATTTCCCAGTAGCCTGTTCAGACAACAGACATTTGGGGCAAATTAATAAGCCAGTAAATGCTCAAATGTCATACCAAAAAAATTAAAATCTGTGACCATTCAGCGAGGTATATCGTATAGCGGCAAAGGGGAGAGAGCATATCGCCAGCGATTATCGTATAGCGACAAGGGGCAACAGAACATTATCGGACATCTTTCATTGCTGATTTTCTCACTGTAAAATATTTGTTTTGTCCCATTGGTTGATTAAGCAAGGGGCCTATGCATGTTTTCTCTTCCTGTTGGATGTATTAGTATGATATTTTGTATTTAACCTACACCTTTGTTAAGTTCTTAGTATAATAAAACAGAAGTCATTATTTATTTATTTATCTTATCTTATATCAACCATGATAGCACTGCGGTCTGCCTTCCAAACCTCCAAAAATGGGATGAAACAGGGTAAACTCAAAAAAAAATTGAAACATAGCTAATGTTCTTATATAAACTGTGTCAAACTTTTTGTGAAGCTTCACATCTGCTTCAGTTTTCCGTCCGAGTGCTCAGTAAATCCCTCCAAAATCAACTGCTGGATCCGCCCTTGGACCAACTCATTTGCTATCACACATGGAATGAACTGTTTTAACATGTTGACCCTGACAGTCGTATCTGCCTGTCGTAATCAAACATACAGTTCACGCTGTAGGCATAATAAGATATATTGTAAATATTTGTTACAACAGAAGCATGTCGGCAGTTTTCAAAGGTGTATCGCTGTACAAAGGCATTCCGACATTTGAGTATACTTCAAGTTTTGGTGACATGTCGTCCAACAGAGATGAAAAGTGTTTCTGCCCAGCTGTTGACAAATGCCTCAAAAGAGGAGTTTTAGACCTTTTCAAATGTCAAGGTAAGTAGTTTCTGTGTGGCATATTTTTTGAAACTCATTATATTCATAATCAACAGATGAAAATTTGAGAGCTTGAGAGACTATTGGACACCTACACTTTTTGAATAAAATTCCATTTCACACGACTACTATCCATATATTTTATAAAGTATCGAGGTAAATGTATGTGGCCATTGCTATAGTATACCTAACACCAATTCTTTACAGTACAGTTTGGGAACATCTTTAGCTCAGGGTAGATCCCTTTAAAAATGGTAAAAAGTGACATCAAATTATAGTATCAAATTATAAAACCCATTGAAAATGGAAAATAATATGATAAAAATAAAAGGAAAAATAAATTTTTATCATATTATGTAATTAAATTATTAAATTTCAATATGTCTGTGGTTTGAAATGCTCTTAGTGACAAATAGACGATCTGGGAGGTAACTCTCTGCTGACGTATAGTAATTTGGGACCTTTTGAGAGTAATAATACTATTTATTGAACAAAACAAATATTGAAGAGAAAATGATTCAGCAGGGAATCATTCTTGTAATAATAAATTCAGTGTGTACAATATATATATACTAATAAGTCTTGCTTCGTTTAACAACGTGCTATGACCTGTAAATCGTAATATCATTCAAATTCCTAGATATTCCGGAATTTTCTCACCCGCGAGCAATGAGGTTTTCTCAGCTCTCTGTTCTTCTGTTAATTAGTAGCAGGACTAATCCTTACCTATAACTAGAGTCCCTTCCGCCCCTACAGCCGTGTAAATGTTAACGAGAAAGTAGGGGATGCTCTTACATTTCAATGTATCTCACGGTAATTATTTTCAATTTTCGTTTGAAAATTCATTACCTACGAAAGTTTCTTATAGACCAATATGTTTTAGTTACCTATAGAACATTTATGTCTGTCTTTTGTATCGACTTCATAGTATTTGTTGAATCTACCAACATTTAAAAATTAAATAATAATAAATTTAGGCAGGTGGGTCTGCAGTATGTAGTTATATAGCCTACCAGATTAGAGAGTGCTGAAAGCATTCAGCATACGACCCCGGCAAAGTGGAGACTCGCGTTTCCGTAAATTTTTTTCCCATCTTTCTTTCTCTAATTGAAAAAAATTATTTTAAGTTTTCATTTGAAAGTAATAATTTTTAAATAAATTTGCGTGATTTAATTTAAATCAAATTTAGTTATATATTATGTCGTGCACTTACGCAAGAAATAATTTGGTGTGCAAAATTCATGATGTGCAATCATTAGTGGCGAATCTATAAGGCTTGGAAATTGAGGATAGTTTAAATCAAATTCTTGTCAATTTATAAAAACAAAATTCAACGATAAATTAACAGCTGGTAGCCTACAGTGTATAATAGTAAATATTTATTCTATGTAATAGACTCATTAGGCGAATAGTGTATGTTTTATTGGTCAATAGTAAAAACATTAGAGAGTACCTACAGTGTTTACATACGATTAGTTAGTTTTGGTTCAAATTATTTTACAAAAGTCAAAGTTTTAGTGTAATTTTCAGTTTTATAGTAGCCTATCTATGATTTAAATTCATAATGAACCTTTAACTGACGGTGCGGATAGTTCCAATTGAAAGTTAAATGAAAAATTGAAATACGATTCTTATTCCTGAAATAACCAATGATTGATTCCAAATATTGCACGCAGAGTCTTTATTATGAATAGATCTGGTAATGCAGCCAACAGCCATGCCAGGTTGGGTCTACAAGAACAGAGCAGGTACAAAACTGCAGCAAACTTGGTAGTGTGCTCAGCGTTGGCAGGGGAGCATGGTGGGACATGATAACGCGCTGACTCTGCCAGTCAGTCCATGTGCGCGTCGAGTCCTATGGTCACCTCCAAATTAATCCTGTGCCTTCACTATGTTCCCCAAGTGGTTCGGAATTCACTATAATCAGGAGGTCCACCCTGTCAGTCGACTCCGGGCCTTTTCCCTGAGGTGAAGATGCCTCTAGTTAATAAACAGACTCCCCCACCTGCCGCCGCCAAACTGACAGGGCTACTTAAAGCAGAAATGTTGTAAGCAGACGTTGGAAAAAACGAAAAACCTATCGTAATGCAATTTTTTAAAATTAAATTATTTTAATCACCCACCCTACTTTTCGTGACGTTTGGTGCTCCGATTGGTGCTCATCCACAAAATTACTTTTAGGTGTACCAATTGTAGCATCTCTGCCTCACTTTTTTGACGCTGACGAAGAATACGTGAAAGACGTGAGAGGTCTTCATCCGGATGGTCAACTACATGGTATTTCTGTTCAGTTGGAACCAGTAAGTGCATTTTTAGACTCCATGTTATTTGAAAACATTGGCGAAGTTGGTAAGGGTGACTTACTTACTTACTTAACGTGTCCGAGCCTAGGACACGTTGTTGTCGCTTGACCCGGTGGTGGAAGGATTGGCCGACGGGGTAATTCCCGCCGTTACCAGGGATGCCCGATCGCTCATAAGCGCAATCTTCGGGGAGGCTCCTTCCATGTAAGGGTGACTTATAGTACTACATGAAATATATAGCCTACGGTAGAGCAGTCTCGTTTAATACACTGCGTTAAGCGATGCCTTACAATATAGTTTTAAGGCCCCACGAATAGAGTTCGACGCATTGTATTACACAGAACTTCTTTAGCTATAGTATACAGGATTTCATATGGTACCACCTCTACCAACTACTTCTACGGTAACTACATACGTAAATTTATTTCATTATGGAAAGTTTGTCAAAATGTGGTTTGCAGCAGCATGCCAAGGAACGATTGCATGATGGATCATTGCAAAATGATTAATCATGCAATCGAACCTGAGATTGTCAAGAGCCCGTCAGAAGCGGCAAACACTTGCTAGTCTGATGGGAGTGGGCTGGGCCTAGAGCATATGGTGCGTTTATTAAATAGCTTCATGCGGAATATATAGACTACCATTGTTAAGCCGGCCATAATATCATATCACTTCCCTTCACTTTTTTCCTTGACCAGTTACCCCGGACAAGGTGCATATATGGAAAAAAAACAATAATTTCTTCTTCTTCTTCTTTTTCTTCTTCTTCTTCTTCGGCCGGTACTCCCCTGCGCCGAAGGAATAAATTTATAAATTAACAATTATACCCTTGTAATACAAATAACCTGTGGGCCCCCAAGTTAATCAACTTGTCGGGGGCTCGCACAGTAAACGCTGTAGATGATAATAATAATTGGTGTATTTTTCCTAATTTTTTACGTAAGTTAACAGAAGGTGAAGTGCCCCTTCATGCCAGTGGCGTGCGAGGGTAGCACTCAATACCTATAAGTAACACTTAAGATTTACTTCTTTTACTAACTACGGACTACGAACTAATTTATACTAGCCTAACTATCCCTAAAAAATAAAATGAAAATAAAAATGAAAAATGTACAATACAATTTACAATATGACAAGACTATTCAGCGTTTTCAAAGCAATAAGGCACCAACACAAAACTTCGAAGAGGAAAAAATTTAATATCAGCCGCATTTATGTAACCTTACTTGAATGGCCTATATTCTACTTGGCCTATCTAGATATATTCTGTAAACTTTTCGTATCATGCCTATGGACACATTTTATGTAATTTTTGTAAATAAAATAAATGGTTCTGATATATATTTAAGATCAGAGTGTTTTGTCGATCTCTCGGATTGCAACCATTGGCGTCAATTCCCAAAATTTCTGGGGGGGGGGGGGCTTTAGGACCGCAAGGCTATGATCCCCCGGAGAGAAAAAAATCGATAAATGGGCCCAAATTAGTGAGGGTTTACGCATATTATACCCTGGAGAAAGGGGGGCCCGGGGGCCTCACCCAGAGAAAAAAATTGATAAATGGGCCCAAATTAGTGAGGTTTTACGAATACTCTACCCTGGAGAAAGGGGGGCCCGGGGGTCTCCCCCGGAGAAAAAAAGATGAATAGGCCCAAATTAGGGAGGTTTTACGCATTTCGCAAGCAGTGCAGTTGAGATTTTACAGAATAAAATTACCACTGACGGGGAGCCCGGGGGTCTCCTCCGAAGAAAATGTTTGAAAAAATAGGTCTGAAATATTGGGGTCTTGAGCATTTTGAGTCGTATATTTTTGTGAAAGTAGGTACTTGGTCAATGTGTTCATTTTTTTCATGTGAAATAAGCATACCAAGAATTAATTTCCCTTTCGTTATTGTGGATTGTATTGGCCTTTCGCCTCCATAACGTCTTTGTCACCCGAAATCCTGGGGGGGGGGGGCTACGGGTGCTTCTGGGGGGGGGCTACGGGTGCTTCTGGGGGGGGGGGGCTACGGGTGCTTCTGGGGGAGGGGGCTTAGCCCAGGACCCCCCTATTTACGCCAATGTTTGCAAGCAGTACAATTGAGATAGTATAACGACGAAAAAGCCTACCATTGAGGTGGACTCCCCCGGAGAAAAATTTGGAAAAAATAGCTGTGAAGTATTGGGGTTTTAAGCATTTTGAGTAATATATTTTTTGTGAAAGTACTTGGTCAATTTGTTGATTTTTTTCGTGTAAAATAAGCATACTAAGAATTAATTTCCCCCTCATTATTGTGGATACTAGCCTTTAGCCTCCATAACGTCTTTGTATAGTGAAAATAAGTTATTTAAGTTGTAAATGAAATTGTTATTAACTATCATTTAATCTGCTGTTGATTTTCGCAAAGATAGGCTATGGGACATGTTTTATATTTTTTCTCTTTTTAATATGGGTGGAAACGGGCTATAAAATATTAAAAATAAAACAATATATTAAATATATAATGGCTAAATAACTAGGGGAAATTAACAGTTGGCCCCAAAACAATCTACGACGTTTAAAGAGTAAGATATTTAATACTTATTATTTTTATGTTTTGCAGCTTACGGGAACGCCAATGGTTGCGAGAAAAAGAGCGCAGTTCTCTTTACCTATTCACCAAGTAAATAACATTAACATAACAAACAACCTTACAGACTGTCTTGTGCCATTTCTGTGGGTGGAAGAGGTAAGTATACGATATGTAGGAACATAAATTTATTAACAACTAAATAAGAATTTATTACATTGATATAGGCTGCCGCACGTGGCCAATAAATGTTTTCTAAGATTGCCCTCTATATTTTTACAATCTCAGGCCCTTTAAAACTATTTTTGCGGCGAAAAAAATAAAGGCAGTGCTTTGCAATTGCTATTCTATTCTACTGCCAGATCCAGCATACGTTACAGGCGTTTTTCCAAATTATAGGTCCATAGGCGTGGCAGAACTTGCATCAAGTTCCCCCCAAATCTCCAGCATCCTTATTAATTTAATACAGTCTACCTTACTTAATATAAGTTACTTAATAACAAACGCTAAAGCAAGGGTAGCTGTAAAGTACTAATATAAGATAATTACAAAGGCTTTCACGGCCGGATTACGTGACGAAGCAGTAGAATCCGGGATGATAGGCCGTGGTCGTTTTGAAAGCGTAGGTACTTCCAAACGTTTTGTCTGAATTGCTGCTGAGCCTCCGAGATACAACATTAGAAGTTTACCCAGTTCCTCTGAAGATGTTGACCGCAAATGTTGACAAAATGTTTGGAAATACGCTTTCAGAACAACCACGGCCTATCATCCCGGATTCTACTGCTTCGTCAATAGTACCAGATTTTTAAACATTCACTGCAAACCAATCGATTGATTGAAACTCCAGAAAAAAAAAGTACTAGTAATAGTTCACAGTAGTAATAGTGCAAACATAGCACCAGCGTAAAAGAATAACTTATATCTGGGGAATTATTTCAGTCATTTAAATACGGTAATAAAGCTAACTCTACCCAAAGTAGATGACATTCATTGTTTTATCATATTGGTGCCAATAAAGTCATGAATAAAATTACCCTACTATGCCTGCATAGGTAATAATGAACAGCAATGAATCCCTTGACAAGCAAGTTGTAATATTAATCTTTGTCTGTCCCGCATTTTCGCTTCAATTGCCCTAAGTAAATTTACATTCAACTGCTGTTTATTTAAGATAATTTACACTTCCCGTTCGTGCTACGGCTGCAGCTATAGTAACTTCCCACATGATCGGTACACGAAGAAGCCAGTAAGTCCGTTCAAAACGCATGGGAAACTCAATTGATTAAGGTGTCAAATAAATTTGACCTCTAAACTTTTCTAATCGGATGCGAGCAGTGTGGAGGTTTTTCCGCCTAACTGAGCAAAATTTAATGAAATTTTTCTGCATGTTTCATAGGGGATGGAATTGAGCGATTTAATTCTAGCGGAACTTGACTCGAAACTATTCAAAGTACTTCGGGGAATTGATGTAATGAAATGGGTGACGACAGTCGTCGGTGCCGGCATCGCTTTGGCTGGAGGAATTCTCAATTGTATGAATCCATTTTCATCGAAAATGGATAGTCAGGCAGCTCCGCAGAATAAAATTTTCACTTTGAGCTCGTAACACATTCACTTTTCTTTTTATATTGTGCTAAAGCGCAAGGTTACCTGCATATTTTTTAACTATTGGGATTATATTGCAAGGGTTGGTCCAGAAATCCGCAGCAGAGGGAAAATTTAATTACGTCAATGGTGTTTTTTATTGGGTGTGTAAGGTACATCTTTTACTAAAGCTCATATTAGGATTTTCTTTTAGCTTTGATCAACTGACTATTTAATTAGTTACATTATGATAGGTTAGATATGGGCCTAGTGAACCTGGGCGAACTACGTACAACACCTACATATATGCGACACATCCCTCGTTGCAAATTTTAGTTTGTTTACTTTTTGAGATGTTTGCTCGTCGAAACTACTTTAATTTAATTTAATTTATATATTTATATATTTTCGGTTCATAACCGTTGGGGCAGTACACAGAACACCCTACCAAAGTTTCGTCACAATATATGAGTAATATAATACGTCGTAATATACGGTAATTGCAGCACACAACGAATACTAAAAAGGAGTAATTAAAGAAAAATTATAACTTAGCTTAGTCCACAAAATAAAACAATTAGGTATAGTATATATATTACTAGTATTACTTAACGTCCGGTTTCATTACACCTGACGATGTCCTAGTGCCGAAACCAGTCATAAAATTGTAGAATTGTTTTTTGGACCATTATTTTAATTTTAATTATGTCTAAGTTCCACCTAGTCACAGTAGAGAACATCAAACGTATACAAAAAAGGAGTCATTTTTACTTTGAATATGACTATGTACGGCATTATAAAAATATAGATTCAGTAAAAATTTAGAAATGTAGATATGTAGATTAATTATTTTATTATAAAATATATAATGAGCTTGAACTACATATTAATTGTACGAGTAGATACCTATATAGGTTATAAATAATATATGCTCCTCTTGGCATTTAAAAATAAAACTGAAAAATTGCCCATGTAGGCCTACAGTATTAGTCCTGTATGTTAGTACGTCTAAATTCTTTAGGTCTTGACTTTTGCGATATTTTCATTATTATACAAATGAATGAATGTATTTAGTCTACTTGTTCTTTCATAAAATGCAATGGAAGCGTTGTGTATTGTATTTGCTTTGCATTTCCGAAAACTTGTTTGGATTGCAAGTTGAGCAAATTTTGAGACAACAAGATTACCCTTCTCTGGTCGAGAGTAGTGTAAAGTTTTTACAACCAAATGAAAATCTTTATGCAGCACGTCAGCACAATAAGTGCTGTATTTTCTGTATAACTTCCATCCGTTTCTTCCAGCTTCTTCGGTACATACATATGTACATATAATTATGGAACCCGGCGCCTTTCCCCAGTAGCGTTGGGCCCCAGACCTTGCCGAATGATCAACCTCGATCATAAGCATAGTATTTTAGAAAAGTATAGGTCATTTACAGATAAATAAAGTAATTTATTATAATAATATGATTACATTGATAGGTAACGTATCGTGTTGAAGTCTTCATATACAATACAAGGCATATTACAGAGCAACAGGAGAGCATTTACAAAAAATGTAATCTTTCTCTTGGCAGAACATATCTCGTTCACGCATTCAGTCACTGTAAAATCACACGTATTACTTTTTACTCGTATTACGATTGAAAATATTTCACTTCAAAAATAGTGACGCCACGAGCAATTTATATTTTAGAGATGGATTTTTTCCATCACGAATCGTAAGGCGTGAAGTTATTTGGTTTCATGGATGTAACAAAGAAATCACTTCACCTTTAGTAAAAATCCTCATTGGCTACCGTACTCTACCGGTCTGCTTGTTAACTCTTAGGCGCCCATTCCACCGACCGGCTAGGGCTATTTACAAAAACGGTCACGTGGTAGCATACATTCAAGACTTAGGTGGCGTTTCCACCGACCTCGCATTGCAGAAGGCAAATGACATTGACGGAAATTAGAATTTTCCTTTTTATAGAAATCTATTAAAATGTTTGTACTTAACATATCCCATGACGCCATTTTTTAATTTTAGTTTGTTTGTTTGTGATTTTACTGTATGATCATTGATCAATTTTAACTATGGCATAGAGGAAAATAAACATTTCCGTCAATTCTGCAATGCGAGGTCGATGGAATCACCACCTAAGTCTGGAATGTCTGCTACCACGTCACCGTTTTTGTAAATAGCCCTAGCCGGTCGGTGGAATGGGAGCCTTACTACTACACTAAGTCGGCAAACCACAATGCATGGGCTAATACCGGCCGACGTAGCAAGTTGAATCCAGCGGACCAGACCAGAGCAGGTTCAAAGCTGCAGATAACTTGGTCGTGTACACAGTACCGGTAGGGAAACGTGATAGGACTTGTCCTGGTCACCTCCGAACTAATCGTGTGACTTCACTGTGTTTCCCAAGTGGTTCGGAATCCACTATAATCAGGAGGTCCACTGTCCTATGGGCTGGCGTAGGACAGTCAAGTCGGGGTCGCTCTATGGGCCCAAATTTGAGGCGTAAGTCGTTATTAACCCGACACGAACACTACTACTACTATACTATGGGCTAATATATAGTGGAGTATATTAAATCATATTGATGATATCTAGGTAGACTCCACTTTTAGCAATGTGAAATGATATTTTTCAGGATTGGATCATGTAAATACTAAAAATAAAAGCTTTTTTTGTGGAATTTTAAAAATATGGAGGTTTAAGACAGACAATTTAGACTAGACTAGATACAAAATATGCTATATATACACTAATAAACCTAATAATACATGCACGTGTTTTAGGTACCGTATTAAACTTCTAAATTGTTTTATATGGTTGCTGAGCGAAACTACCGAAAACATACGGTATATATATATTTCCCTCCTTAAGACATGGTAAGGATAAGGGCATTACGTGAATAGTTTACTGCAATTAATCTACATGTAACATTCAATCTAATGTAAACATTGAGGGCTACCTACGTCAATAAAAAAACAACATGCGTGTACAATTTACATGAACTTATTATAGGCATGTATTCGTCGTTATAGGATACGTACTAGTATTTAATAGTACTTATAATATGTTACCATCAGTTTAAAAAATTAATACACTTACTACTTAAATTACAATCAGTCAACTACAACTGCTTGAATTTTCTACTCAATTTTGGACTCATAACTATTTCACTCATACCACTAGCCTTGACTAACCTAAACCCTATTTTAACTAAATAATATATTAAAACTAGTAACAGCAGGAAACATGCAACTGCAAAGACGACCACATCTATCAAATAGTACTGGAAAACATTTAACTGTCTTGCGGGAGACATTAAATGAGGTGCCCCCCGATGCCTCAGGACGTACTCCGTCCAATAGACAGCACTTTGAAGCGGAGGCACAAGATTATCCCTCAGAATTGCGGACCTTTGCCTCACTTTGTCTCTGTACCGCTGATTTTGGCTCACTTTTAGAATAGCTTCCACGATTGCTTCCTTTGTGAGATGTTGTAGTTCCAGGCGTATGGCGTAACCATCCAGCTCAGATTTTTTGGCATCGGAGTCGTGGTCGCAGAAAACGGGTAGAGACACTATTGGCACGCCGTGGTAGACTGTTTCGAGCATTGACAGTAAGCCGCCGTGAGTCACAAAAGCTCGAATTTTCGGATGGCCTGAAAATAATTAGCCGGAAATTTTCAATAAAAGCTGTTCGTAAACAGTTTTCATTTTTAAATACCTACATACGTAAGCTATGCTCGTACTTTTCGAAATTAAATTTTCTTTAGGCGCAAAACGCACTTTTTGTTTCAGGGCGAAATTAAGTGTGGTCCTGAGTAGTTATGGACCGGAATTGTTATGGGCCTTGAAATCCATGTTCAAGAAATTTACCCCCCCCCCCCTTGACATTTCCGAGCCAGTGTACTCATAAGTCTAATATGAAAACCAAAAATAAATACAGTCTATTTTATTCATTCGTCATGAATCCCGTTGGTCTATAAAAATTAAAAATGGCTTTCATGGATAACGTTTGGATTTTGTATACCAAACATAATTATACATGAAACTTGACTCGTATTTGTACTTGATTATGTCATGCTTCCACCTGTTACACTGCGCCAATGTAAGCTTGTCACAGCTTGTCCATTATCGCTTGTTGCAAGTGAAGGTTGACATCGAGGAAGTATACCAATTTGCCGATGGCCCAATAATGTCCGAAATCCATGAGGTCTTTGGCATTGGGCAAGGGACCAATGGGCCTAGGTTCGTAAAACGTCCTTCAGGGCATTATTATTATTATTATTTTTTGATCAAACCTATTTTGGCCGAGAAGGGTTCTGGAAATCTCCCCAAAGATTTATTAAATAGATCCGAAATCACATTTTGAGTTAATGTACGAGAATTTCCCATAATTAAAAACCTTCATGATTTTTTTTTTGCTCCTCTGAATCAGCCACCCCAGGCTGCAGCCTAATCAGCCTGTTTTGCAACAGGATTCTGGGGAAGGGAAACTGGAAAGCTGCAAAACAAAACATATATAAACAGTATTTGTACAGTATATGAATGAAGTATGATAATGCTTTCCGAGAATCTCCCGCAAACAGTGAATTTAAATACGAGGCAGGTATTGTACAATATGTATAAGAGTTCACAATCATAAAGTAGCATTTTCAATAAGTTCTAAAAAAATATTTTTATATTCCAAACGGTTTTGAATTTCGATCAATGCGCTGCACTGCGCTATTTAATAAGTAGCTCACGCTATAATGGAAAACATTTCTTGGTTATTCAATCATTCGTCAATGTGAGGTAGAAATTAAGCTTGTTCGTGCTCTATACAGCTATGCTACAATGAAACCAGGCATACAGGCTCATTTTAAAATTTAGTTTTTGTGATGTGGTTGTTGCTTGTAATGTTACAGACCGATATAGAATGGCTTTAAAGCAAATAATTCAATTTCAGGGTCATATTGCACTGGAGGTATGTATGCTATTAATATTCAAATACGTAGAAATACAGTATATGTAAATGTAAAAGTAAAAAATCAATTTATACAATTGTATACAACTTATAAATTCTAAAAGATATATCAGTAGGAGGGGACCCTTTACAACGAGCTTGTGCTGGGCCCCCTTTCACTAGAACTAAAACTTAAAAACTAAACTATAAGGTTAGAAAAATAAGAAGCGACTTTTAATAATAAATTGCAATAACATGCTGACATTCAAGGTGGGTGTAACTACAGAAGACTGTTTTTGTAAATTTGAGGGTACCTATAGGCTAAGTTGTATTTTAATTTGAGTTTTCTATATAGTTAAATTTAAAGCTGTTTTAACTGATAGAGGGAGCAAATTGTAAACTTTTATTGACAGAAAGAGTGTGAATGCTGAAACAAGGTAGTTTTAGAAGCTGAGATTCAGAGGCAACACTCTTCGGCCAATCTGGTTCTCCGTGAGTGTTGTAGGAAGTCTTCAGGTGTATTGTGTGTATATCAATATAGTAAAAGCTGTATAATGTAGATAGTTTCAAGTATATAATTATACAAATTATGCATAAAAAATTTGTGCACAAATGAAATGGACCATGTACACACTTACTGATATAAACGCAAATGGTCTGGGTTCAATATTGGCATGTCACAAAATTTGTTTTATATTATAATATGTTATTTTATTGAAATATAACCGACCCTATTAATGTAATAAAAATTTGTAATTAAATTATAAATCGATGCCGGAATATATATGAAAAAATTTCAAGCCTATACCTGACTATTAGTAATAGAAGTAGTAAATAAGTAATAATTTATACTTTATGAATTATTATTTTTATTACTTACCTAGTAAATCCTGTTGCGGGAACCATCGTCCTAACTTAACATTTTGTGGCAAATCTGGCATCTCTTCTTCTTCCCACTTCCAAAGAATCTGCAATATTTGTAAAATGAAACCTTATGTACGTAACAGACTACAAGTGGCCCCTAGAACCTATACCTGGTGATCCAAAGCAAGGTACCACCCAGGCTTACGGTACTGTCTGATCAGCAAGAAAAAAAATATGAAACACATCTTTTTTATTTTATTTCAGCAAGTATTTCTTCTGTATGTACTGTATACATACTTTGTACTTCACAATACCTATTTTTAACCATTGGTCAGAATGTAAAGCCTATAATGAGAAATGGAATATATCTTAAATCATAAACCCAACTTGCATATCATTGCAATAATAACAATAATAATAATAATAATAATAATAATAATAATAATAATAATAAACTGGTATACAAGTAATTACTACTTTTTTTAACTAACCTTAAATGGTAATTGAGCAAAAGCTTGTACCAGAGTTACCCTCAGGCACTCAGGAAAATTGAAAGTGCGGACCGAGGAGCCCATGCTCATCAAAATAAAGCCGCGGTCTCCGCCCGAGTTTATGAAGTCTTCTAGGTCCTGTCAAATAAAAATCAACTAAGGTTACTGGAGCACGAAATTGTTGTCTAAGTCGACGGGTTGTGATAAAAAAACATATATCTTTCCATCAACTTTGCAGCGGACTTTTCTTTAACGAACGAATTCGTGATACCGTACTATACAGTGGTAGGTTACACATATAGGCCCAGTAAGTCAAAACCTACTAAATTTACATTGGCAGAGACTTGCGGCTTACCTATAAGCAGGGAGTTTACTGTATGCAAACAAGTTGCATCAATGGGTTTAAATTTGCTTTTCTCCCTACAAACATGTGAACTGAATTTTGATTTCTTTTGAAATGTAAAAAAAAAGTGTGTATTATAGTCTACTTGGCAATTTTTGACAACCTATTTTAATACATTTGTAGATTTATTTTATATCCCTCAAAATTACTTAATTCTTATGAAACCTTGTTGAATAGTTTGATGTTTAAAAAGGGGGTCACTTTAATGCGGAGTGTGGCGTCATTTTGTTTCCTATGTCTTGGCTCTTCTAATCCATAACGAAAAACCCCAACATTTATTTTATTTATTTATATTTTTCATACAAAAAACATATTGTATTATTCTTGTTAACAAATAAGCTACATTATCTAGCATATTTTATAGTTCATTGCGACAATATAGCGTTCAGTATTTACCCCTAGATTTCATCATTGAAGAAGGTATTATGTACCCCATCATTTCACATCAAGGAGGCTGCAAGAGTTAAGCCCCCTTAAATGGAGTTATCCCAAAACAGAAAAGAAGGTTCCCCCCCCCCCCCCAAGAAGTCCTCGGTGCCACGCACATGATAAACAGGAAAACGGGCCGTAGAAAATTATTATCTAGTGATTCTGCAATAATTGCCTATTAATTTTAAGCCTACATTAATTTAAAATCATAATTAATATACTATGCGGTGAATGGCATTAATGGCAATATTATGAACGATAGATAGGAAAATGCACCTTTCTACTCCTCAATGCATAACTCGCTTCGTTTACAAAGTAAATGGGCAACACTTATTAGAGTCATAGTGCTAATAATTTATTCAAAACCAGGTAGAAACCTCTGATGTCTGACTGCTCAATAAGTGTGGGTAATGTTACCTTCGGCAGAGACCTGGCTGGCCGACAATGTAGACATCCGACTTCTAACACGTTCGGCAAATATGGCCGCGGATACGTGATACTGTGGTGCCCCATTTGCAGGATGAAGCTAGCGTTGGTCGCCATGTCTGTGATGGCAGGCATGGAGGGCCCAATGTGGCGGCGAACCACGTCCTGGACAAAGTACCGGGTCGACAGCCAGTACATGGCGGCCAGTGTGGCCATGTACCCCGTGTTCTCCAGACGTTCCAGGAAAGACATGTTGTCGGTGAGAGGTTTAGCAAAGAATGGAGTGATGGACCATGGAGTCGGGCTTCCTGCTGCTGATATTGATCTGGAATCGAGAAGTATGACAGAAGAAACTAAATTAATAGGAAAAATGTAATTAGGTCTATAGGCCTAAGCCCAGCGCCTGCTGTGGCGGCGTACCGAATGGCCACAGGTGACAGGACACAAATATCGCTGATTCATCTGAATGCCCCCTCTGCTTCCAATCGGAAGGGAATGCCGATCATCTATTCAGCTGCAATGGCATTTAGGTAGAAAACGGAAGTACGACACAGGAGGGCATGGTTCAGCTCTACTATGCGGTGCGGGGTGAAATGACCTACCAGCCAAGAACGGGCCTTGGCTGAAGAAGCAGAAAAAGAAGGATTGGTAGCGGCTATAATTTCTGTGTTTCTATTTTCTATGTTTCTGTGGAGATCAATGGAGGAATACTTTGCATTGGAACATGGGGGTGTCGTTATACTCCCTAACAATGCCGTCAGACTTCTTTATGGAGCCATTGTTATGGAGCATGGTGTCACACCCATGGCCCAACGCATAGCGTGCCTCCCTTATTCCTCATTAAAACATTTTGGTGGTGAGACCGGACCTTAATAAAGGTAGTGCCGTGCGGTGTTCCTTACAGATACTTTTCAAGTCATCGTGGGAAGCTCCCTTTCGGTTCATAGTTAATATGGGCCATGGAGTAAGTCCATATATTCCAGTGGGCTAAACAACAAGCCATTTTTTTCAAGGACTGTCCTCGTGGCATGTACATTGTACACCGTTGCGCATATTTGCTCTCACATTTCATTTCAGGGTTGTGTTGTTAACATCCTTCATACAAATTTGAATACTTTATGTATACATTACGAATATCCTATATACATATGAATGGGTTGCGAGAAATCACCATAGTGACTCAGCAAGTGACATGCATCTGTCACCTGTTACGAGGTGATTGTGAAACAACATGTAACAAGGCACAAACAAAGATTACACGCCTTCATAAAACAATATTACGCTTCCCATTCTACAACTACAGCTCAAATCTTTGAACTTCTTTTCTTTTCCGTAAAATTCCTCTCACTACGTTATATACATATACTAATATATTGTTTAACATAAAGTCAAACATATTCGAATCTAACAACATCGACTTGGAAATAAGGAAACGACTTCTCAAAACTCTAGTGTGGAGTGTGCTCTTGTACGGAAGTGAGACATGGTGCATTTACGAACATGACAAAAAAAAGCTGGAAGCCTTTGAGTTGTGGTGCTACAGAAGAATCATGAAAATCCCATGGACAGACCACATAACCAACGAAGAAGTGCTCCATAGAATAAACGAAAAAAGAGCTATTATGGCCACCATTTCAACAAGAAGAGGCAAATGGATGGAGCATATTCCGAGACACGAAGGGCTCCTCAAGAACATAATTGAGGGTATGGTTGAAGGCACCAACTCAAGAGGACGACAGAGGAAGGAGTACATAGAAGATGTCATGAAGGACCTAGGGTGCGCCACCTACAAACAACTGAAGAGGACCGCACAAAACAGAAAAGAGTGGAGGAGAAAATAAAGCATTCGCTGCAAACCAATCCTTACATTGCAACTCAAGAAGAAGACTAATATATATGTACAATGTGTACCACTATGGTCTATGTACTAGCCATGCGAGAAACCGATGGAATTTACGCGAGTACCGTATATAAAACTATTATTACGTTGAACGGAGAGAGTAACGTATATAACGATGAAAGTATCTGTTTGCACAAAGGTAAAAGCTATGAAACAAGAACTAGGAAAATGGGTAGAATAACTGCAGTTTGAAGTATGATACAAGTGATAACATCTCAAACAAGCAGCCACTTTCCAGAAACGACGAAAATTATAGCTCCATAAATTGTTGTCAGAGTGACACACGGACTAACATATTGTCTAGTCTACTGGTAGCCCAATAGTTTTTCAAAGATACCTTTAGCCGTAGGTCAATTTTACTTCAAATTTGATTTTAGATTTTTGTTTGACACTCTATGACATTCTCCATTTTAATTTTCTCATGTAAAAATTGATCAATGATCATAGAGTAAAATCACGCGTTGCAAACAATAACAAACTAAAATTAAACAATGGCGATGAGATGATAATTAATTTAAATTAATTTCTTGAAAACGATTTCGTAGTTTAAATCATAAAATTTCTAGTAGATTATAAAATTAAAAGAAAGACGGCGGTCAAACTTACAAATTTGGAATAAATTGAAAACCAAAATGATCAATTGTTGAAAACAAGATTGTTAGTGGAATGGGGTGTAAAAATAAATAATGCAACATTGATGAGTTTCCGTCAATGGCAAAATCAAATTTGAAGTAAATACCCACCTGAGATACCTTCAAAAATTTCCTTCCGAGACGTCACCATCAAAAGCATTAGAAAGGTAGACTGTTCGGGCTCCCACTTCAAGTGTTAATAAATAAATAAGTAAATGAGGAGTTTTTATTCATTCTATTACTAAGCCAACCCAGCGGAGTTAGGGCTACAAGCCCTCTCTTGCACTAAACTAGGACAGCCTGAGACCGTCTGCTTTACAAACCCTCCACAGCATGGCCAGAAAAGTTAATCTGATTGGTGCTGGTAAATAATAGTAAATTTTTAATTTAAACAAAAAAAAACCCGGAGCATACCAATCCAATAAGAGATTAGACTGACAGAAGATCATCTCTCTTCACCACTTTATTTGGCATGCTGTTGTCAGCAACATGGCCGGCAGTAGTAATTTTTCAATATCAGTAAAATTTCCTTATAATAGGGATGGGTAGACAAATGTTTTTTATTGGATTCCGAGCTTCGAAACCCTCCGGTTCATACTCTAAATTTCTACCAACTGGACTAGGGTCTATACCTGGATGCTCCCTTCAGCTATAAGTGCGTTTTGCGCCTAGAGAATATATTTCGCTACAAAAATTATGTGTTACAACCCAGCTCTTGATAGTAGTACTTTAGTCTCTCTGCCGGAATGGATGACAAGAAATTTCGGGCCAACCTATTGTAGCTATGGCAGAAAATTTTCTGGAATTGCAAAGCATCAGAACCCCTTGCGTGAAGCCCTTGCGTAAGCGAGATCCACTTTTGCATGCTAAGCTAGCGAGGAAGGGTACTGCGACTCCTGCTAAGGTTATATTATACTATCTAGCTCCTTTTAGATGGGTGTTGGCATATTCATAGTGATAATTTGAAGCACTTACCCCATATAATGAGCAACAGTGTTCAAGTACATAAATGGTGCTTTGAAGTGGTGAACAACCCCTAATGCACACTCCGGAAAAGCCCCATCTAGGATGATGAGCTCGAAACGGGGACCATGTGTGAGAAGTTGCCGAGTTTCGTAGTCATCGAAAAAGGCGTCGCACACCTAAAAACACGAGAAGGGCTAACTGAAGCCAAAATTTTACATGGCAAAATTTTTCATAAAATATCGAACATAGAACCTTAAATTAGAGAGTGGAAGAAGTAGACGAAATACTCCTCTAGATTTTGATAGATACAGTATAATATGTGGCCAGCGTTTTGTTGGTCACTCTTTTTTTAGCAAAACTACTCTTAGCTGGGCCATATACGTTACCGCAGAAAAATCACGGTAAGTTGACTAATGCATACTGGCGAAGTAATACTGCGAACAACAGTCATCTTACAAATGATGTATGCGATGCGCCTTTTCCTATTTATCATTTGTTAGATGACTGTTGTTCGTGTAACACTTGCACAATATGCCTCAGTCAACTTATCGTAAGTTATTTGGCGCGAATAACGGGCGAATGCGAAATCTGTCAATTCAAACCAGTAAATGAAGATTCCCCGGTAAATTACAATAATTCATATTCAATGTCATTATGCAATGTTTCGGAAATGAAGTAGGAAATGTGGGTAGCGTAGGATCAGGCGTACAGGTGCAGGTTACTTTCTTCGATGTTGCTCTAGGGCCAGAGGTGTGGGTCAAGGTCAGGCATATTACGTCAGTGGGCACTTTCTCTTCAACGTACTCTGACCGTCATATTATAAAACTGCCTTGCTATGGCAGATTATCCGTGGAGCGGGCTAACTGGCTGGAATTCCAGCATGTAACATGTGATTTGTGGAAAAATCAGCCTATTTGGATGGTGTTGGCACAACTGCGTGACGTAATGTCATTAGTCACATTGTTGTCTTCTCAAATCATAGACGAGTTGATTGTAACGAATTTGCTTACATGACGTAGGGGACGGACTCTGGCAGGGACAAAAATTATGGGTGCAGCTTGGGCCTAATTCTGTTAACAAGTCTTATTCCCAATGCTGCTGACTCGGAAAATAGAACTTAAGTCTTATTTTGAGGTGATTCAGGGTTGGCCAATGTTAACGGCCAGTTTCCTCTTAACAACATAGGCGTATACATCAAGGCCGTAGTCAGGATTTATTTTCGGGGGGGGGGGGGTTCAGAAATTTCTTTGGATATTACCAAGTGGTTAAATTTTTCCTCTCAAAATCCGATTCTATCTAGTATCAAGCCATTTCATTTCCGGGGGAGGGGGGTTGAACCCCCATGAACCCCCCCTTGGCTACGGCCTTGGTATACATTAATCGAGACCCAATACTTTTTAGTTGACTTGCATTACAGTAGAAATTCGAAAATATAAACGAACCTGAAAGCCGTATCTGAAAACATCGTAAATTGGTAGAGGAAAGTCATCGCCCCTGATTCTGGCTCCTAACAGGTCCCACGTTGTGTAGTTCTTCACGTAGAATACCAACCCTGGAGGAGTGATTTCAGAGATCCCATATTCGAACCGGTTAGGTGGAAAGGGGGAGACAAATGTAACGTTGTGGCCTTTAGCCACCAGTCCTTTGCCAAGCTCTGAAACGGAGATTAAAACAAATAATTTTCAGCAGTAAATATACAGGGTGTTCCGCAGAACATGTGATCCCAGCTACCTCCATTTACCGGATTAACTAGCGTTCGTGGGACACCCTGTTTAAGTTTAAGTAAAAGTCATAACTCATTGCCCATTTATTCTGGCAAATAAGAGGTCTCAAGTCTTAAAGTCTTCGATTTGCAATCATGCAAAACTTGCCAATCCATAAGATACGACATATGACATTTGTATACTGTTATGACATGAGTATATCCAGAGGCAGGACGAACAGGGATGAGGAGATTGTGACTCCAGGAAACCGTAGAAGTGGAATGCCGAATATAATGCTGCCGGGAAAGATCCACCCAATTATATATCAGAACTCATACTCATCCACCAAGTCGTCTTTGACAAAAGAGGGCTTTGAAAGCGCCAACGGGGGATTAGGAGCGAAAAACTTAGAAGTATGTACATAATAAACTCGAATCAGATAAGTGGAAAGTGGAGCTCTATGGCAGCCATGAGCGCAGTCTTTTATTGCCAAGATCAGACGCAGGGTTCAAAGTGGGGCATATATAATTCCCTGATGTAAATTTTGAGCATAATGCGGGAGGGAGGGAGGGGGGGGGGGGGGTATTTTAAGCTTGAATGGCAAATTAATGTGTAAACAGGAAACTAACATAGAGAGAATTCTGGATTATATTGTATATCTTATATGATACGTATGCATGTTTAGATTATTGAACGATGATAGATAAAGTTGTTTCTGCGCTAGCAAAAGTTAATATTGTATAGTCAGCTTGACAAGCTTTAATTAAATTTTTTTTATTCGTATCTGTACTTGGTTAAGACATACTTTCGTGTGGCACATTACTTGCCTATCATCACGTTGACATCGACGACTAGGGTTTCCAACCGTACTCTATTTCAGAGTATTGTACTCTTTTTCATGTATGTGTACATATACAAACGGAAAGTCATTTAGAGTACCTACGCAAAAATAATCTTTTTTCTTTCCAATTTATACGTAGTATAAGGAAAGCCTTGTGATGGTCGAAATTTTCGATTCCGAGATTTCAACGGATTTATTCGTTTTGAGGTCCCAGGAACCCAAAAAAGTGATTTTTACGACATGTCTGTCTGTCTGTCGCTCTGTCTATTCATCGATTTCCGGGCAAATTACTCAGTTGATTTTGATGAAATTTGGCATGTAGGTTTACAAAATCATACCTCGGGATTATTTTTATTTTATGTTGGGCTAACTTAATTTTTCAAAAAACTAAAAAAAAACATATTTCTCAAAAACGGCTCGAGATTTCTTTTAAATTCACATATATTGTAGTCGTTATAAATGTTGATAAAATGCCCCTTGATAGTTTGCTTCTGGGGGTAAAAAAATAAAAATAACTCATTTTTCATGAAAAAGTAATTTTTCTGTGGATCCTTTCTATCGATTATTTCTGCCTTCAGGCATATTTTAGGTGTTAAATTGAGCAACGAAACCGGACAGGTTGCTTTCCCAAAAAACTGTTTGGTTTTGTGCAAAAAACATTTTTTTTGAAAAAATGATAAAAATTTCAAGCTCAAATGCTTTGAGTGCCATGCCATTATTGCTGTGTGGTAATGTGTAGGTCTGACCTATCTAGAATTTACCTCACCTCCAGTGACGTCAGGTGGACACCCCTCCACCCCCCCCCCCCCCTCTGAGATATCGAAAATTTAACTATAGGAAAATTATTTACCATGTAATTAATCATTTTGTCTATCGACTAATTTTGATAAATTGGAAAGCATGTTCGAGTAAACTCGGACCGGTTCTTTGAAACATGAAAGAAGCACACAAAGGGTCATTGACTAAGACATTGTGGTGATCCCAACGCGCCTTTTTGGCTTTGTGGCACCGGTTCAGTATAATTTGTTATGTTTTTTTTGATAAATACACGCATTATTATTATTATTATTATTGACTAGCTCTAATGAATGAAAATTGTTTGAATTTGGGCGCGAATTTCCATAGTTTCCATAGTTCCGCGTTTTTGACTCATTTAACAGTAAATATACTAATTACTCTTTTTTTTAACTACTGTACTCTTTATTTTCCTTCTCAAAAGTAAGATGTAATTTCTTTCGAGAAAAACAAGTTGGTAACCCTATCGAGGACGTGTACCAGTTTGCCAATGGCCAAAAATAAATACCGGTACGGAAATATGAAAATACAACGGAAATAAATACAACGTTCTTTAATTAGCTGCTCCCAAGAACAATCTGTCACGTGTATATTCCAAAGAACACCTAATGGCCTATACCAACCTAAAATTGCGTGACCTCTTTTTATCAATGATTAATCTTTAGTTCATACAATCTTACGGAACCGGTTCTATTGCCGATTTATAAAAAATAAAAATATCTACACTGTGTCGACTCAGCACCATTTTTTTACAATTTTCCAATATTATCTGTAATCTTATCACATTATTAGCATCGCCCTGCAAATGCCTATGTTTAAGATACTAAACTATTGAAAACCCTATTTTTATATTTTCCTAGTCCATGCTGATTTTGCTTGTGATTTATACAGGCTTGGCGTTTAATATAAGAATTATTTTTAACAGAAAAGTTATTAATTCCTAAACATGACGGGTTTAAGCCGAAGATTGGTACCTATGGTATTAATCAATTGAAATATTCAATACAGTACTGTACATACAGTACCTACTGCACTTACTTTACTACGGTACCTACCTTGCTAATATATCCGATTACATAATATAAGTTTTATACAGCTACTGTAGTATATAAAAAGCAAAAATAATATGCTGAACTACTAAATAGTCATGAAATTTAATTTAAATGCAACCGTAACAGTTTTTGATGAATTATTACACGAAAGTTGTAATGAAAACAAAAACCAACACCCTTACCTATCTACCGTACGCAACTTTGTAACTTTGTTTTATTATCATTATTAGCGAAGAAAGTTTTCTAAAGTTTACAAGGAATATGTATTTAGGAAAAGGGTAGGCTTACTCCTGAGAATGTTAAAATATTAAAAGTAATACTCAACCGGTATAAAACGCGTAAAAACTCTGCAGTTAGCTTATTCCTAAATATAGTGGAGAGTTAAATTAAATAAATAAATAAAAATTAAGCTAAAAGACCCCACCACATGTTTTTTGTACAAAGTCAAATTTCTAATAAAATATAGATCACAAAACCATAAATGTATATATATAATGTATAAGAAATGCACCTCTATGCATCAGTACAAAGTGAGTAGCCGACACCATAGATAAATAATTTAGTATTTTGTCAGTGCCGACATTAACAGCATGGTTAGGGCCACCGACAGTTTTTGAAGCAGTGGACTGAACCTAACGTTGTATTTCTTTCTCGTTTTCTGCCATCTTCAACAACCTACAACATTCGGTGTAAGTACATAATAGGTACCTATGTAGTGCATTTCTTCTACTTCTTGTACTGCTCATTGATGGCTTTATGATGGATATTATAAGAGAAACTTGACTTTGTAAAAAAAAAACGTGCAATAGGAGCCAAGAGGTGTCTGATTTGATCTTAAAGGTGATGCGATGGGTAGGTACTTACCGAGAAACGGAATTTTGTGACTTCTTGTGCCACCCATTGTGATCATGAGGATTTCTGCACCCCTGCAAAGCTTCGTCAAAATTGCAGAAAGCAGCGCCAACGTTGCCCAGCATTGTCCAAAAAGTAATCGCATGGCCTAAAACAAACAAAATTACATTAGTTATTAAAAACTCCATGGCATTAGAATTTGATAATTTATTAGTCAAACATAGAGATATTTTTTATCTTTATCTTTTTTTTATAAAAAGGTTAATCGCATACAAACAATTCAATGAATGTATCCGATTGACCTCTTCAGTCGCCTCACTAAGTTACCTAATAGGTACTTGTGTCGAGTTACGGCACGTCTCCGATCGCATGCCGTGTAGAGACTTGCACAAATACAAACACGCTACCACCTGGCCATCGAAGTCGATGGGACAATGGCTCTGAAAAAATGTGGCAGGAGCCATCAGAAATTCAGAGACTAATGTCCCATTTCGAGAACTCGGGATTGTAGTACTCTAAAGTAACTTTTGTAGCTTGAAGTATTTGAATAATTATAAATGTACGGTAGGTATATTATATCTTAATGTATTCATGCATACCTGTATATGCTTACAAGGTGTACAATGCATCAGGTTAGATTTAAAGGTTAAAAATATAGAACATATTTATATAAAGCTGCAACAAAGACATAGAAAGGAATCTACTTTCGGCCATCACTTGAGCTTATTTCCCACAGCAAAAATTTAAATGCTGAAAAGTATGCCTCAGGAGCTTTCACATTAATATCTTTTCAGCTGCTACACCATTCATTTCTTTCTCACAAAAAATGGACTGATTTGCTTTGTAAAAGCAACATTCAGTATAGCTAATGATATGGGATACAGATATATTCGCATACCATCTCTTAGAGAAAGCTTTCTACACTGTCACTGTGGCACTAGCACAATGACAATAACAGAACTACCTGATTTTGACGATATTCTGACGATTTTATTTTATACTTTACTTGTATTGTATAATTTAACGGAAATACAGTATATATTGTATTGTATTGAATTGCATTGTATTGTATTCATAAAATTGCTTGTATGCAAATAATTTTTCTTTTTTTTAAGAATATAGGCTAGACCAATTTTTTTTCAAATAAAGGTAAAAAAGTTAATGGAGTTGGTTTATAAGATTATATGGCAATTATTTGCCACCATAGCTTGAAGTCTCGGTAAAAAATACTGGACTACAAAATAACAGCCAATGCATGCTGGCGCTGCTGACGTGTAATATTCCTTTTCGAGACATTTCAAATGATGGTGGAAACCGCCTAAAGTACAGTCAGTACCGGATTAGCCATGAGATAAATGAGGCCACATCAGGGCCCCATAAGAGGCCCCCTCCCTAATACAGCACAGATAAACAAAAAAATTGAAAAGTTATTAAATAATAATTATAACATTACGGTATAACTTCTACAAAGTTTGAAAACATTTCAAATAAGAAAATGGTAATTATGGGGCTCTTCATAGAGTTGGCCTCAGGGCATGGACGGATACAGGGGGGGGGGGGGGCAGGGTTAGCTACCCCCAATATGTAGTAAACCTATTGTAAGTTAATTTATTATGCTCTGATTTTTTCGACACTTCGACCTACCACACATGTTTTCCCTATTTTGACCCCCCAACTACCCCCCCCCTCCAAATAGGCTGGATCCGTCCCTGCCTCAAGGTCACTCCAATGGTTATTCATGCACTGAGCTTAGTAGGCAACAGTCGTCATCAGACGTTTATGGTGACTTCCGAACAAAATATGCCATCACTAACCACAAAGTTCGACACTGTTACGTAATGTTTCTACTGATGGTAAAAGAAATGACGTTGTTACATACACGGGGCTAGTGTTTTCATTGAGTGGACGAAAATTCACCATAAAAATCTGTTGACTTACTGACCGCACAATTCAAATTCAAATTCGAACTGCATGCACCATATTAAATAATTCAAACCTATGACTTTGTTCTTCAAAGATTTCAAACCAACTGTTCTTTATTTGAAAGACAATAGTTTACGGAGTATTATAATTAGCAGGTCCAATTTGACGGATACTAGCTGTATGTCACTGTCATGTCCCTTCAGGAAATTCCTGTGGCTTACAACCACCCGCTTAATATGACTTTGTGGTTTTATCTGTAGGTCAACGATGAATTTAATATTAATAATTGATGTGATTTCCGTCGTGGGTTTGTGAGTTCAAGTTCATTTCTGCCATTATTAACAATAATTAAGATGTCGGCTTTATAGTCATAACTCATAAGGTCTTATTCCACCTGCGTCAATAGTCAATAGTAAATGTCTACTAGCACGTCAATACCACATTTACTATTGACTATTGACGTTGGTGGAATATGCGCCAAAGCGGCCGGTACGGGGTACTCTAACCATTGGCGCCGAATCGGCAAACATTTTGGGGGTGCTCGTATGTTAAACTACGACATTTTACCTTAAGGGCCAGTCCTATAGAATGGTATCATATGTATTATGTATGCCATCTAGACTAGACGTGTTACCTATTAGCTCCCGATTTTATTTTATTTTTAGCAGTAAAAGTTAAAGTTTCTGTTCGAAATTTCTCCAAAGTGTTCCGTGTAGTTTCCTTTACCGATATACGGTGTGATTTTGTGATTACTAATTTGGAACTATAGTTAAAAGTAAAAAACAGTTGTGAAAATTGAGATATTTCGGTAATCAGCTGAGTTAGGGAGGAGGACTGCCAAACCTGCGTGGCGTGTAAGGGAATATATCACTTTGATTGCTCCATCCAGGAGACAGCTTGGAAAAAGTACCGTAAACAGAGAAAAGCAGAATGGAAGTGCGCACGGTGCCGCGAAGCTTCTGGAAAAACCGTTGGGGACTCTGAGAATGACGATAAAGATAGAAGAGAGAATAACGAAGAAGATTTGGAAAACGTGACTGCGGGCAAAGTGTACCAGTTATTTCAACTAATAAGAAAAGACATGCAAAGAAACCATGACGAGACCAGTAAAAAACTAATGGATCTGGAAAAAAGCTACTCCTTCCTCTCAGATAAATATGATGAACTTCATAAGAAACTAAGCGAGATTACGAACTTGGAATCGAAGATAACAAAACTAGAAGCTGAGAAAGAGACACAACAACCAGATATTTCAAATGCATAGCAGGCTTCTCCATCTCGAGCAGTATAGTAGAAAACAAAATATAGAAATCAGGGAAGTGAAACATACCGCAGGAGAAAATGTAGAAAATATCGTACTTAAAGTAGCGCAACAACTAAATGTACCCCTAACCAGCAATGGCATCGAAGCAGCCCATCGACTCAAGGCGGCCCCGGGGAAAATACCCCCTATCATCGCCCGACTGACGAGCAGAAAGACAAGGGACCAGCTACTAAGCGCAAAAAACCAAACAATTACAAACAAGGAAATCACCGGTGCCAACAATGGAGGGAAAATATACGTCGGAGAGAACCTCTGCCCATTTTACCGCAACCTACTATGGGAAACGAAACAAAAAGCTAAGGACATGTCTTATAAGTTTGTGTGGTGGAAGGACGCAGTATTGGTCAGAAAATCAGAAAATTGCAATGTAATAGAAATTAATTGTCTAGATGATCTGGAAAAATTGAAATAAATAAATGAATAAACACCTTTAACCTTGAACTATATCATAAAATGATGCATGATGAGGACGATGAGATATTAAATATAAACCAAATAAACTCAATAGTCATTGAAAATTGTCGCCAACTATCCCGAAATATAATAAAAAATGGAAATCTGTACATACTCCATATGAACATACGATCCATTAGTCACAATTTGGATGAATTTCTTATTTTTCTGCAGAGCCTACCTGTCGTGATTGATATAATTGTGTTAACTGAAGCTTTTATAAATGAAATTAGCCCTGCCTTCAGCCTAGATGGGTATGACTTCTTCGCTAAGGGTGGTTCTCTAACACGCAATGAGGGGGTCGTAATATTTTGTAAATCCACCCACAAAGCCTCAGTAGTTGATATTAAAATAACAGAATGCACTTCACTATTACTTGAATTGAAACCCCAAAAGGGGGCGAAGTCCCTGTCAGTTCTGGGCATCTACAGAACACCCTCTATTAAAAATACAGAAAATTTTATTAATGATCTTGACATGTGCTTACATATGCGCAAAAATCAATTAGGACTAGGCCCTATTTTAGCAGGAGACATAAACATCGACGTGTTAGACAAAGAGGGGGATGAATATCAAAATATGCTTAGCGGCCATGGCTACGTCCAGTGTATAAATAACTACACCAGAGTTACCGATGTAAGTCAATCATGCATTGACCATATTTATATCCCTGAAAACTATTCCACCACCGACATACAATCCTTTGTTATTCAAACATCAATAACTGAACACTATACTCAACTGTTATCCCTACCCATGCCTTCCCACTATTCAAAAATTGAAAATAAGTTAGGGTGCAAGTTAAAAATAAATAAAATTGATTATAATGCCTTAAATCGGTCCTTAGAACAGGAAACATGGGATAGTGTATATTTAAATAACGACGGCAATGCAACATACAACAATTTCTTACATATCTTCAAGAAACAAATACAAAATAATACTAAGCAGTTCGAAGTTAGGCCCAACAACAAAACAAAAAAGTTGAAAAAATGGATAACAACTGAAATCGTTGAAGCAATACGACATCGTGATAAATTGCATAAAAATAGTAAGAAACGACCCCATGACCTCATATTAAAATCTCATGCTAAATCATTCTCGGCCCAAGTTAAAACGCAAATTAAAATAATAAAGTCCACATATTACCAAAACAAATTACACGATGCAGGACATAATTTGAGAAAAAAATGGGAAATAGTAAATGAAATAACTGGAGGTACGAAGAAACAAAACATTAAAGAAACTAACATCTCTTCCAAAGCATTTAACGAATACTTTTTAAAAGTAGGCGCGAACCTTGCCCGTGAAATACCCCATGACCCAGCAAGTCTGAACATTCGCCTAGCAGCAATCCCATCTAATCCATATACACTGTTCCTAACCCCTACAACCCCACAAGAAATAAGTACAATAATATCGAATTTAAAAAATTATTCTGCCCCCGGTCATGACAATATTACAAACTATACCCTTAAGTCCGTCAAACCCCATATAGCGGAACCGTTAACTCATGCCATCAATGCATCTTTGTCGACCTGTACGTTTCCCGATAGCCTAAAGCTAGCAATAGTCACTCCAATATTCAAGGACAATAGCCCAGATGACCCTGCAAACTATAGGCCAATATCAGTACTACCTGCTATCAGTAAAATCTATGAAAAAGTCCTATATACCAGACTAAGCGATTTTGCCGAAAAACATAAGCTTATTTCTTCCCAGCAATTTGGATTCCAAAAAAACAAGGGAACAACGGAAGCAATATGTGACCTAATAAATGAATTAAGTGATATTTCTAACAAGAAACAATACAGTCTTTGCATCCTAAATGACTTAAAAAAAGGTTTTGACACTATTTCCCACAGTATACTACTTAAAAAAATGGAGAAACTAGGGCTCAGAGGGCAAGTCCACACTTTGCTAACCAGTTACCTGACTAATCGAAAACAAAAAACAAAAACGTTACCTAGTTCTGACAAATGCATTTGTTTTAGCGATGAAGATACCGTTACGTGTGGCATACCCCAAGGCACGGTACTTGGACCATTTTGCTTCAATTTAGTCTTAAATGATTTATTAACCTTAAAACTAAGTAGCAAAATAAATGCATTTGCGGATGATACGATACTAATATGCAGAGGCTCCACAAAAGCCGAGCTATATGAGTCTGCAAACAATGATCTGAAAATTGTAAAATCATGGATGAATGACAATTTACTTACTCTAAACTTAAAAAAAACGTATTATATAGAGTTCACTAATTCACAAACCAACATACAAACTGACAACTACCGAATTGAGGGAATCCAAAGAGTAGATAGCGCAAAATAACTTGGTTTGATAATAGACAAAAAACTAAACTGGCAGGAACAAATTAATACCCTTATATTGAAACTTAGAAAGTCTATTTACAAATTCGTCCAAGTTAGGAATATAGTTGATGAACACTTACTGAGAGCCATATACTTTGCTTTAATACAGTCACACTTACAATATGGGATTATAGCATGGGGGGCTTCATATAAAAATGAACTTGAACGGCTAATTAAAATTCAAAAGAAAATCCTTAAAATTATGTACAAAAAGCCTAAATTATTCCCCACTGAAGAGCTTTTTCATATTGCCAAAGTCCCAACCATCAATAAAATATTTACCAAACAATCTCTAATACAGTTATACAAAAATAAGCTTTTAGGCCTGCATCCCGAAGTCTCCCACGAACATGGCACAAGATACAAAGAGAGAAAACCCCTACTGCACGAAAAACCAAGAACAAGTATAACTAAAAATACAGCGCAATACAAGGCACTCTCTATCTATAATGATCTGCCCAGAAACTTGAAGGATGGTAAAAGCCTACGAGTATTTATAACCAAAGCTTCCCAGCACTTGAATCTCTTTTAAGAATATGTAATTTTCAACTCCCCCCCCCCCCCTCCCCTTCCAATAAGATTCCATTCATTCATTTACTTATTTCAATTCTTTTCAATATTAAACTAATCAGCATCAAGGACAATTTTATTGAGTGCACTGTGAACTTTTAGAAAATAAGCAACTAACCTAACCTAACGTAATCTTTAATTAATTTTAACTAACTTTATTTTTAAGCTTGACTAACATCCCTTTAACTAGCCACGCACGGCCTTGGCCTGTGGCAATACCTATGTATCACTATGTAATGTTTATGGGACTGAATAAATATAATAATAATAATAATTATTATTCAAAAATATCATGGAACTGTGGCCAATAGCCGTTGATGACGGACGGCCTCAAATACTGTGTTTCAAAATGTATAGGAATAATAAAGTTCTATCTACGAGAGGTAGGACATTCGCTTCCCACTAAAAAATATATTTATGCATTTCAGAGGCCTCCTGCCACGTCCTCTTCGATCAGACGTGGCAGGTTGCCCAACACATTTTTGGCGGGAGTAAAATAATGCCCTCGGAATTTTTCATTTGTGTCAAAACGAATGCCGGGGGGGGGGGGATGTCCGCGGCTATTACATAATCACTGTCACTGATAGCAGATATTGGTTTCTTTTCTTCTTGAAAGTTAGAAATGTGGATAAACACAGTCTCTAGCCGTTGGTCAATTCACTTGGAGCCAAATTAACCAATGCTGCGCTGGTCCCTTGGTCAGTTTCCTAACATTTGCCAACTTCTCAATACAGAATCTTAGATGCATGACGAGTTTCGCGACTTGTCGATTTGTGACGGTTTTGTGAGTAGGTACTTTCCCCTCATTGTGTTCCACTACATTTAATGTCTACAGAAGTAGCAAACCTGATGCGGACATACCTCAGTGCTGCATAAGCGTTCCTCATTATCTATTTTAAGATAATAATAACATACGTATTGTATCTTGGCACCCATACTATTTGGTTGGTAGAAAACTAAGAGCTATGAAGTGTAAGGATTATGTGCGAGACTTGAGATAAAGGGAAAAATTTCCCTAGTCGGTTCTTTACCATCAGCGGTGTGAGAAAAACGCGGCTATCAAGCCTGTTGCTGACCACAACACCCTTTAATGTAGTGTTCTTCGTTCTTTTCATTTTTTGGTTGGAGAGAACGTGACTGATATACGTATACGTATACGATATAGGTACTACTCTAATATCGTATAACAGTCATGTTTACAGTTAGGGCGGGTTTTTGAATTTTTTATATATTTTATTTTATTTTATATATTTATTTTTATATATTCATTATATATATCTCTGTACCGGTAACTAGTCTTTTATATGAAGTTCTCCTTAACTTATTGTGGGATCTGTCATTTCAACTTTTCTATACAGCACCAAACATTCACTGTATTAACCTATGTACATCAAAGCCTGTATAATTTATCTAAAAATTGAAATAATAATTTAAAACAATACTAAGAAACCCATTAAATTGTAAAAAATTAAGAAGTATAAGTTTTGAAAAACATTAGGCATTAAATAAAAGTCCCGCGCCATATACAGTATGTACCTATGTACCACGGAATAACCTCGAGATAAGCTATAGGTCACTTTGGAAGTTTACAGGAAATTTTGTCAAATTGGGCATTTATTATATAGGTAGTGAAGAATATCAGCTATTGCAGGACATGTAGATTAGTGGAACGGACTCTGACTTTCACCCGAAAGGTTGTTGGCTCGAGTCCTACACTAGCTACATTTTCTGGACATGCTTCGGAGGGCATGCAAAGCAGGCGGTCCCGGTCTTTCCTAGTTGAGTGTAAGAGAGGGTTTTATAGTCCTAACTCCGCTAGGTTGGCTTAGTAATAGAACAAAAAAGTCATTATTTATTTAGGCTATTGCTTATAAAATCGTTATAAGGAACATAATTATTAGAATCCACTCTAAGTTGGAAAGGAATAGTAAACCTAGACAGACGATAATAATACAATAGTCTTCGTAAAACAAAAACACTTGGCAAATTAATCTTCTTCTTCTCCTTTTTCTGGCTCTACAGCCCTTGAAGAACTTTGGCCTGCTCCACACTTTGAGAAATTATTGGGACAAATTAATAGACTAAATTTAGAAACAAACATCTTAAACAGGAAAGCTTTTAAATCAACTATTAAGATCTGCTGTTGTACTTCGAGAAAGCTATATATTAGTCACCTGTATCATATCTTACAAACTGTCTTAACAATACATTTATGACTTCAAAATGTTGTATATGTGGTCATTATATCTTGTCTAATCATATCCACTGAGCTCTTGCTCCAATATAATATATGAAAATAAATTATCCTTTCCAATCCACACATCCCTTAACTTATCTCATCTTCAGCATTTTCGGTACAGGTGGAGAGGCTTTGGAACTCTCTGCCGGACCCCTTTAGAAATGAAAAAAGTTGAAGTGCTTGTCACGACTATTTTATATTTAAAAAAAATTAATTTTTTGTTCAATTACTAAGCCAACCTAGCGGAGTTAGGGCTCTCTTTCACTCAACTAGGAAAGCCCGGGACCACCTGCGTTACATGCCCTCCGAAGCATGGCCAGAAAATGTAGCAAGTGTGGGACTCGAACCAACGACATTTTATGGGTGTGTATGGTGTAGAAATTGTGTGTAAATGGTCTGTTTAGTTTTAGTTTCATTTTGAATATTTACATGTTTTTAATTCAGTTATATATGTATATTTTTTATATTGTAAAACATTGTATAATTTATTAGGGGTTAATCGTTAGAGAGGGCCCACAGGCCCAAAATATACCCATAGATCCTATGGAAAATAAAGACAATTTTATTTCTTTCTTTCTTGAATTGAATTGAAAACGACTTTATTGAAGAAAAAAGGCGAACAATAAGACTGTAAAGTCTTCTTTTCATGCTAACCTTAAAAACAAAAATATTGTATTAATTATAGATAGATGATTAAAATTAAATAGAGAAGAAACCAGAGAAGAAGAGAAGGGAAAAAGAAGGTTAAAATATATACGGGGGAGGGGGATCCATTGTCGTCACCATTATAAGATCGGAGAGAGTCTCAAGCGTTATCTAAGATATATTGTTTAATAATTTTGATAAAGCTACTGAGTGAACTTTTCTTTCAATATCTATCCACACTTCATCAACACAGTATAGCGTTTTTAATTTTATTACCCCTTCCAACGGCATTGAATACAAATTGGTAAGCCTCAACTCCAACAGCCATATACACAGTAGCAGATGTATCTTATGTATGTTAAGCTTCTCCAGTTAAAATGGCTTAAGCTACTGTTTACACAGCAGAGGAGCCTCTAGAGACAAAAAGTTTTAATTGCAATTTGCTGGAGTAATGCATGTTCTTTGATGCTACAAAGCAACGATCTAAGCTTAGCACGGGATTATCCCTCAAACGGCAACTTAAAACCGTCCCTTGCCCACAATTCTACCTGATTTTTGGGAAATTTCATTTCGAAGAGCCAGGCAGACAGTGAAATCTTTGAATTTGAAGCTGTATCATGTTGTTTACGTTTTATCAGAAAAAGGGAATGGAGAAAATTATGGACAGAGCGGACTCGAATGGATGAGGTTACATTAAGTTTACTATACATCTGCAGCCTGATCATGGCGATTATAATACCGGGGTTAATTAAATACCATGTCACGTGATGGGATTAATTCAATTGTTTAAAATAAATGAAAAACAAATTTCTGAATTTTTAAATTGTGATGTTGTCAATGCTAAACAACTGAACTGACGCGACGCTGCCGTAGCAAATATAAATAGCAAATATAAACACACATCGCCCTAGAAATAAACAAGTTTTAATAATTTGAATTAATATATTAAGGATTATAAATAATTTGTCTAAATCTAAGGCAGAAAAAAATGATGAAACCCACCAAAAATATAGCTAAAGATAATTCAATTGTTTAAATTTGAATTTTCCGCGCTTAGCACTGCGACGATTACCAACATCAAAAATTACCAAAATCTGAAATTTGCTTGTCTTTTCCTTTAAACAATTGAATTAATCCCATCACGTGGCATGGTATTAAATAAACCCCGGGATTATAATCGCCACGATCAGGCTGCAGGCCTACTACTCAGGGCATTCTCACACAAAACAATCTCTTTCTCACTCACGCACCCTATTGGAAGCAGGCAACGGCAAACTGTCGTAGACGGTCCCTGGGCAACCTCGTTGTCCAGTGCGCTCCTTGTAGCAGTTTGCCACTACACGCTACCTCATGCATCTCGCACAGCACACAAAATACCAACACATCACAAGTCAGGGCTTGTAGAGTAGTACAGACTCTGACTTACACCCGAAATGTTGTTGGTTCGAGTCCCACACTTTCTACATTTTCTGGCCATGCATCGGAGGGCATGTAAAGCAGGTGGTCCCAGGCTTTCGTAGTTGTGTGTAAGTGTAACACCGCTAGGTTGGCTTAGTAATAGAACAAAAAGTCAATACACAAATCACAAACAACTCGGTGGGCGTATAAACCAGTCCAAGCTTACAGTACTTACAGTCGCCCTTAAAATAATGATTTTCAAATAATGCATTTACTTTTTTTAATACACGGAATATCTATAATTATTTATCTTTCCGAGGCGTCATGTTATCTCTATTTGTGTGTCTTGTCTCCGTCTATAGATTCTCTTACAGATAAATATACTTTATGTACTGTATATCTCATATATATATCTCGTCCCCCTTCAGGCATAGTTATTATGATGCTTATCGTCAAGATTATTATTAGTGTTATGATTCGTATTGTAGTCAAACTTCGGGTCATTTTTTTATTACTCAACTAAATGCAAAATTTAGTGACAAAACGATATCAATCAATCAATCAATCAAAAGGTGTATTAGAAAAATACAAATACACAATACTGTAGGGCCAGAAGGCCCATAACAGACTAAAAAATAAATTAATTAATTATATAACAACAAAATTTTAAACCCTTGACAAAAACGACTAACATTAACTTACGTGCTAATAACAGGTCCACAGAAAAAATTCTTCTTAATCCATAATTTGAAACAAAGATTCCACCTCTTCCCGTCCAATCAGCCATTCCCGAATAAATTTTGAAAATTTATTTGTGGTCAGAGATCCAGGCCGTAATTTTAGTTGATTAAATGTCTTTGGCGCTAGGTATTGGTAGGCCTTTGAAAAAATTGTTGTATATGCTCTAGGTACTGTGAAGTGCTCAATTTGTCTGGTATTTACTGGCAGCGTTGATAGACATAGATTGTGGGTTTGATTTCCACACTGTCCTATTTTTTTAATATAGAATTTATACAATGCATATTAGGTACAATGTGGCGGGGAGCATCTAGAGTAATCTTCATAGTGGTTTTGCTTATGACACCTATTCCCACTTAAAAGCGCTCATTTATGAATTTTAATATTTGATTCAGTCAGCACATCATTTTAGATTCTTCTGATAATATATTCTTTAAGAAGATACATTATAGGATACTGTGCCATGGAAGGAATGGGGCCACTTTAGAGAAAATATTAGAGCAGAAATCCACCAAGTTACACTATCACGCTCCAGAGTCACACCATAAGACTTCAAAACATGAAGACGCTAGTAATCCGCCTTTGGAATTTTATAATTCTCAACGCTTAACAGTTTTAGGGCCTAGTCTAAATTATTTACGTCAGATACAGCCTAACCAGCTAATTTAAATATTTTAAGACCCGGTTTTCTATGAGTTATTTCCCTGTTTTACAAGCTTATCGTATTTTGCCATAGGGCGAATGTGCCGAAGACTTTTGAACTTTATTCTTGTGTGTATACCAGTTTTATCAGATTTGAGACTGCTTCTCTTACAGTCTTATGCAATATGCATTGGGCCACCATTGGGCCATCTATATAATATAGAAATATAGATGCCACATGTTGCTGCCAACCAGCCAACCGGCTGTAACTTGAAAAATAAGAAGCTGCGGAACCATAAAAAGCGTCAACCGACCTGGGCGCCCCAGGAAAGAGCATCTACAGCAAGTGATGGAGGAATGGAGAATGTTGGGGCCGATACATACGTGGGGCTGAAGAGGCCGTGCCGCGATCGAGGGGAGTGGGGGCATCGATGCCACATGTTGCTGCGTACCAGCCAGCAGGCTGTAACTTGAAGATAAAGCGGCTGCGGGACGACATGCCCCCCCCCCCTTCCTGCACCTCACTGGTTACACCCATGCCCACTGGGGAATTATTTACACCATTAAATACTGTATTAAAACGAGCCCACTTAAAAGTAGTTGCGTAATGTTGGGCCCAAAAGAGCAAAAAAAGTCCCACCAACGTCTAGCATATAGGTACATCAACGAACAGCAATCAACTTACAGCTTTGGCATCAAACAATTTTTAAATCTAACTTTTAATTTTCAGTTAGGTATTCTTGTAAGATAATTATTCATTGCGGTTTATTTAGGATAATCCCACTTACATTCTTGTACCGTTCACCAAACTACATACATGGCCACATGGGGTACCCAAACTTGCCTTATAACCCCAGGATTCCTTCTTGTGAGGTCTCAACGATTGGTTGGCAGCAACACCCTGTATATCATCCTCAAGCTCTCTCGGTCCTGTGTCTTCCACTTCAACTCTTGGTACGTACAATCTCCTGCACCCTCCTTCAACTGATAGATGAATTCCCCCGGAATACGCCCAGCAAACTCATGTTTTTTGAGTGCTTAATATTTAATTAAATCGTTCTTAAAATTTATCCTTTATGCGCACACTCACTGTGTGCATTACGATATAGATAGATTGATAGATAGACATTTAGGGTATTTTCACATCGTTTTATGTCAAAAACTGTGCCCCCTCAAGTCGGAGCGTGGATGATATGAATTGCTGTATTTACAATATACACTAGAATGCACTTATTCCCCAATAATGTTTTCTTTTATGTTGGTGCTGGATGATTATGTAATTGTGGGCGAGATTACATGGATGTATTTAATGGCACATTAATGGCAGCTGTTAATCGAAATTGCTCTTGATAAGCATCGCACTGAAGGCTGATATGTAATACAGTAGGTGTTTCCAAATCGAGCAAATTGGTCAAATTACCTGTCTGTAGGCGACATTTACTGGAAACAAGGAATATTTGAAATGCCGTGCACAATTATCACTTCTTTATTGCCACCCACAAGAATTATGGATGAAATCAACTGATTAGCTATTTAGGTTACACTGAAATATCATATGTTTTATTTTATATTTCTACATATTATAATGACCCAAATTACAATGTTTCAAATCTAGGCTACATTGATTATTTAGCATTGTACAAAATAATGCACCTTGGTCGTGGGGTAACGACATAGGAATTAAAAACATATTATATTTTTTCAGTACGATATATTGCACCTTGTCAGTTATCCGGGGTTACTAGACAAAGGAAAAAAAGAAAAAAAAACTATTATTTTCTGGCGGAAACAGCATAAAATGAACTCGATAGACAAGCCGATGGATTGGCTACCGACTAGCCAAAGGCTGCATTTCAAAAATAATTTTTTTTTTTGCATTTATTGTCATATCGATGGTCCGAGAGCGTGGATCTATTGAGAAGAAATTGCAAATTTTCATGTCAAATAAATGTTTTTATCATTTCTATACCGTATACCTTTTCATTTCAGCTCAAAATAAAATTATTTGGATGTATATTTAGTTTGCTGACCTTTATGAAATGAGATATAAGACCTTTTTGAATGCCTTACCTAAAGAATGTATGCGATAAATGTCCGCGTGTAAAATATTTTTAAAACAACGTCAAACTAGCCTGGTTAATTTTGGTCCCACTTTTACGTAATCTAACTTACCCAGTAATGCGTGGAAGGCAGCTTGTAGTTAATCAATGAGCATTTATCTCATCCTGATTAATTTTTAATGGTATTGGGTATTCCTAAATTTAGAAATGTGTTCTGTCACCAATACATAGTATTCCCTTATCGCAGACACCTCTCTTATCGATGATTGAGCTTCCCAATTAGGGAGAACCTGATTTTGATTGTTGATGAATCAGTATACCCTATACTTTAATAATTATGCAACGTTACAATGAACAACATTATTGAAGAGATAGCCGTAATTGAGTTTTTGGGTTAGGCATACCTATGCGGGACTATCACAATGTACGTGTCAGATGAGTCAGGAGGCTATTAAAGCTGGTTTTTTCAAGCCAAGCATGATGTTGTTCCCTGGCCAGCAAATGACGCAGCCCTGATGAAAAGACATTTGCTTAGACACGAGAACTTCGTAAGCTGCATCATAGAGGGAACCATAGAAGGCGTGGGTGCCCGAGAAAAGAGTATCTCCAGCAAGTGATGGAGGATGTAGGGGCCAATACACATGTGGAGCTGAAGAGGGCGTGCCAGGATCGAGGGGAGTGGAGGCATCGATGCCACATGTAGCTGCCAACCAGCAAGCCGGCTGGGCTGTAACGTGAATAAGAAGAAGAAGAAGAAAAGACAAGAAAGTTGAAGCGATACCATTTGGACAGTGAAGTTTGGTAATGTTATGATCCTGGGTGCAGAATGTGAGAAATTTTTGTCCTCAATGCCAAAGATAAAAAATCGAAATAAATGCTGTCCGAAAAGACAAAGGAGAAGCAACCAAATACTGGTTTCTCGGAATGAACCTCAAATTTTTGTAATTGCGTGAGCTATCCGAAGACTTATTTTAAGAAACGGTACGAGAACCTGTACTATAGCTTTCCTATTTATCAACGGAAGGACTTAGAAGCCAAAGGGTGCAAGTGACATTTTTTGCGATATGGAGTTAAGTGCACCACACTCTTGCTATTGCTCTGTATCTTAGAAAGCAACAGAAAAATCGTGATCTGTCACTTTGACAATGCTATAATTATTAATGGAAAAGGGGTATAGGCCTATTTACAGTACATTTTCTACATTGCTACAGCTACAAACTTTAGCACCCCTGAACTATAATATTTCAAAAATAGTTCCTTGGTAAATAATCGTCCTAGGGTTATATGGCATGAATTATCCACATAATTTTTGTTCAAAACCAAATCTTTGTTTGGGAAAGCGACCTGTTCGGTTATGTTACTCTATTTAATACCTAAAACATCATGAAGTAAGAAAGAATTGATTGAAAGATTCAGTAGAAAAAATAGTTTTTTGTCATTTTTTATGAAAAATGGGTATTTTTTTTATTTTTTGGTCCCCAGAACCAAACTATCAAGGAACTAGTGGCATTTTGGATTTTGTTTGCATGAATAACGACTGCAATATAATATGCGACTTAAAAATCATAGAAGCCATTTTTGAGAAATAATTTTTTATAGCAATTTTAAAAAAAAAAAACTCTCTCCTAATTGAGTTAGGCAAAAGTAAAAGAAGTTATTCCAAGGCATAATTTTTATGAACCTATGTGTCAAATTTCTTTCAAATCCACTGAGCAGTTTGCCCACAAATGGACGAACAGACTAACAGAACAACAGAAAGACATTTCGTAAAAGCCACTTTTTCGGGTTACTGGGAACTCAAACAGTGTAAATCCACTGAAATCCCAAAATCAAAATTTCGACAATCACAAATCTTTCCTTACACTATACGTATATAAATAGGGAAGAAATATCATTGACTTGTAAACAAATTTTTCTTTCATTTATGCGTGGCTTAATTTTATGCATAGATAGCTAGCCATATATCTTAAGCCTTATTATTTTGTAATTCGCAATAAAAAGTATTTCGCAAAATCAGTGTAAAAAATTCAAAATTGGAACTTTTAATTTTTCAAGGGGCGTCCGAACCAACATGCAGTTGCTACGAGGTATAAAGTGTTAATTCGATAGTCGATACCTCGGGTCCTTTGAACACCTTTTGGGTTGAATAATTAACGAAAATTATAGAACAATAGTGCGGTCTCCAATTTCCGATTACAGGGCTGGATTTGGCTGGGGCGCATTGACTGAGGAGGGGACGCGATCGGGGACCGCAAACATTCCATGAGCAGTTCTGCAGCCTAATTTCATTAATTTATTTTTAATTGCTTCGTGATAAATTGTATTTTATATAATGTTATTGCAATTTGGGAAGCACATATCGTTGTGGTGTGGATTTTATCTGTTGATTGTGCATTTATACGGCTTATTTGTTCATTTATTATTTCATTGCTTAACACTCTGCGGACGGGAAAATACTCCATCCTATTCGGAGTATGCAGTGTCCAATGGACATTCATATCAGTCGTATCTCGAATGCGTTAGATTTCCAAATGTGTTGTAATGAGGTTCATTTGTGATGTCATTATGTAGATGGCAGCACCAGTTACAATGATATCAAAGCGTTGATTTTTCCATAAACCTCAATACTATTTTAAAATTATTTTTAATTACGTATTATTTTAAAGTGATATTTTTCTATAAATCATGGAGAATATATATATTAAATTATATGCAGCGAAATAAGGTCCAGGCATAGTAAAAATATTATAAAAAATATTAAATGAATTAATTGGATGCTAAGAGCTTAGCTTTCACACGCAAACGGTGGCCATTTTGAATAATATGGATATCGGTTTGTCGTCAGGGAACCTAGTGACCAAAACTGTCCCTACATTAATTTTTTTTCTTATTGTCCCATAGACCACTAGAAATAGTCAGGTACTTACTTTTAGTATATTGTCTCATTTGTCTTATAATGGGTAAATAGAAAGAATAGAATAGAAAAACCGTGTATTTCTCGATAAGAAATATATGTACATAAAAGCAAGTATTAGTATAAGAAATCATCCATCCAATTCGGACTAGGCTGTATACAATGGACACGCATACCTCCAATGCATTAGATTTCCAAATGTTGTAATTATTTTTTGTTCTTATTGTCCCATAGTCCATAAGATCAGAGATAATTCAGGAGAAAAACAAATGCTTGCTCTGAAATACGACTTATTCGCGGTTATTTTATAATGAGTGGCCAGTGGACCCCGCCGTCCGATTAAGGTGCGAAATTGTGTACAGCCTAAACAAGAAGGATGAAGTATAATTTTTGTTCACTAAATCAAAATTTAACAAAGGTAAGGAAAAGTCGTAAAGACCCAACCCTCAGAGGCCAATAATTGAAAAGTTGTACATACATGAAATCGGAAAAGTGTCCATTGAACAACGCCCGTCCGCAGAGTGTTTAGGTTGCGTCCTGCGACCTAATAAAGAACCGGTCCGAGTTTACTCGAACATGCTTTCCAATTTATCAAGTAGTAGCTAGAGAAAATGAGTAATTTCATGGTGAGTAATTTTCCTATAGTTAAATTTCCAATATCTCGGGGGGGGGGGGGGCTTGTCCACCTGACGTCACTGGAGGTGAGGAAAATTCTAGATAGGTCAGACCAACAAATTACCACACAACAATAATGGCAGGGCACGCAATACATTTGACCGTGAGTTTTCTATCATTTTTTCAAAAACATTATTTTTTGCACAAAACCAAATAGTTTTTTGGGAAAGTCCGGTTTCGCTACTCAATTTAACACCTAAAACATGCCTGAAGGTAGAAATAATCGATGTAAAGGTTTCACAGAAAAACTATTTTTTTTTCATTTCATTTCATTTCATTAAAATTTAGCTATTTTTATTTTTTTACCCCCAGAAGCAAACTATAAAGGGGCAAGCAACCCCCCGCATTTTGTCCAAATTAATAACGACTACAATATATGTGAATTTAAAAGAAATCGTTGGAGCCGTTTTGAAGAAATAATTTTTTTAGACGTTTTTTGGGAGTTTTTTGAAAATAAAACCCCCCCAAATTGAGATAGGCTAGTCCAAAATAAAAAAAAATGGTTCCGAGGTATGATTTTTGTGAACCTACATGCCGAATTTCATCAAAATCGACTGAGTAGTTTGCCCGGAAATCGACGAACAGACAGACAGACAGACAGACAGAGCGACAGACAGAGCGACAGAGCGACAGACAGACATTTCGTAAAAACGACTTTTTTGGGTTCCTGGGACCTCAAAACGTGTAAATCCGTTGAAATCTCGGAATCGAAAATTTGGACCATCACAAAGCTTTCCTTATAGGCCTACTACGTATAAATTGGAAAGCAATAAAGTATATTTCCAGTGTCTTGGGTGACAGTTCAGTACGCATGCTGAGAAAAATTCCATTTTTTTTTATGCTACTAATGTCAAATAAGATCCCGTGTCGACAAATAATATTTCAATTATTTATATATTTTTCTCGGAAACAAAGTGAACAATGAAGAAGCTTCAATACCTTTCGTCAGATTTAAGGTTACCTACAAGATTGCCTACACAATGTTTTGTCCAACAAATTATAGCTTGCGTGTGTTTTTTTTTTAATTTTGGGCGCGGGACTCTTAAAAAAAAAAAAATTATGTTATGGTCTGTTAATGAAATTTTTCACGTTATCATTTATTTTTTATTTTTCAATGGGTTTTTTTCCTCGTGCTTTCCAACCCTTAGGCATTCCTTTATTATAAACACACCTAACAAACGATACCTACTTAAAAACTCCATTCAACTCTTTACCAACGCATGAAAACAGCATAAATTATCTAGGTCAGCTCAAGGAGTATTTCTTAAAGGGACCCCATATTTTTGATAGGTCTACAAGGCATATTTCCTGTGAAATTCGACTTTATAAATACACAGAAGGGAGAATGGAGATGCGATTGATCTTCGGTAATCTGGGAACATCACAAAACGCTACTACTTCTGTATGATAATAAGAAATGGCACTCAATATTGTATGTTATCGTATAACAACTAGAGGTACAGACTAACTATTTGATTTTGCAGAAAGCCTCTACAAACATGAGAGTTAGAGAAGGAAAGACATGCAAAAATGGTCGGAGACAGGAATCGAACCCGTGCCTCTACCTTACCGGGGTGGTATTCTGATCACTTCATCAAATCCTTCGACGGACCCTTTCACTAAGTAATGACACTTCTTGCCGGGGGGGGGGGGGGGTCTGATTGCACTGGTATCAGGTAGTGTATATACACGCATTGTGATGACTGTTAATGTAGTTCCTAACGAGGCATTTAAGGACATTAAGGAAGTACGCATAGGGAATGCAGTAGTAAATCGGTATTCATTCCCGCCGGGATGATGATAAGGTCGCGCGGAAGTAGACCATACTCGGTTGAAAGTAGTCATTGTCATATTACCGTAACTAAAACGTTTAGTTAGGTTTATTAATGCATCAATTTTGCAATTATAATTATTAGTTTAATCACTAATAGAGAAAATAAATTATTTTCACGCGGTGGCACCCTCACGACAGCCGACATGCACGTATCAACGCTAAATAGGAGTTATTATACTCTGAAATCCTAATATATTTCATTAATGTAACTATTAGGTTGTCAGGACATCTAGATTAGTGGTAAGGACTCTGACTTTCACCCGCAAGGTTGTTGGTTCGAGTCCCACACATGCTACATTTTCTGGCCATGCTTCGGAGGGCATGTACAGCAGGCGGTCCCGGACCTTCCTAGTTAGCTAATAATGACTTTTTGTTTCATTGCTAAGCCAACCTCCCTTACACTCAACTAGGAAAGCCCAGGACCACCTGCTTTACATGCTCTCCGAAGCATCGCCAAAAAATGTAGCATGCATGGGACTCGAACCAATTAAGTGTAATAGAGGGCTTTATAGCCCTAACTCCGCTAGGTTGGCTTAGTAATAAAACAAAAAGTCAATATTTATTTCTTTATTTAAATTTTATTAAAATACTATCCATACGAGTTTATTATTGCTGCTCCATTGCAAATTACAATACCCCTTATGCTGCCATTTTAGGTTTAAATACAGTAAATCGTGGCTCTTTATGCGTTTACATGTTAGTAACATTCATTTACTGCAATAACGGTAACTAACAGCCTGCAAACGCTATGCAGTTTCTCTCAGTCTCATTTGATGTGACATTTCAGTGACAAACTGACCAGAAATTAATTCCTGCATAGTTGCTTTCAAAAAAATTATGTTGCCAATTATAGGGACCACATTTTAATTGTGTGCAGTCGTGCAAAATAAAATTTAAACATATTAAAATACAGTAAATATTTTTTAATTCATTGACCATCTCCTGATAGACTGTGAAACTCGGTTAAGATAAGCCTACTCCGAACTTGGTTATAACGAACTGGCGTATGTACATACAATACATGAATCGACTTCGATGGCCAGGTGGTAACGTGCTTGCACTTGTGCGAGTCTTTACACGCCATGCGATCGGAGTCGTGTCGTAGCTCAACACGGGTAATAACCTAGCGAGGCGACTGAAGAGGTCAATCGGATACATTCATTAAATTGTTTGCATGCGATTAACCTTTTTAAAAGAAAAAAAAATACGTACGTACAATATGTACTGGCTATGTTACTATAAAATTCTAAAATAGTATTGACCAATATATTGTAGCATCATATTATAGTATAAATAATACTGACATTCAACAATGTTAGGTCGAAGAGGGAACCTCCTTATTATAACCGAAATTAGAAGACCTAGACAAATCTGGATTCAAACCCACGATCTATCCCTTGCTGGGCATCGTTTAGCAGTGATCACGATATCCCAGCAAGGCATAGATCGTGGGCTCAAATCCCATCAAGGTATTGACCATTTCCAAATTAGGTACTTTCTTGAGCAGCTGCTTGGATTTTTTTTCAAAATGATGGAATATTACCGTATCTATCTATATCAAATACAACTGGGGTTATAACTTGGGCATATAAAATACCTGCAGAATCAATTTTTGACATTTACTGTAACTTACAGCAGTGTAAAATACAATTCAGGTATCACTTTTTTGACTTTATTTAGAGTAGGCATTTTATTGTTGAATGAATTATACAGCTCAGTGATTTTTGGCCTACCACGAACCTCGCACATTCTACATGTACGGTACCATACATAACCTATACCTATAGGGCTATAGATTCGTTGTTGTTGTTGCCCCTAGAGATTGTACCTTTCATAATTAATTCGGAAGTGGGCACCCAATAAAATCAGTGAATTGTGGGGGAATTATTAAAAAATTGTGTCGAATTTATGAGTAGCTATAAAGTACCTAAGTTTGTAGGTCCGAGGCAGTTTAGACGTCTTATGATTCTAAAGTACCTATTGTATTAAGCAAACTCCCCGGTTGCCTACTGAATAAAAAATAAATATTGGTGGATGATAGATGAGCCTGCTTCAACCATAAGCTATACACTTACAGAAATATTATGCTTACCAGAAAATCCGCGATCCAGTTAAAGTAATTTAAAAAATCCCACTAACGTATCATGAAGACATTTAAACACATTCACACTTTTAACCTACAAAACACTAACACAACAACAAAAAATCATTAACTATTTCAAAACAAACATTAACGTATCGATATCCGCTCATTTCTTTGGATCGATCGAACTGCCGGCACCATGCATGCTCGACTGGTACTTGGTGAAATGCTGGTACTCATTCTCTGCTTCTCTTATGCAGCTCTGCTTTCTTCGTCTCCAGCGCCACTGCTACAGATAGCACTTCAGTGCTTGTCTTATCGACTCGATGGCTACTTCCTATAGGGAGAAATGCGTTCGAACGCAACGATTCATTGCCTGCGAAGCCGTGTTCGTTAAGTGAACAGTCAAGCCCACTTACCAAGGAAGAGTGAGAGTATTTTTTACTTGCAATAGTGGAAGATGAGAATTGCTTATGATGAGCATAATGAAGTGTTATTAGTTTTTCTTTTTTTGGCGGATATGTAATCACAATTTGAATGACTCGTCTTATTAGCCTATAGGGAACCGTCAGAATAACACTCAATATATCTGGCGGGCATTTCAGATGATTCTACTGCATCCTATATGTACCCCTATCCGATGCCGATTTTTTTCCCGGGTCACGCGCCATTTTAATAGAAAGAGTAATACTTTGGATTAATATCATACAACCTCCATTCTTCCTAGGCTATGCAAAATAATCTCCCTCCTAATTGTATCCGCGCCTGATCACCAATTGATATCTGTCATGGGTTATTTAGCTTACAAGTTCGAAATATTTTCGCATAGGTTTTTTTTAGCATGAGGCAAGACTTGAAAACGGTTCCCTTTCCGATTTCCGAACTAGGTAGAAGTACATACATGCAATACGGTAAATTATTGTGTTATTTTTTATTCTTCGTGGATCCGGTCCCACACCATGCTTAGAAAAGTTTTTCGTGGGGAATAGAGCTATGTATTGGAACATGGGGGGTAGCCACCTTACTGTGACAATAAACACGGTAAAGAATTCTGAATTCAGCTGTGCAGTAGGGCGGATTTTGCCTCCAATTTAGGGGGGGGGGGGGGTCAGCGGACAGGTTCAGTGGATTAAAACATTATTATTTTTAATTCCCACTGTAAACCCATTGTTATCTAGTGTAAGTTAATTTCATTTCGGGGGGGGGGGGTCCGGACCCTCTGACCCCCCCTAAAATCCGCCCTTGCTAAGACACCCCATGTTCCAATACCTACCGGAGATTCCTCACGAAACCTTTTCTTAGCGTGTTCAGAGCGTACCTTGGAACCTAATGGTCTTAAAGAAATAGGTATTCAATTTCAAGACGCATTAATCAAGCTACGTTACCGCAGTAAGCTACAATGGTAACCCTCCATAATGCGTCGAAGCTGAGTCAAAGTTTGTTCCCGTGTTTTGATTTGATGGCAGAATATGGTCATATAGGACAGAAATCGTCAAAATTCTGTAGGTCCTAATAATTGCAATCGTATAGTGAATTTTTTTGGTGAGCAAAAAAAAACGGAAACCTATATAGCCTACTATCGCGGCGAAGCCGTGGAAAAGATATTTCCAGGAAGTTTGGCACCTGAGGAGGACATTTCACTGCCTATAATTGGACCGCATATAGTATGATATACTGTTATAGACTACAGTATTATTTAAACGTTTGTTAAAGACGGTATACCCTCTTCGATATGCTGACAATCCAAAATTTTTGTAAGCGTCGCCCTACACAAAGCTGTGATCATAATTCGTTTTTTGCCACCTAACTGAAATCGTTTATAGAAGCTGTTTACAATCCATTCGCCGAGGACCTTCGTCATCGACCATCCACGGCATACGAGGTAGGTGCTGCAACTAGGAAAGATGTCTTTTATGTCATGTCTATTACAAAGAACCATTTTCAATAGGATTTACCAGAGATAGTCTTGTCAACCTCACATTCCTGCCAATCGCATCTTGCTATAGGTTTAAAGAAGATTCTTACTACAGTATATATATCGTATTGTTTTCTTATACTGCTGAGTTCATAATTATTTTGTATTACAACTGACAATGTTTCCTCCTTAGGTCTAAACCAGTCTAGATTACCTTCGTCTACTTTTTGAAACATGAGGTGTTTTACATTGTATCCGTCTGGTTACACCTTTCCTTGTTTCCTTAGCTCATACACGTAACTGTATTTGCACCTTGACTAACTCTTGTTTTTGCTTCGCTATAATCCGTGTATCATTCGTCCCCATAGCAAATAGCCACTCAATAACCGCCCAATAAACTTGCCAACTCCCATCAGACCTGTAAGTATTTAGCACATCCAGACTGGTCTTTAAGCTGTCTCTATCACGTACACGGTCATTGAGACTATTGAATATGGCAGCTCAACAGGATGCAGATTGTTCACTTTGGCACGTTGCTGCCAAGTCAGAGATTCCTGTAAAGAACTCTGTGTTTTCTCAAGATATGCCGATAGCTAGGTACTTATCGCTTATTACTACTTATTATACGGTTGGACTCCAGTAGTCCAACCTGCTGCCATAGCAAGATTTACAGAAGCAATAGAACTCGACTAGTACGACTGAGAGACCTATGGGCCCAAATTGGGTCCCGACTCAAGATAATATTACATTCATTGGCACATTGCCGCAAAGTCAGAGATTTCTGCAAGGAGCACTGTACTTTTTCAAGATTATTACTTATTACCGTACTTTCTAAAATCTTATATGCCTACTTACTGTATTTTTCCAACTGAAGTTCTGAAGAATACCACAAGATGGTTTCAACTATACATAAAAGCTTATTTCCTATAGTAACTTCCACTATTGCTTGTTACATTGCGTCTATGGTAAGCTTTGTCTCAGCACGTCCATTATCGCTTGTAGACGGTGTAGTAGTAATGTCATGAAGGACTTTTTATGGACCCAGGCCTACTTATAGTGGCCCATAGGTCCTTTGTCAAATGCCCACGACCCCATGGATTTCAGACACTATTTGTATTGTTTCCCTATGGATTTGGCCATTGGCAATCGTATACGTCCTCGATGCCAACCTACACCGGCTACAAGCGATAATGGGCATTGACGCAATGAAACAGGCAAAAGCATGACTTAACAAGTACAGATACGAGTCTGTAACCGGTGTAGATTGTGATCGAGGACGTATATCAGCTTGCCAATGGTCGAAAATTCATACGGGAACAATATCGTCGTTGGCATTCGACAAGGGGCCAATAAATAAAATAAATAAAAAAATATTGACGTTTTTTGTTCTATTACTAAGCCAACCTGGCAGAGTTAGGGCTATAAGCCCTCTCTTACACTCAACTAGGAAAGCCCGGGACCGCCTGCTTTACATGCCCTCCGAAGCATGGCCAGAAAATATAGCAAGTGTGGGACTCCAACCAACAACCTTTCGGGTGAAAGTTGGAGTCCGTTACTCTACATGTCCTGCCAATGAGCCATTACAAGTAGGCCTAGGACTATAAAGTGTCTTACAGAGGCTTGTTATGAGCCCCTCTGTATTGGAAAAGATCAAAAGGAAAATTGGGATATTTAGGATATCGTAATTATTTCGGGTAGTTATTGGGTTTCTTTCACGTTTGAAGTAACTTGTTTGATAATGCAATCGGATGTTTTGCCGATAATCTCCTATATATAACTTATCTACAATGCCTAATAAGAATTGAAAAAAAGGGATTTATTTCATTCCTCACCATAAACTATTTTTTTCCTATTTATTTCATACCGTATCCAACTTATTTGGTTATGGTCCGAATATTCCAGTTGGTAATGAACTGAACCATGAAGTGGAAGATTGAGGTTCAAAACTGGACATTAAAAAAAATTCTTCATTGGATCTGTGTATATACTCAACTCTGATTGGGTTCTCTCTCAGTCCTCAGGCCAAGTCCTCAAGGTTTGTCACGTTTCTTATTCATTTTGAAATAGCCTCTATCCACAATCTACAAATAGATTACTCACAGCCGTTTTGTAGTGAGTTGGTGCTTTTCGACCAAAACTAGTCGTGTAACGTAGAAACCTCATTGCGTGCGTACGACACTACCTGTATGATCTAATAATTCTATCGTACCCATGTTTGTAGCTGCGCCTTGTTTACCAAATTGTAACGTGCATTCTTCTAACTAACGACTACAACATACCGTATATTAATATATTATGTAAATATTTCTTTCTATGTTGAGTCTCGAACCTCGACCATCCGTTTCATAGCCTAGTTCTCTACCGACCGGACTGTTTTTGACCACATTACCCCGAAAATTTCCTACCTTTTCATCTAGCATAATACTGTAATTTAGTAGAGTATGGTGCACATGATAACATGAAGAAAGCCACAGCCTCTAATAAGCTATTCTCCAGAGATTTAACCCAAGAGACAAGAGTTGTACGACCAAAATGTCAGCAATGGCTCCAGGCCTCGGCACGCCAAACGAAATAGGTTGCCCTGCGTAGTCTTGGAAACCCCTCCTCCCTGACCACGAATACCACAAAGTCCATTCAACCTACAATGACCAAGAATGCGATGGAGTGACCAGCGAGTGTGTCTCAGCGAGTCAACCATCAGCTTATATTAAAATTCAGTGGCAAGTACAGTAACCCACAATATCGGGGACTGACAGGAATGTTGTCGTAAATGAAGAGATATTAAAACAGAAGATATTTCGTAGAATATGTTCCAGTCAGCGAAAATAGCGAGTAAGAAGAGATGCCGCTGAATTGTATATGACGTTCATGAGCAGTCTGCCACTGTAGCCAAGATAAGAAAAGCTCTAGGGCTCTTCACAAGTTTAAAGGCAAGGGTGCTGAATGCTGATTTTACTCTACATATAAATTACACAATATTTTATATAAAAATCTATATTGTTCATTACAATAACGTTAAACGTATAACACAGTGCAGTAATTAAAATAATAAAATTACCCTGTCTCATGTCATACTGTTTTCTAGTCAGTAGGCATTTTTATCTACGTAAAGTATAATAAGTATCTATATTTTTAATAAAATATATCTGTTAATAAGAAGTCAATTTAGTAGAGAAAATGTAATTACATCTATAGACTATTTTAAAATTTACTCGTGGGTTTAGAAATTTAACAACCATAATAAATTGAAATGCACTTTGACAGGCTTTCAATATAGCCTAAATTCAAATGAGGTATAGTCTTGATCAACCAGAAGTAATTGTTCGAGCAAATTAAACAAATCAAGTAGTACCGTGTTATGCAGTATGAATAGTAAGTAGTAATATGGAGTAAATCTGAGTAGGCTTAAAGAGACTTTTTCGCGGGCAAATGAGGTTGTTTCTATAATTATCCACAGTCTTTTTTCTTCGAAGTGCTCATTTTACGCATTGTTATTTCTAGTTTCTATCCATTTCATGTGGAGTGGGGGCATGAGGAGGTGTTTGAATCCCAAATGCTCTTCTTTTTACGGCACTGGCCCAATGATAAGTAAACTACTGCTTTACTCCTGTTGTTAGTTAACTTTTCCTTGTACCATACTTTGTCTACAACGTACCCCCACTGTAGTGCTTCTTTTTAGTGCTAAAGATCGACCCAACACCTCTGGTTGTTCTGCCATTTCACAAAATTTAAATTTTACTTATTGAAATACCTAAGCTAAGAATGCTAGCATACGTGTATTTTCGCATGAAAAATGTTTAAAAATGTTCTCCAGGGGAGAGCCCCTGGATCTCCGGCTTCCAGTCGCTCGAAATTGCCTTTTGGTCTAAGGCCGTCTGATTCTCTAAACGGCTCTGATCGTATAATAGGCTACTTGACAGTTGTAACGATAAAAAATATAAAATATGCAAGATAAAGTAGAACTTATAATAAAAATATAATAATAATACAATATGTTATTGGATGAAAATTGTAATTATCAAAAATATGGCAAGTAAATAAATGTGGATGTTTTAAGCTGTGCATTACAAGAAATAAAGCACCGGCAGACATAGGTAATATGAAAATGGCCTCACATTCCGGATTGTCTTCAAGGGCGTGCTACTGGCAGCTACTCCACGGCCATCACATATGACGTCACATTCCAGAGTTATGTCACACCCTTTTAAACCATCAAATCAAATCAAAATACAGTTTACGGTTTTTGTCACTTTCCCCTATGGGCTAGGCCCGTTTTAGGGTGGAAATGTTTACAATATCCTAAATACTATGCAGTTAAAAATACAGTGAATTTGTAAGTTTGTAATTTGTACTCTAAATTAAGTTTTTTTTAAAGAAAAATAATAATTTTAGAAGTACAAAATAAATATAGCCTACTAGTGCTTTAAAATAGGGGTTTAAAAACTATCAAGTAGCCTATTGTAGTAAAACTTTACCGCAACAGTTTAGCTTACATTGGCTACAAACTAAGAACACTCCTCTCTGACAGGCTTCTGCAGCCGATGCCGTGTAGTTTTAATTTATTATCTATAATATATCGTAAAGAAGAGAGGTTAAGGGAAATAATTTAATTTAACAAAAGGTTACTTGGACTTACATTGCCTGTTGTATTAGTAATCATTAGAGGCAGGGGCCTCGCAGCCATCGAACTATTAAGGCGGAGCCCATTGTCAAGGGAACGTTTCCGAAGGGGGTGCTACTCCCATCATCAGGCCTGAGAAGGACTGACGGTTTCTTGTAGTTCGATGACTGTGAGACCCCCGCCTCTAATGACTACTAATTCAATAGGCAATGTAAGTCCAACTAACCCTTTTTAAATATTATTACAATATTGTCATCAACCTATATTGTAGTATAACGATACATTAGGAACTGGTGGGTACTAAAAGTGACAGGGGTAAATTGGTATAATTAAGTATACATTAAGATTAAAGGGGAAAACTACTCAACATTTGCCTGGATATGTCGGTAATTTACATACGTAGGGGTGGTAGATTTACTCATTTGTTGCTTTCCAATTTATACGTAGTATAAGGAAAGCTTTGTGATGGTCGAAATTTTCGATTCCGAGATTTCAACGGATTTACACGTTTTGAGGTCCCAGGAACCCAAATAAGTGGTTTTTACAAAATGTCTGTCTGTCGGTCGGTCTGTCGGTCGGTCTGTCTGTTCGTCGATTTCCGGGCAAACTACTCAGTGGATTTGAGTGAAATTTGGCATGTAGGTTCACAAAAATGATACCTCGGGACCATTTTTTTTTTTTTGGCTAACTCAATTTGGGGGGGTTTTATTTTCAAAAAACTCCAAAAAAACGTCTAAAAAAATTATTTCTCAAAAACGGCTCCAACGATTTCTTTTAAATTCTCGTAGATTGTAGTCGTTATTAATGTTGACAAAATGCGGGGGGTCGCTTGCCCCTTGATAGTTTGCTTCTGGGGGTAAAAAAATAAAAATAACTAAATTTTAATGAAAAAATGACTAAAAAATGCGAAACCTTTCTATCGATGATTTCTACCTTCAAGCATGTTTTAGGTGTTAAATTGAGTAACGAAACCGGAAAATTACTAATTTTCTCTATCTAATAATTTTGATAAATTGGAAAGCATGTTCGACTGAACTCGGACCGGTTCTTTTAGTTAGGTACTGTAATTGTAGGTGTGGGACGAGTGAAAAGTACCTATACAAAATACCCTAGCTCAATAAAATATTGCGGCAAAAATTGTTCGCTTTCTTCTAAATCTTGATGGTTCACAATATTCTTATACGGTACAATACAATATAATAAAATATAAACAAATACTCTCAATAATACTTAAATAATCATTAATATCATGTGACATTGTCAGTTTGAAGTAGAAAACCAGGTTGTTATCTCTAACGGTAAGTCTATGCATTTAAGTGTCATCTTTAGCGGACTATATAAGGCATAGGGGGAGTTTCCTATGTTTAATGTGACTCGTGGGTTAGAATAAGATACCCCCAAGAAGGTCGAACTAAGAAGATTCAGACTATAAAGTCATTTTCAGAACGTCGTAGCAGGCTACTATTGTATAATACCTCCCCCCTCCCCCTACCCCACCCCCCCCCCTCCCCCGTTAGAAGTTTTTATAATAAATCCTCGCTTGTAAAATCTGAAGGTTTTTCTGTGCAAATAAGAAAAACCCCACCTATTTCACGCCTATTTTATTTTTTAACTTTTAACTCACGTCTACGTCCACAAATAGGTCGCGGTCGTACCAAACCCTCGGGGTGTTCCTGCCCTCAGCAGTCAGCAGTCTTTCTGTATTTGAGACAAGTGCCCACTAATTGCTGATATAGCCTATATTGAGCTTATAGTGTATTTTTCCAACACTCACTTGCATGGAATATTATAGAATCCTTAGGTGCCCATTCCATTGACCGGCTAGGGCTATTTCCAATAACGGTGACGTGGTAGCAGACATTCAAGACTTAGGTGTCGTTTCCACTGACCTCGCCATGCAGAATTGACGGAAATGTTTATTTTCCTCTATGCCATAGTTAAAATTGATCAATGATCATACAGTAAAATCACAAACAAACTAAAATTAAAAAATGGCTTCATGGGATATGTTAATTACAAACATTTTAATAGATTTCTATTAAAAAAAAAAAAAAAACATTTCCGTCAATGTCATTTGCAATCTGCAATGCGAGGTCGAAGGAGACGTTACCTAAGTCTTGAGTGTCTGCTACCACGTCACCGTTTTGGAAATAACCCTAGCCGGTCAATGGAATGGGCGCCATATTAAACGTTCAATTAAATTAAATTAAACCACCTGAGATGGATACTCTTCTTCTACCTCTATGTTATCCGTCATTTGCGTGACTACATTTATTTTAAGTTTCGCACTTCCATCAGAGGAAATAGCAGTTCTTAATTTGGGCGCCAATGAAGTAACATTGACATTTTGTAATTTTATGCTATGAGTTAGGGTAGTTAGTTCACAACCTCCGGTTCTTGTTGCAGCAGTGTCGTTTACTCCAAAAACTCTTTTCCAGGCAGCTTGAAACTAAATTAAATGGGGCCTTTTCAGGCGAGTCTCACACTGATGCAGGTTCAATTGATCGATAATTTTTTGCTTTGTTTAAACATGGTAGCTATCGAATTGATACTACACTGTAATACTGGAGAAATAGTGTGAGACTCGTATGAAGGGACCATTAAGAAATTTAGAGCATCTGCAATAATTGCAGATGCAATAATAATAATAATAATTGTAAAGTAGAATAAATTAATATTGCAGATTGTTTTGTCAACACCTTTATTAAAATGATTTAAATAATTCACGAGGCATGCTATTCCTAGACCTGGAAGGTCTGTATGCAGGAGTACGGTATTAGCTATCTTATGGTTATGTAGGAAAATTCAGCGAAAATATAAAGATACCAGAAATGAAAAATGGAAAGTTTGTTTATTTATAATTACAGTACTTATTTCTCCACGAAGCCGATGGAAAGGCGAGGTGGATGATGCGGAAGATGTCAGGAAGATGTCAGTGGTGGCTTATTGGACCGGGATATCTGGAGGTAGGTGGTGCTTACCCCAAGAAGAAGAAGAAGATGAAGATAAAGAATTAGAGGAACTTCTTATTTCTAACTTCAATTTTCAATTAGTTTCCCATTTTACCATACGAAACCTACTGTACTTACCTGTGCGTTATAACCAGCGTAAATAATTGGGTTATAGCAAATACTACTTTTGGCTACAAGTGCGGGGACCACAGCGAGTGCTGGGGTAATATTGGACGAGTCCCCAAAGGCAACAATGAGCGACAGTACGGCATATGGAAGCCAGGCAATCAGGAAAGCCACAATCATCACTCCCACCATTAAGGCCACCTTGATTTCCGCTTTAGCAGTTCTCGACGACGTTAGAGTGTTCTAAAACAACGAGAAATATATTATTAGACAATAATTCTCCATATTAAGTTTTATAAAGGTTAAGGTCCAACCGGATTGATAGATCTACTGGTTTTATGCATAAAATTAAATATCTCATCCAAGAAACAGAGGTACATGTATAAGTAAATGCTGTACGCCCAGCACGACAAGGGTCACCACGCACCACTAATGGCAAAAATGAATAAAAACTACATAATCCTGGCGTGAAAACCTTTGCAATAACAAAATGCATCAATTAAAAATTTTCCGCCGAATTCGATAATACGCCACTGCCCCATCAAAACAGAACTAGTGTCTTTTTTTTTATATTTATAATTATTTTATATCACTAAGATGCCCGGGCTTACTCACTCGGAATATCAGCGGGTACAGTAGAAATTGTGTCTTGTTTTTATATAGCCTTACATAATAGTATGTAGCCCGGGATATATCCCCAAAGCAAAAAAAAAAAAAAATACAATTGGCCACGATTTTGAAAGGAAATAGGAAGTAAATGAAATAAATAAATAAATAAGCGTTTATTTGCAAACAGACAAAGTCCAATAATATGCAAGTGCAAGTGCACATATTTTCACTCGAAAGTACCATGAACTGAAGAGGATAGCGCTGAAAATATGTCTACCAACCCAGTCGTTGGGATATTGATCTCAGTAGAAGTTAATTCATACGAGTGTGATATACTGTATAACTTGTATGGAAGATATAAGAAGATATATGCCTATTTAAAGCTTAGGAATTTATAGCAATAATTAGTAATAAAGTCAAGAGATTTTATTCTGAACACAATGGGGGGCTTCTGGGTTTTCGGTGAATTGCTAAAAGAACACAATCTGGGGAAATAACGAAGAAGCGGGTGGAGAAGGAATCCTCGCTTATTTCCTATTGTTCTTTAAGCAAGACAAGGACAAAGGGGGAGAAAAGCTGTATTTCACAGGGATTATAATATGATGAACAACTCTTCACTTTTTTCTAAAATACAAAATCGATTTTTACACTTTTATCTTCATTTAGGCTCGATCGAACAGTATATTATAAACTATTGTTTTATACTGTAGAGAAGGCAGAAGCTGCATTTAAGACGATATGCTACTTAGAAAATTGGCACCCCAAAATCAAAAACTTCTCATTTTTTATTTCATTAACTCAGCAAGTTATTAAAAATTTGGCTCACTTAAGTATGTAAAAGACTCCCTCGTGCATCATGTAATCGGGTATGTTTACTTTTTAGTTTTGTAGTTTTTCAAAAAATTCTTTTAGTCCGACTGGTTTTTATAAAAGAGCTAAGGTACCAAAAAATTTAATGCTTCCCATTATATTATTCATGAAGTAGGCAGTCTTTTTTTACAACGGACTTGAGCCAAATCGTCATTAACTTGCGTTGTTAATCAATTAAAAAATAAAAAGTCAATAAAAACAAAAAATGCTGGGGTGTTAATTTTCTACGTAGCATAGGCTATATACTCATAACAGGGATTATATTACGATTAACAACCAGTCATGACTTTTTTTTACCCCAAATTGATTTTCACACTTTTATCTTTAAGTATAGGCCCAAACAAACAGTAGTAGTCTAAACTAAATGTATCATAATGTAGCGCTGTTGATTGGTGAAAAAAAGTAATGCCTACTGCACCTGCTCATTTCATGTCAAATTAGTCTGAATCAGAAGTATGTAATGAGCAAATGAAGGAGATGGTAATTCAAAAAATAAAATGAGAAAAACACAATACAACGGTTATGATCGATGATAAGGGAGTTATGGTATTGAGGCATGGGGGAGAAGGGTGTTGGCCGCCATCTTGGATTATAGACTTCCGGTCCAAAACCCAGCTTAGCAACAGACATATTCGTTCTCAGCGGGGTCGAATTAGCTTAAAAACGCTGTTGCTCCAATTGTTACAAGACTTGCTCTTCGCATCCTTTAAAGACGTATTTTCTGAAAATGTGCCGAGTCTATTTATTATACGGTACAGTAAGTCAGTAAAAGGTTGAATGGTTCAGTATATACGGTACTGTAAAGGGAAATTTCACAAAGGGTGATTTCAGTGCAGCCATATAATGAAAAATTCTACATTTGATTGAATCCAATTGAATGAATGTAATTGACAAAGTAAAATCTACCGAATTACCTACAGCGCTTGTATGTAATATGCCTTATTTTTTCCAATGGCGCCGACTTGTATGGCACTCAGAAGCTCAAGTACCCTTAACGTTCATGAAAAGGGGGCTGAGCACCCCTAATTAATTTTCAGGCTAATTCCTGTGTTGTTTGCGTTATTTCGAATATTATACGGTAGATTGTACACTTCCACTAATGTGTGTTTGCGTTAGTTCGTGATTTTATGCCCTATTCAGTTATTACCGTACGTGTAGTACTGTAGTATAGGATATGCTGTTGTTTAAGTTCTTCACAATGCAGTTGGCAAAATAACATAAACTTTAATAGACTCATAGATGACATTAAGGCAAACCCTTAACTCTTAAGTGGAAGTAATTAAATTAAACTAGAGCACCCCCAAAAATTCTCACCAAGTTGGTGTCAATGTTTATTTTTTAATATTAAATTCTTTCACCATTGGCCCTGATTACACAGTATATTATTTATTCGATTCAATATTGTATTCGATCGAAGAAATAGGTATTTGTAATGTTTATGTTGATGTGAATCTGAATTTAAATAAATAAATATTGACTTTTTGTTCTATTACTAAGCTCTCTCTTACACAGGCCTAGGAAGGCCTGGGACCGCCTGCTTTACATGCCCTCCGATTTCCGAAGCATGGTCAGAAAATGTAGCAAGTGTGGGACTCGAACCAACAACCTTTCGGGTGAATGTTGGAGTCGGTACCACTACTCTACAGGTCCTGACGAATTAGCCTGGGGGGTCATACAATAATAATACATTGGTTAAAATAAGAGTTCGTTTTATTTGTTTAGTTTTGTTCCAACCATTATGGCCAACACCCGTCTTCACCTCATATCCTCTGGCAACCACTGATTCAATTTTTTTTTTTTTTTTTTTTTTTTTTGTGAAAGTGTGTGGTACCCACCCATGATGCTAGTAGAATTTGATATGGGAAATACTTTGGCATGAAACGCAATAGTGTTTGTTCCGGGATTTTTGGCCAATACTGATGGTATTACCAGGCGGGTAAGATGAGTGGTAAACAACAATGAATCGGCAAAAGGGGGTGACTGCGATTTAGCTTGGTAGTTCTCGTGGCTCGTCATAAGCTAACTAAGTTAGTCGTACTGAAGCTATTAAGATTGACAGATCAAGTGCATGAAAACTTACTGGACTAGCTCGGTTGTGGGTCCTGTGTGATGCATTGTACATTTTCTTTTTATATATCGGAGCCCGACAAACTCAGACACAGTTTCTTCGCCAACCTTTTCCTTTGACATTTCCCCGCATTTCCCCTTAAATTTCACCGTTTTCAGCCTTACATAGCCAATGGTTTGGCGCCATCTATTCTATTTTAATCTTTGGTCATTATAATTTTAAAATTACCCACATTATATTATTATTATTTTATTCCAATATTCGTGTGTGTACTAGGGAGATTAACGGAATAAAACCACAGACGAGGCGCAAACCGGTAAAAATGGGGGCCAATAACATTGCTCATACATTCTAGGATTTCGATTTTCCAGCAATTGTACAAATACGTACATTGCAACTTTTTCCACATTGTTGATTCCTGAACGAAAATTAATGCTTTCTCAACCATGAAAAATCACGTTTTTTTTAACTATCGTACGGTACATGCGCAATTTCCGTCAGCCCAATATTGAAGGCGATCTAAAGCATCTCTTATAATAATACAAGTTGTTTGTAAGTTTAAAAGGTAATTTTTTTGTTGAAAAGTTTAGTTTTATTCAATTTTTTTACTAGGTAACGTATGAATTTACTCATTTGGGGGGTCATGACCCCCCTGACCCCCCTCCCTCCCCCCACCCCGTGGATCCGCCGTTGATAAGCGCACTATATAACTCGTACAGGCCTACTAAAGGATGCGAAAATTCTTGTATATAGCATGCCCATTATGGAATTATGCAAATGCAGAATACAGGACTCTAAGCTACACTTACTCAAAAGTATGCTGGGTCATGTCAATGCACTCTTTAGCTATGATATAAAAATTATCTTTCTCATCCGCACAAAAAGATATTTTCCCATCTACCCAGCAGCTTTAAGTCCAGCCTTTTAAAACCCTGTTAATGCTAACCTTTCGTTACTCGACAAAAGGTAGCATCTATCATGTCCTGATTACGACTACTTTCAGGTCAGAAAATTTACCATGCAGGCCTATCACGAAAAACGGCTATGTCACCAGCACTCTGTTATCGGTTAAAAGTCATCGGCCCTGACTTGAAAAAATTGTTATGCCCCACAACAAAGCAATCTTATGTCAAATTGCATAATTAGGGTGCCGCCTATCTCTTGCCAGTCGCTTCATCGCCTTAGGGCTGCCTATTCACGATATAATATTTTTTTTCTTACCTTACGTAACGTGTAGACTATGTTAAGATATGAAAAACTGATGACTAATACAGGTGCTACCAGTCCGAACGTAAACAGGAACACAATGTAAGTAGTTGTGTTGAAATCATTTTGCTCCCAGTTCACTGAACAGCTGTAAAAAAAATTAATTATGAGTTAAACGGTTCAATTAGACAACACAATGCATCCAATATACTGCTATGTTCGATAGCCTTGTACATGCATTTTCGCATTTTTTATTACTTTAATGGGTAATGGGTTTGGTTACCTTCACTCGCTGTCGGTCAGCCATTTTTTTGGGTCTGAAAGCGATTCAGATAGTCGGAGATAAGCATAATCTGATTGGAATATAGTATAATAATAATGAATAATGAAGGAGTACAATCCGAGCTGATAGGTCGTGGTTGATCGTACTTCAAGACGTTTCGTCTACAACTGCAGTTGACATCTTCAAACTCAGAAAAACGGGTTCGTGAAGACATCTCGCCTATACTGGTCTGCGCTTCACGAAATGCCTTTTCTACCAAGGGTGAGCGTTGGCTAGTAAGTAAGTAGTAAGACATCTGAGCCTCCGAGATACATGTTTAAGGAACGCCTGGACGTACGCTTTTGTATCTTGGAGCTTCCTCATCTGACTCAAACCGTGGAAGTATTTGTAAATTATAACCGAAATTAAAGGATATAGAAAAAACTGGACTTGGCGGGATTCAACCCACGCTCTTCGCCTAACCGCTGGACTACGAGCCCAGACAAGAGCAGTTCATCTATATCCTCTACTTATATGCTCGTATTGACATCAAATCAAATCAAATCAATGAGCTGTATATTTTTGGTATAGGGTATTTTAGGTATATAGGGGTGACTTACCGCAGGACTAGTCCGTGTGCGGTTTAGGCTTTCATACAAATAACTCAATAACTACAAATAACTGTATGGAAACCAAAGTTGATATGATTGACATGATTCGTATTGCTAGACAGGTTGGTTAGCAGAGCTACACAACTATCCAACCAATTCATTGGAGTTCGGATAATTTGAGCGTTACCGTACCGTACCATATTTGCCTCTTCTAAGGTATCAATAATTTGACTTCACTATCCGAAAGTATATGCATAAACAAAAAATATTGTTGGGAATATGATATTGTTGAATAGAATGGAAAAGGTACTGTCTAGAACGCTGAACGACATCAGTGAGGAAAATGCACATGGAACCACTCCTGAGTCCGCTCTCAAAACAAAAAGTGCTACAGATTCCCGGTGAAAATTCACGAAAGGCAGCTGCCCATACCACGTGACAAGAAGCGGATAAAGACATTTTCCACTCGATTATTCAACTTATTCCTTTTCCGTACTTTAATGTGATTCTGTGTTCCAGACATTTCAATGGTCGTTCTTTTTGTGAATGCAAAAAAATTCATTGAAATTGTATTAAAAATATTTCTAATTGAGAGAAAACATTTTGATACTGCAGAGGAAAATAGGTCAAGAGTTACAAACTTAACTTAACTTAAAAAAATAGGTAAGTATGGACGACACCGGTACCGTACGTCTTGACTATTATTTGGTTTTGGTGCAAAAATGGTAATCGTTCTCCGGTATACGCTATGGAGGGTTGGACGTTTTTAATTTAATCGACTTCGATGGCCAGGTGGTAGCGTGCTTGTACGTGTGAGAGTCTCTACACGCCATGCGATCGGAGACGTGTCGTTACTCGACACAAGTACCTATCAGGCAACTTAGTGAGGCGACTGAAGAGGTCAATCGGATACATTCATTGAATTGTTTGTATGGGATTAACCTTTTTTGAAAAAAAGAAAAAAAAATACCTCCATTTCGGAGAGAAGAGAAATGGATGGGTCACCTGATCAGACAGGAAGGACTCCTAAGCACCATAATGGGCACCAATGCAAGAGGGCGACCAAGGAAGGCGTACGTAGAAGACCTCAAGAAAGATATGAGATGCGGAACCTACTTGGAACTAAAGAGAACGGCTCAAGACAGGGAGGAGTGGAGAAGGAGGTGGAAATATTTGCTGCAAACCAATCGTTAGATTGAAGCCAAAGAAGAAACAAAATCAGTGCATTTGAAATGTGGGCATAAAAACAAATGCTGCGCATGTCCCGGAGAGATGGTGTCCCTAATGTTGAAGATACACAAGCCAAGTTGCTGCTGACGATTAAGAAACGACAACTAACATACTCATACATCAACCATTTGAGGAAGAACGATATATATCGCCTTCTGCATGTAATAATCCAAGGCAGAAGAAGAACATTCATGCTGGAGAACCCGAGGGAGTGGTTTGGCGTCTTCCCTATTCGGAGTAGCAGTCTCAAATGTCCAAATTGCCAGGATGATGGCCAATTTTTGGTAGAAGAGGGATGAAAATATTTAAGAGTTTATTTAAGTAAATATATTTAAGAGTTTATTGTAGAAGCCATACAAAGAGCATGTAGGCTACATACCGGGTAATGTAAAATACCAGGCTAATTTCTGCGTATTAACCAGCACCCACCATTTATAACATTTTCACAGCTTTGGTATTTTCAGGCTAGGTTAGCTCCTACAATGATATGGAAAGTGGAATTTGGCAGGCAGGCGAGGCTCTATCAATCAACTGCAAGGTAGTCCAGGACCCAGAAGCATGGCCAAAGAAGGTCGCAAGTGTGGGGCTCGAACCAGCATCCTATCGGGTGAATGTCGGAGTCTCTACTACACTACACTGGGCATGTGTTGTTGTTCTGTCTGATGTGGAGAGAAATTAGCCATCGCTGTATCCGTTACGTACCTAGACATAATTATTTTGATATTTTGCTTGTGGATGCGCAACATTCAATACGGCACTTACGTTCAATTGTCATTAGTTTGAACTAATTCAAGCGTATAGATGAGAGAAAAAGCAACTGTTAGATAGGCTACTGTTAGATAGGCTACGCAGATTGATTATAAGAATATAATTTGGCTGCAGTGGGACACGGTTAAATCAGACATGACATGATTGTAAAGAAGACTGAGAGAAGGAGACGTTAAGTACGAAAGAGGGCTTTTTCTATTTCTTTGCTCTGTGGCCAATAATAGTATACGATTCCGAGTAAAATCGAGTCTTCAGATGCGATTTCATTATCTTCTCGAATCCATCCTTCCTACTCTGTACTCGTTTCCGATATCGAGTAGTTGGTCGAAATAGGACGTCCGTACATGGCAAGTGCCACCAGAAATGTAGTAGAAATGTAGAGTGACCCACCCCTCATATATTGAACTTTAAGGCTTACCTTATATCCGCTGCCTCGCTAACGTAGTCACCCCACCCAAAAAAGGGTGGCCCAGCAAGGGAAAAGGCGTACATCCAGATGACCACAATTGCCCATTTGGCCTCCCGATGTGACAAGTGGTGCCGCCGAATCGGCTGGGAAATCATCAAGTATCTTTCAAAACTAAGTACAGCCAATGTTGTAATTGAGTTCATACCTGGAAAACGGTAATTGACCAGTAGATGTAACAATTGAGTAGATGCCTGAAACAACTCTCTGACCGCTAAATTTTCAAACAATTTCGGGAATGTTATTCCTCCTCACTTAGTGCTTTGGTGCTTGCCTATTGGGTTGAGTGTAAGTAAACAGTCATCGAACAATTAGGACGGAGCTCATTGTCGAGCGAGAGAAGGAGGCAATGTTTCCGAAGTGAGTACTACTCCCACTCAGTGTTAGTCCTGACTCCTGAGAAGGGCCCAGAAACCATCACTCCTTATCAGGGCTAAACCATCTGTCCTTCTCAGGACTAAGCCTGATGATGGGAGTAACACCCACTCCCGAAACGTCACCCCTTTCCCAGACAACGGAATCCGCCCTGATTGTTCGATGACTACAAAGTAGGCAAAAAGTCCAACTAACCCTTTGTTTAATATTGTAATATTACCTACACCATTGCCATTAACCTTTAGAAAGTAAAATACCATTGAAATAACTGTCCATCATTGGAGCTGAGGAATATCAGAGGTTTACAACCTTGATGAAGCCGGCTCCTACGAGAATCCGTATCCCCGGGGCCCATAATGACTGATCATAACAAAAAATTCATTTTGGTATGATGTCGGAAGATTTCCTGCGCGAGCATCATCCATTTTTAACAATTTTTATTCGGTAAACTTGCCTAGTAAAGTCATGAAAAATCCATAAATGACACAAAGTTCCCGTCCAAATATCCAATGTTGGTATATGGCGGATATTAGGGCCTGTGGGTTTCCAAACACGGAGACAGAGAAATCAGAGCAGAGCAGGTTCAGAAGAATAGTATTGATGGGGGTACGCAACTGAAAAAAGACATTTAATTATTCAATATATTGTGGAGTATTATATGGTACACACAAAACTGACATTAAACTAACTTTGGTTGAAGAAATAACCTCCTCGTAAGTTATAACCGAAATTAGAGGATTTCGAAAAAAGAGTTATTTCAGGGATTGAGTCGCCTTTTTACGGTATTGTATTGCTCCCATTGGAAATTGAAATTACTTAGCTGCTAGTCAAATATTACTGAATGCAATTTGTATTTTTCCCGCTGAACTAAATAGAGTCTTTGACAGTAGTAACTAGGTCGAAGCCTACCTCTTTGTCCTTCACCATAAGGATAATGCCAATCAAATTAAGAAAAAATCCAAATAATCCAATGAAGAAAAGGACAAAAGCTGTTAAGATGTAACTTTCCAACTCCATGGGAGGGTCTTCCAAGGTTCGGTTGATGGGATCATCCGGTGGGAAGAGGGAAAAATTCAGCTTCTTTTGTGGTGTCATAACCGCCAACATCGCGGCCTGAAAAAAGTAAATTCAATATTTAAATACAATTTTAATAAAATTAATATTTTGAAGCTTGCCGACTGTCCCCTACATATGTGGTTAACAAGCTACTACCGGAGTACCGGACAACGATAGGATGACATTTGGAACAGTTATAAAATTTGAAAGTGTTCTAAATGTCATCCTATTGCTGTCGGGAAGTAGGTAAAAAACCATGACGTAAATTTCCCGGACGGAGTTCATTCATTAAGAGAAAATCGGATACTCTCACTGTGCGTTCTCTCTCTCTCTCTCCCTTTCTCTGTCTCCCTCCCCATCACTCTCTCTCTCTCCATCCCACATCTCTCTCTCCCTCCCTCCCTCTCTATCTCCCTCCCCCTCTCCCTCTCTCCCTCTCTATCTCCCTCCCCCTCTCCCTCTCTCATCTCTCACTTGTATCTTGAACCTTGCCCTGCTAACGACCCCATCAGTTTTTGGACATTACAGTGGTAGGTTGGTTCCGAATTAATTTATAGTCATTGGCAAACTGGTTCACTTCTCGATATGAACCCAGGGTTATCCAGAGCCAGTGACGCCAAAAACTAAACGAGTAATGGAAAATAAGATAATAAAGAGATCTCCTGTACGAAAACAGAGAATGGCCCACATGAAACAACGCTGAAATAGACGCAGTACTCAATGTACTCAATGGTAAAGATGCGATATATAGTCCGTTTTATAAAAGCGCAACGTTTATGATGGCTTACATTGTAAGAATCTGAAGTCCGAAGACCGCATGACGAAGAAAATGCACAAAACAGACGAAGACAATCCCAGGGATGGGTACGAAACCGCTGGAAACCGAATTCTACGAGTTGGGAGTCCGCAGATGTTAGACCTTAGTGCAAAACCGAGATGACAGGATGTGATGTGTTGTCGAGGGCTGCAGAGCCGGAAGAATGAGATAGAAGTTGTAGTAGTAGAAGAAAAAGATGAAGAAAATACTTGAAAATTGTTGTGGTTTCTTGGTAAATTCAAGACATGACACGTCATTGTTTTGAACGAAACTAAAGGTGAAAGAAAGAAAGCAGGAGAAAGAATGAAAATTGTCATTATTTTCTACATGGCCGAATTTTCGGCCCACTCTTACACTTAATTCACGCTGTTTGGTTTTTTAAAAAAACTTTTTTTCAATAAGCAGCCGAGTGACGGTATTGGCTATACACTACGTATAAGGTAAAGCGCGTCACGTTTTGCAGTGTTTCGGAGCCGAAATAACATGAAACTTACTGATGTGATCCCTCCCAAAGTTGTCAAAAGGCTTTCTCGCTATATATTTCTTGACGCTGTATGCCATCCTTTCATGATATTAGAGGTTTTATTTTCGTCAACTGTGGCGACGGTTGTAGACAGCAGCGCGTCTTCTTTGGCGGCTACAATTTTTTGACAGCTTTGTTGAAGCTTCCGAACAATTTTTTTTTTATAGGAACTTTGATTTTTCTATTGAGTTTGTAAAAAACTGGACTAGTAACCGGAAGGTTTGGTTCGACGACATAAACAGAATTATTTTCCGCCGGGGCCTGGGGATCCTGATGGGGTTGGAATAAATAGGTAAAAGCTCGACTGTCAGCCATGATACTGTCAGAAATATCCCACAGAGTGTAATTGTCAAGTAGAGGATCCTCTACCAGTCCCAAGGCATCCATTTTCGCGTCTATATACCTTTAGCCTATAATAAAATCACTTTAAACTAGTGTAGAGCTCTTGTACATAAATTATTGTGGGATGACAGTTGAAGTGTGGAAATAAAACCGGGTTAACCGCCAAAAAATCGAAATTAATTTTATCACTTAAATATAATAATATTAATTCGTGAATTTCTCAACATTATTAACCTATCAACATATATTGTAGACCCCCTTAACGTAATGGTGTGCGGGGTACCTACCAATATGATCCAAGTGACATGGCCAATGTCCTGAAAACGGCGCCAAGCGACAGTGGCAAAATTTTAGTTGCAGTTGGTAGATCGATGGCAAGTTTGTCATATCATGTCATGCATTATGGCATAAACAAATCGTGATCACTCAAAATATTGATATTGGTGGTTAAACCGGTTTTTATTTCCCCGCTTCAGTTGTAATAATAATTAAATATAAAATATCCTAGATAAGGTAGCTTAAATAGCTTTAATTATAATCTCTCTCTCTCTCTCTCTCTCTCTCTCTCTTTTCATCACCCAGTATTCCCTGTGGCGCTTATTCCACATACGTCAATAATCAATAGAAAATGTGGTTTTGACGTGGTAGCAGACATTAAAGACATAGGCTACTAAAAATCTGCTACCACGTCAAAACCACATTTACTATTGACTATTGACGTGCGTGGAATAGGCGCCTGAACAAGGAGCATATATTTACCAATACAATACATAATACCAATTTTACCATTACAAATCCATCAGTTACGTACCACTGTAAAATAATTGAAATAATAAATAATATTGTCCGCATCCCCAAGCTAGCGCTTGATTGTGACAAAGGACTACCTCATTAATATCACCAATAATAATTTGATCTTTCTTCTATTTTATTTTGTATTATATAATAATAATCTCTTTTCTCTCTCTCTCTCACACACATTCTCTCTCACGCACATTCTCTCTCACACACACTCTCTTTTCCTCGCCCAGTATTCCCATTTTCTGGACACTGGACAAGGAATAATAATAAAATATAAAATCGGTTTAATATGCATATTATCACATTATATACCGGTACAAATTAGTAGGAAATACGAAATAAAGAAGGATAAGAAATGCGATATAGGTGTTACTGTGCCCAGTGGTTATAAATAAGTGAGACGCACTCTGCTCGTACATATAGAAGTGGCATAATAGAAACAATGCCGAAATAGACCCAATGGAGAACATATTGTCAGTTTTTATAAAAGTGCAACGTTCATCTATAAGATGGCTAGGACGCGTCGTAAAAATGTCCGAAGGCCGCATGCCGAACAAAATGATCAAACATATAGCATAACAGTGAAGTCGGACTACCTACTGGGACGTCCACAAAACCGCTGGAAGAATGAGTCGGGGATCCATAGATAGTGGAGCGTCGTGCAAAATCAAGAGGATGGTTGGAGGAGTGATGTTGAGCAGGCCAAAACGCATAAAGGGCTGCAGAAGAAGAAGAAGTAAAACAATTATATGAATCAAAAGGTGCCAACGGCTAACGGCTTAGATAATATCGTGCCCCATAAAATAGGCTACCTATGGGAAGGTACCGTTTATTGGAGGATATATCAAATTTAAGTAGTCTAGTCTTCAAGAAAATATGCGGACGGCAAACCAGTGATATTCATAACTCAACACATTTTGCTGTATAACACACAAAAGTCACATCATATGCTAAACGTTTTTGCTATAGCACACAACTCACATCATAATATGCAAGGCATTTTCTTTTTTTTTTTTTTTTTTTGCTAATGGCTAATGCCATTCTAACGTAGCATAGTCAAGTGGATTATTGGGAAAATAATGACGTCATTACCTCAGTCCTATGTGAAGGACGTGAACGAAGGACTCTGAAGTCACAGTGTACAGCATCTCTTCCACTTGAAGAAAGCATCGGACACCCCTACTATACGATATTCGTATAGCATCGGTCATTGAATATAGTAGAAGTTGTAGAAATGCTCCTTTACATTTTAATACACATAAGTTAGTAGCAGCTCACACTAACACCGTTTGAGCAAAGTTTTTGGAGGCCTGACTAAAATCAAGTTTAGGCCATAAACTGTGGCCGCACACAACGTTAGTGTCGCTGCCATACATACTCGTATACTAGGTACGTATTAAAATACAGAGGAGCATTTCTTCTAATTAATCAGTTCTTCTGCGTTAGTTGGAAATTTAACATTTTCAGTAAACATACTTATTGTTGTGATTTCGGTGAAGGTATTCCTATACGGTAGGCATACGTTTTCCCTGGGCGAGTCCCTATAAGTTACATATGAAACCAAAATAGTTGAAATAGATAAAGTTCGTGTAGGTTCAATGAATAGCTAATATGTTTATATGCATATATACATAGCCGAGATGTAACAGAATCCGATAGTTGAATTAAATGTCATTTAGTAAGTAGGCATGGGCTTACCACCCAAAATAGACTTTTTCTTGGGCAAGTTAATTAAATGAAATTTAAGCTCAGGTTGGTTAATGGCAGCTTGGGACAGCCGACAGGGCTTCTTAAGAAGAATAAGATTATTCCAGCTCATGTGAGGGTAGGATTTAGCTCCCACAGCAATCAAATGAAATAATGGAACCAAATGCTGCAGGTAAGAAAATAAAAATATTAAATAATGAGTAACAGTAAGTTTTACAAAGTTAATAAGGAGACTAATACGTAAATGTGGGATACTCTGTAAGTATACAGAAAATTACTGGTTCGTACCTTGCAATAAATGAATCAAGGAATCATACTAGTGATACGTTCGCGGGGACACGCGAACGTAATTAGAGGGGCTACGGCAACCTCCCCCGACCGCGTCACAGAACAGACTGCTGCTGGCGTTCTGGAAGCTGTAACAGCAACTGATATGATAGGCTACAAGTGTCAGCAGCAGCAGCAGCAGTTGCGCCGATTTAATGATAACAAACAGTTCAACCTTTCGACTCAATGTTTCCTCTTCAATACAGATTATTTGACAATAAGGTAGGCTAGTCCAGTTGATTGAAGACTAAACTGGAAGGTCGAGGCTTTAAGATTCCACACTATATGGAAGGGAAATTATGCGCTTCCAAATAATATCAAAGGGTCAATAATGTGGATGTTCCTCTATCAGTCTTCTGACCTATGTTTTAGTGGGTTTCCAAGCCAATGATGAGTTATCATTTATTTATGACAAGAATATTTGCCCTGTTTCCAAAAGAAAAAAACTATACACTTACCGTGTGTCTAGTCAACACTTCAATCATATTTTTCTTGCCCGTTGCGATGTACTAGTAGCCCAGGGAGATACTGTGACAACCTCCAGAATATTTTGATGTTCCTTCCATTGTAGGCATACCGTACTCCAGCTAAAATAGAACAGTTCTAAGCCATCCACACCCCCCCCCCCTATGCATCACACTGTATTTCTTTCAATAATAGATGGTGTTGCTTAATCCTAGGAGCCACGAAGTATACCCATACCTACGCTGGGACAAAACAACAGCGGAGGAAACCTGGAAACCAATAAAATTGTCATCCTATGATAAGTCTAAATTATTTCAATACTTTAAATGGGGCCTTGATATAATATTAGAATTTAACACATATCATGTATAGGCTTCCAAAATGATGGGAAATATTTCTGCTAGTGCTTAAAATATTTCTTCTAGCTTTCTCATAAATATTTAGTGTCTAATTCGACTTTGCCCAAGAAACAATTGGCGTTGATGGTGGTTCTAATTTTTAATATGCATATTTTCTTCGGGAATAGTCGGAGACTCTCTCTCGGCTAATTGATAACTTTGACGTCATAGATTTAGGTTTATGTACTTAGCATGTGTAGGCTCACTACCACCGGTTGCCAAATTAATAAAGGTCTGCAACTCTGAAACCCCGGGATTGAGTAATGGTGAATACAGCCGCCTTACCAAGTTGAATCCAGTGGACCAGAGCAGGTTCAAAGATGCAGAAAACTTGGTAGTGTGCAGAGTGCTGGTAGGGAAACATGGTAGGACTTGTCCTGGTCACCTCCGAACTAATCGTGTGACTTCACTGTGTTTCCCAAGTTCGGAATCCACTATAATCAGGAGGTCCCCTGTCCTATGGGCCCACACCGTGGCCTGGAACTGTGTCCAACCATACTACTACTTCTAATGGGGTGAAAACAAAGCTTTTGCGTCATAGTGTACAAATTTAAAACTATTTATGCGTAAGAAAAAATTATATAATATAATCATTATGAATAATTGATGTAGACCCTAATATTTATTTATTTTTATTTTTTGTTTTTGTTTCAAAAAATTTAATCCGATTAACTTTTTCAGTCGCCCCTGGAGGTTAGTAAGTACTCGTAGCCTATTCAGGTACGACACGTTTCTCACCGATTGCATGATGTGTGGATGGAGGCTCGCACAATACAATACAAAAATTAGAGTCCCTGACCAGCCAGAGCCGGATCGACCGTGTCAAACAAAAATAGCCACCCGAGAGGGTTTTGTACGAAAGAAGGAGGAGGTACTTAGATAGTCTATCTCCTGGGGTCGTACTCATCCAAATTATATAGTAAGGCGTCAATAAGTCTGCTCTTAATGTATGTTCTGAAACAAGCTGGATCCAAGTGACTTACTAAAAATGGTAGCTTATTGTAAAGCCGGTGTGCAAGTATCGGATAAGAATCCCTCGACTTATTTAGGCGACACCTAGGCATATCAAACCCTTTTTCCGATCGGGTATTATAGGAGTGCACTGTACTCCGAGCTGGCAATCCAGGATTCATCTTTACGGCCATTAGACAATTAAAGACATACTGGCCATGAACAGTGAGGACTCTAGCGGCTTTAAAAAGGGGTCTACAGTGAGCAAGATACGAACTTTTTGTGGCAATGCGGATAGCTCGTTTTTGTAGTAAGAGCACCTTGCTTACTCCTGCAGAGTGCCCCCATGCCAGTATACCATAATTTATATATGGGTATGAAACAGACCATGGTATGCCATCAAAAGATATTGCTCCGGCACCAGTCTACCAAGTTTACGTAGCAGGAAAGCAACTTTAGCGAGTTTACTACATAAGTACAAGTACAAGCACCCAGCCAATGAAGCCGATATTGAATTTTTCTTATGATTGTTTGGTTAATCATAATGTGATCATTTAAATTATATGGTAATGGAAAAAACACGGCACCAAAATAATTATTAAAAAATCACGATAATAATCAAAAATAGGTTTGCGTATTCTCTCCAAGAAAAAAACTTAAAATTTATGCAGAATATTTCTTTTACGCGTATAATTGTGTGTGGCTTTATACAGAAAAATTACGTAAATTGGTTTTTATTTATTAGTAATTTCATTTCAAGCAAAATCAAAATAATAAACTTTTTCAAAACACCATTAAATAAATTCCGCCAAACCTTTGTCGGAATCATAAAAAGTTAAATGTGGAAACTGTCGCCAACTTATACATTTGCTGCTTGTTTGTAAACAAGCAAAGTTAGAAAAATGAATGCAATTCTAGTCAGGTCAATTTTACGGTCAAATATCCCTCGTAATTTGGCTGCTGGGAGGTATTTATCTAGCCAAGCTGACTTAGATACTGTTGTTAAAGCCAACAAGGTTGTTGTTTTTATGAAAGGAGTCCCAAGCGCTCCTCGCTGTGGTTTCAGTAATGCCGTTGTGCAGGTTTTCAGGATGCACGGTGTAACCTATGACGCACACGATGTCTTGAAAGATGATAACATTAGAGAAGGTATGTGGTTTATATTATAACGAATAGCCTGAATCATTAGTTACTGTAAGTACAATCAGTCATCTATAAAAATTGATATTGTAAAATAGTAGTAGCAGCTGGCCTATTAAGAGTCTACTTTACTTAATTTTTTCCGCTTGCCGCATGTAAATACTCCCTCGTTCCAGCAGCCTGATCGAGGCGATTATAATACCGGTATTTATTTAATCCCCTGGTATTAAAAATGTAAACAAGATAATTTTATAATGGAAAGTGCTATTCAAAATTTGTTTGTTTACAATTATAATCCTAGGATATTTATTGAACCCCGGTATTGTAATCGCCTCGATCAGGCTGCTGGTGAAGTGTTCGTGTGTCGCCTTTTACAAAATTACAGACAGAAATTTCGGTAATTCTAACGTCGATCTTGGCCTTTAAAATGTTGTTTGGGAATAATGGCGACTTCCGCGGAGTAGTTCTGTTGCTCAATTTTTTTTTTTAAATATCTTACACCTAATCTCTTTGCTGCGCTTTAAAATGCCCTGCTCCTATGTGATAAGAAGAGTTTAGTTAGTCAAACTACTACCCGACCACGATAGGATGTCTATTGGAACACGTATAAAAATTGAATAAACTCGGTGTTCCGCTTATAGTAGGGGAGCCCGTGATGCTAAATGGGGATTTACTCCAGCGTCATAGAGACCTATTGGGTTGCAAAGCTTAGATGATAAAAAGAAAAAAAATTTTATAATGTATACCTCTTCAGCGGTGGAGTACGCTGCTCATTTTCAAAAATGTAAAAAAAAACTGTTGCGTTGACATACTCGAGCGCGTCAGATATTGATATATATATATGGTTCATCTATATATTCTAGACGTGCTGCATAATAATCTGACGATTATCTGGAGGGATCTGCCTAATCTGACAATTAAAAGAAAACAAAATTTTCTTCGATTTTTTAAAATCATTGCACTTAATTATTTGAAAAGCTCAGGAATTATTAAATATAATAATATATTATATTCATATTAATAATAGTAAATAGTAAATATTTATAAACTTTAATTCTCATAACTTTTATTAAAAATCAATTAAAAATAAGAAAATTAGCCAAAACCTTGGAAATACGCTGTAAATAATATCATGGCGTCATGGCAACTGAACTCAAAGTGGGGACGCAATGAGAAATACAGGCATCACGCAGCTGCACATCTTCAAAGTTCTCCCGTTTCTTTGGGTCACACTCAAATTGTCAGATTAGTGAAATATAAACTACTTAGCATGTAATGAACTTACCATACCTTAATCTGACGCGCTCGAGTAAATCCCGAAATCCCCGCTTGGGCTCCCCTACTATTATGCATGTTTTCGAATAAACAAAGTGTTCCAAATGTCATTCCGTCGTGGATTGGTAGCTACAGTAATTTATTACCCAAGGTCTGTAACTAAGGAAATTAAAAAAAAATAGCCAATACCCTTCACTATAACTAGAACCCCGAAGTAGTGTGGAAAATACGTCCACATGATTTGCCGTGCCCAGTTGTTGTCAAACAGAATATTGGGCGACTGTTTTCCAATTATCAAATAATACTGACAAAGTGGGACTTTTTTTTATTCATTTATAATTTTTCAGGTATTAAGAAGTACTCCAACTGGCCAACGATACCTCAAGTGTTCATCAACGGTGAGTTTGTTGGCGGGTGTGATATTATCTTGCAAATGCACCAAAGTGGAGATTTGATAGAAGAGTTGAAGAAAGTTGGCATTACCTCTGCGCTGCTTGAAAAAGCACAGACTGATGACGGTAAAGTACAGTAAAAAATTGCGATACCTTTAAATTTTAAGTTAGCTACCCTCATACCATAATCTCTATATATAAAATAATATAAATGAAAATATTTGAATATTTGATGTTGTAATTTTTCCAGCAATAATGTTCTGTATTCACCGTACAGTACCAGCTTATTAACAACGATATGCTTACCTTTCTGAACAATACGAGGCGTAGATTTATGTAGGTTGTTTTGAAAAGAGTCAGTGCGTGGACGAGGTGGACATGTTACTGAAGATAAAGATTAATGAAGATATTGCCATTAAACCCCTCAGTTATTGACCGGAGAGTAGTTAGTAGGCATTTACTTTTTTTATTGACTCGTATCCGTACTTAGTGAAGTCGTACTTACGCCCGTTCCACTGGGTCCATGATAAGCTTCTCTCAGCTTATCCATTATCGCCTATAGCCGGTGAAGGCTGACATCGAGGACGTGTACCAGTTGCCAATGGCCAAAAATTCATATGGAAAGAATATAAATAATGCCCGAAAAATACACGGGATCGTTGGCATATATGACTATGTAAGTAGGACTAAGTCCATTTAAAGTTACTCAGGACATTATTATGTTATTTTATTCCACGATAGCCATAGAACCCCTCGGCAGTTCCAAGCACGTGTTGGCTGCACTCAATCATAATAATTTTTTCTGCTTATTATATCACAACCTAGGTGTAAAGTAGGCTAATTTTGTTGGCTACTTATGCCTGGTTGCATCTATATCTGCAAGAAGGGCACGCTAGATCGGTCAACTACTACGACATCGACATCGCTGTAAAAGGCTGCGAACCATCATCCGGCTGTAACCTAAGAGAGAGATTTATGACCAGAAAGTCAAATTCCGTATGGTTTGCTTCACATTCCGCTAATGGATAAGGCGAGCCACAATTTGTTACACAGCTAAATTTGATCCAAAATCCTGATAAATTAGGTACAATTATAAATGCACTCTTATATTGCATATTACATAGCAGATATAATAATTATTTTTTATCCTCAAATGCCAAATTCTCGTTTCCACATGGATGAGTTCAATTATTTACAACATTCTGGCATTCCGATATGGTTTCTTAATGCGGCTATTCCATCTGTCAATAATCCGTCATTTGTGCATCAAAAATTGATGAGATATTTGTTTTAAGTAGACAATTATGTAGATACATAACTTATCTATTATAAACTAAGTTATAATATGGTAGAGACTTATTATTGATGCTCAAATGACGGATTATTGGCAGATGGAATAGCCGCCTAAGCTGCGTTATGAAATCAAAATTTAATAAATAATTTTTTCTATAAAATCATTACTCACCTCACTTCACAAATTCTGTTTATAAAGTATTTAAATCCTTGTTTACAACTAATATCATTATTTTGTACCCTAATTTGACAAATTCTAGTTTTCACATGGAAGAATCAATTATTTCCAACATTCTGGCATTCCAATATGGTTTCTTCCTCATCGGATTAGCCTTGCTATCATCTAAAGTTTTGAATGACATTAGAAGCAGACGGTTTCGAAGAAATTGGTGGGAAACAGCGAGAGACTTATTGGACGTGGCGTACGCAGTAAAAGCAGCCTTGTATGTTTGGCTGTTTTTCGTCAATTTATCCACTGCCTTGTTGTTTAAATTTATGGTAAGTAATGATGAAGATACACGCAGTTACATTATAGTAGTGACTTTTACTTTCATACACCAAGTGTTGTTAACATTTCTCTCAGCGTCCCCATTAGTTGCGCTGATTAAAATGCAACATCACGAACAACGCCTAGTCCACCATCCTCCACCTTTCATTGGGCCGATACCCAGGAATGGAAATGAACACGGTCCGGCAGCCTACTATTTGAGGAGACCCCCACCTTCTGTGTCTGCCGCAGCACCTGAACAGCCCGTGCTCCGGCGCATTCAATCAGCGTCAAGAGTTTTGCCAAGTGAAGATTGCAGGCGTCATTCTAGGAGCGTTAGCAATTAAAGAAGTATCTGATTAAATGCAATCGTACATAGTTAGTGTTTTGAATATTATTATGTTCACTTCAAGAAGAATCCGTGCAAAGAATTAGCATGAAAAGCCTTCGTACTACACTAATTTACGTAACGTATGTTCCCATTGTGAAGCTCACATTATTATTATTTAAAATTAGTTTCTTTTATTATTAAATTTTCTTTTCACTCATTTCCCTCATCACAATATCATCTTATTAATAAATTCCGAAAAAAATAATCAAATAAGCGAACGGGTGGGTATATATCTGGGACACCAATAAAATATTACTGATTATAATCCATAATTATGTAGGTTACTGTTCTATTGAAAATAAATTGGTCTGCTATTAAATATAAACAAAGCACCTCACTGTTATCAAAAAGGTACTGTACCTACAGTAGGCATAATTATTTCCAACTGAAAAATGCTTTGAACTCTTCTAAGTATAGAATGTATCAAATTTTTTTAAAAGGTGAACAAAAAAGAAGAATACAATAAACTATTCTAGATAAGTCCATTATGAAGAAATCCATAGGAACTCTAATCGTCATTAATGAATAGTGACTTCTTGGCAGCTTCGATATTTTCATATCGGCTTGGGTAACCACTACCATGACGCATAATAAACTGATTGAGCACAGGGCTGGATTCTGCATAGAAGTGCAGTGAAGATGCACTGTTTGGCCCGTTACGATGCTCAAAAACATTTGTTTCACTTATGAAAGTTCTCCAATTATCAGTCTGCGGTGTTAGCACTTGACGCATGACACGATCCGCACTGTTTGGACATTCCAAAACCCTCTTTTCTGCAGACTGACTCTGGGCTTTTGCGTCTTTTAGCCAGCGTCCTGTTGGCGGAAATATTATTTGTTTTCTTGGTGTTGTTGCTATTGATCCTTGAAGAGCTTGTTCTCCGTACGGTTTTACATTTTCTTTGTCATCCACGTTTGCTGGAAAAATATACATTTTATGACCTAACCTGGATAGACCTAATTAGTGGCGTATATTTATAGATGTTCAGTGAGTGGCAAGCGGTTTCAACGCCGTCTCGGCCCTCTGTCCGTGGCAAGAAGTTGATAGCTAGATAGATAGAAGCGATCTGGCCTTCTCCACCCTCCCCAAAAGTGCTAGCCACTAAACTAAAAAACATTTTCCTGTGTAAATGTGTGCGGTGTTCTCTTCTCGCCATTTAAAAAATGATATAGGTACATAGTTAAGTAGTTATTTCTGAAATGCTATTTAAAGGAATGATGCCTGAATCCACCCATGAATGCATTTTTTTTCTAATTAAATTAGAACGACATGAAAAGAATTATTATTGTTAAAATTCAAGGGGGTCCAACTTCAATGTCCCTGGGTAGTACAAGGGCATATTTTCAACTGATGCCGCATGAAAATTAGACATTACACTCCAGATGCCTAAAGCAATGGAAAAGGCTATGCCTTAGTTAATAAGCTCAACGTAACTAACCTCTCATTACTGTTTAATTTAGTGAGAGTGTATACTAACCTTCTTTTCGCCATTGCGTGTATCTTTTAGTAGAAGCGTACGAACCAAAGTCCCACTGCGTGGGAGTTGAGCTTATGGTATTTCTGGAAATATTAGTGTGCTGCTTTCGAATGGCATGAATTTCGTCGTCATTTGTGAGATCCAGCCTAAAACATTTGATAACTAAATGTTTATCCGAAAAATAAACTATAAAATTACAAAATCTTTATGAGTACCGAAAAATTACCCCGTTTTTTGATGCGTCCTATCGTTGTTAATCAGCTTATTCAAAATAAGACAATGAGCCGTCAAAAATATATACAGGTAGTTTGATGGAATAAAAAGTAATTGAGGGTTATAATAAGAGTTGACTTGATAAAAATATTACATAAAAAACAAAAATATCGTCACGACCGGTTTCGACAGATTATCATTCTCAAGTGAGCAGATGAAACATAAAATAAAAACAAGTAATTGCAAGTTATATAGTTTACTAGGCCTACTAGTTTACATAGTTTTTTATGTAATATTTTTATCAAGACAACTCTTATTATAATGTGTTCGAAAATGTTACAAAGGAGACTATTTTATATAATTGAGGGCTATACAACATTTTTTAATTGGTGATATGAAGTTTCATAAAGTTGTTGCAGCAGCCCACCTGTACACGTCGCCTTTAGCTGAGTTGCACTTCATAAAAACCCCATCGTCATCCTGGTTAACAGAAAATTCCAACTCTTGTTCGTCCGGTTTTCCGATGCCTTCAAGTTTTCTTCTATTAAATTTATCTACACTTTTTAGCAACTGTGCCTGTGGAACAAAAATTAATTAATCCAAGATCTCGATCTAAACATCCAGGCTTCACAGCAAGTCAAGAAAATTACGTAGACCCGGAGCTTCGTGGTCGATGGGAACTTCAAAGGCTACGTCGACATATTCATTTCTGTCGTTAAATGTGAGGCCTTTTTCTCTCAAAAGGCCTCCTTCTAATTTTCACAATTTTTTTTTTAGTTGTAACAATTTTTAATTTTTATTTGGGTCTCATATTAGGCTACGCATCCAAACAAGAGGACGCGACTTTCTCCAAGCGCGCCTACACATGATAGGCCTGCAGACGACTTCTATCCACTCTGCCAGACAGCGAGGATGGACGCGTACCACTTTTCAAACTGTCCCCACCCCACACTGGGAGGCTCGGCGTCGGACGGCACAATTGCCAAGCACGGGCGTTAGATAAAGTAGATTAGGCCACATGTTACAATACCTTTGCATCATATTCTAGGGTAAGAACTGCCACAGGTGAGCTCGCCTTCAACAATGCTTGCGCCTCTTTTAGTGAAACTCCTTGTAGTGAAACGCCATTTACAGCCAGCAACCGATCACCTCGTTTAATGGTTCCTTTCCTAGAAGAAAGTTGGGTAAGAAATTAACAGCACCACATAGATAAATTGGTTGAAACAAGTTCCAATCATAAGCAATTGCGCATTTGCAATTTGCATATTACATATTTTAATAAAATTTGTGGTCTTTAACACCTTTTCCAGCTGACCATTTAATTAACGAATTAATCCAAAGAACGATAATTACGCAAGGAACTTAAAGAAATGAGAAATAACAAAAACTTTTAGGAAAACTTGTTATAACAACCCGAATTAGTAAAACCCAAATAATCGTTAAGAAATTAACTTTGTCTAAGAAACCCACAACTGTCTTGAGTTGAGTTGAGCTTGTCTCAAATCGCAGATAAGGTGTAACTGTGCTAGTGGGTTTCCCTCTGTAGATGGCAGTTCTTGCCGAAAGCGCTCAGGGTTTTATACTAACACAAGTGGGTTTTTGTTATTTTTTGTTTATGAAAATGAAATACCACGAAGTCACGAGTAATCTAATTATTTATGCACGGAACTTACAGAGCTGCAGCTCCCTCCGGCCTGACGTCTGTTATGACGATTGAACTCACAGGTTCGTTTGGATGTACCGAATCGGCCTTTTCCAGAGTTATCCCAAGGGCGCCGTTCTTCTTTTCAATGGTCACAGATTTTGTTTTTAATAATTTCCCTGCCTGAAAGGAAGCCAGAAAACATCAATTGCACCAAGCCCACTCGAAGAAAGCCCGATAAACCTTGGGCCCGGTAGGTTCTGAATTGCGGCACCTAATCATAGCTATATACCAAGACGTCGAAAGGGACTTGCGAGAACTCGGCGTCCGTGACTGATTTTTTTTTTTTTTTTTTTTTTATATAAGTTGGGGTACAGGTGTTACCTGTGTGCACTTAAGCCTATTGGCCTATTGTGCCCCCTACAACAAAGTATCTACATCACTTCTACATCACTTTCTCGAGGCCTATCTCCCTCACGAGAGCCAGGATCTTGAGGGGATTCAGAAGTGGTAGGTCTTTTACATGTAACTGCAAGCTTTCCGAGCATGCTGCTCTTCTTCGTGCGATTGCATCGCATCGCATCGCAGGTCCTCCGCACCTTCATTGCAGAATCTGCAAGACTATAGTTGTCTCCCTAAGAGACTCCAGATATTTAACCCCAGGACCAAAGACGCCAAGGCCTGTTCTTGGTTTGGTACTTCCTAGCCTAGAGCCATCAGTATACCACTTGATTGTGTGACTATTGAGAATTCCTGCTGATTCGCAGCATTCTTTCATTGTCCCTAATATAGTTTCGAATTCCCTCCTAAAACAGTATTTTGGATGGATTCTATCGCTTGGCATATCCAGGCAGTGGTCAGACGTAGTCAGAGAGGCTGAGTCTCTCTTAATTGCCCTTCCACTCCTAGTAATGCCATTTCTGCAGAAGTTTCCACTGCAACATGGAGGGGTGGGAAGTCCAGTACTATCTCCATTGCTGCAGTGGGACAGGATTACATAGCCCCTGTAAAGCATCATGTTAGAGAATACGGGCTTCTGAATGTAGCCATAATTTGGATTATTCAGAGAAAAATTCTCATGTGGTTTGATTTTGCCATGTCCATGAAGCCATGACCAATGTCCGTGACTGATATCGAAGGTGGTCCGGGCAGACATGGAGGAGCAGGCCAAGACCATAGGCCCCGTACACACGGACGTTCAAACGCCGCTCAAGTAAACTCCTGGGTTTTGCACAAGCCCATTTGTAATTCTCATGACAAATATCTCAGCGGATCCTTGGGATTCGAATAATCCGTGAGTACCGATCCACACATGGGCAGAAGCACCGCAGATTGGTGGATTTTGGTGCGACATCTACTGTAAATCTGGGTCACATTAAAATATAAGCTAAAACATTTTATTGACTTACTATACTTAACTGCACCTGTTCAACTTTGGAGTCCAATCTTGGCTGAGACAAGTAGCGAGGCACCTTTTCAACTACCTGAAGCTTATCACATATTACTCTCTTTAACCCATGGGTGCTATCAACATTGAGAACTTCAAAACATTTATCACGATTGTTTGAGTATTTCATTATTAATGCAATTGATTCCGATATTTCTTTATTAAGTGCCTTCTTTTTTTTTAAACTCAGCATTTTTTTTTAAATATCACCTGAAACACAAAATATTTTACTACAAGGGTTGCGCCGAACAAGGCGGATGACGATGATGATTGAAGGCTATGGAACCATAATCATCCAACTGAGACCTGGCATACTGGCACAGGCCTATCTAATGCAGGCGGACACTGTTCATTTATGTGGCGCGGTGGGCAAAGTTGGAAGAGTGGCTGACAGTTGCAAATAGGGAAGATCTGTCATCAGTCATAACTTTGTTATGCCTAATTATATTATATAGCTATAAATAAACTAGTATTTAGGCTACAACTTTCGACCATACTTTGAGAAAGTTGGATTAGTTAGGCCTACCGGTATTTTTATATGTAAGTTTCATAATGTTTTAAATTAATCGTCGTAAACCCATATTCAGTATTCACTTACTTCAAATTTTCATCACAGATTTAATAAACATACTGTAAGTGGTTAAATGCAGCTCAAAAATGGGCTAAATGGCCAAATAAAATAATATATAAAACTTTCGATTGTTTAGGAGTTTTTTTTTTAACCAAATAAATAACACGTTTTACTGTTTTACGACATATTTTGCTCATGTTGTCGCCACAATTTAAATTTGTCTACTGCTGTAAAATTGTAAATATAAACCAAATCCACTGCTCTTTTTTTTTATTTAATTTTTTTCAAATCAATTAGTTATCACATTAATAATGGTGCTTGCATTAAGATTCAACGGTTTTGTCTCTCCGGGCATGATGAATGTTGGAAAGTTGATGAGGTTTTATTTAAGTAGAAAATCATTTTCATCAAAGCTCAAGGAGCCTTGCGAAGAAATGATAAAAATTCTCAGCGGGAAATTTCCGCAGGCTAAAAAAATTGAAGTAATTGATGTGTCGGGAGGCTGTGGTGCAATGTATGAAGTTCTTGTGGAAAGCCAAGAATTTAAAGGAATGCCTATTGTCAAGCAGCATCGAATAATTAACGAAGTTTTAAAGGAACAGATCAAAGAAATGCATGGAGTCAGAATACACACAGTTGTGCCTAAGGGGGAAACTTAGCAAATTGCATAATAACTGGACGTTCATTGGTGTTGTATAAAATAGGTAAGGAATGCGCTCAATTTCTATTCGATGTGAGAGTGGGCACATGTTTTACCAAAATTATCAGATATTAATTCATGTTAATATACAATAGATATAGACTCACAGTTTGTATTAAGCTGTTGTTTTTCAACAGTTGATTAAAGCCAAACCGGAGGGGGTCACGTGACTGGCTTGGAAATGACTTTGCAGGGGGTTCCTAATACAAGTTTTAAACCGCAGGGGCATAGTAATAATCGATAGAAGGGACAAGTATACGCGTAGACATGCTTACGCCATGCAATTGTACAAAAATTACTATTACTATAGGTCTCAAATTCGTACATGAAGCATTTAAAAACATACCTCTTAGAACATTTTTACGTGCCCCACAGGGAAGGGAACCTCCAACTTTTGTCATTAACAATTGACAATATGAACACTTAATTTGACAGTAAAGCGCCAGCAATATGTAAAACTGCAATTATTTGAAATAGTAAAACGTGAAATACAGAACAGGTACGCGACGCCGGGCTTTGTTTATAAAATGAAAATGGATATTTAACCATCCCGTGGCTACAGACCGTTATCAATATGGCTGCTACGTGTAGCCTGCATAACAGGGCTGCCACATTCCGTGGTTTACCTCGGAATTCCGTGGGAAATAATTTTATTCCGAAAAATTTCCGGGGTCAACAATTTTTGAGGTTTTTCTGTGGGATTTTAGGGAAATTTGTTTTTATTTTATTTTTTAAGATTTTTGTCGAATGACCATTAATTGATTCTCTCGCAGTTTCATAAAATTTTCGCAAAAATTCAAAAAATATAAACACTATTTCCACCCCTGTCAGCTATTTATTACGACTTAGCTGTCGTGTATTTCCCGCCGCTAGCGCACTAAAAATTATTCTAGATTTCTGCATGTTTTTAAAAAGTTACTAGCTTGAGTAGCTTCAGCTTTGTATAATGAATAAAACTTAGATGAACCTGAAATAAGATGCCGGGAATTTCATATCAGCCTATAAAAGTGTGAGGGTGAGAAAAAAGTCAAATCAAATGATTAAATCATGGGAGCCTATTGCATTATTTCCATCACAAACCTATTTCAAGAAAGGTTTGTAAGTTTATACATATATGCATTGGCGTAAATAGGGGGGTCCTGGGGGGGGGGGGAGGCTAAGCCCGCAGGCCCCCCCCCCCAGGATTTCTGGTGACAAAGACGTTATGGAGGTGAAAGGCATAGTATCCACAATAACGAAAGGGAAATTAATTCTTGATACTGGTATGCTTATTTTACATTAAAGACATCATGAAAAAATCAACACATTGACTTATTTTCACGAAAATATATTACTCAAAATAATGCTTAAGATCCCAATAGGCCTATTTCATACCTATTTTTTCAAACTTTTTCTTCGGGGGAGACCCCCGGGCCCCGTCAGTGGTAGGTTTATTTGTCGGTACAATCTCAACTGTACTGCTTGCAAAATTCGTAAAACCTCACTAATTTGGACCTAGGCCTATATACATCAATTTTCCTTCTCCGGGGGAAACCCCCGGCCCCCCATTCTCCAGGGTTTAATATGCGTAAAACCTCACTAATTTGGGCCTATTTATCAATTTTTTTCTACGGGGGAGACCCCCGGACCCTCCTATCACCAGGGTATAAAATGCGAAAAACCTCATTAATTTGGGCCTATTTATCATTGTTTTTTCTGCAGGGGAGACTGCGCCCCCTTCTCCAGGGGATAAAATGTGTAAAACCTCACTAATTCAGGTTTACAATAACATTAATGGCTTGGATTTACGGAGAACAGCTTAGATCTGATAATGACAACCCAAACAACCTACCCCCCCCCCCTCCAGTCTCCAGAAGGTTACGCAGCCCCCTATAATGCTTTTCTCAGCGCTCCAAGTATTTTTAATTGTCAGCAACTGCCAATTTTGAATTTGCCACGATTAAAGGTACCTACTTATGGTATACGTGGGTGTAGCTTAGGAGCCTTAGACTATATACTGCTCTAGCTTCTGAAAATTAGCAAGATTAAAAGATGAAAACTGGTGAAGTAGGCATGGTGACGTACAGCAGTCGATACTCTCAAAAATAATAAAAATCCGCCTATGCTTAGCATACTACATGAAAACAAACTTTATATCCAGTTTAATTTGTAACATCCTTGGTGTTCAAAAATGAAAAAAATCATCTATAAGGCGCATATTCGACCAACGTCAATAGTGATAGTAAATGTGGTATTGACGTGGTAGCAGACATTAAGACAGTCTAAAAATGTCTGCTACCACGTCAATACTACATTTACTATCACTATTGACGCTGATGGAGTATGCATCTAAAGGGGACCAACATTTAAAAAAAATTCCGGGGTATTCTGAGGAACTATTTAACAATTTCCGAGGAATACGGCAGAAGTCATTTGGCAGCCCTGCTGCATAAGTACGCAATTCGGTGGGGAAATAGCCTGCACAAGCTAACTACTAAACTACAGAGTTTTTGACCGGGTCCAGGTATCCGCTTTGCTATGCTGCAGTGTGTAAGACTTCGATATTTTTTTCGTTGGTACTTATCTCTGATACTCAATGTTCAAGGTCAAAAGTCTCCGGTTTGACCTTAATGCAGATGTACGAATGAATGGGGCACACTGCTGTTAATCCAATAATTACTAATTATGCTGTTCAAAGGGTCCCAAAAGCTATGTCAGCTTGAATGCTCTAAATAATTATAATACATTAGCCTATAGGTATTTGGTAAACCATATGTTATCGAATAATTGGGTTGCTCGCTGGGAATGCAAAAAGCCGGCATGTACAATGGGTACACTTTTTACTTCTACACAATTTTACGCACACTACTATTAAAATTCAACTTAGAAGACAAAAAAATATTACAACTGTGCAGATTATCAGTACATTTTAAGGCAGCAATGAGCCATTTATGATGACAATAAAGTGGCGAATAACTCACTCCAATTGTTGTTTTTTTAATATCTATATAATCTCATCTCTTGCAGTCTTCTAAAAGAGTACGTAAAAAATCGACATATTTCAAAAATAAATGTATTTAAAAAACACAGCACACCGAACACATGAGATTTTTAAAATAATAAGGTTCACAAGTGTACAGCGCAAATAATATGTATCCACACGTCTAAATTATTTTACATTACGCTTCCCGGTTACCACGCCACCATCCTTGTTTTGCATTGGCGCCGATATCTTCGAGTGCTTTTTTACTGTTCTCCACAAACTCCTGCAACAAATACGACTATGTCACAAATTGCGAGGAATAGAAATAACCACCCGGAAGAGTATTGTACTATTAGGTGGGCGCACTCACATCGTCCAGTTTCAGGGGTCGAATTCAACCAGACTGTAAAGAGGTTTGTCAATAAGCCTGCCCTTTACACATACTCTGTAACAAGTCATATATCTAATTGTCACTGTTAATGGCAACATATTGTACAACTGGTGAGCAAGTAACTTGTTCAGGCGACACCTAGGCACTTCATAATCGAGCCGAGCGTGTATGATAGGGGTCTAGTTGGTAGTCCAGGACTCGACTTTACTGATATTACAAATATACTGGCCATACTCGGTTAGGACCATAGAATAAATATTTACTATTTACTGGTTAGGACTCCAGCGGACCCATATTTAATGCCGCTAGATCTGTAACAATACCGGTCGCCTTATAAGTTTAAAATTCTACATCGGAATTTAGTTAACTTTCCTATCTATCCTTGATTGCAGGTTACCATCACAGGCACGCACAAGATTTTAAAAGTTTCGTTTTCTTCGCGACTGACGATTAGATTGAATTAAATGAGGCATATTGTTTTAAAAACACGAGATTTTTAATTCCCACTTAAGAAGGATCCATCATCATAGAAGCGGCAATAATGCTTTATTCGGGTCCTAAGATTTGTTAATAAGCATAAGGTGAGTCATGGATTACATTGATTACTATCCTAGACAGTTGGAACCGTAATAACCGTTCTTTACTCAGATTTGACACTGGCCAATAACACAGGGACAATCCCAAAGCAGTGTGTAAAGAAGACTTACCATTAGACCACGGCTCATGTAGTATGGCCTGCTAAGACCATCGTTAAGTTCGCAGTCTTCGCAGAAACATAGAAAGATCGTATCAATGGTCATTTCGTATACGCTGATACAGGCATGGGCTATGAAGAACGCAAACAGCCCGCCTAACGTAATTGGAATCCACAAATGTTGGATTGAATTGTTTGGCTGCAACATCAAGACTTTCCCTTTAAACTAGATTCTAAAATTTCACGTCCAAAATGGACGTGCTGCCAGTGATACTGTCGTAAGGTTAAAACTGCAACACCACGGTTAGACTTGGTGCAGAAAGGCGATATTCACGCTGGCGACACGCTGGTAAATCCATCATTGTTCTCTGGCTTCGCACCTACCCAGTTGCTCCAATAACGGATTTACCAGTGTTTCACTGGCGTTCACTTCTTTTTATTTCGGGTCTCCAACCTCGCCCGTCCGTCTCATTGTCCTGTCTTAATGAATTAGACTATTCCGGCCCATCTCTATCTGTTATTATTTTTAAATAGTTACTAACCTTCACCATCTCCAGTCCCAGAAGAACAACGGTTATCACTACGAACAGTTTGGCAAGCAGCAGAACAAAGTCTCCTACGGAGTTTATCGCTGCAACTCGTAGTGCATTTGTAGTGAGTAGTTTAAATGCGTGGCGCCCTGCTTTGCAAAATGCATATCCATGCATTGCTAAAACAATAAAAATTTAAAAATTATTGTGGCCGTAATAGTTTTTGAATGCACGACATATAGTCGAAAACCACAACTATTACTTTAAACAAATCCTCACGATGGCTGGGCTTGACAAACACATGAGAGCATACATATACTGCCTTTTTACGAAAAGGGAGACAGGATCACTTTGTGTTACATTCGAGTAAGCTAACTTGCAGATTCCCATTTGCGATGCCAAATAATCTACCAGCTTGCCATTTAGCTTGGGTACCCTAATGGTACAGTAGAATGACCATCCATCCATTGTTTTTCATTACCTTATTTTCTTCTGGCAATACTGGGAACCTAAAGCATTGGAAAGATCGAAAGAAACATTGTCTTGAAGTCATTCGTGGGGTCTACCCAGCATAAGCTGCCTTTGTATCTTTTGTATTTATTATTGTATATATTTAATATACTGTACCTGTTACTATGTAGGCATTCCGTGATAGGTACTGAAGAATTTTTTCAAAGCACATGAGGCAGCACTGGCACCCTCTGGATAAGCACTTCATAACTGAATTTTCGCTGTCTTTAGTAGAATTTTCCACAAAGGCTAAAATTGCCCTTACAAACTGGATAATTGCTATAATAAGGGAGCCAAATGAAACAGTGCCAAGGTGGTATCGCACCAAATTTTTATATGAGTAGAGGATGGGGTATCCCAAATTATCCTTGTTCCTGAAAATAAGCATTTCTGATTAATAGAAAGTATCGATATATTATCATATCGTCAGTTGTATAATCTGTATAGTACCTGGCAGACCTGGCAGAGTTTTATTGGAAATATTATGTATTAATTTGTAGCCATCGCATCAGCATATGTAGCGGAAACACTGCTTCTTATCAGTAATCTTATGTTGAAGTTTAACCAATCTGAACACTCAATATTCTGCTATGTTCGATGGTCTCACCGTCTCAACATTGGTGTATATGATAAATATTGCCATTACCCTGTCAGGCTTGCTTGCTGTTGTTCTTGCTCGTCTGATGGGAGTTGGCAAATGGTGAGAGGCGATTGAAAGGACTAAAAAGGACCGCCCAAGACAGGCAAGAGTGGAGAAGAAGAATAAAACATTCGCTGCAAGCCAATCAATAGATTGCAACTCAAGAAGAAAACTTTATATTATATAATTTTATTGCCCATGTAGCCAAATACGGCAGCTTACTAGAATTGTGTTATAAATAATATACCTTGTGAAGAACCATCTTGAGACTGCGCCGGCAATAACCATTTGCTGGCAAGCTATCACAAATTGACTGAACCATAATAAGGCTAGAAGGTTGTACCATCGGGTGAATTTCATAGTCCCATCCTTCATAAACACCAAGTTTTCATTATTTTTAGTTTTCAGAAATCCAGAACTCTCTATACAGATAGCGAAAAGCAGCCAAAGTGCACAGATCACGGCAAGTGATATGAAAGTCTGAAAAAAAATATGAACTACAGTGCGATCTGGAATTCAGGATAACGAAACACGGAGTTGCTTCGATTGTAAAAATATATGCCTATATCATGCTTAAGCAAGTTTTAGAATAATCAAAGTGGTTCGTTATCTTCATTTTAATGGTCAGACAGTACCTATGCTATGTTAATTACTGCGGTGGGAAATGGACCTGCACTGTAAAGCTAAGGCTTGGCAAAAATGTTAGGTGTTTATTAAGGCACTATATACTAATATATAGAGCCCTAGTGTTTATTGGAATACTGTACACAGTACGTTTCATGCATATAATAAATATTTATGGTTTCATGCTGAGGACTGAGGAGTAGATTTTTTGAATTTCCACATCCGTAGGAATGTGACACAACTTATTTCACAGGAAAAATGGTTTTAACAGCTTGAAGCAACATATCCACCAATTTGTGTAATATTTCTGTAACACTTCTAATTGCAAAAATAAAATGTTAACACGAAATGTTGATTCATGCCCGATAATAATACTAGTATTTACTGGCATTTGGAGCCATAAAGTTTTTTCCAAGCCTTTGCCTAACAGCACAGGTCCATTTCCCACCCCTATGGGAATATATGCCCATATATTCAGAACCCCAATGCTAATGAATTAGCACTAGCTTAATGATGCACGTAATGCAGATTTTTCGTAGATGTTTAATTTATTTTTCAGAAATAAATTAATAATGGTAAATTCTTGTGCAAAAATAGACGATCGACAGAAAATAACGTAATTAGGTATGTCATGAAGCGCGTTGCATGTCGTTGCCATATATTTCAATAGGTATTTCAGCGTTAAACATGGGGCAATTACAGTAAGTAATCAATATTCAATTAGACCAACACACTACATTATTTTTAACACCCATTCGTATTCTCATTTCCCACAACAAACGAATGGGAAATTCGATTGCAGTTAAACCCCGTCAGTTTTCTGGCTTAAGCATCACTACAACATATTTTTTGTTTTTATTTTTCTATATTGTTTTTCTTTTTTGAGTATGCGTACAAAAATTACCTATCTGACTTATCTCGACAGCTGGCTAGATCAGTTCAAATATAGACGATTCAAACCACATGATAGTATCACCTTCTATCTCAAAATCAGCATTTATGGGTACCTAGTTAAGTGGTATAGTCTTTGGTAGGCTTTTCAATGGAATTGCCTTTTTTCTGGGGGGTTTACACCATATGACTCTACAAAAACATTGGAATAGATGACAGTTCTATTTTATTATGGATTTGAGCTTTATTTTAAGGCGCCCAACTTGAGATACTGTTAACGGACGAATATGAGCTATGAGTCCTCAGCTATAGATCTTTCGAGAATCATTGACATTGTTTTTCGTATAAAGTTTGGCCGCGGACTCATGTCACCAATGTTAACCCACATCGGCTAAAAGCGAAAATTGACAAGCTGAGACATGCTTTCCCTACGTAACAGGCGTGGGCTTGGCGTTGGAATGATTAAACAAGAGGCTTCCTTGTAACTAATATCTATTAGTGCACCAATTAATTTTGTTTTCTAGATCAGCAATCGAATGATGCCAACTCACTTCAACTCCCCCCCCCCCCCTCAAAAAATTCATTTTAAATGCAAAAATGTATTTTTGGGTACTTACCCAGAGAGGACTGAAATATAGCAATGGCATAGCACTAAGAGCCTTTCCTGACTCCTTGAAGAGCTCGGCAACCAGCTGTATCCTCTTTCGCATTACCAAAATAACAAGCAAAATGATGATCGTTGCAATTGTGGCGCCAATAGCAAAAGCTAAGTAGGCAGATACAGTTCTCTTATCAATGTCACTTTCTTCGCCTTCCTTCTTTTTTTCGTCCTTCAGAAAGCTCCAGCGAACCCTGAAAATTAAAAATTACATATATTTAATTTTCTGGCGCTCGGGGTATCTATCGTAGAGCTGGGTAGGAAATTAAACGACATTCTTCGAGAAACACTGAATTCTATTTACACTTTTGGACAGAACAGAGATTATAGGGACATGCTCCTGCTTTAACCCTCTCTTTATTTTAACTGCCTGCATAGCGGCAGTGGGTGCCAAATAAAAGGTTCGGCGGGTACTGCAGGCTCGTCCACCGAGTCGTCCACCCGTCTCAACACCTTTATAAACTATTTATCCCATGCCAAATGGCTCACACCACAATTTTTATTGAATTCATGCATTGATACACCACACGGTGTAACATTTTTTTTCTCTGCACAATCTCCACTTTGGAATTCTCAGAGGAAGCACTTACCAAAGAAAAATAGTTCCAGCAATGCCTGTAATTGTCACTGTTACAAGGATTCCCCAAATTACGATCCCAGCTACAAATCTGAAGAGTATGAGCATAATGGCTGAGAGCAAAAGAGATATTAAACACATGTATAGAACTTCCCTCCATGACATTTGTAAGTCTTCAGCGGCTTCTTCCAAAAAATCAGCCAGTCCTGTTTTCGAAAATATTGAAGTCTGGGTGCAACGGTTTAGTATTCGTTTACTGGAACAAAAAATATCAGTTCAAAGTTAACTGCCGCCGAGGAAAAGGAACTTTTTAGGCTGAGACTTAAACTGATCTGGAAAATCTTGTCCGCTACAGCGTACTGTGGGCTTGCATCTATTGGACTGTTATTTTCGCATCGTCTTTTGTCGGTTCTTGTTATTTAGTGTTAGGCTCGTGTCAGCGATTAGCCTACATCCCTAAATACAATGCTTTGGGAATACTTACAAGCCCTGTTCTTTATATGGCTCACAGCTAGTGACGCATTTCCGATGAATATTGAAGGTACCCGTGGTATCAACTGTATCCGTATTGCGAATAAGTAAAAGTTTCTTCTCTGTGTGGTTTTCCCCCTTGCAGGAAAAATCTGGGTCTCTGTCGTTGTCTTTTCCACAAATGTTGCCGCAGTCGTCGTAGCCATTAATAATGCGGTAGATGTCACCATTCACTGAGCAATAAATTATCAAACCAATCTGGAAGTTAAATGAAACAGCATCGGTATTATATTTTTTATAAGCTTTGAGGAAATTAACACTTTTCCAAGGGCAAGTTTTATAGTAGTAGTAGTAGTATGGTTGGAGACAGTCCCAGGCCACTGTGTGGGCCCATAGGACAGGATAAGTTTTATAGTAAAAAAAAAAATCATAGAATGTCGACTTTGACGGCACATGCCATAAAAATTCAAGATTTTGCCTAAATTTCTGAGAAACAAATAACTTATCCGTAAATTAATTCTTACCAGGGAAATTGTGAAGATCACTAGTACAATTATGAATACGACATCTGTGCATGATCGATTTTTCGATGACGTGATACAGTTTCTCGAAACCAAGGAAGCTGTACTTTTCGTTCCCGGGCTTTGAGCTCCTTTCTGCGGTAACAAAGCAAGAACAAAAGGTCTTTAGCCATTAAGTGTGTATGAGTATTATACGGGTAGTAGGCCTAGGTTCTGACTTTAAGACCTGGTACCACCATCAAAGGCGTATTTAAGCTCAGTGCCGCCCTACCCAATTATTGCCCCCCCCCCCCCTCCACGAAAGTAAATACCTAATTTTGAAGCACCTAGTGGGTTATATCATCAACCCAAATTTATAATTAGAAACATTCATTTCAATTTAAACTAAGCCTACAGCAGAGCGTCAAAAACATAACAGTGTATTTAGAGTTCTCAGTTATTTCCTCTGGTACCGGTAGTCAAATTTGCCATAGTTACTGTCAGCAGTAGAGAAAATTATTTTATGACAATCACTTAGTGACGAGCGGCAGTCCGCATTTATTAGAATGTCCTTGTAGAAATATTAGTCTAGATACTGTTTAACTAGTGCTTACCTCCTCCAGCTCCTTCCCCTCCGGCTCGACTTTGTCTGACGAGCAGCAAGCGCCCATTTTTAAATCACTTCAGCACTGCATCCGAAATATTCTATTCCTGCTGGTGAAAGATCAAATAGGCCTATTTTATTTTTTGATACGGTAACAATTATACATTAGCTCGCTATGCTCATTTATAAAATAGCGTGTGGCATTTTTTCCTATTTATAAGTTAGTATAAGGAAAGATTTGTGATGGTCGAAATTTTCGATTACGAGGTTTCAACTTATTTAAGCGTTTTGAAACCCAGGAAAGCGGTTTTATCGAAATGCCTGTCTGTCTGTCCATTCAACGATTTTTGGGCAAACTACTGAAATTTTGTATGTAGTCTAGTTTCACAAAAATTGTATCTCGGACCAATTTTTTTTTTTTTCAAAATTTCAAACCCAATTTTAGGGGGTTTAGCGGCCAAAAACTCAAAAAAAGTCTAAAAAATGTTTTCTCAAAAACGGCTCCAATGATTTTCTTTACATTCACATATATATTGCAGATATGTATGTAAACAAAACCCAACAGATTGCTTGCCTCTTGTTAGTTTGGTTCTGGAAGAATATCAATTTTTATGAAAAATGACTAAAAATAATTTTTCTGTGGAACCTATCTATTGATTCTTTCCACCTTCAGGTATGTTTTAGGTGTTAAGTAGAGTAACAAAATGGAACAGGTTCCTTTCCCAAGCAAAGTTTTGTTTTTGAATGAACAATTATTCTTTAAAGAAATGTTTGAAAATTTATGCTTCAACACATTGCATAGGCCTACCCTGCCAATTGCCATTATTACTGTGCTTTATTATATTGGTCTGGCCATTCGAAACCGTGCAATCTGTCCTGTCCTGCCCCATCGAACAATTCAGTGCTGTGGTGTACGGAAACTAGAGATTTAATCCTAGGACAATTATAGGCCATAGGACTATTACAGTACCTATCCTAATTGATAAATAGGAAAGCACGAACGGGTTCACTCGTGCCGGTTCTTCTTAGTTGAGTACGGTATGTCAAAGAGCTGCCGCTGCGCCTTCGTAAAATCAGTTTAATTAATGTAAAATGTGTACAATACGTAATTATTGTATAGTTGATGGTTTCTTTCTACACAATACCCTATCCACTGTTATAGACCATTGTATTCAGGCCCTTTCAACTGAAAGCTGAATAATTAATCATACGTCAAAATGTTTTTGCTGTTGCTGATGCTATTAATTAAGTAGTCCGAAGCCCCTCAAGTATAATATGCATTGAATCATTGAATGCATTTGCTATAACGTCATCAGAAAGTACTAGACAATATAGTTAAGACTCGAAATTTGGAAATTATGAACTTAATATCCGAATGAAGGTATCAAGAAAAAACTGAATCCGGTGGTACTCAAACCCACGATCTACACCTTACCGGGGCATCGTGTTTATACCACTACACTGTAGTGGTTGACTAAACTACAAATTCCACCGCCCAGATACCCTACTTGATGCTTAACTAAAAGATTCAAATCAGTTAGCACAGTTACACATCTATTAATAAATATATAGATACTGTCAATTATACAATCAACTAATCAAAAAGTACCTCAAGTAATCAGCAAGAAAATATAAAGTAAAATCGTCAATGTAGGTATACCACTATAGGAACCGTACCTAACTGAACACGTCAGCGATATAGGCCTAATATACTAAGGAAGTTGTCCCTTCAAGTTAAAGTCAATTTAGTGTTAAAATGATAATAATGGGAAGAAAGTGTTTAAAATGGCAATGGCGAGAGGGGGGGGGGGGTGAACATGCTCTAGTATGCTAAGGTCAGATCCAGTGGACAATTTAGGGGGGGTCACAAGTTGTATGTGTAGGTGTGCAGGTGTACTTATTTAGGGGGTCATGACCCCCGTTACCATCCCGGGAATCCGCCATTGCCGGTCCTCTGGTCTATTCCTACGGCGCCCATTCCATTGACCGGCTAGGGCTATTTCCAAAAACAGTGACGTGGTAGCAGACATTTAAGACTTAGGTTGCGTTTCCATTGATCTCGCGCTGCAGAATGCAAATGACATTGACGGAAATTAGAATTTTTCTTTTTATAGAAATCTATTAAAATGTTTGTACTTAACATATCCCATGACACCATTTTTTAATTTTAGTTTGTTTGTTTGTGATTTTACTGTATGATCATTGATCAATTTTAACTATGGCATAGAGGAAAATAAACATTTCCGTTAATTCTGCAATGCGAGGTCGGTGGAAACGCCACCTAAGTCTTGAATGTCTGCTACCATCACGTCACCGTTGTTGGAAAGAGCCCTAGCCGGTCAATGGAATGGGCACCTACTACCTAGGTACAATCACTAATCAGAGAAATGACGTAGACTCCTAAGCCAGCCTAAAGGTGGCTCTAACCAACATGGGTAAATCAGTTTCGCTGCAGATTAATGGTCTACTAACACGATTTGCCCTATTCCAAAGCTTATTACAGCTGTAATTGTCTTCTGTCGGCTACTGCGCGATTGTTGCTAATTGTGGATCGCCATCGCCCTTAATGGACAGATTAATAGACTAACTTATATTGATTGGCCTACAGACATAAAAGGTCTAATGCGGTAAAAATGTAAAATCAGTTTTTTTAGTAGGTAGTATTCTGTTACGCAGTTACTCATAACACAATTGGAACGAATTTGATTTCAGTAGTATAAAAGGTGGACCCATAATTTTCTTAATCATCCCATGAACCTTGAACCTATACATGCGCTAGGACCTAATGCTAGAGTTAGGGACCAAGGTCACGTCATGTATTTTTCGGGTAACGTACCTGTGACCTTCTCCAAAATTTAAATTGAATTATTAGCTCCAAGAATATATCCTTGACGTAGGTATCCGCCTATCTACTCACTGTATGATACAAGATTTCCCCGCGCTCTAGAAAATCCAACTCAACGCGGAACACTCGAGGTGTCTATTCAATGTACGAACACAAAGGCTTCCTGTACATACAGAATTACAGACAGGCGGGCATTAGTCCATACGAATCAGCAGTTTACGCAGTCTACCAGTCAGCAGAACCTGGACGACATGATCCCTGTAGGCTGAGGCTTACAGCTGCATTGACTCGTGTCTGTACTTGGTTAAGTCATGCTTTCGCCTGTTTCATTGCGTCAATAGTAAGCTTGTCTTAGCTTGTCCATTATCGCTTGTAGCCGGTGTAGGTTGACATCGAGAACGTATACCAGTTTGCCAATGGCCAGAAATTCATACAGAAACAATTAAGATTAAATACGATTTTTTTTTTTTTTTTTTTTTTTTGAAAAATAGGGCTGCAATATTGGGGTTTAACGCATTTTCAGAGCAATAAGGGTTCTATATTATAGGTAATTAATGCAATCGAGCACAAGGGGGGCCGGGGGTCTCCCCCGCGAGAAAATGTGTGAAAAATAGGACTGAAATAGAGGGGTTTTGCGCATTTTGAGGAATCTAATAATCTAATGGGGGCTATAGCCCCCCCCCCCCCCCGTAGATCCGCGCCTGCCGAAATCCATGGGGTCGTTGGTATTGGACAAGGGACCTATGGGCCAAATGAAAGGTTCTTCTAAAATTACAGGTTAACTCCACACAGCTGCATTCCTTGTAATTTATATTAGACCGACATTCCAGTAGGATTCAATCGGAGAATAGGAGACAATCGAAGGGAGAGAAGCCTTACAGGTGTTCATAATCTAGTATTGTAGAGCTGTCAAAAATACTACATCCCTTAACTGAAATGCTTCTCTATGCATTTAGATACATGAAATGTATTGGCATACACCGATTGGTCACAATTATTGAACTAATTTTATAGAAAACTAACAGAAGGTGAAGGCGTCCAGCAGAGGAAGATTGAAAACTGTGGCCAATCGGCGTTAGTGACGGCCACATAACATACATCTAAATCTATAGAAGTGATTTCTTCTAATGGATATATCGTATGACATATTTTTTATCGTGCAGCACTAGTTCATAAAATTTTATATTCGTTGTGAAATTTGATTTTGTCCAAAACACGGATATTGCTTGGAAGCGTTCGAAATGCTCTTAAGTGCGTCTAAAAGCAAAACTAGAAGTTACTTATTCGGATTTATCTTATGTTGAAAAACTGACGATTAATACCCTCGCCCAGCGCTTCCGCATGAATAACTTTTTGGTTCAAACGGATTTATCAATTCAGTGGCGGCCATAGCAGGCAGTGTTGCCTCCCTCATTAATCTAAGTGGAAAATTATTGACACTACGCAATGTGTGGTGGCGTGTGTGGGCCTGTCAGGTTGCGAACCGCCCTTGTCCAGCGTTACTATAAGTAACTAAAGCATGTTTGTTGTGGATACTACCATTGTCTGCTGTGTCCTTGATTGCTGATAATGGCGCAGGGACATCAGAGAAACTGAAAGTTGGACATTTCCCACGCCGATAACCGATATGGGTCTTATTTGTAATGACTCTGGTTTATTGCTGTAGGCTATACCTGTTAATATTTCGTTTGCATATTTACTTCCGTATCCTGCTACTACTCATAATGAGGACGGGTGACTCAAACGATGCGGGGTTATGGGCCGTGGTCGAAATAAATTAGAGCTTGACATCCGCAAGAAGTAATTAGTACCTACCTAATGGAACAAAAGTCAATATTTATTTATGAGTGATAACATTTTAAGTTTCATGGGGGGGGGGGGGGGCATGGATGGTATCTCGGAATTTTATCATGTAAACATACAGTATGTCATCATATGTTAAGCATCGAATGGAATCTCTATTTGAAACCTTTTTTTGGTATGCAAAATATGAATCTGAAGATTCCTGTATAATTGGTACATACGTTTTGGGTAATGAGTGCCTTTTCTCTACATAAATTATTCTGATTGAAATTATGACTTGAGCTGGATTTACCGTAAATGTTTAATTTTTCGTTACATACATTGCCTGTTGTGTTAGTAGGCAATAGAGGCATCGAACAATTCGGTACAAGTGAGTAGTCGGCTTCCTTTATAGAATCTTCGCTGTAGTATCCTAGTTATTAAGTATTTAGTCTATACTTAATTTAAACTGCGACAGTGTCCCAAATTCTGGCGGTTGTTTTGTTTTCGATATTGACTGTGCTGGGTTCATTAAATGTTTAACAAATCATATTATATCCTATATAGCCTAATGGTAATTTCATTAGTAAGTATTATGGGTCTACCGTGCGGAAATAATAGCATACCAACGATAGTACCAGTACTATAAGTGCGAATCACTGATCTTTTAGACCTACTAATTAAACAAATGGTCTCAACAAAAATACCTTATTACCATTAAATACCCCTCCCCATCCGATTTAATTTCTTGTACATGCATTTTTTTCCTCGTTTTCTTTCGTCCCCACACGACGATTTCATATTGAATGAACGTTATTTAAATGCCTTGCTATAACTTGTATTTTGTGTGTTGGTTAAAAATATTAGAATTGAATATCACAAAGGCCTATCAAAATGTATCGGAGTTTTTTACACTTTTGATAGCTCTACAAAGGATATTGCTGGTAAAATTTGATTTACTTAAAAAAAAAGGAATACTGGGAGTGTCAGATTGCCGGTCAGAGAGTACCGGTATGCACAAGTCCCACCGGTCCAAACTCTCAAAAGAATCGTACCTACTGTACATACAGTACTTCACACAGTACGTTAATGCTGTACATGCAATATTCAAGTAAATACTGCAGGTAGGTAGGCTACCTAGCGCCTCCCCACTACATAACATATAAAATTGGATTTACCCACCCAGAACAGAAATACCGGTAGGCTTCCGTAAGACTTCATAGGAACTGAGTTAGGCCGCAACAACTATAGTCACTGGAATGCCTTCTAACCTACACTGCGCTTTCCAGCAGTTCCACTCGTAAACAAGCTTAGAGTAACCATGGCGACTAGCACGTGCAAGACACCCAACAAAACACTCGCGGTCGTTGACTGTTCATCTGATTTCCTATTCTGAAGGAAAATCAGTGCTAACAGCATGCTGTTTGCACAACGGCGGGGCATAAAAGCAGATTCTAAGACAACAGATACGCAGCTGATGTGTAGAGATGAGTACTGTACAAGGTACAGTATGTGAAGTACCTACAGTATATACTATACTGTATAGGAGCTAATGGTGCAGTAGAACCTGCTATGTGCACCAAGCCAATTTATCTCGACTGATGTACTGTCATAGAATCTGCCTTTTTGTCACCGGGCCTCAAAAGCCCAAAATCTAAGTCAACAAAATGGTTTGACAATGGTACCTACTACAATAGGGAAAGAACGTTGCGTTGCCCCCACCGGACATCTGTTTTTTTTTTTTTTTAAACAAAATCAAATTTCCCAAAAAAATATACCTATTTATACTGTACAGGGCATTAGCATGTAATGTGAACAGTAGGTACTATTAATGATTCCTGCACTTCTGGGGAGCAATAGCATAAGTCTCATATATTTTAGAAACCTCATAAATAATAATAAAGACCCACAATCTTTTCTTTAAGTTATTAGGCACCCTTTAACATTATACATTAGAAGGAGCTTTACCTACGGTATAATTCAAATCAGTTGGTTTGTTCTTCGATTTTTACGATTTTATGAATTCCCATGATTATGTAACTATATAGCCTATAAAATGTAAATTTGCCCGATTATGTAAAACATACATTTCAGAATTTTTTTTGACTGTACATAGATTGTAGAGCTATCAAAAATGTCACATCCCTCAGAAGAAATCGCCATATAGCCATCACTAAAATTGGCCACAGCTGTGGAACTCCTTCCACCTGACAACATGACTTATATCTCGCCTTTTACAAATCAAGTGCAATAACTGAGTCCAATCGGTGTTAGTGACGGCCCAAAACAAACTGCTGAGGAACATTACACTTCTATGTGATCTATTACATGTCTAAGGCGGAAGGCGGAACAAGGTGGGACCGAATCCGAAATCATCAGGCAAGACCTGCAAGCGGATTCCATAGAGAAAAGAATGGAGAACAAGCAGTTACAATGGTTCGGCCATGTCCAAAGGATGGGCGAGAACAGGACCACCCGGAGGCTGGCGGATGCGAGGCCGCAAGGAAGAAGACCCATCGGCAGACTAAGGACAACTCTGGAGGAAAGGATTGAAGAACTCGCCGGAGCGAGAGGGAAAACAATGGCCGAGCTCAAGGTGTTAACGTCCGACTGGGGCGAGTTCAGGAAATGGGTTCGAGGCGACCCCCCCCCCCCCACGCTGCGGACGCGGCCCTAAGGGGGAAGAAGAAGAAGTGACCTATTACATAGTTCTGCGTTCAATATTTACTGTGAAGTTTGAATTTGTGCACCTGTAAGGTTTCTCCCCTTCCGGTTGCCCTTTAAGCATTTTTCTATTGTTATTTTTGTAAGAATATTCGCATACATGCTATTTGCATAATGCATCTGAATAGTCGCTCCAGTCGCCGTAATACCTGTGTTGAGTTACGACAGGTCTGAGATCGCATAGTGTGTGGAGAATCGGTCAAGAACGAGCAAGCTACCAATTCAAAATACAAGGGTTTCGCCCGACACATTGTAATAAAAAGTATATGAAATAAACTGTTTTATTTAAGAAAACTATTTAACTTCAGTTTGCAGCCAGAAATTTTTTTGGAGGGCTGTTGTTATGCGGCAGAAATATTTCTGGTAAATAGATGTTATTTATTAATTTATTTAACTTAGGTTCTGCTGGCGAAGACAAATACGGGGCCTCACTCAGGTGCCCAAGTGTAGTCTAGGTCTACTTACTTACCTATTGCTGTTAAGTGTCGAGTTTTATTATTAGTTTGCGAGTTGTTTTCATAGCCTTCAATGGCTAAAGGTTACACTAACTGGATTAGCCTTGAAACTACTGCTGCCGCCACCCAAAAGACAGCACATGCCATGAGATGGAACTTGGAACCTTGACTTACAAACCGCGAAGGTCACAGACAACAGCAGATGAATATTTTATGTCATTCTCTACGAACCCACCACAGCGGCTGCCATTTGAGTGCTGTGTAGGCAAACATGCTTGTTTACAGCAGTAGTGGGCGAAAAAATTAATCTTACTGAAGACAGTTCCACACTTTCCCAACAGCGCTCTATTAACGTTCATAATGAACCTCTTACGTAATGGAAATGCTTGAGCTTTACCAGTCAGCGTTCAGATCAAGCGCCCAATCAATAAAAAAATATAGATAGATATTTCATCCAAAAATATAGTCCATCTTTGTATTTTTAATAATTTTAAAATCTTACACGTGGGTGGTAAGGGAAAATTGCTGGACTGGCTTGATGTGATAGAAATTAAAAAGCTATGAACTTAGGGTAAAGCGTTCTAACCGATGTAACTTTTATGAGAAGATCACCGCTAGTGAAGCTTCAAATGCCACCTACATAAATATCCCGAACCATTACTTTTCCTTTTATTTTATATAATTGGTTTTAAGGGCGACTGCAAGGGCTTGCTTATACGCCCACCGAGTTAATTGGTGTTTCGATTGGATATATTAATAATTTAATGGGTTACACTGCACTTCTAAGATCTTTAGTTCCTGTTTATTTACTAAGCCGTTTATGTTCCACTGAGTGAAACCTGCCATCAATATTCTTACTTTCACATGTTCATTTATGTACTGTTGTGTGTTGTATGTGAGTCTGGCGAGAACCAAGTGCTGAAACCGGTAGCTTTAAATATATTTAAGTAATACTTGACAATGTTATTTTATTTTATTAACCAAAAAATATAGAATTACCAATAGAATTTTTCATTACATTGTAGTATAATTCGATTCCTCCCCAATTTCGTTTATTCAATATTAGTATAAAGTACTATCCAGCCAATATAAAATAAATATTTAGAATTCCGATTTGGAAGAGTCAGGCTTTACCGTACATGACAGAGGTCTACTATCAGAAGTTTGACTATAGGAAATTTTGCACACTAAATGTAACAATGTACAGTAGAACTGTAACTATTCAAATATCTTTCAAAATAAACATAAATCTTGTGAATACGAAATTTCGAAATGTGCTGCCTTACAACACTGAAACAGCTTTCCTTTAACGAACCTTAATTTTATTTTATGAACAGCATCCTACTATACTACTTCTTAATTAATAAAAACATTCATAACATCTTTTCCGCCTTAATTAATGCCTTTTTATGGAATGAATCAAATTACCCGAATATTTGATTACCCAATTACTTCGGATAGTTGGAGTCTGCGGTAATATTATTCATGAAAAGTCTTTAAAAAAAATTTAAAAGTAGTAGTAGTAGTAGTAGTTTTTAACGTTCGCAGCTATTAATGCTGCCTTAACCTTAGGTTGAAATAGAAGAATAAGCTACTAAATTAAGAAAAAATTGTATTCGAAATAGTCCACCCGGCTTCATTTAATTGTCGATTTTTATATCAATTTTAATAATACTTTTGGTAACATATTCAAGTTTATCATAACAATAATCAGTGTTTCACCAGTGGCAGTTCCTGTTTCAAGTATATTGTTAGGTAGTGCAAGAGACTCTCCTTCTTTTAATCATAGCCTGAAACAAGAGAAGGGACTGCTAGTGACTGAACATAGGACGAATAAGTCAATTCAGAGGTTCATGAGCAGGAAAAGGTATATAAATAAGCTATTTTTGTATGAATAGGGATTGTCACGCCTTTGCGGGTCAGTATTTTGCATTAAAACACTTTCTGTAATAAAAAAAATTGCTTTATTGTTACATGGGACAAACATAAGTAAAATAGATATATTCATGGTAGCAAAAAGTTTCCCAGATACTCAAATTAAAAAAAACTTCGTTTACAATGTAGTAATTGAAGCCTAATACGAACTTTAAATCTTAGTAACCGAAATTAGAGGATATGGAAAAAACTGGGCTTGGCGGGATTCGAACCCACGATCTACGCCTAACCGGGCGTCGTCTTAACCGCTGGACCACAAGCCCCGGCAAGTCCAGTAAATGCCAAATTCTCTACTTATGCTCTAATTGAAATGATTCGTGTTACCTCTTCAACCAAAGTTAATTTAATGTCAGTGTTATATATACCATATAATACTACAATGTAATTTAAATCTTGGATTAAAAAAACTAGGTGGTTATGATAGGGCGGCAGAGCTTCGAGATAATGTTTTCACGCCTCAATTCCTCGTTTTCATTTGTGTACACACTAGATAGTATGAAGCTGTTTTAAATCCCAAAGGGAATATAAATATACAAATACCAAAAATTTGGCTGAATATCTGCTGGTTTAAAATTGTGCTGACAAATCACCTACAGGTAGGTACGAAATGAACCTTAAATCGTAAGCTACGAACAAAAATTAATTCTTTAAAAGTACTTACTGAAAATTAATTGGATCACAAAATTTCTTTCTACGATTAGGAACCATTTTGTAACAAATGGAAAGCAGCACCCAATGCCCAGCTAATTTCATGGTCATCTATCTTCTTAACAAGCTGTAAGAAAAACATGAGAGCCATATAATTTTATGTTGTCTACACTTATGATTTTTAGGGATTATTTAGGAAATCGTGGCACATAATAGGAAGGTTCAACTGGTAGAGGACCGCAGCACAATGAACTGAAATTAACTAGTGTACAATAGTAGCCTATGTACTGTACATGCCCAACAAAAACTACATATTGGGCCATAAACTACCGCAAACTGGTACCATTATTTATTCATTTATATAATTGCAAATAGATCATTAAGTCAAAACAATTATGTCTTGGTAGCTTTCATTCATTAGTAAATAGTGGCAGAAAGTAGTAGTAGTAAATTATAATGCTTGCTCCGCCTTGGAACTGATAAAATAATAGAACCTATTACTCTACTTACGTGAATTTTAGTTTTGGGATCCAAGCCAAAACCATCTCTTAATAGCACAGATATAAAAGTAAGGTCAAGGCACAAGAAAGGTTGGTCGGCATTAGGTTCCTGACATTTCAACTGAGCAACTTTCAAGAAATCAGCTACCGTCACAATACCCCCTGGAACAAATGGATACACAATTTGAAATCCGTAAAATGATTAAGTAAATATGTTATCTAGCTTACATATTCTTCAAGAAATTATAAACTTTCATTGGAATATGAGCTTTCCATCAGATTGTAACTCAAGGCTAGGAGGCTTTTACAATATTTTTTTAGCCGACTTGGAAGGCCAAATATAAAAACTATAGAAACAGATTTATATTTTATCTACGAAATTAAAATATCAGATTATTCCAAATGGCTAGGAAAATAGGAGAACCATTTGATGTCAAAACTACGAGGTCTCCTGAATTCTGAATCTTTTTTACATACTTTTTACATACGTATGTGTCATTAATTTTGTAGGTTTTGGACGACGCTTCAGCACCTTGGAACTGTTGACTCGAAGTAAGGCGGGGATTCCACCAACGTCAATAGGGATAGTAAATGTAGTTTTGACGTGGTAGCAGACATTAAAGACATACTAAAAATGTCTGCTACCACGTCAAAACTACATTTACTATCACTATTGACGTTGGTGGAATCCCCGCCTTAATGAATAGTCAATTTCAAATAGATTTAATAAATTCGTCCTACTGGTGTACGGTGAATACCCACAACTTAGATTTCCAGCCAATATTAACTGGAACGCAGGGGACAACATTTAGGAGCGCCAGTTTTACCTTTATCAAAATCAATCAGTCCGCTATCGGCTGCTCTATCATAATAATAGCTGAAGGCGTAAACTTCTCTGGTGTTCAACTCAGCGGGTTTGTCCACAGATCCCAATACTGTTTTCACGACCTCAATACATTTATCAAATCTCACAACCGGAGTCTTGAACTTCTCCCCACCGTCGTCAACATAGGCGTACTTGGGATTTTCGGGACCTGCAATAATTCAATAATATAAGTTATCAGCCCATTAATTGTATATACCACGAATAAATCAAAACCAGATATCTTAGGTGCGGCTCAGGCCGGTTACGGACGATTCCACAAGCGCGAGTTGCTGACGTCATTTCCTGTTGTAGCCAGAGGCGTAGCAGAAGATATCTTGTCGATTTTTGAAGCTGACGAGAAAACCACTATGTCTACTTCAGAGGATTTCTGTGAGCTGGCGTTTCTAGGGGAGAATCGTTCACTTTCGTACGGTCGGCTTCGCGTAGGCTTCAGAAATCGACAAAAAAATTTACTACCCCTATGGCTACAATAAATAGACGTTGGCAACTCGCCCGGGCAGAATCGTCCGTGTGTGTATTACGACATTTCATTTATTTTTGATGAACATTTTGACACACGAAATTGGTAAGCGGACAGTTCCATATGCTTTTAAAAACAGTGTAATTATTTAACCCTTTTCTTCAATACAATCTAACTAAACTAGTCGTAATACCTAATTATGTATGATAGAGTTTAGACAATTGTTTACCTTGAATTGTGTAACCAATGCCGCCATAACTCCATTTGTGGTCAGTAACTATTGGGTTGACACATTCCGACTTGAGGATAAATGAGTGTTTAGTATTATTGTATTGGAGAATGCCCTTGCGAGCTTCGTTCAAACCAAGACCCAGGTAGCTGAAAATACCAAAATCTATCAGCACAAAAAGCGATTGCAAAGAAGTCACTAACACTAATAAGCCACAGTTATTTGATAGTTTATTCGTAAAAAAAATAACCGACACTGAGGATGTGAGGCCAAATAAGTTCCAAAACTGAGTTTAATTGGTGTTAGTAGCATACTATATATCAAGATGTAGAGGAGCATTTATTCTACTTTGACATCTCATTTATGCCTTAATGATCGATACGATCGTTCCGTTTGCTATTAATAATGTCACTCACCTGTGGGTATATACGTTCAAGGTGTTGTGGAAAGCCGATATGGAGTGCATGTACTTCTTATCCTCAGGTCGAAGATTGTTCAAATCTTTTGGGGCAAATGCAATTTGTGTAGAGCCTCCTCCGAGGTCTAAAGCTGCCACAGTAGCACCAACATCTCCGCCGAGCCTATCTGTAACAAAATATGTAATGTTGGCCTAAATCAAATCTTACAACAAACGCCATCTATGTGTATAATGTATATCTTCCATTTGAAAGGAGCAGAAAGAAAGGGCGAAGGAAAACTATGAGGGAGCGCAGAATAGAAAACCACTGTCGCTGGTGCACCGACAGTCTGCTAGGCGAACCTCCTGTTCAGCAGCTTGATGGATCAGCCTGTCAGCTGCCTACAATTTCACCCGATTTTGAGACGCTCGTTTGGACACGAAAAAGGAAAGTAAGTAGGAAGCATGAGCGGGAAACCAGAACAATGCACAAGCTGCCACTTTCTGGAGATCGCCTTAGACTCGGACATCTTCCACAGAGCTACCCTCTATGAGCAAGCTTGAAAGGAATCGGTAAAGGAATACTGGGACACCACCGACAACTTCCAACACATGGCGGTCCCGAGCAGTTTTCCCTGGGAATATGACCCGCCCTAAGCGGTTCGTCTCATTCCCTTCGAATTTCTGTCTATCTTACCAAGGAGGAAGTTAACGGTGAACCAAGAGAAGAGGCCTTCATCGACACCGTCCATGATAGACACAGCGTCGTCACCGACGAAGAACTCAGACTGGGCGAGGACGTTTCGGGCCTCGGCAAGCAGGGCGTCTGCTTTGTCTTCAGGCAGCAGTCGTAGGCCGGCCGTTGCCTTCATGACAATTGGCGTCTTGGCCCAGGCATCCGACGGAATCACAGCTTTAGCCTCCAGTAGGAGTTGCTCCAGATTTTTTCTACTCTGCAACAACATAATACAAAATCATTTATTGCGTCTCAATGGGTTCATGTTATATTACAATTATTATTGCATATAGCAATATAACAGCAGGTATGATAATAATACTAATAATAATAATGCGTGTATTTATCAAAAACACATTACAAATTTTACCAACCGGTGCCACAAAGCCAAAAAGGCGCGTTGGGATCATGACACAAAGGGAAAAGAACACGCACTAAGACTGACTAGTAGTCTCAGCATGTTATTATGTCCCTCCACGTTCCCCTGCCAACGTTGTGCAAACTACTTGGTAGGGCCGATATAAGCAACAAAGTCAGCAACTAATCTCGGTTGCAAACAACTTTCTATCCGCATTCATTGGGGCTTATTTAGGATAGCTTACAGTTATTCCGGGATAAGTTATTCTTTTACGTTGGTGCAGCGACTGCAGGTCAATCAATTGCAAGAGCGATCGCGGAATTGGGTTCGACAAAATAATAAACAAATTAAATTAAATGATTTCGTATTATACATTTAGATGCAACTTTTCTGATCAAGTATTGTACATTATTATACTATAGTTTACGGTTACAAATTTGATCAAAAACAATAACTTACCGCAAGACAAAAGGCCCGTGCGCGTGATGATGGGAAAATTTTCCTAACATTGTATAAGAATAAACTACTAATCATTTAAATAAATTTTTCCACTTTGGCGCTGGAAATAAAATTGATAATATAGCAATGTACAAAGAAAGAAGTCAACTTACATCTTTCGGCTTACTAGCGAAGGCACTAAGACCAGGTTTGAGTTGCAGAAATAGTTCGTTGTGCAGCTTCAAAGTCTTATCAGAGCCCTGAATGAATGTGTAGGCAAGTATCCGCGAGCCAGTGCTTCCGGCGTCTATCACAGCAGAATGAACTAGTTCCCGTAATCCTAACTTGAGGGATATATGATCTATAAAATTTGACCCATGTTTACAATATTTTTCTAGTGGTACTAAACCCGTGTACGCCCCTGCAACACAAATAAAATAGCCCTCATTTTCGTGCCCAGCAAATGAATGCATGCAATAATTAAAACGAAATTAATGTTTATAAGCAATCTTCCAGCTGAAACAGTGACACTGGGAACACAAACACGGAGTTAGTTTCTGAACTAAGGGCCTTTCCAACCATCGAAACTTATCCAGCCAATGAGTGCATTAAACTTAGTGGCTGGATAAGGTGCGTTGGACGGAAACTGCCTAAGTAATACTAGTATCTCTAATAAAATAAAACAGTAATAAGGATTATAAATAAAAAGCTCATGCGCAGCTGTGTCTTCAGGTTCATATACGACATAGAAAGTCAAATCAAGTGCAATTTTTTAAAATAATTTTATACGTATCTTTTTACTACTGAAGGCCTCCTATGCCTTTTAAAGAGTAACTTATTCTGTAACATTTCATTCTAAAATTATTTTGCTTACATTATTAACCCCATGATACGTTATTCTTTAAGAGGCATGGTGGGCCAGAAAAGGAAACGAACGAAACACCGAGTTTATTAATGTACGAGTATGCTCGTATGCTTATGTAACTATTGGAATAAACAATCCATCCCATCCTAGCATTTAATTCAGTCAATAGAAAAGCTGTGATTTTACTCACCAAATAAAATAGTTGTGACAATAATAGCTATCAAGATATAAAACCTTGATTTGTTCGCTCCGCCCGTTTTCCGCTTTCCCTTCGATGTCCTTGTTTTTTCTCCATCCTTGTCAACACGTGGCACCTTTAACAATAAAAAATAATTAAATAAACTGTCACTAGCCCACTGATTTTTTTGAACGGAGCCTACCCATCAAACCCACGACCTCACGAGCTCTTTTAAATTGTTTATGCTTCCTGATAATTTCTCGCTTCTGCGCTTTTCGTTAAAATTTAGAAGAAGCAACTTAGAAAGGAATTGATGAACATTTGATTATTACCTAAATCCAATTATGGCGTTCAAATGCACGAATGCTTTTTGAGCGCGGCAAATTACACCTTGTTATTAATTTTTCATTAACAATAATTGAATATAAATGTTAAGGTCATACAATATTATTGAATATCGAAGGTGAAGCCGTGAAGGGTTGAGGAATGGACTTGATTTTTTTTTCGTTTACCTCCGACGTTATTTTCAAACAATTTACGACGCTTTTCGAAAAAAAAAATTGTACTACCCGACCACGATTTGATGACATTTGGAAAATTTTAAAAATGAAAACTGATACTACTACCTAAGACCAATTTCCACTTAAGGGCTTGAGGCTTGATCCGACGACTGATACTATTATTTAAGTGACGCTTATCTTGTTATTATTTTTATTAATATTATTGAATCGGCTCACAAAAGGCTCCAATTTGGTATGCTGTCCCTTACACAGTTTGACGCTTGAAGCTCTGAGAACATTCAGTTGGTGTGAAATATTAGCAAAGTCATTCAATTAATGTACGACGATATCTGTTTATCACGGCCTTGGATTACATCATGCCATCACGAGGGCTCTATGCACAACAATACTTAGGCCTCTGGCCAGTAATAATTTGGCCCCATATTGAGTTACAGACAGACCGGAGTTACAGACAGAGTGACAGGCCGGCAGAGAGACATTTCGTAAAAAGTTTGGGGCCTGGGACCTCAACACTTTAAATCTATGGAAATCTCGAAATCGAAAATTTAGACCATCAGAAAGCTTTCCTGATACTGCTGTATAAAAACGAAAGCAAAAATAAAGTAGAAAGAACTATTATTGAAGTAATAATAGCCCAGTCATATACGTATTTGTATAATGCGTTTGAATTGTGTCGCATTGTGAAATGTACAGTGTGAAATAGTCAACAGAGAAAGCAAACAAGGACAGCAAAGGAATAAATGCTTTAACATTCCCACTGACCTATAATGTTTGGCTTGGGCTAAATATAGCCACACGAACTTAGCAAGGATGAGCTACAAGGGTCAAACTCGGCGACAAAATAAAATTCAAAAGAAGCGAGGGAAATGACCAAATCCAACAAGTATATCTAAAAACAACGATGTAATACTATTTAACAAAGGGTTAGTTGATCTTACATTGCCTGCTGGGTTAATAGTCATTACATGGCAGGGGCCTCATCGAACAATTAGGGCGGAGCCCATTGTTAGGGAAAGGGGGCGACTCCCATTATCAGGCTCAGCCCCGAGAAGAACTTATAGTATAGTCCTGATAAGAACTGATGGTTTCAGGATAACTGACTCATTGCTCTTGTATTCTTTAATCTTTAATTCCAACAATAAGACCATTACAGTTTGTGACAATTTATATACCGCATGGCACAAGCCCGTGTGCGCCTTAACGTTGGTTACCTATCTATATATTCAAATACCATTTTAATTATACTATAAACTAAATACTTATATGCTATAAGCTAAATACTTATCTACTATAAACTAAATGCTAATTATAATATTATACTATTGTTATGTATTAATTCTGAGACAATCCAGTTTTGCACTTTTCTTTTTAGTATGTCTTTAATGTCTGCTAAAACGTCAATACCACATTTACCATTGACCATTGACGTATGTGGAAATCTCGCCTTAAGTTTGCCCTACAAATATCAGCGTCTTTGCAACTATAATCCTGTTCAGTACGAGAGGAACCGCAAAGTTCAGACCGTTAGTGGCAGGCTACCATCCGTTCGATTTCGCCTGAACGCCTCTAAGGTGGAATCCGGTCTGGACCATAAAATAAATATTTACTCTGAATAAAGGTCTGATCTGGATAAAGTAATGAGCAATTATGAGCATTCATTTAGGGGTCCCTTGAGTCGAAAGGCAACTAAATAACCACCCCCCATTTGAGTGCTAGGCTCCTATTAAACAGAGAATTGTGGGTCAGCTTTCCAAGTGAATAATGTGTGACTTACTACTTAATCGACGCTTCTGAAAAATTAATTTGCAATCAATAAGTACAGCAAGCCGATATTGAAGTTCCCTTTGACCTCCTCACATTTAGTTATCATAAGGGGATTTTCGAAGTAGATTTAAAGTGAGCTACCCACATAGCGCAGTTACAAGGCACGGGAGTTAGGGTTATCACTATATTGCCTTATCAGCTCAGGCAACCGTAATTAGGGAGTAGGAAACTTTTAAGTGGATCATGCTTTCAACAATATTATTTCATAAACTTATGTGGGTTTCGTAACTGTTGGCATATAATGAACTTACGGCCAATTAAACCTTGCCACCGATAAGTATACGAGCAATGCACCTATACTGTTCATGTTGACACCTGACTGAATTTAGCATTTTGACCTTAAGATACCATCGGACACCCCACTAGACGTTTTTTGTACGAAGTCAAATGTCTCATAAAATATTGATCGTAGAGCCATTGTAAATGAGATGCCATAAAGTCGAATGCTTTACTACATTTTGATGAACGTAGTAGGTCAGGTAGGCCTGGCACTGTTTTGTTACAGTTTTGGAAAGTCGTGGACCTAACCTAGCATTTTTTTAACGCACTCAAAACCTATGGCCCAACGGAACTGTTAAGCCGGAATTACACCAGAAGTGCCTGTCCGGTGTTAAGTGCAAACACAGGTTTAGTGCCAGCCGACATGTACATATACAGTACATGATAATTATGTATTCAAATGTAGAGAAGCAAGCCTTATACTTCTTTATGGTATCTCATTTATGGTTCTATGCGGTCGAAATTTCATGAGAAATTCGACTTAGTAAAAAAAAGTGTAGTGGTGTCTGCTTTTTTATTATAATAGGGGCGCAAACTCAAACTAGGCTTCTATTTACACTATTTACAGCCATTAAATCCGGCCCAGCGACGCCGGATGCCTTATAAATGGATCTTGAAATTAATTGTTCATAACTATAAAATTTCAAGTTGGTGGATTAGAATATGTGCCTTCTGAAGAGACGCTTCATGGGAACGACGGGCCAGAGCGGAGGCGGGGCTAGCAAATGAGGCACACCGTTAAGTCTCATTATAGTATTTATAAAGGATACTGGAGCGTCATTAAAAATGATGGATGTAAATTCTTGCTGTGGTACTGTCTGGATATCCTAAAGGACGGCTTTAGAAGCTGCACCTTACTTCACGGAGTACTGTATATATACTAAGAATCGTCGACAAAGGTTTTAGAAGGTATAGTCCAGTTAACAAGCCTTGCCTGGCTGATTCGCATTTTGCTATGACTTTCTAATAATATGATTTGTGATGCCTATTGATTGAATTAAGTCTAACCACGTAATGTCACTGAATAGATGATGCCCTTGTATGGACTCTATCAGACAAGCCGCAGACCGTGAAAATAAAACCTATTGCTTTGCATAAGGTTCTGCCTGGCCAACCGTCATCGTCGTCGGAGCAAGCCCACCCACCTAGAACTTTTACAGCGGGCCAGGCCGTCTATCAGCAGTCATAAAGCCCAGGCCGCAGCGACATTTTAAATCGTGGTGGTACTGAGGTAGTGGCATTAGAGAACCGCTAACTAAATGAATAAGAATATGAACTTAATCAATAAATAATGATTACATTTGTACTGTTGGCACTTGGTACTGTCTGTACCAATGGAATCTATGTTAGTAAGCTAATGAAAATTTAAAAAAAAAAAACGAGACCAAGCATTACCTATTTACTCATACATTAGGTTTATTTTTAACCTTACCCTCGACCAACATTAAAGCGCAATACATTTATTACTCACCAATTCATATCTATGCAAAGTCGTACTTCTATTCAAATACATTAATCTACAATTAACATTTTACAAAACATCAGAAAATAGAGCGACTTCCTTATCTCTAATAATAAAGGCGGCCATGTTAGTCAACAAATGTGTACCTTTCCCTTTTGCAGGCTTTCATAATATTTACAGAAAATGACTCAAATTGTACTTACTCGACGATTCCGCACATTTTCCATGATTATTTAATTGGAATGAAAGAGTACAGTCGAGAAAAGGAATGTAAAAATTTTAGTTTTTGCGTGGACGATGAACCACAAAATGTGCGACGAGCCTGTCTGCTAGGTGGACATTTTTCACCGAAGTGATTTCAAATGACTTGCTCTTCTATCAGTTCTATCTATCTTATCATACTTCGAAACTTGGAAACTATCTTTGATACCGAAGGCATAATTCCTTAAGGATTGAGATAACACATTCATGTGACTTGACTTTTTATTTCGAAGCTTTATTTAATCGTTATCATCTAGTTCTAGAGACCAAAAGTAAGAACGGTGATAAGGATAACAGAAAATAATTTAGCCTGTGATGCAATATTGTGAATATTTTTATTGATTATTGAACAATTATCAAGCTGATAAACACATTCAATTATAAACATTTTATTTTCAACTAACTGTCACCGTTCTCCGTACATTGTTCTTTAATTTATTTTTTAAAATTTGACACTTTACGCGGGAACATTATTGCGAGTTCCTGCCACTAGTTTCGCTTAGATCGTTTTCCTTCCCATTGCCAGGGAAAAAAATATTTTGTCAATATTTGGATTTGAACTAATTTTAAATTCTTAAAAATGGTATGTATTATTCATTATTAAGATTTTACAAATGATTACACTGGTTAATAAACTTTTGAGCTGTAGTTCTCAATATCTGTACTGGTTTATTCCGCCCAGATTTGGAGCATTGTAGATCTGCTGATTGCAGAGCACCCATGAGTTGTTCAAGTAAATACTAGTAAATTTTCTTTTCTTGTTACTGTACATAAATTACTACAATTAAATTTGAGGGCCTGTCCAGCACTAGATCTGTTCGGTGCAGCATGGTGGCATACAATTTATATTGGAGGACATAAGCCTAGGAAAGTAAAGGATTGTGCTGTCGGAGATGAGTATAGCCTATATGATGACTATCGAGATAACTGGTGGCATAAAATCTGAAGGGAAAGCTGAGAGAATGTAGTTTTGATAGTGAAGAAAACTCACAAGAAATCGTTCGGGCAAAGGTGGAGGAAGCAGTTGTGTTGTGGAAGGAGCCCAATACCATTCTACAAAAAAAAAACTGCCCTTCAATAAGGAAGCAGTAGCACTCCTTCACCCCGTTTTTTAAATTAGTTACATGAATATTGGAATCCTTTTGAGTAACTTGTTGAAGAGTCTTTTGACTGGACTAAAAAATGTATAATAGTGATTTTAAGTGTATCCTTTAAATTAGCAGCTAGTGCTGCTAAAAAACAATCCTGAAATTCCTTACATTATATGGATGTTTCCATGATAACCTGATCACTTACTCAATGTAACAATAACATACATATCATAACAAACAATGACTGTCCAGGGACTCCAGCCTAGTTACATGTCTACTCATGCATTACTGTTTTGATGTGAAGAGTTATCATGACACCAATAGACACTCACAACACTAATTTATTATAATTGTACATTTGAACACATGCATCTTCAATATTTTGAGAATATCGATGACTATAATATTTGAAGTACTTTGCAAAATAAACAATGTGTTGTATTATTTTTCCTTGTGTGTTGTAGGGCAATGAAAGTTCGCTGCCTATGGAATTATGTAGCAATTGTAAGTAATAATATATTATATTTTGATTTCTTAATACGATACCGGCTTGAATACTGAGCTGACCTGCTGACTGCAAAAAGTCCACAATCTATTTCATTTTATTATGTCTTCTGGGCTAGTTAGCTAAGTAGCGTACATTGCAAAATTGCTCATTGCTAGCCTAGTGTGAACATATAATTATTATGTCATTGAATATACAGTGTTGCTCATAATAATAGGGACACAGTGAATTTTCCTAAGGCGGGTATTCCACATACGTACATCGTCAATGAAAATTATGAAATTGAAGGTGGTAGCAGACATTAAAGGCATACTAAAAATTCTGCTACCACCTTCAATTTCATAATTTTCATTGACGTTGTACGTATGTGGAATGGGCACCGAAAATCTCCAAAATGGCAAGAGTTTTGGCCTTGATTGTTAGCAGTAAATAACATGGCATGAAGTTTGATATGTTGTGTAAATTTCATCCCAATTGCCCAAGAACGTGAGAATCTAATGAAGGTTTTCAAAAATACGTCGGTCATAATAATAGGGACATTACCTTTACTTCTTTAATAAAATGCAGATAAATGAACAAATTACAATTTAATCATCAATACTTGGAAGATAGTCCCTTGCTATGAAGAACAGCATTGCATCTTGAGTTCATTGAAGTGACCAAATTCTGGCAAACAGACACAGGGATGTTGTACCACGCTTTTTGAACTTCTTGCCAAAGTCGGTCTTTGTTCTTGATTGTATCTTTAGCGATACTCTTCTTAAGTTCATTCCATAAGTTTTCTATCGGATTCAAGTCCGGTGATTGTGCTGGCCACTCCATAACAGATATTTGTTTCCCCGCGAATATATTTGCCTTATCAAATGAGATCTGAAAGGCATGGTAGTTGCATAGTTGCTTGCCCTCTAAGAGCTGTATAGATCGATACTATTTTGGTTCCTTATCAATTCACCTCTTTGCAGATATCAATGTTTTTCAAAAATGCAAGGGGAGAAAAACATAAGGACGCGAGCATTCAAGGTTCATTTTCTAATGGATAGAGAATTTTATTGTGAAAATAACACTATAATTCAACTAAAACATCAATACTTTGTGCTATGGCCGTTGTTTTGCAGGATTATCTTGCACCTAGTTTGCATAGAGTCGAATAACTTGCGGCAAATTGAAATAGGTATCGAGTGCCATGTCTTCTCCACCTCCTCCCATAGAAGGTCCTTGTTTTTATGCAGCACCTTTGGTAGTTTGATTTTTTAAGTGGCTCCGAAGATTTTCAATGTGGTTCAGGTCGGGCGACTAAGCAGGCCACGGCATGACAGACACATTGTTCTCCGCGAACCACTGGTTTATAATCTTTGGTGAATGCTTCGGGTCTCTCTACTGTTGGAACACCCATGAAATTGGCATGTCGTCTTCCGCAAAAGGTAGCATTACATTTTGCAAAATCTCCCGGTACATCTTTTTCGTGATGATTTCGTTTATACAGAATAGAGGGCCTACACCGTTGTAGGAGATACAGCCCCATACCATAATGTTACTGCCACCAAACTTTACGGTCTTCTTTGTATACTTGGGATTAAATGCGGTACTGGGAGGTCTTCTCACACACTGTTTCCCATCGGAACCGAAGAAGTTGACCATTGTTTCATCGCTGAACAAAATGTTTTTCCAATTTGCACGATTTAGGTTTTCTGAAGCATGCTTTAAACGGTCCTCAATGTTCTTTTTTGGCCACAGCAGAACTTTTCTCGGTGACCGACCATGGAGTTGGGCATCTCTCAGCCCCTGTCGAACCATTCGAGTACAAATGGGTGGATTCATTTCTTTTTTACGGTCGGTGGCGGTATTGAATGGTGACATTTTGCTCTTATGGACCAGCAAATTGTCGAAATGCTGCGTTGTTTTTCGAGGATGTCCCCTTTTTTCACAGGACGAGGAGCTTTGAGAGCCTGTTCGACCATTGTTCTTGACCTTCCAATCATTTCCGAAATTTTTCTTATAGAATGCCCTCGTTCCCGAGGCTTATGGATCACCTTCTTCTCCTCAGGTTTGCAATTTTTCCCTTTGGACATTTTTCTTCATTCAGCAACAACAGACTCCTACTTATTCAAATTAAAGACAAAGAACTAAAAATAACTGTTTTTTGGTTCAAAATATCACCACCATAAATGCTCGCGTCCTTATGTTTTTCTCCCCTTGCATTTTCGAAAAAAATTCAAATCTGCAAACAGGTGAATCGATCAATAGCTAAAATAGTATCGAGCTATACAGCTCTTAGAGGGCAATGAACTATCCAACTACCATGCCATTCAGATCTCATTATACAGGGCAATTATGATAATTACAAGAAATAATTTGGTGTCCTTAAGTTTTTCTCCGCCACTGTATATATTTTTTAATTACACCATCAGCTTTCTTGCAACCCAATACAACACATAATCTGATGAACCTCTGCTACTGACGAGCAGGGACGGATTTGGCTTTTTTTAATGTTTATAATCAAAATAACCTACTTTCTTACCCTTAACTAAAATGTTATACATTAAAGTCCTACGCGCGCGCGGATATAGGCATTTGCCTCAGTTGCCTACTGGTAAATCCGCCACTGCTGCCGAGAGCCGGGCACGTCTTAAGGTGTTACAACTCTACAGTTATTTATTCAATGTTTAAGCTTTATTTAAATTTGACATTTGGTCTGACTTGGTTCTAGTTGATGCGGACGAAATACGGCGGTTGGGGAAACGGTTTCGTAAATTGGATTTAGATAATTCGGGCGCTCTCAGTGTCGATGAGTTCATGTCCTTGCCGGAGCTACAGCAAAATCCGTTGGTACAACGTGTCATTGATATATTCGATGCAGACGGTAACGGAGAGGTAAGCATTTATTAGGCGGGGTTTCCACATACGCCAATGGTCAATGGTAAATATGGTTTTGACGTGGTAGCAGATATTTTTAGTGTGTCTTTAATGTCTGCTAAAACGTCAATACCACATTTACCATTGACCATTGACGTATGTGGAAACCCCGCCTTTATAAGCTGGAAAGCTTGACGTGGCGCTACAGCCTACTACACTCCAGCGCCCTACGATGCTAGTCACGCATAGGCGCTTCTTCCACCTACGTCAATAGTGCATAGTAAATGTAGTATTGACGGACATTTGAATTTTACTCTATGCCATAGTTAAAATTGATTAATGATCATAGAGTAAAATCACGCGCTGCAAACAATAACAAACTAAAATGGCGTCATGGAATATGTTAAGTACAAACATTTTAATAGATTGTTTATAAAACAGTTTTCATCCATTAAACAGATCGGTGAAGGTCGATCTTACTTCGGATCTCCTACTACTATTAATAAATAAATAATAAGTGTGCGAAGAAAACAAATACAAACAATATTTCAAAAAACAAATGCAAACAAATTCCAAAAATTTGGCGCATACGTGTCATTAGAAGAAAGTGATCAATAGTTGAAAAAACAAGTGGAATGGCGTGTATCAATAAAAAATTGAAATGTCCGTCAATACTACATTTACTATACACTATTGACGTAGGTGGAATAAGCGCCATAACGGGGTCTGTAAGGTGACTCTCGACGTCAGCCTTCGGTCTTCCGATCCTTCTTCGTCCCGGAGATGCCGTGTGTGGGGCTCTGTACCACTTCCCTCGGCCATCTGGAATACTTTGCACATAGAGCCAAAGGCCGTACACACTATTTTGAATAGTCATACACTGGTTTTAGTAAGATCACAAAATTGGGATATGTCACTTGCGTCTATCGTCTCCCGTCAACCCAACCAATAGCAATGCCTGGAAATGCGCTTGAATGGAAAGTAAAGCCTTGAACTGACAGCAGGCCCACGTCACGAATATGGCAAGTCTCCGGGACAGTTCGACTTATAATTAGGGTCGTGGTAACTGGCAAGCTTGTCAAAGAAGGAATGTGGAGCACCATCAGTCAAAACCCCATTTTTAATACGGTTATTCAGACCGGCAGTCATTTACTCTAATTTGCCAAGGCGTTCGATTTCAACGGTTGTATATCATTAAGAAATACTTTCCCATGCCTTCGTTCTGATAAGAATTCAAATTGTCTTCGTTCGCAGTAACGTCACTGCTTCACGTCCCATTGTTTTTCCGAGCCCTAGTGAATGGCATTTACATTGACTGCATATATCTGTTAGGTTTTCTGCATCCCTGTTGGGTTTCTCTGCGAAATAAACCGTGTAATATGGAGCTTAGTTTCTACTAAAATCATGGAGTAATTCATTCCTGGTTGAATGTTCTAGGTTGATTTCAAGGAGTTCATTCAAGGAGTCTCACAATTCAGCGTCAAAGGAGATAAAGAGTCAAAGCTGAGGTTCGCATTTCGAATCTACGACATGGATAACGATGGGTACATCTCAAATGGAGAACTCTTTCAGGTATTCTTAGTTTTCTTAGTTTGTAGTAATGGGATGAACATGATCGAGCAAGCATTAAACAGTGAAACGGGCACAATTTATGGGGAACCATTCTCACCATAAATTGTTTCCTTTCAACCTGGTCATCTTTTGATCATAATTTGACTACGGTTGTGGTGCGACATTTCATTATAATTATCTATAGTCCGCTTCTATTGCCCGGCTGTCAAACTGTATATGAGCCTCCTCCACTCCTTTCTGTCCCTGCACTCTGTTTATTCAACACTTCGTCAAGTACGGTATTAGGTCGTACCTTTGGCTGTTGCCGAGGTCTTTCAATTTTTTATTCATCAATAAGCTCCTAGTAGAGAAATATTCAACTAGTTGCAGACCTCGTAATGTTGTATATTATTTTAGGTACTGAAAATGATGGTTGGAAGCAATCTTAAAGACACACAGTTGCAACAGATCGTCGACAAGACGATTCTTTTCGCTGACAAAGACGAAGATGGCAAAATTAATTTTGAAGAGTTCTGCAGTGTAGTCGGTAATACTGACATACACAAGAAAATGGTCGTCGATGTTTAAAATAGGTACGTACCCGTACCCGTATGATAAAATAGGCGGAAACGGGATTATAACCCGAATCTCCATAGTGTCAGGGTTTTAGGTTGGCCTCTACCAGTGGCGGATCCACAGGACTTCTTTAATCACTTCTTTCTTTCTCGACATGACTGACCATCAGTTGCATCACGAACGGCCCACCTCCCTAGCTCTTGGGAAAACCAGGTGGAAACCATAACTCAGGAAAGTATAGGCTAGCTCAGAAAAAGCGACTCCCAAGACTAGGGAGCAAGCATCACTCTTAAAATTGCTTGGGGTACCTTAGCCGGGATTAGCTTATTCCGATAAACTGTCAAACTCAAAAGGTAGTTTAACATTTCTTTGACTTGCCAATAACAGCCGCGACGTACAAACTCCAATAGTCCATCGCCTAATCCCTACTGCACTATCCGAAGAACCGACTCTCAGTGTTGTTGAACCACAAAACTAGGGTGTCTCTTAAATGAAACCAACAAGTTGTAGGAACTGAAGAAAACCATTTACACCCCCTAAATGAGTAAACTCATAAGATACCGGGTTAAAAAAAAATAGATAAAACTCAACTTTTCAACAAAAAATTACCTTTTAAACTTACAAAAAACTTTTGACCCCCCCTAAATTTTCCGCTGGATCCGCCCTTGGCCTCTACACCAAATCCGTCGCCGCCCATGTCTCCACATCTTCCTGTACTTGGATGAATGCTTTAGCGACTAATAATGCACAGGGATTGACCGGTCAATGAGCTACTTTAAGCCATAACACGCCTATGGCTTTTTTTATGTATTATCTGATTCTCCAAAATTTAAATAGGGGTACCTCTAATAATAGTTGTTACATAATAACATATTAAAACCGATGATATTGGTGAACTAATCTGCCTAGTGCAAACTAGGGTAACTTGACTTTTTTCACAAAATTAGTTTTTGAAATCATTGGATTCAATATATCGGTTGTTCGAAAATTAAAACTGGACCTACCCTTAAGCTTGCATTTCTTCACGCCTTCAAAAAATGTGCCCAAACTATGTAAGTACCGCTTAAAAAATGTATAGGAGCTCTTACTCTCATATGTGTCCCTATGATCGTTATCGACCTTGTAAAAGAAGTGTAGGGAGCTTCTACTGAAAATATTCTTATTTTTCAGGTGTATTTCTTCCAGTTTCTTGCCAACTTTTGTTATGGTTTAATCCTTTCCATCATCCACCAATTTCATTTGCTTGCGAGGTTCGCATTCTATTCTAGACAGTTCACCATTCCTTGAATTGTGTGTGTCTTTGTGTGTGTGTGGAAAAATCATGTTACTCCCCAGTCCTGGTACGGGCAAAAACTGAAATACTTGAATCCGCTGTTTTACCCCACTGCTCTTCAATAACATAACATAACATAACTGCAGAAGAATTGGTCCTAAGAGCATTTTTTTTAAATATTGTTTTTTATTTTATTTTGAAGAAACTACAAAAGCTCTAACTTGTTCGGCTAATTTGTTCCTAGGCTATTTGTGTTGAATGAAGTTATTGAACGTGGCTTACCGTAGGGGTGTTCTGAAAATCAGCTCTAAGCCTAAATATATTTGCATTTATTAAAAAAAAAAAAAAAAAAAAAAATGTGTATTTGCAGGTGAACCGAAAAGTTATTTTTAATTTTGATGAATGCAAACTTGTTTATCGAGGTATGATTTTTCCACATGATATATACTGTACGTACCCTGTTTGTTATTTTTTTTTCCTTGTTCTAAATTATTAATGCAGTTACATCACTAGTTGTTTTTTTTTTTTTTTTTTTTTTTTTATATTTTATAAGCTTCGATTTCGAATTTGAAATATATCAAAATCGCTTACTATACGATAATAAATAGGTGATTTAGCCTTAATTGAGACCACCCTTGTAATTTTCTGTCTTGTATAAATCTTCTATGAAATACTTTACAACAAATAGCACTAATTCCGCTTTCGAAGCGATTATATTATAAACATTTGCACGCTTTAATAATATTGTTACGTACCATAAAATTTACCTTGTACTTAATATAATTATCCTATATGCATAGTCTAATAACAATATTATGTGTCATAGTTGGTTTAAATAGAAATCATTAGCGGTTGTTATTCTGTATACTTTATTTATTGTATATAAATTGTGATCGTAGCTTTTTACAAAGACGAACTTTAAAAATTGTAGACTCTTTTAGTGTTACTCGCAGAGTGAATACTTTTTGCTGTTCATGCATCTCCTACTGTAACTTATATACTTGTTTGTGCTTATACAGTGTACGGGTGGGCCCTACGGACGGCAAAGAATAAACTTGAAAATACTAGTTTTACTAGTTTTTTGTTTTGTATTATATATATATATATTATATAAATTGATGATGGATGTATAACTGTGTTGTCAAAGTCAATGCAGCGCGAGCAGGCGGACTGCACGGGACGAGTGCCGCGGGGCCCCCCAGATCAACTTGTACCCTTGGTACCGGGTAGGGCCAAAAATCAGGCCAGGTCCATAGGCCGCGAATTCTTTAGTTCTAAATAAGATGTTATGGCTTAGCGGAACACTCTCCCATTAAAGGAAATAATTACTTCCACTACTGTCTATTTGTATTGCTGAATATGCGACACATTATGGTCTATTGTGAGTGTTTGCTGTGTTTCCTTGGCTAAAACATCTCATACGTATAATTACTATATACAAATGGTTTGGTACGATGTGCCCTCATGAGATGCAATCTGATTTTATTAGTAAATGATGGGTTTAAATTCTGTGTCATAGTGTTCAAACTTACTTGTCCTTATTACATTTAATATTATCGTTTTTGTGCAATAACTTTGAGCCTCAAACCATTTTTGAATGGTCGCATGTAAGGGTATTATATACCCCATACGTTTAAAATTGATGGGAAAGGTGTTCACAGTACATTGCATAAATTTTACGATTCGTGATTGATGAATTCAGATGGGGCTCACGTGAATTCATTAATGAAGAAAGCGTTTCAAACTCTATTTTGGACTATTTCGCCCTTCTTAATGGAACTGTTGGAGCGCTATCTGTTAATGCGCCCATTCCACCGACCGGCTAGGGCTACTTACACAAACAGTGACGTGGTAGCAGACATTCAAGACTTAGGCGGGGTTTCCACCGACCTCGCATTGCAGAATTGACGGAAATGTTTATTTTCCTCTATGCCATAGCTAAAATTGATCAATGATCATACAGTAAAATCACAAACAAACTAAAATTAAAAAATGGCGTCATGGGATATGTTAAGTACAAACATTTTAATAGATTTGTATAAAAAGAAAAATTCTAATTTCCGTCAATGTCATTTGCATTCTGCAATGCGAGGTCGGTGGAAACGCCACCTAAGTCTTGAATGTATGCTACCACGTCACTGTTTTTGTAAATAGCCCTAGCCGGTCGGTGGAATGGGCGCCTTAGTATAATTTTATTTACTTCATCAGTGTGATAATATTGAAGTGGGCATACTGTATGTACATTGCCAAGTTAACGTGACTATACACACTCAAAAATTCATTGGAAATTATTCAAAGTTCGGTATTATGTGATGGTACCTAATTGTTTTACTAATTGATCAGTTTTATAAATCAAATTCATTATCGATTCACATGTTGGTCTTTTTCTGCCGAGCCCGTGTCCAAAAGCAATGCGTGGTTGATTTGGCGTATGCTAACTGAAACTTAGCATGCTCACGAGGGCTCTACATAAAAAGTACAATGTATGCTCACAAGAATATTCATAAGCAGACATGGAGATCCCCAGATGGCGCAACCTACAACCAAATTGATCACATCTCTATAGACAAGAGGCACCACAGCAACATAACAGATGTGAGAAGCTATAGAGGTGCAGACGGGGACAGTGACCATTTCTTAGTTGGCTTTAATATAAAGTACCGCATAGCTGTGAGAAACCAACAGCAGGTCCCCACACGACCTGGCTGGAATCTGGAGAAGTTGAAAACAGAAGAAGGCAAGAAAGATTTTCAGATTGAACTGAACAACCGTTTTAGCATACTTTCTCAACGAGATCCGGAAGACAGCTTAGAGTCCGACTGGCAAGAGGTAAAAGAGGCTGTAAAACAAACAGCAGACAAAGTACTAGGAAAAAGGCGGAAAAGAAAGAAAGCCTGGTTTAACCAAGTCTGTGAAAACGCTGTCACTCAGAGAAAGAGGGCATACCTAGTTTTCTTAGCGGACAGCGTAAAGCGAGAAGAGTATCATGAAACTAGGAGAGTCACTGCATCTATCCTGAGAAGGGAGAAAAGAAGGTACCTCAACAATAAGGTCGATGAAATTGAAAGAAATAGGATCGCGAACAATGGCAGGGAAATGTATAGAACCATACGGGTGATGCGGGGCCAATATCAATCAATCCCCACTATCCGAAACCAAGCAGGAGATCTGCTAAGCAACCCTACCGAGGCTCTCACCCAATGGCGAACATATTTCAACAAGCTACTGAATGGGGACGTGGGTACGGACAATCATGAGTCCGCCAGGTACCAGACTGCAGAACCTTTTACACCCGAACCATCTATAAATGAAGTAAGAGACGCCATGAATAGACTGAAAAACAATAAAGCGTCTGGAGTCGATAACATCCCGGCAGAATTATTGAAAAACGGTGGAGAAACCCTAACCACGAGAATGCATTGCTTACTCCTAAAAATTTGGCACAAGGAAAAGATCCCAGACGAATGGAAAGAGTCCATAATCACTCCTGTCTTTAAAAAGGGGGACAAGTCCCAATGTTGTAACTATAGAGGGATATCACTCCTGGCGACAGGATACAAAGTACTATCCAACGTGCTGTTGTATCGCCTCACACCGTATGCTGAAAAATCTTAGGAGATTATCAAACAGGTTTTCGACGAAACCGATCAACTACGGACCAACTTTTCACTATCAGACAGATTCTCGAAAAATCCTGGGAATACGGTGGTGAGGTACACAACCTATTCGTCGATTTTTGCAAGGCCTACGACTCCATACAACGTCAGAAGATGTGGGAAATCCTAGAGGAATTTGGCATCCCAAAAAAACTACGCACAATGGCGAAAATCTGTGTCGACGGATCACGAGCTAGGATCAAGGTGGATGGCAAGCTCTCAGACCCCTTCGAAGTACTCACGGGAGTAAAACAAGGAGATGGCCTATCACCATTATTATTCAACCTGGTCCTAGAAAAGGCGGTAAGACGCGCTATACAAACACCGGGCGGGATCGACATGGGAGTAAAGATTAAATTTCTCGGGTATGCTGACGACCTGAACGTCATGGCAGAGGCAAAAGAAGAAGCCGAGACCACAGTGAAAGCCCTTGAAGAAGAAGCTCTGAAGCTAGGTCTAAAAATAAACGTTGAAAAAACCAAGTACCTATTAGTGGGAAGAGACCAAGATACCTGCACAGGTCGCTTTGAAAGAGTGCAAGATTTCAAATACCTTGGGTCCATCATCACGTCCGACAACAAGATCAGTCAAGACGTTCTTAACAGAATTAAATCAGCCAATGTAGCTTTCTTCCAAACAAGAGCACTATTCTCGACTCTGATTCTATCATGGACAACAAAGATCAGGCTTTAAAAGACGCTAATCCTACCTGTCCTTATATATGGTGGTGAAGCATGGGCCCTGACAAAGAAAGAATCAAGAGCGTTGGCTGTTTTCGAGAACAAGATGTTACGGAGAATATTCGGAAGAGTTTTTGAAAACAACAGTTGGAGAATCCGAACGAACGAAGAAATCCACCAACTCTTCGGCTCGCCAGACGTCACACAAATACTACGAAGCAGAAGGCTCCAGTGGATGGGACACGTCGTCCGTATGCCAGCGGATAGAACAGCACAAGCAGTATGGATGGCATGTCCCAACAGAAGAAGACCTTTGGGGCGTCCGAGACGACGCTATGGCGACCAGCTAAACGAAGATATGCAGGAAGTTGGCCTTCGGGCCGATAATTGGTGTGATCTAGCGAAGGACAGGATCCGATGGCGTGGTGTTGTGAATGCGGCCAAAAGTCCCCCAGGGCTGACAGCGCCAACTTAAGTCAGTAAGTCAAAGTAACTGATTTTTAATGTCTGTGTAGCAAACCGCATCTGTAGTCTTTAGTGGTGCGATCAGAACTAATTTACAGTGCTGAGACTGCGACGGGGATGTTTACATTGCTTATCCATTCAAGGTACACTTAACATGCATATTAAATTGAAATTTGGTAAGATTGATGTAATCATGGATGTTTATAAGGGCAGTACCTCAGTTTCTTCTTCTTCCTATCCTATCCGATTCCACCTCAGCTCTACAAGCTCTAAGCTCCCACGTACTACACGAAGACTACCTAATAACACAGTGTCAAGACAGGCTCCGTAGATTGGAGGAAAATACTGAATTATGTCTGCAATGGGTACCGGGTCACTGCGACCTTGAAGGGAATGAGAAAGCTGATGCCTTAGCTAAGGAAGGGTGCTCAATGAACCAGCCGTCAGTACCCACCACCTACAGCAATATTAGCAATGTTATCTCATCCCGCATCAGGAAAGCAGTCTCGGACTCCTGGAAAGCAGCAGCAGTTGGCAAAAGATGGGAACCGTTGCTTACAACACCCATCCCCAACAACCTGCCCCGGGATGTGGCGGTGGCCACCTTCAGGATGGTCACAGGGCACGATTTTCTGCAACATCACCTGCACAAAATCGGAGTCGTCGACAGCCCAATGTGCCCCCTATGCTCGCTGCTTTTAAAAACGGCGGCAAATTCCTTAAGCTGGCCACACACGACCGCTCCAAGCCACTAATTTTGGCGCGCTCATCCAAAAACGCATCGTGTGTGGGGAAACCTGTCATGAATTTCAGTGGAGCGGTCGGACGTGTTGGATATCCAACCGGTTGGAAATCCACCGCGCCAAGCTAATGGATGAGCAAGTCGACGCACCGTGTGTGGGGAAACCGCGCGTCCAAACCCACCGCTCCAAGCTGTTGGCACATGCCCGTCTGTGGAGAAACCCTGTTTTGGCATATGCCTGCCTGCCAGAATTGGCTGACTGGCTCAGTGCTCACTCAGCCACCTTCGGAAGCAGACGTATGACCTCCAAACGAGAGTTTGTTTTCTGTGGCAAAGTGTTCAATGGCTGACATCTCTTCTTTTCAACAGCCACTGCCAGTGTCAAAGAGCCAGGGGGGGGGGGCAGCTGAGTCTGGACCCCGGCCCCCCCCCCAAATTTAGCAAAATAGCAAATTTTTCAGTCATATATTTTAAAAAAATTCCCTGGGAAGACCCCGGTCCCACTGTTCCACAAAATTTTTCAGGCCTATTTTTTTTTAAAATGATTTTCCGGGGTAGCCCCCGGCCCCCCTTGTTACCGTAGCTGTAATATTCTTCACACGTAAAATATAAACATAACTACTTCAAAGTGCGTAAATTCCACTATTTTGTGCTTATTCTTTTGTAAATTAATTCTCCCGGAGGGACCCTTGGGCCCCCCTTCCTTGCAGTAGACCTACTCAGCGGCGTAGCCAGAAATATTTTGTGGAGGGGGTCCAGTTTTCATGCAACATCAATACGTAAAGATGGCCCGTTTACGATAAATTTTCAAATGGGGTGGTGTTTCATTTGGCGCCCCCCCCCCCCCCGTATTTTCGTAAAATAGTATAAAAATAGGAAAGCTTTCCTCATGGACGTACACATCTTCTAATTAGGGGCATAACCCGAATTTCCCCACCCGGGGTCGGGTTACAAAAGGGGGGCCCGGGGGTCTCCCCCGGGGAAGGGTTTTGAAAAAAAAAGGCTTGAAATTGTGGAGTTTTACACATATTGATGTATATACGACTTGTAACCTATTCTAAAAATGTTTAGGTTTTACAGCCGAAGAATAGGACACCTACTGCAAGAACGGGGGGCCCGGGGTTCTCCCCCGGGGGAATTATTTTGAAAAAGAATAGGCCCAAAATAATGGAATTTACGCACTTTGAAAGCAGTTAAGCTCATATTTTACATATGAAGAATATTACAGCTAACAAGGGGGGCTACCGTAGGGAATGTTCTTTAAAGGATAAGCCTGAAATAGCTTGTCGGCAAACAATTTTGATTTTGCAGACGATAAAATTATTTAAAAAACTGGGGACCGGGGTCTCCCCGGGGATTTGTTTTGAAAAGTTTTCTGTTTTGCTAAATTTTGAGGGGGGGGGGGTCCGGACCCCGCTGACCTCCCCCCCCCTTGACTACGCCACTGGACTCACCTACTATTCTCTGGCTGTAAAACCTAGACGTTAATAGAATACGTTGCAAGACGTACTCGTATACATATGAAAATGTGTAAAACTCCACAATCTCAGGCCTATTTTGAACAAAACCCTTCCCTGGGGGAGATCCCCGGGCCCCCCTTCAGACTCCCGAACCCTCGGGTACCTGTTCAAGGAAAATTAAGAGATCATGCCCATAATTAAAAGATTCGTACGTCTAGGAGAACTGCTTTAATCTTTTTCTACTATTTTACGAAAATTGGGGGGGGGGGGGCGCCACATATAACACCAACCCATTCGAAAACCACTTATAAGTGGGCATACTTTATGTATTGATGTTATGTGAAAACTGGACCCCCCCCCCCCAAATAAAAATCTGGATACGCAACTGCTTTGACCATTAACTCCTTTTCTTCCTAATTTTCAAATATAGGCATCAGTAAAATTTCCTTGGGCCTACCCATTGTCAATATCAACATTTATAATTATTTTAAAAGAAAGTCAGTCACATACAAAACTTGAGTAACTGGTGGAGCGTTGGCGCGGTCGTGTGTGGGCACCCCTCTAGACTCACCGCTCCACCTCATCCATTTGGCGTGTTGGCGCGTTGAAATCGGCGCGGTCGTGTGTGGCCAGCTTTATGTGGTTTCAACTTCCCACCAATTCCAAAATTCAATTTAAAGAAGCATCATGGGGGGGGGGGGCAGTAGGCATTTGCACCCAAGTGGCCATGGGTTGCCGGTACTGCAATGAAGCGGCAGTTGATTCTGGCCGTAAGCCCAATGCTCATAGTTAAGCTACAGGGGACCCTGTTCAGCTTACGGTATTTACTGCATCTGACCACCTGTATTGCTCATTTGCCACTACTTGGAAACGCTTCTATTACCATTTCCACCATCGGCAATACCTACTTAGCTTAGGCACCATCTTTTCTAACAACTATCGTTGGGAACTAAACAAAAAAAATCCGGCGGAGTGGCATAACCTATTCACTTACATTTAAGATCCGCAACTGACAATACTTAGCCTATTATTGCGGTATTACTTACGGGTTCAAGGAATAAGCAAATGCCTTAGACCAGCCACGTATGCAGGATTCCCCTTCAGGGGGTTTGGGGTCATGCAGGGCCTACGTGAACCTACATTGTAGGCGATGACTGCGAAAAGTTGGTGAAAGGCTTAATAATAGGAATTGTTTTGAAAAGCCAAATTCATAGTACCTAGTAATGAATAGTAATTCACAAGATTCGTTAAACTAATATGATAACTGCAAACCGGCCCCGGGGTATTAACAAAAAAAAGGAGCGCAATGATGACGTGGTGCTACGCTTTTTTTAGGGTGAAAAAACTATAGATTTTACGGTAGAAGAATGGATAATAAAATTTAAAACAGAGGGACCTGAGGGTTTACACCGAGCGATTAAAAAAAAAAAAAAAAAAAAAAATGAGGTCTGAAGGAGCTCTCATTCGCCCATTTTAGGTCGGGTATCTAGTCAAAGTCGAAAAACCCACCTCTGTATAATTGCCTGCCATAGACTTTAAACCTACCGTACCGAAAGAATGTTGCCTAAGGTACGCTTACGGGCAATAACTTTTCGCCAAAAGGCGAATCGAAAGCAAACTAAGGTACCGTAGCTGTTAAGGTGCTTCCCCTACCGTATTTTAAAGGAGTAACTTATGCTCACATATCCCATGATAAAGTGGAAAAATTAAAATAAATAAAACTTCGCTTGTTTATTTAAATGTAATTTCTAATTTAACATTATAGCCATGGGATATGGGAGGGATCTTACGTAGGAACAACAATACAAAACCGTTCACGACTAGATGAAGGTGTTAAGGTTTCTTCTGTTCATTGTTCTCAAAATAAAGAGGTGTTGAGAGATGCTCTATGCTATGGTAGGCTATTATATGATCAGTTTGAAGAGAAATCGGGAACACTGATACTCAGTCAATGAAGCTCCGTAACATACATAGGTACGGTACAGTGCAACCCACTTTAAAATGGGTTCATCTCAAAACTACAATAATGCTAGTTAACACCTTCATCTACTCGTATTTTCAATTATATTACGTTCAGCATAAAAAATTTACAGCAATGAAAGCATATGGATGAAGTTTAGGGTAACGTTCAGAAAATGTTAAAGGGAGTCACTGTCAGTATCACATATCTCATACAGTACATTATAGACAGAACATCAATTATCACATCCCGTTGAACAATTAAAAATGCGGACGTAACTAAGAGTTTTGAATCTCACCGAATCAACAACAATAACTAGAGGCATATCAAAGTTTTAAACAATGCCTACAGACAAAGAAATAGAAAATTTTAAAATTATAAATAACATTTCATTATTTTATATCGTAACCCCAAAAATCATTATACCTTTTTGTGTTTTATCCTTGGTTATAGGATCGTTAGGGGCACTAAACCAAACGCCGCTAAAATAAATTATAGCCTACTCCTCAATCAAAAGTCCTCCAATAGGATTGACCTGGTTCAAAAGAGTAGTAAATATCAGGCAAGTTTAGAAGACGCGCGGAGACGCTTCCATGATGAATAAAAAAGAACAAATAGAAAAGGACAAACAGTGGCAGGACAGGGAACAATCAGCCAGAAAAGACGCACTAATAGACATGACTAAATGAAATGCGAAAAGTTATAAATAGCCAATGAACCGTACGTGTAAGAACGATTGCGTCACAATTTTAGGTACAGATTTCAAAAAAAATTTGACGAAATGATTTAATTTCGCGTTATACAGCCGCAAAAAATTGTCATCTGATCACTATGAAAGTGATCAGATGAAAAATTCATTAGAAGATTAAATCAAAACCTCATCTTGGGGGGCCAATTTTTTACGTTCCGCGTACTGTCAATAGTTATTGATCCAAGGCTATAAAGCATCTAATTTATAAGCAAGTAGGCTACTCAAATTTAAAACGGAATCGCAAACCTTACTTACAAAAATTAAAAAAATGTTTCCGATTCAGATTACCATCACCATCATTTGCTTCCAATGTACCGCAGTTATATAAAACCATCAGAAAAGCGCCAAACCATTTATTATTGTCTTGTTATTATTGTAAAACTCTCTAGTCAAAGTGAAAATAATGTGATACTTGCACAAAAGTTCACAGTCGTCTACATAGCATTGTGCAAATTGTGTTCTAGTGTAGGCCTACTCTAATAGTATGTTATTGTTATCTTCTTCTTTCTTTTCCTTGTCCAGTATTCCCTGGACAAGGAGCATATATTACAAAAATACAATACATAATAATACCATCCCGCATCCCCAAGCTAGCGCTTACTTGGGACAAAAGACTCATACAATAATAATAATAATAATAATAATAATAATAATAATAATAATAATAATTTATACGGCAAGTAGAAACCGCCACTCCGCGAAGCTAGTCGGTGCTTTTATGAAATCTCCCTATACCTGATCAGCCAACGCCAAACTGGAATTTTTTCATGGATATCTTAAGGACATGTCAATGTCAGACTAGGCACTTCAAATTATCAAATTTTTCTTAAAATGAGATACCTGTGTAAGTTATATAAAATAAGAAATGTATAATGGGCCCCTAGTCGAAGATAACTATTTTTTTATACTTGAATGAATTACAACATACATGCGGCAACCTTTTCGTATAAGTGTGCCAAATTCCGGGTTTTCTGAAGCTGAGACCTTTCCAAAAGTGCGAATGATTTTGACCAGAAATTGAGCTTGCGCGATAGGCTTGTGAGTTGGGTCTTGTAATAAACAAGAAGCAACAGAAACCACAATCTGTATGTCATGCCAGTGACGGGTTTGGCCCCTTGGCCGCAATGCGTGGGGGCTCTTTCTCGGGCAGAAAATTCTTATCGTCACTGATACTGCAAAATGTCGCATGTGAAAAAAGCTTACTTTTCAGGAGCAAAAAAAAAAAAAAAAAAAAACACTAACTTTTGTCTTACTTATTTATTATTTTTATATATTTATTGCTTCTTTCCTATTGGCTGTTGACAAGCGACCGTTTGCTACAAGGTGCATTCATTTGTTTTTGGTCGCCATGGTGTTAACCTCCCGTATAGCACACGCAGGGATAAGACGGGCGAATTTGAGGCGAAAGACAGGATCAAATATCCGTCGCCTGTGTTTAGCCTGTTTTTCGCCTGCTAGCAAATAACCAGTTCTGGTGAGCCGGTAATTTACCTCTAATTCGCCTCGAATTTCCTTCTAATCCGATACCTAGTGAGACGACAATTTACCGATTATTCACCGGGGCATATGTCGGACAATTTACTTCTAAAATACGGGGAATTGTTGTCTTATTGCCGGATAGTAATTGGCCCAATCTTCCCGCTTATTCCTTGATAATTTCCAGTGAATTGACTTCTTTTCCTCGGGTAAATATCAGCAAATGCTGCTCCTTTATTTCGCGACTACCTTACAGTCGCAAGGTAACGCAGTGGTCTTTTCAAACAGAAGATATAAGTTCGAATCATCCTTGGTACCTATTTTTTTACATTATGTGTGTTGTGCAGCATAGCCGTCAGAAATCAGAAATTTATGTCGGGGGGGGGGGGGGGGGGTCCAGCAGACACCCTCCAAAATCAAGAAATTACGCTGGCCCGTGCTTGTATGGATTGCATAAGATATAGACCACAGTAGTATAAAAAAGTTCTTCCATGAAATTAAAAGTTTAACCAGGTGCGGCTCGAATTTTTAATTTTTTAAGATGAGTCCTATCGAATCTATCATTAGTTTTTACGGTATAAATTTTTACATCGCCAAGTTTAATAGGTAAAATAGGTACATTTTTTATTAAATTAATAATTTATACAGTACCGTATAAAATATAGTGTCATTCAAGGCCTTAGCCAAGGGGGGTTCAACCCCCCCCCCCCCCCCCGAAATGAAATGGCTTGATACTAGATAGAATCGGATTTTGAGAGGAAAAATAAAAACCAATATGTAATACCCAATGAAATATCTAAACCCCCCCCCCCTCCCCGAAAAAAAAACTGGCTACTGCATTTGTGTCATTTAGTATTATATTGGCTTATTGAAGTTGGCTCATTGCATTGAACTATATAACCAGGTACGGTAAGTATAATTCCAGAAATAAATATATGTTTGAACACAACATCAAGTCACAATGTCTCCAGAGATTGTTTTGCAATCGCTTGGTCAAACGCAATGATCACATCAGATTAGTTGAAGAACCAGTAGAATCCGGGCTGATGGGCCGTGGTCGAATTGAAAGTGAACTTGGAAGTTCACTTTCAATTCGACCACGGCCCATCAGCCCGGATTCTACTGGTTCTTCATTTGACTCCGGCCGTGAAAGCCTTTGCAGTTACACATCAGATTAGGTCAAATTTCGTGTAGGATTATCAAACTACTCTAAAAATATGGTCCTGATTGAACGCAGGGACGGATCCAGCCCATTTGGCGGGGGTAGGGCGTATTTGTGGTTCAAAATAGAACAGAAAAAACTGTAGGCCTAGTATCGACTAAATTGACATGTAAATAAACTTAAAATAGATTTACTAACATTTTTGAGCAGCTGCCCCCCTGTATCCGTTTTTGATTGAACATATAATGTAAGTATTAGCTTAGTATCAATATATCACTAGCTAATTTCATTGCAAAAGAATGCCTATTATGCCGGATGCATAACTTAACTTCCTGAGGAGTAATAAATTTATAATTCGAATACTGTGAAATTATGGTTATGCAAACAATGAAAATGTGAGAGTCGGCTCTAACGACGAGGAGTGTGCGCATTGCGATCTCGCAGCTTCGCGCCTTTTTTAAATTTTACTCAAGTAAATTTAATTTTAACTCGATTTGATTTTATCCCTTCAACATTATAATTTAAATATTTGACATTGTGAAACAATAAAAGAATACTACGTAACTTTAGATAATGAAATAAATTAGAAAAACTGCATAAGAAAAATTATTACGGTATTGGATTCCTAATAATATTCCATGTTTCGATTTGTAACTTGGACATACCACATGGTACATATCTACCGATTCAGCTATGGCCTAAGCGTTGTTTGTCCAAATGAATAAATTCTGTGCCTTTTGGGTATAAAGCGCGTGCAACTTGTTTATTTAAAGCTTTTCGACGTTTACTTAGGCCTAGTACAGTAGGTTGTATGAACCGATATGTTATCATTTTGCATATACAAGTTTTTGTACGTGTCTGGGTTTGGTCGATAGCAGTCAAAGGCTGGTCTAAATTTGAATAGGATACCATAGTTAGTCAATTTGGCAGAAAACTAGACTATGACAAGAAACATTTTCCGCCTAGCCTCTTCCACCCATGACCTAACCTGTTCCACCTAGCCTTAATGGGTTCCAGGTACCTTAACATCATTGTTAGGGAAAACGTGGCTGCCGGACATGTTGCTGACCACAACAACCCAAATAGAGCAGTTGTCAAGTGAGAGTAGTGAGACGAACCTCCACCAGTCTTTAGCCTCAACCGCATTGGGTTGTTTTTGGTGAATTTACAGTGCTACACCAAAATTCAATGAAGTATATGTATATGCAAGTTTTGGCTAGCGTAATTTAGTCATATATTATGAAGATCATAGTGTACTGTACTTTTAGAATAATAGTCCAATATTCGATTCAATACGTATGGGTCTAATAAGAAGAATTATTTATTGGACCTATACCTATAATAACAATATTCCAAAAATTCAGATTCAAATCGTACAGTGTCTAAAAAAAAAATCCAAATATTTGTTCGATGGAATAAATATTAGTGTGTAGACTGTAGGTATACAGTACACTGTATACTCGCATGAGCCAGCCTTAATGTGATACTCTGAGGTGGGTCCTCCCCAATTCCCGATCCCATGCCGCGAAACATGCCGGGGGGTTGCTTGGGTTGCCTTTGTCATGAATAGGTTTGGAATTTCTTTGTTGTAATACGAACGAACGTCCATAGTCCATCGGCTCCATCCCCCTAATAACTCGTAACAAGTAAGTCCAATTCCAATACTCAACTACTCAAGACTGAGTCAAGAGTCAAGTTTCTAAAATTTTAATTCTCAATTTCCCATGCGGCTTTCCTTCGCAAATCGCACTAATCGCAGTTTATTTTTTTAATTTTGAATAAGCCTGACGTCTGTGAGTGTGTGCACTTTGATCATTCATTCTTTCAGTCACTTAGCGCCGTAGGTAAAACTACTACGGTACGCTGTGAATAACATTGGATGGTTGCTTTTGAATGGCTGTGGTAAGTAATTGAACAATTATTTTCTATTAGGCTATAAATATCCTGTTCTAGACTAATTAATACGTCATATACTACATTAATTCCGTAATGACACTCCCACAGACGTACAGGAATAACTGTTTTCTTTTAATTGTCTTCTTTAGGCCACCCACCGCAGGCTACATGATTATTAATTCAGTGACGAAACTACAATAGCCAATGGGCGAATCTGGCCTGGCCAATTAGGCCAATATATCAATATAATACCTATGTACTAAAATAGGTGTGTAACAGTTTAACTTCTACTCTTTTGACAGTATGAGTTTTATGCCAAATGTCAGTATTAAAATACCTTTTTTTTAATAGACACTAAGAGTTTTTATGGAAGGTTCACTGGTGACTGGTTCCCATGGGGAAAATGTTTGAAACAATTATCTTTGGGTTAAATGATATTATTTTTATGAATAAGTATTATTCCTTTGTAAGCTTACAAAATTAATACTTTATTGCTGTTAAAATCTTTAAAACCCCACTATTTTGCTCTTATATTTTCAAATTTCCCCCCTGGGGGAGATCCTCGGGCCCCCTCTTCGGATTAAATGCGATATTATTTATATACAATCTAAACCGTCGTGATGATGCCAATACGATTTAGTCCGCAAAATAATATAAGCCTGTGTTCGCACCGAAGCTAAATCGGCCAATAAATTGACGTTTGTTGTGCCCATGTTATCATAATGTACTCTTATGCGAGTAACACCATAACCTCTAAAGAATACACTAGGCCTAGACACAATTGAATTCTGAAAAAAAATGTACACTAGTCAGGATTGCAATCGCCACAGCTACCCCCGAAAAAATCCTGTCAGAAGGTGCTACACCAGTCGCGGATTAAGGGAGGGGGTGGTGGGGGCGGTCTCCCCCCCCCCAAAGCACCCAAAGCTATCGCATAAACTCTATCGCATAGAGTGATTGCGTGAGAGAATGAGTAGAAATAGATGTGAGAATGAGAAGATTGCTAACTGTTTATTACCTTATTATTTTTAAGAAGTTAATTGTAAGAATATTCTCTGCAAAAACTGTAAGATTTATAATAAGCTTTCCTTTGGAAGATCTATAGCCTACTGTACTGCTCTTGAAATGCGTAAAACCCCACTATTTTGCCCTTACATTGTAAAATTTTCCTCCCCCCCCCCCCGTTTCTAGAAATATACGAATAAGCATTTTAAAAGCGTTGCTTTGTAAGATTTTGAACATCAAAAATTTTGCTGTAAAAGTGCTTTCATAAAAGCCCACTATTTTGCACTTATATTGTCAAATTTTCCCCCGGGGGAGACCCCCGGACTCCCCATTGGTGCCAATCTGCATCAGGCGCCTTGGCAGTTCATGCAATGTTAGCGGCAATGTGGGCACTTGCTTTTCAAATAAGATCCGCCCCTCCCAAAACTTTTTGTTTAATCCGCCACTGTGCTACACAGTGGCGGCGCTAGAAATTTTACGGCGGAGGGCCATGGGGGGCATGACTTCTATCTGGGGGGCCAATGGAAAAACTAAACATTTTTCAATGGGAGTATAGCATTGGCGTAAATTCCCAAAATTTCTGAGGGGGGGGGGGTTTAAGACCCGAAGACTTAGATTTATTACTCATTCACTTCTGAAGTCTGCCTAGCAAATTATATGACCCTATAGTAATTGGAGAAGGGGCACGGGGGTGTACCCAGGAGAAAAAAAAATTGATAAATAGACCCAAATTAGTGAGGTTTTACGCATATTATTATACCCTGGAAAATGGGGGGCTCGGGGGTTTCCCCCGGAGAAAAAAACTGATAAATGGGGCCAAAGTAGTGAGGTTTTGCGCGTGTTATACTCTGGGAAAGGGGGGGGGGCTGGGTCCGGAGAAAAAATTGAGAAATAAATAAATTAGTGAGGTTTTCAATAAATAAATAAATATTGACTTTTTTAGTTCTATTACTAAGCCAACCTAGCGGAGTTAGGGCTATAAAGCCCTCACTTACACTCATGACTCAACTAGGAAGGCCCGGGGCCACCTGCTTTACATGCCCTTCGTAGCATGGCCAGAAAATGTAGCAAGTGTGAGACTCTAACCAACAACCTTTCAAGTGAAAGTTGGAGTCTGTACCACTGTACTCTTATGTCCTGACAATACGGACTTTGCAAGCAGACAGCAGTACCTACAGTTGAGATTTTACCGACGAATAAACCTGCCACTCATGGGGGTCCGGGGGAGAAAAAGTTTGAAAAAATAGGTCTGAAGTATTGGGGTATTAAGCATTTTGAGAAAGTAATTAGTGAATATGTTGTTTTTTTTCATGATGTCTTTCATGTGAAATAAGCATACCAATAATTAATTTCCCTTAATTTCCCTTTCATTATTGTGGTTACTATGCCTTTCGCTTCCATAACGTCTTTGCCTACAGAAATTCAGGGGGGTTCTACGGGTGACCCTTGGGGGGGGGGGGGGGGCTTGGCCCTACTTACGCAAATGGGGAGCTGGCATACAGTAACGTAAGTAAGTAACTTGTTACCAGTTGTGTCGGACGTTTTTTAATTACAATAATTTTTCAATTCAACAAAATGTCAAATATCTCAATAGTGGGGGGGGGGGGGGGAAGGCAACAGCTGTTACTATTAAAAATTTATGTTGCGGAATTAAGTGCCATTTTTTATATATAATATACTTATTAATCATGTTTCACTTCCACGAAGTCGCTGAAGAAACTCTCATGAATTGTCTATCGTTTTTTTTTTAAATAATAATGTTTTGCACAAAACCAAATACTTTTTTGGGAAGTCAACTAGGATGGTTTTGTTACTCAATTTGACAACTTAAACCATACCTAGAGGTTGATATCATCATCAGAAAGGTTTCACAGAAAAATTATTTTGTAGTCATTTTTCATGAAAATTAAGTTAATTTTATTTTTTTAACCCCCAGAAGTAAACTATCAAGGGAAAAGCGACCCCCCGTATTTTGTTAACATTAATAACGACTACAATATAATATGTGAATTTAAAAGAAATAGTTGGAGCCGTTTTTGAGATATTTTTTTTATACGTTTTTTTTGGAGTTTTTTGAGAATAACCCCCCCCCCCCCCCAAATTGAGTTAGCTCAAAAAGAGTATCTCGAGGTATGATTTTTGTGAACCAACATGCCAAATATCAGCAAAATCCACTGCGTGGCTTGCCCGAAAATCGATGACAGACAGACATTTTGTAAAAACCACTTTTTTGGGTTCCTGGGCCCTCAAAACGTGTAAATCCGCTGAAATCTTGGAGGCAAAAATTTTATCACAAAGCTTTCCTTATGCTGTGTATAAATTGGAAAGCAATAAATTATCACGCTCAAGCTTGCGCTTGTCGAGCGATCCCAGAGCAGTGTGCAAAATGAGACGACTAGGTCACTGCTGAGCGTGTCAGAACTTGAAAAAAAATTCAAGGTGATTAAAAAAAAACAATTTTTTACTTTTTAAAATTTAGAAAACAGGCGTACAGTTGACTATTTAATTTTTTTGCCTTATTGAAGTTGAATAGCCTATAATGTTTCATCACATTAAAAAAGTGAAGGTGTGAAGGAGTAGTGAATAAGAAAATCAAAGGCATGGGGTCCTAAACCCCCCCCCCCCCAGATATTTTGAGAATTTACGCAAATGGTCACGACTCCAAATCTTTGGTAAGCCTGATTTGGAGAAATATGTTTCTGCCTTTCAGAAGTAAACTATCAAGGGGCAAGCGACCCACCGTATTTTGTTAACTTTAATAATGAAAACAATATATGTGCATTTAAAAGAAATCGTTGGAGCCGTTTTTCAGAAAAAAAATTAGCGTGCGTGTACACACGTACATAAGAAGTGAAACTTCCTTATGACACCATTTTTCGAAAAATGATCTACTACAATATATTTACAACTTTACAGAAATTGGTTAAGTAAAGTCAAATTAGATCTATTTTAAGCAAAAGGATTTTATTATTATAAACATGTATACAAACAATTCAATTATTTTACCTTATTGTTGCTAAGATTATAATTTATTGGTTGTCTGAAAGTCAGTTGTAAAGTCAGTTTATAGGCGATAGTTTAACGTGACAACGCCTAAATTACTAAATTTCACTTATACATAATATGGCTGGACAGAGAAAGAAATGTGGAAAAACCCTTAAGTAGTTTGAATTTTTTAAATAGATAATGACGCGGCCGAAAGTGGCCTATTTTTGTAGAAAATCGTGCGCACCCCCTGACGTTTCACACCCACAAAGCCAAACCCCTTGCTTGATCACCCGCAGACCCTGTTTTTTTCTCTACGCTACCTACGTTATGTAGACGTAATAAAAAATAAAAAATACTTCATAATTTTCCCCACCACAGCATCAACACACAAAACACTCTTGTGTTCCAAATTTTGAACCCCAATGCCAACTATGAACTTTTTCTTATTAAATTATTTTTACTTGACTGGACGTCACCTTGACATCGTTGATTTGTCGTAAGTGCTGATAACCATTATCGTAGATAATAAAACGGGCTTTCAGTCAAATTTTAATTCATTCCTCTGCGACCAATATTAACTGAGATATGAAGTATATAAGTTTTCAATCGGTCGCCATCTTGTAACTAAATAGTGGATCTAGCTGGTTAATAAACTCGATCAAGACATTTGTATGATCAATTTTTGTGACAAGTTTCATCAAAATCAGATAATATTTACGGAAGTTAGTGTTTCCTAAAATCGATATACATACATAATTATATACAGTATATATAATTAGGCTCAGGGGGTAATGAAATGAAAAGTTGTGAATAAATTTTCTGAAAGTCAAACATTGGTCACCATCTCAATAGGCTAGTTTGATTTTTGTGAACCAACATGCCGAATTCATCAAAATCGACCAAGTAGTTTGAGTGGAAAGCGATGTCCCATGAACAGACAGAGTGACAGGGTGACAGACAGACATTTTTTAAAATCCACTTTTTTGGGTTCCTGTGACCTCAAAACGTGTAAATCCGTTGAAACCTCGGAGTCGAAAATTTTGACCATCAGCACAAAGCTTTTCTTATACTGCGTATAAATTATAAAGCAATAATAGGATAGCCATAGCGAATTCATTTGGAGGAGATATACATGTAGGTTGAAACTGTAGACCCGGCAACGCTGCGCCGGTCGCCTGTCCCAACTATGTAAGGCACACATTAACATTTGGACACACACATTGCCCAAGCCCAACTTGACTTGACAACACTGTTGTATAAGGAGGGTGTCTTTCGCACTGGCATTGCAAATTTGCAATGCAATAATTAGGGTGACCATCTATACTGTTTTTGGCAGGACCGTACTGTTTCTTGGTGTCTCTGTACTGATACTGTTTTGATTTGCCAAAAACACCAAAAATATTTTGTCTGGAAAAAAATATGCAGCTTAAAACTGTTCTTTAAATTGAACTAAGATATTACGTTTAGGGGAGACTGGGGCACTTTCGGCAGCGGGGCAGTTTCAGCAGATGCTGTATTTTAAAAACAATGGTGAATTTGGCGGCTAAAACAAGTTGAATAGTCTGCTGCCACGTTTTAAAATGGCCACATTGTGTTTTCTTTCCAAATAAACAAGGTAAGTAAGAATTACAAAATATTTTATATTTGAGACAGTGAAATCCTTATTTTTGTCTGGATGCGATTTGGTGACGTGGCCCTAGTTACTGGAATTAAAAAGTAGCAGTTATTTCCTGCTTTTAAGGAGTTATTTCCGCACCTTTTTAGCATTGTTCTAGTTAACCTATTCTTAATGCCATACCGGCAATTCATATCCAAGAAGATGAGGCAATCGGGGCAGATTCGGCACGCAGTATGACGCCCGCCGAAACTGCCCCATGATTAAATTTTGTGATCGGTATTTTCTTACTACTAAATAATTCCTGTTTCAGATGGTACGCTGTTACAAGAAAAAAACAGGAAGGGCGGAAAAGGATGAGGGGGCGATTTTGAGGGGGGTGAAGGATATTATACGTGGGGAAAAAAGATCTATTGCAGCCCGCAACTGTGGAATTCCGAGGCAAACTCTCAATTCAAGAATTGATACCTTACTTAAGAAGTATACAATGTTAGAACTAAAAAGGAAATTTGAGGATTCGGGAAATGAGAGTGATGACGATGAAATGGGTGTGAAACCCAAGAAGGCCAGAGAATTTTCGTCAAAATATTCAGTTGGTCAGATTTTTAACTCCGAGCATGAGAAAAAAATCGAAGAATATCTAATCGGTTGTGACAGGCTTAACTCTGGACTAACCTATAAGCAAATAAGAGAATTGGCCTATGACTATGGCGTCGCATTGAAAATTTCATTGCCAGTGTCATGGCAATCAAACAAAATAGCTGGGATAGATTGGATGATCGCTTTCATGAAAAGGCATCCGAAACTAAGTCTCCGGAAGCCTGAGCAATGCAGTGTAGCAAGAGCAGCAGCCTTTAATAAAACTGCAGTCAAGGGTTTCTTTGATAATTACCTTTTCCTAATGGAAAAATACAAGTTTACTGCAAAGGACATATATAATTTGGATGAAACCGGAATCCAGACTGTCTTGAAGACTGTCAAAGTTGTGTCAGCTTCAGGGAAAAAGCAGGTCGCTACAGCTTCATCTGCAGAGAAAGGACAGACTGTGACCGTGGTCGGAATAATAAGTGCTGCCGGTTCAGCAATGCCGCCGGTATTTTTGTACCCCAGGGTACGTGACTTGAATGACTACATTGTTGACGGCGTACCCGGGTCAGTTTCTTTAGGGAGCCCTAAAGGGTGGATCACGAAGGAAACCTTCATCAATGTTTTATGGCATTTCAAAGAACAATCCAGATGTTCAAAAGACCACCCAATTTTATTAATAGTGGACAACCATGAGACCCACATTTCTTTGGCAAGCATTACTTATTGTCGCGATAATGGCATTCACATGCTGACCCTTCCGCCGCACACCTCCCATCGCCTTCAACCCTTGGACGTCAGTGTTTATTTCCCTTTCAAAACCTACTGTGCCCAGGCCTTCCAACGCTGGATGTCAAATAACCCCGGCAAGACTATCCGTATGAAAGACATAGCAAAATTAACCAAAGACAGCTTCTATAAAGGCTTTTCGAGTTCAAACATTATGAGCGGCTTTAAGAAAACCGGACTATGGCCAATAAACGTTGAAGCATTTACTGACGATGATTTCGCACCATCTACGATTTGGCATCAACCACCAAGAGAACCGAGTGGATCCGAGACACCATGTTGCAGTAAAACCTTGTCAGAACAAGAGGAACCACAAGTGGAAGGAGGTGCGTTATCTCCATAGAATAGTTGAGGATCTCATTTGTTAGCAGATGGTTTCGTCTATGTAGGTACCTAATTTGACCCACATTTATATACAATTTCCTTTATTTCAGCTTCGACGGCGAAGGAAGTACCTCCAAGAGAACCGAGTGGATCCGAGACACCATGTTGCAGTAAAACCTTAACAGAACAAGAGGAACCACAAGTGGAAGAAGGTGCGTTATCTCCATAGAATAGTTGAGGCTCTCATTTGTTAGCAGATGGTTTCGTCTATGTAGGTACCTAATTTGACCAACATTTATATACAATTTCCTTTATTTCAGCTTCGACACCGAAGGAAAGACCATCAAGGGTACCAATTCTTACGCCAGAGGACGTACGCCCCCGGCCGCAAGTACAACTGTCCCAACAAAATGGTCCTAAGAGAAGAAAGGTCGGAAAATCGACTATATACACCCTCACGCCAGAAAAAAGTCTTTTGGAACTGAAGGAAAAACAAGCCGAAGAAAAAGCGAAGAAAGCATTGGAAAGAGCAAATAAAGCAGAAGAACGTAAGAAGGAAAGAGAACAGAAGAAGAAAGAAAAAGAACAAAAGAAGAAAGAAAAAGACGAAGGGAGACGAAACATGAAAAGCACTAGAGATGCAGCCAAAGTCAGGTGCAAGAAGCAACTTTTCACAAACTCAGACTCCAGCGACAGTGACGTGGAAATGGGCATTTTACCGAGTTCGTCTGGAGGAGAGTGGAATGAAGAAGATCCAGAACAAGAAAAAGCAGACCTACCAGCTATCGAAAATCGCGTAGAGGAGTACGTCGCGGTCAACTATGACGGGACCGTCTTCCCAGGGCAGGTCGTTGCCATTACGGAAAATGGGATTACCGTAAAGGCAATGAAAAGATGTGGTCGGCTATGGAAATGGCCTGAGAAGGATGACATCTTAAATTATGACTATGTAGATGTAGTAGGGCATCTAAAAACTCCTACAAAATTTAGCAAAAGTAGGGAGATATATTTCATACCTGAAATTGATTAAAATTTAATTATAAACTGGAGTGAGTCTTAATTAATTATTTATCATCACGTCAGATCATGTCTCATGTGAATTCCAATTGATTTGTATAGTGACGAAACTGCCCCAACCCTACGCTGAAAGTGCCCCGCCCCGGGGCACTTTCGGCAATTTGCCCATTTTTTGGATATTTGGCAATTGCCACGGGGCTTGAGAAATATAAGGTGAAATTTGAAGTGGAAGTAATAATTGAATAAGTAACGGATATAAAAAATAAAAGTTTCATGTTAAAAGTGCCTTCATGTGGATTTTCGTCTATACTTACTTTGAAACTGCCGAAAGTGCCCCAGTCTCCCCTAATTACAATACATAATAAATTTGATTGATGTATGATTAAGTAGTATCTTTTATTTATGATTAGGGTAAAATTAATTCAAAAATAATTCTACACTGGACACAATGAGTATTTGAAAAGCAAGTTTACACTATATAGAATAGACATTCGTATGATTTACTGTTTTTCAATTTCAAAATTATGGTCACCCTAGCTATAATACAGGGGTTCTCCAGTAGTGAACCATGGCCCCCTGCCGTGGGCTTCCTCCACGGTGCCATTGGGTGTGCCATGTGAAAAATTAAGTTATGACTTTTATGAAGAAGCAGGTTGAAAATAATGCGAAGCTTCAAGTTTCTATGAAGTGAAATAAAATAAAAAATTTGATACTTGTCTTATAACTTGGCTCTTATCTTCATTGCAATAAAACTAATCACCTTATATAAATGCATGTATTGATCACCCCCCCCCCCCCCCCTCCCCTATGCGAGTATATGGAGAGCCAATGCAACTTTGAACATTTTTTTCAGGAGCCTCCGAAAATATTTCTTGAGAACCCCTGTTGTTGAGGACTACTTCGTGCATCATATAATCGGTTTTTTTAATTTTCAGTTTTGTAGTTTTTTTCCGAAAAATCCCTGGTTTTTATGAAAGAACTAAGGTACCAAAATTTTAATGTGTCCTACTATATATATGATGCATGAAGTACTCTTCTACAGTTCTGCAACTTACATGAGCCAAATCTTTAATTAGGCTAGGCCTACTTGCTTTGTTAATTAATTAAAAAATAAAAAGTTGAAGCACATTTTGGGGTGCTAATTGTCTACGTAGCATGTCCTCTCAACCAAAAACCATAGGAGGGCCCGACATGGGCCATCTTTATGTATTTGGAGGCACTCCAATCAAGGCCTGAGGCAGGAGTGAAGGGGTGGGACGACTGATCCTATACAAGTATATAGCTTAAATTGTTTCTTGTCAACAAGATTGTACATCTAGTGACACGCTTGACGTTACGTTGTGTTTGAGAAATTAGGAAACCCGCTAATTAGGGTCTATTTGTTCAAAAATATTCCACAGGGGGAAATCCAGGGCCCCCATGTTTGTAGCTTTATTAATTAAAATAAGTCTTATTCTGTAAACCCAAAGGAAATTTCAGTCAAAATGAGTAAAACCTCACTATTTCACACCTATATTTTCAAAAATACTTCCCCTCCTGTTTTGAGCAATATCGGGGATAGGTGGCTCTAAGGCGCCTTAATTTAAAAGCTGCGTGCATGTACATCCACGTGGTTGCATGCACTAGTCTACTTTTCCACCATAAAATAGGCTGCACAAAAACTAAAAAACTATTACTATATACCCTATATATAAATATAAACTATACATAAACTATATATATAAACTATAAAAACTGCTAGGTATCCCTAATTTATTTACCTTTTATTTTAGAGAAATCAAGATTATGACCAAGTTTGGGACCAGATCAGAATTTTAACGACCAACTGCTGAGCCTCAACCACGCCAGGGAGAGGGCAAATGAGCTATATATTTATAAATTGGTTCAGGCTCGTTAACTGGTAAGTGACGAGGGTAACATAAAAAACAAGTCTTCAGGTGGGGCCTAATCTAAACTGTATTTCATAATAAAAAGCTTTGGTGATAAGTCCGAAAATTTTACATTAAGGATTAACTTGGTAATTAAGTAATTAACGCGGTCACGTTTATATTCGTTAGTTGCCAGTAAAATGTGCCTTTTAAACAAGTAGTTTGATGACAAGTAGTTTCAAAATCTAAATAGGCCTACTTTTTCTAAGCCGCTATCTGATTGGATACCGATACCCATCAATTGGGAGGTATCACCTTAAAACCATAATTTTATAATATATAATAATTTAATTAAAAGAACATTATTTGAAAGAAAGAAAGAAAATTGTCTTTACTTTCCATATGCCATTCGGCCCACTCTTACAATTAACTCATATATGGGGCATAATTTCTTGACTTAATGTTCCTTAAAGTAGGTTTACGTTCAGTATACGTCCTTATTATCATAGACATTGAGCAATTGAGTGACCCTATCACAAAATCATAACTCTGATTTTCTGTTTGCAGGCAACATTTTCAACAAGAAATGTATAATCACACAAATTCGTCGGAGGTTTTACTTTCACTTCACTTTTACGCCGAAGAGAATATGGAAGCCAAAACTTTGATAAAACGTTAAGCATGGTGAGTAGATAGGCTCCGTAGGCTTGTTGAAACTTCATTTGGGAGAGATGAGACATTCGAGTGCCAAAAATATTTTGTGGATTTCGATAAAATTTGGCGTTTAGATTCATAAAAATGGCCTTGGAACCTTTTATTTTTATTTTGGGCTAACTCAATTTTGGGGGGTTTTATTCTTAAAAAACTCCCAAAAGGCGCATAAAAAATTATTTCTCAAAACGGTATAGGTGTTAAATTGAGTAACAAAACCAACCAGGGTGCTTTGCCAAACCAATATTTAGTTTTGTGCAAAAAATTATTTTTTGAAGAAATTAGGGAAAATTTACAGTGAAATACATTGCTATTATTAATGTGTGGCAAGGTATTGGTCTGCCCGATCTAGAAATATGCAATGCCATTGATTAATTTAGTGATTTGGGATGAGGGATTTACAAGGCCATAGCCAGACCGGGGTCCAGGACACCCCCCCCCCCCTTCCCCAAATGTTTGCAGCATACACTAGATGGAATGGAGATTTAAGGATTTTTAAATATATTGAAGTTACCTCACCTTCGGTGACGTCAAATTGACCCCCCCCCCCTCCCCCCCAAGCGATCCGAAATTTAACCATAGGAAAATTATTGAATTTACTCATTATTGAATTTACTCATTTTCTCAATCAACTAATTGATAAATTGGAAAGCATGTTCGAGTAAACTCGGACCGGTTCGTGCATTTGGGTCAACAATAGACTCCCCCCATATTTACTGTATTATTATTATTATTATTATTTGTTTTTCAGAGAACGTCGTTGACAAAAGTAACCGCAGTGCCAATGAACTTCTAAGACTATTGCTGGATTGGAAATTTGTTCCAAAATTTTGCTTATCCGGGCGGATCACAGGTTAAGCACCATTAAAAGCCTCATGGCTAAATGATGCTTTACGGTAAGCTCATATTCTTAAATGCCGTAAATAATCATACATATTAATGAAACTATTACTACACGTAGACGGATTATTAGGTATCTACGTAGTTACTCTAGTGAATTTCATCTGCAATAATATGATTATGCAACCGCACACACGCTCCATTATTCTATCTAATTAATTAATGATCTTGAAGCATGTTTATTATTCACAGCCAAGTATAATGCCTTTAATATTATAAATGTATGCTCACGGAAAAGCGATTAAGAAAAAAATAAGAGTATTTGTAGCCTTAGGCATACGAGTAACTACCTACTGCAAAGTATGAACCTTATGATCCTGCCAGCATGTCCTCTTGTATCAATAATGCTTAAAAGAGATTTGTCCGTACGGTAAGGTAAATAATGATTATGAGTTCAATACTCAACAATAATAATAACTTATTCACCATAAATTTCGTTTCAGATGTCATTGTATGGTCAAGCCATGAAGCCACGGACGAACCCAATTAAACATCACTTCTTCAAATACTCCGCGGTGAAGGAAACCCTGAACCATTGAAGGCACAGGAAACACCTAAAATAGTCAGACCACCGATGACCCTTAATTATTATTATATCAGTTGTCATATTTTCAATGTCACATAAATGCTGGACTGCCTCCTAGTTACTGCGCAAGTCTCAGGACTTCGTCCAATTGGCTCTACCCCTCGAACGAGGAAGGTGTACAACTGACAAGTTCCAGAATTTAAAAATGTAGCCTAAAAGAAAAACCTCCAGCACTCATTTTTTATGAATAGCTTTTCATGGTCCTTAAACGTTATTATAAGCCTAAATGCAACCAGTATGTACTGGATTTTGATCATAGCTTACCTACCTATAGGGTTTTTTTTTTAGGAAAAGGTCATCGCAGCCCCTTCCGAAATAAAATTCTGGCTAAGGGCCTGCTGTATGGTACAGCAGACACTGTACCTTATAGCACTAGTTAGACAGTAGGTACCAAAGATGGAAAATGGTAGGTAGGTTAGGTACAAAATAGTGGGCTATTTATTCCATTTCCAACCATAAGGCACGACATATAATACAATTCAGTAGATTCTCGATTTCGTCATGGAAAATAGTCAAAACAGTAACTAGTTAAGTTAGCTGTTATAATTAATAATACCAAACACTTAATCGTTTGATAAAGTCAAAGTTCCAAAATTTAAAAATATAGCCTAAATGTAAAACCTATAGGTAGCCTAGGCATGCTATGATCAAAATCCAGCACATACTGATTGCATTTAGACTTATTATAACGTTTAAGGACCATGAAAAGTTATTCATAAAAATGAGTGCAGGAAGTTTTACTTTTAGGCTATATTTTTAAATTCTGGAACTTCAGTTGTAGCCTACACCTTCCGCGTTGCCAATTGGACTGTCCTGACACATGCGCAATAACAAGGAGGCAGTCCAGCATTTATGTGATAGTACCTATATTTTCTACTTTATATATACTTCGTCATTTGCGGCTGCCAAATGAGACATTTATTACCTACTTACCTAAAAAATAACTCTGTGCATTTGTTTAAATGTTTTGTTTGTTGTACCTAACGTTTAAACGTAATTCTAACTACGGTATTTATACAAACTAGTTATTCTCGTCTACACATAAGTAGCCTTATAAACTAATGGTGACATACAAACTTCAATTTCCTTCAAGTTATCACTTATCCCATGTACCATGTACAGATTTTACCTGTCCCGTAGCCAACAAGGGAAAACTACTTGATCGTAATTTAGGAACTATTGAGATTAGGGGAGCTATTATTGAAAAAAAACTTTAAATTATATGACAACATTTTTAAGTAGTTCAACTTTGTTGGAGCTACCAGTTTAAAATGTGATTATTGTTTGCTATATGCTATGCTATGCGTATCTTGGCAATGTGTTTATGTTTCATCTTGCATAGGGCCTACCTACCGTATTGTTTTTACTGTTTTGTTATGTTACACTTGGCGTGAGTCGAAACTGGTTGTGTGTTTTCTATAATTTAACGTAAAACTTAACAAAGTAATTTATTGTTCACAATGAGTACCGTACGTCACAGTTTTCGGGAAAAACTTATGTCACACCATTTTTTATGCACTCTGGATTATGCTGCAGTATGCTACTGTTGTATACTGCATTTACAAATGTAGCTTACACAAAATATTGGCCACAGGATTTTTTACTCGTATATTCGTACATTATCCTTAAAGGGCGAAAGTATCTAACCCATAGATTTTTGTTCGAATGTACCTACCCCATAAATTAAAGCATATGGACACTGTAAGAGGGGTATTCAAGATTTGACTTATGACTCATACTGAGCAGGTACAGTAGGTATTAATTAAGGGGAATCCATTCAAATTTATGGAAAGCAATATGAATAATTTTTTAGACGTTTTTTTGGAGTTTTTTGAGAATAAAGCCCCCCCCCCCCCCAGATTGAGTTACTCCAAAATAAAATAAAAATCTCGAGGCATGATTTTTGTGAACCTACATGCCAAATTTCATCAACATCGGCCTAGTAGTTGGCCCGGAAATCGATGAACAGACAGACATACAGACAGAGATTTCGTAAAAACCAATTTTTTAGGTTCGTGGGACCACAAAACGTGTAAATCCGTTGAAATCTCGGAATCGAAAATTTCGACCATCACAAAGCTTTCCTTATACTACGTATAAATTGGAAAGCAATAATGTAAGTGAACTTCTAAAAGTTTCATCATTCCCCCCCCCCCCCCCCCCCAATTTAGCAACCTAGCCCATTTTTCAAATATTTATTTAAAAAAATTCCCCTGGGGTGACCCCGGGCCCCTGTTTCCAGTGTAGATTATAAAGTGAAAAATCAAAAGAATATTGTTTGCCAACAATATCCGTTAAACTCCAACATTTAAAAACATGTTGCTTGTTAGCTGTAATATTCTTCATCTGTGAAATCTAAACGTAACTGCTTTCAGAATAAGTAAATTCCACTATTTCGGGCATAGGCTATTCTTTCAAAACAATTCCCCCTTCAGCCACACAAACCCTCGAGTGCCTGCGCAAGGGATATTAAGATCATGCCCCCTAATTAGAACGGCTTTCCTATTTTTCTACATTTTTATGAAAATAGGGGGGGGGGGCACCAAATAAAGCACCGCCCTCCTTCGGAAACCTATCGCCACGCCACTGGTCACTGTTGTAGGGCCTATATTGATGTTGCATGAAAACTGTATTACTATATTACGGAACAGTAGACCATGGGTGAATGTATGGGCCAGGAATCCGGTATTAACATGTAAGCGTACTTCTAAAACTAAAAGTTTCGTCATTAGCTATGTTCATCATCATCAGTGGGACTGTATAGGCATTATAAGATTGTATCTTAGAGGCTGTTCAGAAGCAGCTTCTATAAGTCCACGAAGTGCCATTGATGTTGTTGACCGCAGCTGTTGAAACTTTTGGAAGTCCGCATTCAAAACAACTTTGTCCCGGATTCTTCGGTATTGTGTACCTAATACGGTAATAACCTATAATTTTATAATTTAATTAATAATTAATAATTGTTATTATGTTGTAATTGTAATGACTGTTGGAAATAAAGTTATGTTCTAACGACAATAACCTCTTTTAATTAATTAATACGCCAAGATTCACCCCCGCTGAGTGGGTGGGCCGGCGGATTGTAGGAGGCAAACCTAGGTGATTCTAGGGGAAAAAGAAGGAAAAAAGTAGATGATTTGAGGCAAATAAGAGGATTTTTAGACGGAAATAAGGCGCTATAAAGAAGCAAATTACAGGGAAAAAGGAAGGTAAAATCTCGATGAGTTAGCAGGGAATTTTCGTCTCATAGGAAGATAATGACCGGACAATAAGCAGCAAATAAGAAGCTAAACTCAAGCAAAGGCAGGGAAATAAGAGGTAAATTCTAAGGAAAAACGAAGCAAATAGGGGTTGGGCAGGGTTGGGTAGAGCAGGTATATACCGCGTATCATTAACTAAGAGGCGAATAACAGGGCAATCGCAGGCGGAACATCGGGTTCACAGCGGACCATTTCCTTGTATTTATCCACTAATAGGAAGCTAATATTGAAAAGTTTCTGTCATGAAGCGGGCAATTTCCGCCGAAAAAGAATGGAATTCTCTTCTTCTGTGCCCTGCTTTTCGCCCGATCCTGTCTTCTTTTTATCGGCGAATATCAGAAAATGTGCTATACGGGCTGTGAATGGTATTTTTGGACATACGAAATTTTGAAGTATCAGCAACGTTATACCCAGGGGCGTTTAACTTCAATGGAGGTTTTTGTTATACGCGGGAACTGTTCTGATTGGCCATTTGGCCCTGATCCCAACACACGATAGCCAACCACGAAATTGTAATTTTTTTTAATTTTATGTTGGTAACACCTGTTTGTGATTTACTACAAACATCCCGTGGCTGCAGATCCTTGTCAACATGGCGGCTAGTGTAGCCTCTATAAGCTAAGTACAGGGTTGAGACCGAGTCAGATATCCGTTCTGCAATGTGTAAGACTTCGACATATTTAACGTTGATATTTATCTCTGATATTTGGCTTATGATAAAGGGGCGCCCCGTAAGGGTTACTATGCCTCCCGCCGTTCTAGTTAATATATTTCTATGAAAACAACGGACATCCGACATTGGACTGGACAACACACAGCGGCCTTTAATAATTTTATAAATTTTAATAAGTGTGAGCCAATATCAAATTGAACTACGACGGGAAGTGAGGTGAGTAAACATATTTCATGTGCCTGTTTTTTTTAAACATTTTCAGTTGTATACCATCCAACACCTTACATATATTACATGGTTTTAATTTTCAAAATGGAAAAACGTTAGCATGTGCAACTCATTTGTGTAGCAAAACAACTAAAATTTGTTTAATTCATCATTCATTCCTTGTTTGTGAAGTGTTCAAGTGAGAAGGAAAAATAGTAAAAGGTACATTTGGTAAATTACAATTTTTTAAATTCAAATTTTTAAAACCTACGCACTCACTTTGATAGATCTCTTGTCAGTGCTATGAGATATGCCCGTAAGATGTTAGCACAACCATATATGCCTAGTTAACAAAAAAATGTGAAATGTGTGACCTACAATAATTTAATCACGTTTAGTTGGACACTTACGAGTCAGTTTTGACCATGTGTAAGATCTTATTAGTAACTGTTTGAAAAAGGCAAATTACGTTACAATTGCATTTTAATCTACACAATAACTTGATACACAAATTGCACCTTAATGTACCTGGCATATACAACCTAACTTGTGTGTTGACAGTGACCTTATTCCACTAACATTTTAAGAGTGTACAGCCCGTAGGAAATTGGCAACCCGAAATTTATTCCTTTTTATTTTTTATGTAATTAACTAAGCATGTTATTAAAGATTTGGCTCATCAAAGTTGTAGAAGACTACTTCATGCATCATATAATAACGTATTTTTAGTTTTTGAAATTGTAGTTTTTTTATAAAATCGCTTTTACGTGAAAAGTTATTGTTTATAAAATATCTGCATGTTTATGAAAAAACTACAATTTCGAAAATTAAAAATATCTTATAATATGATGCATGAAGTAGTCTTCTACAACTTTGATGAGCCAAATCTTTAATAACATGCTTAGTTAATTAAATATAAAATAAAAAGGAATAAATTTCGGGTTGCCAATTTCCTATGGGCTGTACACTCTTAACATTTTTTTTTTTTTTTTTTTTTTTGCGGTGCCTCCTTAAGGTAAGGTTCGTTGCGTCGACCTTTGAGATCTATTGCAGCCGCTTTGTCATGGAGATTCATGTCTGGAATATACCCACTTTCTTGATGAAAGAGCGGGTTTTTCCTACTGGATCTTCACGAATCGTCTTCGTTTCTGACCCTGGTATTCCCAGTATCCTGAAACGGTTTTTAGCCAGAGCTTCACATTCTAAGAGAACGTGCTCTGCTGTTTCATCCTCCATTTCACACCATCTACATTCTCTACTGCCCGTGTGGACTTTGAGTTTATACAGATGATGCCTTAGGTGGCAGTGCCCTGTGAGCAAACCAACAATATTCCTTATTTCTAATCTGCCAAGTAATAGCAAATTTTTGGTAAGTTTTTTTGATGGTTTTATTCCAAGTCTTTTTAGACTTCGTTTTTCTGTCATATTGTGCCAGGATTCAATTTTCTTGGTCTGGATCCATCTGTCAACTATAGTGCGTACACTTCCATAGGATATACCACAGGTTGGCTCTGGTCCAACAAATATTGAGTCCGAACCTATATTTGCTAATGCATCGGCTCGTTCATTTCCCTCTACTCCAGAGTGTCCCGGCACCCACTCCAACTTAAGTTTATTATTTTTACTTACTCTGAGTAGGAGCTGTTTACAATCCCGTACTAACTTTGATTTAGTACAGTAAGAATCCAGAGCTTTAATAGCTGCCTGGCTATCAGAAAAAATGTGAATGGTCTTATTCTCATATTCCATTCTCAGAATTTCCCTTAAGCACTCAGCAATGGCACAGACCTCAGCCTGAAAAACCGTGCAAAATTTTCCCAGGCTTATGCTTGATGTGATTTCATGTGCCTGTTTTTTTTAAACATTTTCAGTTGTATACCATCCAACACCTTACATATATTACATGGTTTTAATTTTCAAAATGGAAAAACGTTAGCATGTGCAACTCATTTGTGTAGCAAAACAACTAAAATTTGTTTAATTCATCATTCATTCCTTGTTTGTGAAGTGTTCAAGTGAGAAGGAAAAATAGTAAAAGGTACATTTGGTAAATTACAATTTTTTAAATTCAAATTTTTAAAACCTACGCACTCACTTTGATAGATCTCTTGTCAGTGCTATGAGATATGCCCGTAAGATGTTAGCACAACCATATATGCCTAGTTAACAAAAAAATGTGAAATGTGTGACCTACAATAATTTAATCACGTTTAGTTGGACACTTACGAGTCAGTTTTGACCATGTGTAAGATCTTATTAGTAACTGTTTGAAAAAGGCAAATTACGTTACAATTGCATTTTAATCTACACAATAACTTGATACACAAATTGCACCTTAATGTACCTGGCATATACAACCTAACTTGTGTGTTGACAGTGACCTTATTCCACTAACATTTTAACATATTCTGAATTGTAATGAAATATTGACTGTGGAGGCAAAAATAAGGTTTTGTAAGGTAAATAAAATGTTCAATTACAAGTAGAAATAGTAGCCTATGTGGCACTAATTGAACACACCTTTTAAAGTCATTCCACCTACAGACTGATCATAGCGATTGCCATGAACTCCTGTGATTAAAACTGTAAACATACAAATTTTGAATAGCACTATGATTTAAAAATTCTCTTGTTTACATTTTTAATATCTGGGAATTATAATAACCCCTTTATTATAATCGCCATGATCAGGAGGCCTAACTAAACTATTTTTATGTGCAGGAGCCACCTGGACACTGGAGCACTTGAACTGGTGAGAAAATATTGACAGTAATTGACAACAGATAAGTATTTTAATTTTTTAAACTATTTCAGTTATTTATTTTATTAAAACCGGTAGAGATGAGTCTGAGGTGTTGCGTAGAATTCTGTTCACAGAAATCGAAATGCGGTGTATCCATGCATATGTTTCCTCCTAATAAAGATCTCAAAGAGGTTTGGTCGCTGCTGGCAGGGAAACCGATTAACTACGGTGAAAAATTCAAACGAGCCTCCATTTGTGGTAGACACTTCGCTGACTCTCAGTATCGTGATCTCCACTTTACGAAAAGGCTGATTCGTGGCTCGATTCCCCGAATTAACTTGCCTGTGAGGATTCTCATAGTCGGGTCAGATGAGTCTTCCCGTACCTATCCAAGTCCACCTGCTAGTTGCAGCCGTGAAGCAAATAATTCACCTGTTTTTCTTTCCCATGAATTCTTATGTACAACCCCAGAGCCTACTCGCACATCATGCCCCAATACCCTTCCCAATAGTTCTGTTTCTCCTGCTGGCCCAGTACAACTCGAACCGGATGCAGAAGATGATGGGGTGATTGCCCAGTATCAGCGCACAGCTATGGATTGTGAAGTTTCTTCTTACGAAATGGAAAGGACGCCGAAGATAGTCTCCAATGGCGAAGAACAGCATTCATTCGCCTCTGTTGGCGAGAACTTCTCTGATCCTGATTCCGTATGTTATACGGATGTCCAAGGTGACGGAGTTCTCGTTCAGCATGAGAGCACACCTATGGGTTGGGAAGTAACTTCACATGAAATGGAAAGGACGCCAATGACAGTCTCCAATGCCGAAGAACAGAATTCGTTTGCCTCTGCTGGCGAGAACTTTTCCGTACATTATACGGATGACCATGGAGACGGAGTTATCGCACAGCAAGCTAGATTCATGGATACCAATCAATGCAAGACATCGAAACTGAAAGCCCAGCGTAAACTTTTCATCCCTAGTCCACCGAAGAGACGTCGCCTATTAGAAAACAAAAAGCTGAACCCATTACAGTTGGGATTGATGAAGAAAGACCTTACCCCACGACGGGCTAAGCTTGGAGAAATGGCTCGGGCTTTTCGAACTGGGTACATACGTAAGTGCGCTGAGGCCGCTGGTTTGAAGGATAAATTGAAAGATCTGGAGGTACAAGTCAATGAAGCCCTTCAAGACAAGCTATCTCCTCTAGCATTCCATATTGTCGAAGGAGAACTGCACAACAGAGGCAGACCAGGCAAGGGCAGAAGATGGAATAACAAGCAAAAAGCACTAGCTGTTGCTTTTTATAAATTAGCACCGAGGGCCTACAATGCTATTGCGAAGATGATGTGCCTCCCTAGTAAATCCACGGTTTTGAGTTCCACCCACTCCCGAAATGTGGCCCCTTTCCCTGACACCCTGCATATTTGTGGACCGTTACTGCTTTTTCCTTTGCTTGTGTGTTCAGGTCGAAACTAACAACATCCACGAAGATGCTGCAGCAGCAATCCTGTTCCGGGATGGGTGAGGAGTTTAGTGAGTATAACCTCACACTCCCCGTAGACCGTACATGGTCGTAGTCATCCGACGCCGTGCTCAAGCAGGGGGGCCAAGAAACGGCTAGGTGTTTAAGAGGCGCGGGCGTCTGTTGGGACGTGGGGCCCTGTATTCTCCGGAAACAGTCCCCCCCCCCCCTATAATCAGATTCTCCTCATCCGCGGGAAAAAAAAAAAAAAAAAAACTACCAACTTTAGTGGTAGGCTATCATGTGTCAATGTGTTTATTTGGCGTTTGTGTTATTTTTAACAATGAATGACGGCAAGTTTTACATAATAGTTAGTAAGGAAACTACTATGTTTATCAGCCATTTAAAGTAATAAGATAGGTCATTTAAGGTCTCTTTTGGCTTAACATGTTATAAAATTAAAACACACTGACATGTTTAAAAAGATCATAATGAGCGCATTTCCATTCTGTTTCAGACAATGGCGAGGAAGTGTAAGCCTAGAATAATCGTTGTGGGGGACTCTATGGTCCGTGGGGTTAAATTGGACGGACGAGTCGCTGAAGTAGTGCCCTGGAGTGGCGCAAAGCTCAATCGATTGACAACCATGAAAATTTGTCGGATGGTGGTAGAATCGAGTTTAAAGTATGTGATCGTTATTGTGCACTTTGGGACCAATAACATTGGAGCCCGGAACATCAATACCCGTCAAACGCCCGAGGAGTTTGTGGCCGAAATGCGGAAATTGCTGGACCGGCTCCATGTTATTGAGCGCTGTTCCATTGTAGTGTCCTCGATTTTGCCAAGATTCGACGAAGAATTGCGAGAGAAAATACGCACGAGTAATGTTTTACTTTGTCAACTCTGTAGGCGCTACGGAAACAATGTTCTATATTCTCGGACGTATATTCCCTTCATGATCTCGTCAAATGGAACCTATCAGATTAAGAAAGAGCTCTTTAATAATCGTGATAAGTTGCATTTGAATGATGATGGAAAGATTGTGTTTTCCGCTTTTCTTAGGAAAGCGGTAGGCTATGCGAAATTCATCCGTCCAACGTAATGCCCACGTTTCAGGCAGTCCCTCCACCAGTGGCGTAGCCAGAATTTATTTCGGGTGGGGGTCTAGTTTTCGTGCAACATCAATGCATAAAGTTTGCCTGCTTCCGATAGGTTTTCGAATGGGGTGCATTGGCGTAAATAACCAAAATTTCTGGGGGGGGGGGGGCATTACGACCCCAAGACTCATCCCCCAGAGAAAAAAAAGATAAATGGGCCCAAATTAGTGAGGTTTTCACATATTATACCCTAGAGAACGGGGGGCCCGGGGGTCTCCCCCGGGAGAATTATTTTGAAAAAGAATAAGCTCGAAATAGTGGAATTTACACACTTTCAAAGCATTTATGTTTATATTTTACATGTTGAGAATATTACAGGTAATAAGAGGGGCCCGGGGGCTATCTCAGTGAATGTTTTTTATAAGATAGGCCTGAAATAGTTTGTCAGCATAACAGTTTTGAACTTGCAGACCATAAATTTATCATTAAAACTGGAAAAAGGGGGACTCTCTCTGGAGAATTTTTTACCGAAATTTCTTAAAGAAGCGGTTTTGCTCATTTTTTGGGGGGGGGGGGCTACGCCACTGCCCTCCATCGTCATTGTCACTCCAGCTACCTCCTAGCGGCCAGGATTTGTACAGGAGCCTGTCGTTCCAGTTGTGACCGTAAAATCCGAAGTGCAGGAGTTGAAAATGGAATGAATCAACCGCTGTGCAGGAAGTAGGGTTGGAAGGTCGCTACACCTACTTCAGCCCTAGCCTGGTGACTCGGCGAACTTAAAGGGAATCCCTCGCGAGGTTGCCTCCTTCGCAGCTCGAGCCGCAAACCAATATCTCCACTGTTTCAACCTGGTGGATTCAGCACTGTGTCGAGCCTGTGGAATGGATGAAGAAACTCTTGAGCATATTCTCCTGCAATGGTCCATTCCAAGCAGGGAGAAGGACTTACTCGTGACGGCATTGGGAGGAGGAGGAATAGAAAAAATTCTGGGACGGAAGAATCTTTGGGCACTGGTGAATGAATCATCTGGCCATCGGCATCACCTGAAGCTGGAACCCAGTAGTAAGAAGTAAGAAAATGGCAGTCGTCGGTGCTGACAAGTTGAACTGCATAGTGCAAAGTAAGTATTTTCTAGCAATCTCAGATAGGGGTGACGATAGTATATTAAGAGTGTACAGCCCGTAGGAAATTGGCAGCCCGAAATAATTAACGAATCATGTTATTTAACATTTGTCTCATTAAAGTTGTAAAAGACTACTTCATGCATCCTATGATAAGATATAGTATTTCTAATATTTTAAATTGTAGCTTTTTCATCGACATGATAATATTTTGTAAAAAATAACCTTATTATATGATGCATAAAGTAGACTTCTACAACTGAAATGAGCCAAATCTTTAATAACTTGCTTAGTTAATTAAATAAAAAGTTTTAAATTTCGGGCTGACAATTTCCTATGGGCTCTTTAACTAATCTGCTATTTTTCCTTTCCTATGTGTAGACCTACGCTATTATAACGAAAGCATTGGCATTTCGAGTACCTATTCGACAGATTTACATGCTGCTTTTACGGTTCCAGAAACAGGAAAAGTGACACTATCTATGTTGTTAGATTTGTGGAAATATCCTTGTGTAACGGACTGGTGCGAGTTTACCCAAATATGCTTTCAATTTTATTAATTAGTGTAGGTAATGTCAAATTTCCATGGTCAGTAATTGTACCATGGCTGCCTACTCATGTTCCGATCAATTAGTAACCTATAATGGAAATTAATATATAAATGATCAATTACGGTACCTACAGTATATGAAGTGGCAAGGTATTAAGATGCACAGGTCTCTACACACCATGTGATCGGAGAAAGGAGAAGCATCGTTACTTTTTCTTCTTCATATTTGTGCGGGTAGTTTGGCTTATCATATCATTTGAACTTTCAGGAGATGTCATGTCAGCGATTTATTAAGAGAATCTAGTTCGGGATGAACATGCATGCCGCCTTGATAAGGAGGAGAAAGATAGACGTGATGCTGGAAGAAGAAGACATTGTTCGCTATGCAAAAGCCTGAAGGATTCGGTTTATTGGCGGTGAATGGCTCATCACCGAGCAAGGGAAGGCTCGCAACCGATGATGAGTATAGGTGGAACCTGCTCAAGATGTCAGTCTCGACTTTCCAGAAGAAGAGCAAGGACGAGAATGTATTCCTATTTCCACATAACAATCTATTTCGACGTGTTGATACATTACATTTCGGGCTATTCACGTTATCACAAATAATTTGTAGATAGATTTTGTATGGACTGAGTTCAATTTAGTAATAAAAAGAAATGTATATTTCTTAATAAGTATAATGTGTGTTGGTCATTGAGTATTTCTTAATTTTGTATTTAATATGTTAGGTACGGCTTAGTGTGGAACTATGAAAAAAAAAATAGTTTGTTTAAAATAAGGTGAATACTAACAACGTTGTCAGAGTACATACCAGAGTAGTCATTAAAAATCAATTATATAATACAAAATAGGTCAATATAATATTAAATAGGAAGGGAGCGCGAGCCGGGCCGGCCGGGGCCCCGGCCACACAAAATTTGAAAAAAGGAGCGAATGATTCTGACGCGGGAGGGCCAACATTACTATTATTTTTTTTTTGGCAGTTGGCAGTCTTTCCCTAACAAAATATTACCATTGAGTTAACGTTCTTATATATTATGTTGTTCTGTGGTTATACCCTTACACGAATATTCCACTATCATTTATAAAATAGAGGCTCAGGATGCAAAATAGAATAGAGTAAGGCAATTCATCATTAATGCCACGGAACGTTCCAATATCCCGCCAAATTCGACAAGTTTATTAATTTGCTTTAGTTTGTTATTTTAATTTCTTTAATTTTTGCGATTTTGTATTTTGCGGCCTTTTGTGGGGGCCCTGGGGTTATGGCCCTACTGGCCCCATAGCCAAACCCGGCACTGTCATGCTGCCACGATAAAAAAAAATACAAAGGAAAGCCCATTCGCAAGCTTAACATGATTATGTGGGTGTCCAGACCGTTGATGATTTTTCTGGTACTATTCTAAATCTGTTGCCTTTTTAGTTTTAAAATGGCTTTGCCGAAGCACCCCAAGCACCAAATTTGGCTTGCGAACCACGGGTTGCCGACCACTGCAGTAGACTATACGAAGAGTTTATAATTTCTGGTGAAGTGATTTTTTTCATAGCCTAACTACAGTTCTTTTGGTCCAACTTCAGTTTAACAAAAATTAAACAATAAACACACAGCTTTAAAGCTCTTCAAACCAATTTACTCAGTTAACCCAGGAACGGATCCGGCCCAGTTGGGGGGGGGGGGGGTCGTTGTGGGTCTAAATAGGAAAAACGTATGCATATGTAGGATCGATTAAATCAGAGCGTAATAAATAAACTTACAATAGATTCACTAAATTTGGGGGGGCAGCTACAACCCCCCTATATCCGTCCATGAGTTAACCAATAACTCTCTAGCAATTTGCTACCTACCGTACCGTAAATAGAAGGGAAGTCAACATTTTCTGTATAAAAACTAAAAATGCAAATACATTCAAGGAAAAAAAAACCCTGACTGGACATTTTTAACCCCATGAATAAGATAACACCAAAATATGACATAGTAAGCCTGCAGGTATGTTTTAGGTGCTAAATAGAGTAACAAAACTGAACATGTTCCTATCCCATGCAAGGTTTTGATTTTGAAAACATTTTTTTTGGAGTAAATTATGGATAAATGATCCATACTCCAATGCATTGCATACCATGCCCATTCTAGTCTGCAATTGTCTCATCAACTCCTTTAGAATATTGGAAAAACTACCGAAATTTAACCCTATTACCAATTACGTAGCCCGTGGACCTCATCTGTCTATTACGGCAACTATGCTAATAGATAAATAGGAAATCATTTACGGGTTCACTCGTACCGATTCTTCTAACCTTATAATAACAGTACAACTCGGTTATAGTATAAGACTCGGATAAGAAAGAAATTGGGGCTCCGGGTAACATAGAAGATTTCCTGGTCCTGCTGGAAGCTTCATAACTATCATATAATAGGGTGCCCCAGAAATCAAACTCGCTTATTTAGGAGCAGTACCTAGGTAATATCGATCCAAAACCCCTAACCAACCCAACAAATATTATTGTAGATAGCAAACCCCTCACTTGCATATACGTACGAAGGAGATTCTTGAGATTTTAAAGGTAAAGTTGAACCAGAAATAAGTCAAGACGTGGAGAGAAAATCCCTTTCTCATTGTTGGATTCTCCAATAAATAATGGATATTTAAATTAAATAATAATAATAGAATGGGAAGGTGGCTTATGTGGGTAGCCTACTTGCCAAGTGAGTGCTGGATGCAGGTCTTGTCTACTTCAGAAATGAATGGGAATCATGAGTTAACAATAGCAGCAATTCTCGGATGCGGATAGGTTCACATGCTGTGTGGTGGGGGCTGGGGTGCCAGGGATGAGTCTAACTTTGTTTGGAATATACATTATACGATAGTCTTTCACAAATCATAGGTCTTATCATTTCGCCCGCAACACCGCGCACACGCATTGATTTTAAGTATTATGCTATGGTAAAAACTTGTAGCGTGGTCCGACTATGTCTCTAACTACAAACCGAGTTCTAATGTATGTTAATAATTACCACATTCACTTTTTAATACTCCGGCAGTAAAATTAAAAAGTAAAATAACTTTGTCAAGTAAAAAAATTATTACTAATTTATAATAGCCCTACTTGAACTACTTCAACTTCTACATTAGCAATATATTTTTTTTTTTTTATTTAAGGCGCGGGACTCTTTCGAGTATTTGCGCCGGTCGGTGTGTGTGTGTGCGTGTGCGGAAGTCATGGGTGTTTTAGAATGGTTTTGTCTACAGTCTACAGGTGGGGCATGACTCCGGTCTTGCTTAGAAAGCTTAATGTTGCCGTGACCGGCCCATGCTTGTCCCCTAATAAGTTTGGCAGGGTGTGTGGTTTCGGTAACGAAAATCTGCCCGCTACGTATATAGGGCATTCGGTAATTATGTGTTCCACTGATTGTGGGACTCTGCACCTGCTGCATGTAGGGGGCTGGTCACCAGACATCAAATGTCGACGGGTAAGGCGGGTGTGCCCTATGCGCAATCTGGCAAGAGCAGTCTCTTCTGATCGATTTAGGCGATATGAGGTTTGCCAATCCCCAATAACTGGTTTGATGCTTCTTAACTTATTGTTAATGGTGTCTCGCCATGCAGCCTTTCTTATTAAACGTATACTTTTTACCCAAGTTAAAAAAAAATTATAGATTTTCATTTCTGGTCACCCACGAGCCATCATTATGACATGAAGTTACCTAATTTTAGGGCATTAGGACCAACCCATTGAACCTTTTAAAAGTCGCAACGGAGCCTTACAGCATCCAGACCCGTAGCCTACGCTCCAAGGGGTTAGTTTAAACACGCAATTATATATTTTCAGTAGCTGCAACAGTGGCGTAGCAAAGGGGGGGGGGGGGAGTCCGCTTTGTCTGGACACCCCCCCCCATTTTAGTTACGAGCCCTCCTTAGCTGTCTTACGTGACAGCATTTTTCGCCCTGCTAACGCCTCGGTCATATCAATAACTTGACGATTTATAAATTGCTCGCTTTCAGTTGTTATCAATTTTCAGAATATTTACATCCAATACATTAATTTAAGCACTTGGTATTATAGTTAACACTTGTCGTTTACGAGTCTGTCTGTAACTGTCTGCATTCATTTTTGCATCATGCATGAAGCATTACCTGGTTTAGTTTTGTTCTGTAGCTGGTGCATCAAAATTCACCCATATAGCCGATGTCAATAAAACTATATCTTATGGCGCCCGTATTTCTGCCTATTTTAAGGTGACGCCTTGGTCATCGCAATGACTTGACAATTTTGGCATTGCTCGTTTCCAATTGTATGCAACTTTAGCAAGTATCTTCATATTTTCAGAAGATTTACATACAAAACAATTAAACACAGTATTATCGTTAATAATGGTCTTCAAAAAGAGCTTCGCAGAGAAAATACTGGCACCGTACTGACTGCATTTTTTTTACACCGGGTTCGTCTATTTAAAACACAGCGGGGTCTGCATCTGTTGACTATACCAGGCAATGATTTGCCATTAAATAAAAATTCTTGACTTCAATGCTTCTTAGACAATTCTATACCATCCCAGTGGTAGAAACAGTCTGGAAGTTCAGACATTTTATAATTGTCTTGACCACAACTAAATGTAGCCTTCGTTGTAACGGTGCAGTTAAAATTAATGTGTCTTTTTCGTTTTTAGCCCTTGTATAACTTATTGGACTCCACCACCTTTTCTGTCTCCACTCATCACCGCAGCGCCTTCAGAGCATTCATTGGCTGGTTATTTTACCGCTATCCAAATTTCATTTGCCATTTGCTATATAGCTTATATGATTTGTTACATCATTAGGGATTTCTCAGTACACCAGAACACGGTTTAGCGCAGTGGTGTAACAAATTTTTGGGGGCCCTTACGCAAGACAGAGCAATGGGGCCCCCCTACAATATATTGAAATTACACAAGTCCTAAAATTTCATTTTCATTTCTCCATATTTTTTCTGAAAATCCCAAAACATTTTCGTTTTTTTCCTTTCTGCGGCGGCCCCCTTTGGCCGGGGACCCTTATGCCTTGCATAACTTGCTACCCTTCTGTTACGCCACTGGTTTAGCCACCCCTTGGCTACGGGCCTGGATTTGTAGGGAAAGTTGACTAGATAGAATGTCAACACAGCTCCAACAACCCGCCTTGCACGACCCACATTGTGTGTGTCCATAGCATGCATACTCTCCTCCTAAACAGCAGTGCACACTGCCTCAGAGTGCAGCCGCCTTAAAGGCCACACTCTCATTCTCAACGTGCTTAATCTTATGTCTCTTACGAGCTACTGCACTATTAATGATAAGATTCTGCTCAGTAAAGACTTAATTTATCGGCGGCTTTCGTGCGACGCAGCCCCCGATATATACCAGCGACAGACTTACTTCCTAAGACGCCGAGTAGTTTTCTTAAAACGTGTTTTCCAGAAGAGGACTCTTCGCAACCTAAACTAGAGCAACGTACAAGCTCTTCAAATGTTAAGCAGTTCCTTGGTATCTGAGATGAATCCATCAGGCAACTACATGCATGCATTCACATGGTTGTCAGGTAGTTCGTCTCAGATCTCAAGCACCAACTTATTGGACTTAGTTTTAATTCAGTTTGAAATGGAGTGGGTGACTGAAGTTTAATATTGGAATTCGCCAAATCACCAGTGAACTGACCAGTGCCATGGTCATTGGTCAGTTCAGCGGTGAATAAGGACTGACAATTAGGTGTAAGAGTTGCATAGCGAGAGAACGATAGGTAGCGCTGAGTCCAAGAAAAGTTGACTTTCGTGTCCAGAACGCATCCAGAGTGCACACCAGACAGAAGAGGGACGAAGGAGCCCTGGATATAAGAAGTTTCTTAGGGCGCTGCTCTTTGGTAAGGCAGTATAATCTAGAAAGACGCAAGGCAGCTGGGTGGCGGTACGAGTCTAAAACCTACAATTCACATTCACATCTCATCACTTCACTTCACCAAAGACCTAATTTAAGCTTAAGCACTTTACAATATCACTGGTTCCTCTTCTTTTCTTCTTTCTTCCCGTTTCACAGTCACTTCACCTGATCCTAGACTCTCCGACACGCAGCTGCCCAAAAATACTAAATAAACATGGTAAGTCATGAAGACCTTCGTCGTTTTTCTGTCGTGCGTGACCTAGGTGAACAGCTGTTCATCCGACATGTCTACATTTCTTGCGCTCAACTACGAACGTAAGATCACCACACAACTCTGAATGCCTTAATCCAATAATCCACTCCCTGCCAATCCCAGTCGCATTACAAACTGTAGTTAAACCAGCATTTAAAGAACTTATAGGTTAGTTCTCATTTATTTTGCGAAGCAATCTTTTGGAAAGCACGTTAATAGATTTTCCCCAGCCCCTAATAAGAAGACCTTGCCTGGCCTACAACGCAGACAGCACGCAGCAGCAGCTGATAAACCAAATCGGTACTGACGCTTTCGAATCTTACCATCAATAGACAGTAACTCTGGGACATAAGATTCAGCAAATCGAGAATGACAGTGCTACCTTCAAAGCTGCTGAAACCTAAGGACGGTATGAAATGCTGATGAGAAACAGAATGTGCGCTGCTATTTCATACACAACATGCACTGAGCAAGATATGCTGTAGAACCGGCCGACATTTCCATGTCAAATTTCCTACTAATCTGCTGTAGATGTTTTGCGGTCCCTTTATCTATATGCGACTTTTAAAAAAAAACTCTGCGAGAAATGTTTAGGTTAAAAGTAGGCACGGTAGGTCGCTATAAAGCTGTAAATTTATATACTACTGTAACTATTAACTATTATAAATCTGAACAGCAAATCTTCCCAACGATCGAGCATCTATAAGGCGTATTCACTGTGTTGGGTTTACCCTAAGGGAAAGTAGGAAACTGAGGTAAGATTGAACTTAATAGAAAAACGATGCCATAAGGGAAACTGTTCTCCTAGCATTTCCACTTTACCCAACCCACGCTCTTGGGGAATCCAAAACGGCCATGTTTGCTGTCAATTTGTATTTGAGTTTTGCTACTTATTTTTATTTAAATTAAAAAATTGATTCGATGAGATATTAATAAAAAGCAACAAAAGGAAACATGTGCAAGAGGTGGACTACAGCAGATGTTCATAAATTAATAGCCAAAGGCAAAGAAACTTTGGAGGTAAGTTAGGTTAGGTTTTTATATTTCTATGGTTGGCGGAGGTATCCTCAAGCTGAGTTATTTCTCTATTTTTCCTTTTCTACAAACACAGTGAATACGCCTTCCATTTGTAAGACTCCCATACTTTTCTGGGCCCTTTCCCCCCGATGTTATTAATCAGTAATTATCTAGCTCAGTGATTCCCATTTGGTAGGTATCGTAGGTACTGTTTCCATGCAAGAACCCCGCCCTATTACATTAAATGAATCAGGCTCAGCGAGCCTCCGGGAATCTAATTTAATTTAAAATTTAATCTTGTGAGGATATCGAGAAATTGGTAAAATAAATTAACCATCAGCTTGCAGGTTTAAAAGGAAAACGCGGCAAGGGTCATGAAATGATACGTTTTGTAGAAATTTTCCGGAAGTCGAACATTGGTTGCCGTCTCAATAGGTAGATGAATCTCCCCAAAATCTGCCCAGCTTTAAAACTTGTGGGAGTGTTAACACACACTCAGTTTTAGTACCGAGTTATTTTTGGTTTCCTATTTGTACGCTAGTTTAAGGGAAGCTTTATTGTGATGGTCGAAATGTTGGATATCAACATTTCAACAGATTTACACGATTTGAGAACCCAGAACCCCAAAATCAATGTTTTTTTTAAAAACGGATACAAAAAAATTTTGTAGGCTACAAGCCTTTTACATGCTGCTATGTCTTCTTTGAGTGCAGAGATTGGACTTTCCCCAAACTTAACTAAGTCAATCAAGAAAAGTACTGAGATTCATAGGACTTGAGTAAGCGCGGTAGCAATGGTGGAAATAATTCTGCTCGGAAACATTAAAATATTCAAAATTGGTAGGTACCTTTGAAGTGGCCGCCGCGGGCCAACGTGCTGGCAAAACAATTGACTGAAATGTCCTGCCACCAGGTCCAGTTCATAGTCTCTAATAAATACAATTCGCGGGCGCCGTGGTCAACGGGTGAGGTTGTCCCAGAGAAGAGGCTTCAAGGATGCGGCGAGGATGGACTTCTGACGACGGCGATGATGACTCCGGATCTTAACTCGTCGCTAACGTTGGTCGTGGACTGCATGGAAGCGGGGTGTAGACTGCTTCTTTACCTCTTGCTCTAGTCAGACTGAAAAGAAAATCAGAAAGGTTTTAAATTACCTATCATCTCCTTTTTTACTTCAAAAGTTTCCCATTTATCCCACTTTCCTATAGAATTACCTCTTCTGATTGCGCAGCCAATTTCCAATTATAGCGCCAACATTTAATTTGTAAAGAATCCTCGCTCGGACTGTTGATTGGTTGGCTTCGGTAGAGCATTCATTCCTGCCATAAATAATGTTTGAATTTCCAGATTTACACAATTCCATTTCTTATTTAACGAAGTCAAGTTTTACAGGAAAAATAGACCATAGAGCTATCAATTAATTACATTTTTTATCTAGATTTAAAAATGTCGCGGTACGCCAGCAAATTGGGCTTAAGGCCTGAGGACTTGTAGAATGCACATTATTTACTTTCTGATCACTTAGGAGGACTAGGCTAGGACGTGGTATAAAATTTTTACTTTTTATGTCGAGCTTGGAACCGTTCGGCTTTCGGCATAATGGACTAAGCTTGGGCGTTTTGGCCATTTATCCTCAAGCGAAAAAAATGTAATTAAGATAAGCTTGCTGTCAATTTTTTTGTTTTATTAATATTTAGCCGCGGAATGTTTGTGGTTTGCTAAAATATTCACCAGGGACATTTTAAATTAATCAATTTTAAACATATTTCTTAAAAATAGCTCCTAAAAATGTCTTTTAAAATAAAAGTTCGGTTAAGGGAAAAAAAAATATCTCAATTTTAATAAAAATGACGAATTGATCGGATCTTCAACTACTGCTCCAATGGCAATACGTTAAATTTATAGAGGAATTTTCCTAAAACTACATACAGTATATATAGCCTACCTTATTGTGCGGACCGTCGTACCAGGGGCCAAGTCCAAGAAAAAGAGACATGACGAACCGATGAGAAACTAGGCATGTAGGTTAGTAAAAGATCCGGTCTTGATCAGTACTCGACATATTTTGTGCTCAGAATCATGCCCATGAGTTGTCTCGTTATAATACATTATTTCAGACAGCTCCGCGCAGCCTCGTCTGTGTCTCGTCTCGCATCTTTCTGAAAATGGAAATAGAAATTAATTATTTAACAAAATGTAACTAAAAAACTACATTACTGCGGGCCTACTACGGTGATTATTTTTAATCTGGGATTATAAATGTAAACAAGGTAATTTTTGAATGGAATGTGATATTCAAAATGGTCCTGTTCACATTTTTAACCCCATAAACGTAGGCCCGCAGTTAATCAAATGGAAATGGAAGAGAGTCCAAAGGGCGGAGTCCCGTACTGGTCCCCTTTTAAAATAAAAAATATATAATATTATCATATGTGCCGGATATAAATAATAGTTCCCGTTCGTGGTAACAGACCAATTTCTCTCCAGATTTTATGAGATTTTAACAGTATTCACGCGGATGTTTATTATATCTGTAGCTTTTGATTGTGAATAACTATTGCTTGACAAACTATACTGCATTGGTGCAAACAGACTCCCGCATAATTTACTGCAATCTTATCTCACAGATTGTACTCAATTTGTAGAAACCTACGGCAGCCTAACTAAAGATAATATTAACCATGCAGTTGGGGGACACATATTAACAAACAGCCGACGCCTATGGTCTAAAGGGGCCATTAACGCTATTTTTCACTCGGAATAAACTGCAACAAAAGCCGTTGTCCCCTAGGGCTCTGTTTTATGCCCAATTTTGTGCCTCATTTATGTCAATGATATGTTCAACTTAATTTCACAATTATCTTCCATTTCCCGATCACTGACAACTTCTTCATTGGCTACAGCTCCAGTTGCTGCATCTCCAGACATTTTAAAAGTGGAACTGGCCCCGACTAATAAGAGTAAGTAAGTCCTTTTGGAATTTGTTACCTCACACCTTCAAAGAACAAGCAATTTAAATCCACACTCAAAGTGTTTCTTATCCAAAGTGTTTTTTATACAACGGACGAAATAACGGCAGCTATCTCAAATATCATTTAGAATAGAATTTGTAACTGAAAGAGTTTTGCCACTGGGCTGGTCCTTTGGCCTTGCCAGCAGTTCTTTTTTAGCGGTGGCCTGACGGCAGGAATGACGCAAGTTGATTTCGATTCGAACCGTTATTAGGCAGCTGCAGCTGAAGTAGGTCCACTCGCCGGCGCCTCTCGCCTTTTTCATTGATCGTGTACAGCGACTGTTCACTTAAGGCATATATTGATAAGACATTTCCAGAAGTACTACTTGATAGCCACTGCCCACCACTGCATCGGTTTATGGCGTTCCACCCCTGGAAAACATAGTTTCACATTAAAAGACAAATAATTCAAATAATAAAGTGCATTAACAAAATCAAATTTCACAGTAAGTATCCATGATAGACCAATAAAAATTCTCATCCTTTAGAAGAAATACTCAAAATTTTGTCACACCGACTAGCGGCCGTTTTTTATCTCCTTTCTCCCGATACGCTCGCTGCCCGTTAATTATTGCAATAAAGCAATTTGGATAGGCTAATTGTGTTAGAGAGAGGCTAATTTTTGGACCATCGATTTCTTTTTACATTAATTAATGTAGTAGTTTTCATTAATGTGAAGAAAAAACACTAGGTTGATTCCCTTTGATGGTTTGGTTTTAGGAACAAAAACTGATATTCGTAATTGCTGAAAAGCAAAATCAATTGCTCCAAAAGCTCAAATTGCTTGAAAATAACTAAAAAGATAAATTTTATGAGCCTTTTTATCGATGTATTCTATTGTAACTTCAGCGGGCCTACTTTACCATTTAGTATTAACTTATTCTACGGGGAAAAAGATGTTAACTATAATGGATAATTTACACCTCGACGCATTTCATGCCATTATTATAGTGTGGCAATATATTTATGCATATCGTATATGCTTGTTCTAGGCTATGGAAATTTCCCATCGATCAATCCAGTGCTTTAGATTTGGGGAAATTCGAGGATTTATAGGACAATTAGTATTCTCCATGGAGCTGCTCATAATCATCATGTAGTACACACCTACAGTTACACAACTATTAGTTAAATAGGAAAGCATACCTACTAATAAAAATAATAAAAACAACTTTGCATGAATTCCACTAATTATATTTATTATATTATATTGTGACAGCATAAATGTAATTAGTGCAAAGTTGATTTTATTATTTTCATTAGTAATGTATCACTTCCACGAAGACACTGGAGAAGCTCTTACATGGAAAGCATACGTTGATAAATGGACACAGATGCATTTTCCTCGATTTGGCGACTCCAATGCCGAGATCCTAAAATGGGATTCAGCTGCATAGTAGTTTATAATAAGTGCCAGCAGACATTATGAAGTCACAATTAGTTTCTTTAACTGCAGTCCATTAAGCCTAAAGGTTATGAAAATATTATTTAAAGTGGCTTACCTTCAACAGAAAGTGGCAGAAATTGAGGAAGTAGTACCCATATGCTTCTCCCAACGGCAATGTACAAAGTCACGAGACCCAAGCAGCACACGCAATTGTCAGATATAGTAGAAACCCAGCGTCATAATTTTCGGTAGGCGTGATATAATGCAAGCATGACAGGAAACGCCGGTAGCGACGTCCAAGACACCACAGGAAGGACGAATTAGAAACTGATCTCCAAAAAGTTGGGAGTCCGTGCATGGTGAGGCGATGTTAAAGAGTTGGCTCATCGAATGTTGTGCAGCCGGAGTAAGAAGAAGGTAGTTAAGCGCGTGTACCTGCAAAAATAAAATTAATTAAATAATAATAATCAATAGCTAAATTATTGCAGGAAAATTGTATTTGCCTCGTAACAAGGGTGGCTTCATTTCGAGCTTATAGTAACAAACCTTTCCAAAAATAAAATAAATTTTGATTCACCATGATCCTTACTAGACTACCTACCTACTAAAAGGGCAGGCATTATTATTATGGCATCTAGATCACAAAATATTTTATACAAATAGCCCTGCATTTTTGACGAAATTGATTAATTATGTATGCAGACTACAGGGGCGTAAAGTTGGGGGGGGGGCACGGTCCTACTTGCCCCCCCCCCTGTTGAAATAAATTTTTTAAATTATAATTTTTGCTATTTCATAATAAAATAATAATAAAATTAAAAATAATAATAATGAAAATAAATATTAATTTAATAATATTTTTGTTTGTCTATGACATTGTCTGTGACACTGTTTAGAGTTTACAATGTTTTTTTTACTTCCTTGCTACAAAGATGGCGAATACACAATATTAATTCAAAGTGTGATATTTTTTTATCTATAAATTTAAAACCGATCCAAGGCATAACCCAACAGGTTATGGGCCCAGATAAATCGGGAAACCAAGATGTTCCGTAAAATCAATTAAAAAGAAAAATTAAAAATAATAATTAAAATTGTCGCGTGTGCAAAGTGCTTGTGTAACCTAATCTTACCAGTACACCATGCACGAAGACGTAAAAATTGAAAAATTAAATGGTCCAAACTACCTCACGTGGAAATTTCAAATAGATGTCATCTTAAAATCGATATATGCGTACGACATTGCAACCGGAACGGAACCTTTACCAAGTATCCTTACCAAGGATAAAAAAGATGATACATCGTGGATAAAAACTGACATAAAAGCTCAACGACTAATTGTAACCTCAGTGGATAGCAGCCAAATTGTGCATTTACTAACATGTACAACATCAGCCGAAATGTATAAAGCATTAAATGATCTCTACAATAAGGACACTCATCAACAAAAATGTTCTCTTCTAACGGATTTTTACAACTTTAAATTGGAAGATGTCAACAAGGGAATTGCTGAAATAAAAATAATTATCCATAGACTAGCTTCATTGGGAGAAAAGTTAACAGACGAGATGGTTGTAACAAAGATTGTATCTTCTCTTCCCGAAAAATTCAACGCCTTCAGAAGTGCTTGGGAGTCAGTCACTGCAAAAGATAAGACGCTTGCCAATCTTTTTTCTCGCCTTCAATTAGAGGACGAACGATGTGGAAACAACACAGTAGCATTCAAAACACTAGCCCAAGGTAAAAGTACTCTATCTAATTCTAATTTTAAAAATAAAAATGAACTTTTCTGTACGTATTGCAAATTAAGAAATCATAGGATTGAAAAATGTTTTAAAAAAGCTAGAGATGAAAGAAATACGCTTTATTGCGGAATTTGTAAAAAGAGGAATTCGCACCGATCCTCAGAGTGTTTTTTCCGTAACAGAAATAGAGAAAATGGTGACAGCAATAATAATAAAGTTTTTTTGGTATCTAAAAATTCCAATTACTTTAATAATAATAAAAGTATTAGCTTAGCTGTCGATAGTGCAGCAAGTAAACATTTAGTTAATAATTTAAATTGTCTTGAGAATAGTAATCCTGCAATATCAAAATTCAGTTTAGCAAAAAAGAATGAATCCTTATTTGGAACGGCCATAGGAACATTAAAGAGTGAGAGTGTGACATTAAACAATGTAGTTTACGTACCGGAGTTATCTCAAAATCTTCTTTCTGTTAAAAAAATCACCGATAAAGGTGGGTTTGTATTATTTTCAAAAGGAAACGTAGAAATTATTAATTCAAAATTCGAAACTGTCATGGAAGGTAAAGAAAATAACGGTTTGTTCGTTGTTAATTTAAAATATGGTAAAAACCAAAATTTAAAAAATAGAGAAAATATTTTTTCTGTGAATGATTATGACGACATTTATGAATGGCATAGAAAATTAGGTCATATTAGTTTTAAAAATTTGCAAAGACTTGCAACAATGTCAGATGGAATAAAAATAACTAAAAATTCTTTAGATATTAAAAATTGTGAAATTTGTATTAAAGCTCGACATGCTCGTGATCCCTTTAGTGGAAATTTAAAGCGTGCTACTCGAATGCTCGAAATAATTCATAGTGACGTCGAAGGTCCCTTTGAAATTGAATCTATTGATCAATGCAAATATTATGTATCAATAATTGATGATTTTACGTGTTATAGTGAAGTACATCCTATAAAAGCAAAATCAGATGCAGCAAATGTTATAAAAAATTTTATTTTGCGAGCCGAAAATGAAAAAGGTTTAAAAGTATGCAGATTTAAATGTGACGGTGGAGGTGAATACCTGCCATTAAAACAATGGTTTTATAATAGAGGAATATTTTTTGATGTAACTGCTAGTTATAGTCCTCAAATGAACCCTCGTTCAGAAAGATTAAATCGGACAATTACTGAAAAAATAAGAAGTTTACTCTTTGATAGTAATGTTAATAAAAATTTATGGAGTGAAGCGGCTAAGACAAGTTGTTTTTTACTTAATCGCAGTCCAACAGTTAATAGCAAGGCAACGCCTATAGAAAATTGGACTGGAAAAAGACCAGATTTAAAAAATTTAAAAATTTTTGGTTCTGAAGCTTATGCCAAAATTCTACCTCGTGTTAAGAAGCTTGATGAAAGATCAAGAAAATTGATATTCGTTGGTTATAATCATAATGGTTATCGTTTGTTTGACCCAAACATTAAAAAGATTGTTATTTCTAGGGATGTTATTTTTCCTGAAAATTCACTTAAAATTAAAAATAAGCTAAAACCTGAAGAAATGGTAAAACTTGATTTTAATGTTTCAGAATTTTTCAAGGATTCAGAGTCTGAATCAGACAAGCACCAAGTGAGCCCACGTAGAGTCAATGAATCTGTGGAGGAAATAATCAGTGAAAATGATGCTGACGGTGAGTCTGAATCAGAACCTGAAACTCCAAAGGAATACCCTTATAAATTAAGAAGTAGAATTAATCTACGGAAACCTGCTACACTTGATGATTGTGAAACTAATTTAACTGATCTATTTGATGATAGCGTATATTTAACGTTTGAAGAAGCCGTAAAAGGCAATGAATGTAAAGAATGGGTAGATGCTGTAGAGAAGGAGAAAGAATCGTTGATTTCTAATAAAACTTGGATTTATATTCCAAAAGCAGAAGCTGAAAATAATAAGATTTTGACTTCTCGCTGGATTTTTCGCAAAAAAGATAATAATACTTTTAAAGCCAGACTCGTTGTAAGAGGTTTCGAACAAGAAAATGGCATAGATTTTACCGATATATTTAGTCCAGTGGTAGATTCAAATAGTTTACGATTGTTATTTGCTTTAGCAGCAAAGAAAAAAATGCTAATTGCTTCATTTGATATAAAATCTGCATTTTTAAATAGCGATCTTAATGAGAAAATTTTTATGCATATTCCGGAAGGATTTAAAAACGCTAAAAACAAAGACAAAGTATGTCTATTAAAAAAGTCATTGTACGGACTTAAACAATCTCCAGCATTGTGGAATTCTAAGTTGAATGATTATTTATTATCGATTGGTTTACAGAGATTAAAATCAGATCCTTGTATTTATTGTAATACTGATAAAAGCTTGATAATTTCAATTCATGTTGATGATGGATTAATAATAAGTAAAAATGAATTGATGTTGAATGATTTTGTAAAAAAGCTAAGCAAACTTTGCGAAGTTACCTATAACAAAGACATAAAGAAATATGTAGGTATTGAAATTTTGAGAATTAAAGCTGGTATAAAAATTAGCCAGGAGAAATATGTTGAAAACATGCTTAAAACTTATAATATGTCGGAAGCAAATTCTGTTAAAACTCCAATATGTAATCAAAAGTCAGATAACAGTAAAAATATATCCTTTCCATACCGCGAAGCAGTCGGTAGTCTCTTATATTGTTCTACTAAAACACGACCAGATATAACTTTCAGTGTGAATTATGAAAGTCGTTGTATTGAACCTAAAACTGATAATGTTTCCGATGTAAAAAGAACTTTAAGATATTTAAAAGGTACAAAGAATTTAGGAATAACTTATAATGGTTCAAATTGTAATAAACTAATTGCATATTCAGATGCAAGTTACGCAGATGATGAAATATCTCGGAAAAGTACCACAGGTTTCGTGATTTACTATTGTGGCGGACCTGTAGCTTGGTGTTCAAAGAAACAAAATATTGTAACACTTTCCACTACTGAAGCTGAATATATAGCAGCTGCAGAATGTCTAAAAATGTGTTTGTTTTTGAAATCTTTAATCCAGGAATTAACTGGTGAAAAATTGGAAATCTTACTATTTGTTGATAATACTAGTACAATTGAAGTAATGAAAACTGGTTGTGGAAAACGAACAAAGCACATAGATGTAAGATATAAATTTATTACTGATCTAGTAAAGAACAAGGTAGTAGAAGTAAAACATGTTCCAAGTAGTGAACAAGCAGCAGATATTTTTACAAAAGCTCTACCTAATTCTTCATTTGAAAAGTTTAGAAAAATGCTTGTTGATTAAACTTTTTATTGTATTTCTATATAATGAAGGAATTTTATTTTATTTTACTAAAAGTTTGGAATTTAATTATTCATGCAAAAATTAAGGGGAGGATGTTGAAATAAATTTTTTAAATTATAATTTTTGCTATTTCATAATAAAATAATAATAAAATTAAAAATAATAATAATGAAAATAAATATTAATTTAATAATATTTTTGTTTGTCTATGACATTGTCTGTGACACTGTTTAGAGTTTACAATGTTTTTTTTACTTCCTTGCTACAAAGATGGCGAATACACAATATTAATTCAAAGTGTGATATTTTTTTATCTATAAATTTAAAACCGATCCAAGGCATAACCCAACACCCCCCCCCCCACAGCCTCGAGCAATGTGAGACGTGGTTCATACTTCATGGTCCCCTTGGCAGCAATATGAATGTAAGCATTCCTTTTTTATCTTTGTAAAATCTACAGCTATACCTACTTTGCAACTATTAAAATGCGTAAAACCCTACAATTTTGCTCTTATACTACCAATTTTTTCTTATCTGTATGCTGTATACTGTATGCCCTGTAACAAGCCGTGTCTAATTGTCTTACTGATCTTGGCAACTTATTGTACTAACCGACCACGATAGATAGGATGGCATTTGGAGCACTTTGTTTATTCTAAAACTTGTATAAGCGGAACACCGAGTTTCTTTGATTGCTTTCCAATTTATACGTAGTATATATAAGGAAAACTTTGTGATGGTCGAAATTTTCGATTCCGAGGTTTCAACGCATTTACACGTTTTGAGGTCCCAGAAACCCAAAAAAGTGGTTTTTACGAAATGTCTGTCTGTCTGTGCATCGATTTCCGGGCAACTACTCGGTCGATTTGGATGAAATTTAGCATGTAGGTTTAAAAAAATCATACCTCGGGACCTTTTTTTATTTTGGGCCAATTTAATTTGGGGGGGTTTTATTCCCAAAAAACTCCAAAAAAACGTCTAAAAAAATTATTTCTCAAAAACGGCTCGAACGATTTCTTTTAAATTTTCATATATTGTAGTCGTTATTAATGTTGACAAAATGCGGGAGGTCGCTTGCCCCCTTGATAATTTGCTTCTGGGGGCAAAAAAATAAAAATAACTAAATTTTAATGAAAAATGACTAAAAAATCATTTTTCTGCGAAACCTTTCTATCGATTATTTCTACCTTCAGGCATGTTTTATGTGTTAAATTGAGTTACGAAACCGGATAAGTTGCTTTCCAAAAAAATATTTGGTTTTGCACAAAAAATTATTTTTTAGAAAAAATGATAGAAAATTCGCGCTCAAATGCGTTGCGTGCCCTGCCATTATTGCTGTGTGGTAATTAATGACTTTGTCTGAACTATCTAGAATTTATCTCATTTCCAGTCACGTCAGGTGGACACTCCCCCCCCCCCCCCCGAGATATCGGAAATTTAGCCACTGAAAAATTATTTACCATGAAATTACTCATTTTCTCTATCTACTAATGTTGATAAATTGGAAAGCATGTTCGAGTGAACTCGGACCGGTTCTTTTTATTCGTGTTTCATGCGCCATCTTATCGTGGTCGGGTAGTAAACTTGTGATTAATAATTTGTATCTGACTTGCAGCGACTTGTCAACGAGAACAACCTGAACATTGTGCGTCATGCTACTGCTGCTATTTTTGGTGGTCTCAATGACCGTGTACCTAAAAGATTTAGTATATGAAGCATACCAAAACACCCATCAGAATATACACAACACCTTCAGGTCTGATCTGGTTATTAAGTTTGTGTTGCGGCTATTGAGTGGCTACAACACTATGGCGACGAATGATAACCCCCGGACTGTAGTGAAGCAAGATAGAACTTAGACTAGCACTAGCTAGGGGTTGGTTCTTGGCACCTAAGCTAAGGAAAGGTGTACACGGGGGCATCTGCACAATTTGAATCAAACCTCAAGGCTCAGGTTGTAAAGCGGATCCAGTTTTTAATCTAAGGGGGGGGGGGGCAACAACCATCGACTTGGACCAACTAGAGTAGAGGGAGTTTATTCTCATGATGCATGGTGCAGACTTATAGTCATATTTTAAATGTAATTTTATGCTAATAGTCTAATAAGTTCAAGTACTAACAATTTCAAAACACAAACAGGTTAATCCCTAAGCCTGACATGTTAAGTGAGCTCAAACTGACGTCAGTACAAGACCAGGTCATATTGGATACTTTGTCGTTCATACACAAAATTCTGATCGGTCATCTCCCAGAGTATCTACGAGACAAAGTTCAATTCTTCAGAGACGTGCATGCATACAACACCAGACAGTATAATAGCATCTACCTGGAGCGGGCTATGTCAGAATTCCTAAGGCGCGGAATCTTCTATTCGTGGTTATCCAGATATCATAATCTACGCCGTGAAATTAAAGACAGTGCGACCGTCAAACAATTTCGCGAAAGACTAGAATGCTCCCTCCGGCAACATTAGAACTAAGTGCTAGTTTGAAGTGAATCTATCAAGAACAACCATTAGCATTCGTGCTACTACCCATACAACAACAACAACAACAACAACAACAATCCTGAGCACTGACGGAGCCACGTCTTTGTCTGAATTGAAAAAGAAAAAATAGCAAACACTTACCTGATTTTGAAAATAGAGATGCATTTACTCAGTATTATTCAGTGTTCAACAAAAAACTAAAACCAGCGTGGTAGAAATTTTAGTCCTAGTCTGGTCTATAGAAGTTGCCGCAGCCTTGTAGGCTACTTTTTCTGTGTTAATGTGTGTATCTTTTCCACCCCCTTTTAAAAAGAGCGGCAAATTTAAAATTTGGAATAATGATAGGCCCTACAAACAATAGCCCCTAGCCCTAATTTCCATCCTGCCCACATCACACCTCTTCTCTTTTTTAAACTCTATATTCCTAAAACTTAGTTTCTATAGTAGTAGGTACTACCCTACTACGGCCCGGCAAGATATTTACTTAAGGGAGAGGTCTCAAATATTGTAGGATGTAAACAATAAATGGCTGTCGAAGGACATTGTGAATCAGATATAAAAAGATAACGATAAAGATAAAAAACATGTAATATCACTATTGACGTTGGTGGAATCTGCGCCTTAATTTATGATTACTTCTTCTTACTAGTTGTAAACCAGTCGAGAAATGTTTGAGTAAACTTGAATGCATATCATTAAAATTTTTTTACTGACGACTGTCTTTGAGGCTGTGGAACGAGAAAATAATTGATTTCGTCAAATATACACGGCCATTTATTGTCAGCCTTTTTTGACATCTGCCCTAGCTTTAGACGTTGGTATTATAATATACATATATATATCATGCATATATGCATCCTGCAACAGTGCAACAATTAAAAGAATCTATGGCATTGTAAATTTGTAAGTTCAAAATTGGAATTGCTTAGGATCCAAGAAGAATTGACTTATCTCAAGATGGACTAATCTCGACTGATTTACAACTATTGAATAAAAGTGTATTATTGCACTTCACCAGTTCACCGGGGTTTTCAGAAGTAATCATAAATTTATATCTGATCCACAATTTCCTTCGACAGTCATTTATTGTTTACATACAATATTTTGAGACCTCTCCTTTAAGTAAATATCTTGCCGTATTACTATAGAAACTAAGTTTTAGGAAAATAGAGTTTAAAAAAGAGAAGAGGTGTGATGTGTGCAGGATGAAAATTATGGCTATTAGTTATAGGGCCTATCATTATACCAAATTTTAAATTTGCCGCTGAAAAAGTCATTATACAAGGCTGCGGCAACTTCTATTGACTAGGTATTGACTATTGACAGGTAGTCCTGAAGTGCGCATGTCGCAGTTACATCACACATGCGCATTGGGGAATGCCCTCTATTTCTATTTGTTATTTTGTTATTAAACAATATGGCGGCGCATGTATGCCTTTGATTATATTCAGAATTTTCATTTTCTTACTCATTTTTGCATTATACATTGTCCACTACTGATATGCATTAGATTCATCATAATTCCAGGTGAGCTAACCGTTCGGCAAGCAGTTTTATCTATAGTTTTAGCTTATATAGCCTGTTTGCGATAGTTTACCGCGGCGTATCTTGTACTATGGCAAGCGTGTTAGGTTACTTTCACTGTTCTTGACATACTTTGCCCCGCGCTGTTAAGTCATAGGTACTGGCTAACATTATGGAACTTCATGATAATGTGATGGTTTCACTTTCGTTTGAGGCTATAGATCAATGCATCAAATTATCATTGAATGCTCTGTCCTATGGACCACACAGGCCTGGGAATGTGTCCAACCATACTACTACTACTACTATCATTGAATGCTATGCGGGTTCCAGACAATATTCTTGCATTTTGGCTATTTAAAAGCTTGAGGCAACAGTACAGTTTGCTGGGTTTCTAGTCATTTGTATTGTTACTGTCAGTTAAGTTGGTCATGGATTGTGTTGCAACAGCAAGAGGAGTTTGTTATGTTCATTAATTAATTCATATTTAGTTTAGACGTGCCTTAGGCTGTCTTATTTCGCTGCCCCGTTAGCATTTTTAAATCGGATACCCCTTACATTGTAGTATTATATGGTATATATAACACTGACATTAAATTAACTTGAAGAGGTAACCTCCTCGTTATAACCAAAATTAGAGGATATGGAAAAAACTGGGCTTGGCGAGATTCGAACCCACGATCTACGCCTAACCGGGGCGTCGATCGTGGGTTCGAATCCCGCCAAGCCCAGTTTTTTCCATATCTTCTAATTTTGGTTCGGATACCCCCATCTCTAGGCCCCTATCAGTCATTTTGTATAAATCAAGTGACAAGTTCCATAATCGTGGTCAATCAGTGTTTGATACGCGAAGACATAAAAATCAAAGGGTATAGTATTTCTTCTATAGGGTATGTTATTTTTTTACAGCTCTCAGATCGATGTCTCATGTGATATCTGATTTTGGACACCTGTAAGGCTTTTCCCCTCCGGTAGTCTCTTAAAATGTGTAACAAAGCAGTGCGATTTAGGCCACTGTCTGTACATTTGCATATTTTATTCATAGAGTTATGGCAAAGGCTCCGACTTTAAGCGGCTGCAATAGATCTCAAAGGTCGACGCAACGAACCTTACCTTAAGGAGGCACCGCAAAAAAAAAAAAAGGCTCTGACTTTCAACTGAAAGATTGTTGATTCGAGTCCCACACTTGCTACATTTTCTGACCATGCTTTGGAGGGCGTGTAAAGCCGGTAGTCCCGGGTCTTCCTAGTTGAGTGTAACTCCGCTAGGTTGCCTTAGTAAAAAAACAAAAAGTCAATATTTATTATCATTTACTATTATTACTGTTCTACTGTATTTGTGTACTGCTGTAAGAATGCAGTCAAATCACATGTAGAAACTAAGTTTGATGTGGCCATGAAATGGGAGGGACTTCCTATGAGATTTCCAAATTGTTGATGTCAGATTGTTATTACTAGACCTAATGAACCTGAACGTCTTCATTCTATCAGAAAGAAAAGGTTTGTCTGACAATCTCCAGTATGCTATCGTTGCCTCGTCGTTGTGGCTGAGTCCATGCCTGAGCCAACTAGGAAGTTAGTTGTGGGGACTCGCGCGTAACGCCTGATTCTGGCTCTCTCCTAAACTGAGAGATAGTCGCGAGTGGTGATCGGTCTTGCTGGCTTCCGTTTACATCATGTCTTTTACCTGATTTTAACAGTCTTTTTGTTTCTTTGTTTGTGCCTACTTGTTGGAAAGCTTTCGGATATTTAATTTGTTGGTAAGTTCTTATAACCTGTCTATTGTCCATTAACATTGCATGAGTAGTCTACCTTAGGTCCTCCACAACAATGTATCGCATAGGCTACCGACACAACTTTGGAGGCGCAAATTGCAACCAATGATACATTTTTATTAACATTTCATGCTAGAGCCTATGATACTAGTCTTTATGCTTAGTTTCGTGTAAGAATTGCAATTTTCACCACATTTACGATAAAACCGTCTATCGGAGTAATGGTCAGTTCACCTGCACATCAATTAGATTTTGATTATCACCTTCTCTTTCCAATTTCTCGGCTTACTTCGACATCCCATGCCAAGAATCTTGGTTTGGATAATTCAAACTTTTGATTCATAAAAATAGAAAACGCTGTTTTTTTTTCGCATAAACCCAATTTTAATCTGTAGCCTACTGTACCAATTTGTAAAAAACAGTCATAATTTCTACATAAATAATGAAATTACTCGTGACTTCGTGGTATTTCATTTTAATAAACAAAAAATAACAAAAACTTAGAGTTTTAGAAAAACTTGTTATAACAACCCGAATTAGTAAAACCCAAATAATCGTTAAGAAATTAACTTTGTCTAAGAAACCCACTTGTGTTAGTATAAAACCCTGAGCGCTTTCGGCAAGAACTGCCATCTACAGAGGGAAACCCACTAGCACAGTTACACCTTATCTGCGATTTGAGACTTGCTCAACTCGAGGAGGAGATGCAAATTTGGTGGTAAGGTGTAACTGTGCTAGTGGGTTTCCCTCTGTAGTTGGCAGTTCTTGCCGAAAGCGCTCAGGGTTTTATACTAACACAAGTGGGTTTCTTAGACAAAGTTAATTTCTTAACGATTATTTGGGTTTTACTAATTCGGGTTGTTATAACAAGTTTTTCTAAAACTCTAAGTTTTTGTTATTTTTTGTTTATTCATAATTTCTATATGCAGTCAGCTTAGTATGTGTTACACTTTGCCGGGATTTTTTGTCTCTGAGTAGCCTAGATGAATTATTATTTTTTGAAAAGGTAATATTTTTTTTTTAAATGAAGCATACTTTAAGTGATTGTAAAGTCATCTAAAAATAGGCATAGGCTATATAGCTGATATGCAGGATTTCTATACAGAAGATGTCCATTTTATGATTTTGGAAATTTTTGATGGATCTTATGGACACATTCTTTCATTGTTGTGTCGCAACTTGTCCAGGTGTTCATGGCCAGTGATTTAGGCTTGAAGTGTTAATCAGGGAAGGCCAACGTTGCTGCGGGGCTGGATAACTACCTACATAGAGTTCTTCAAGGCGTAGTCTTATCAAGGTCTTTTCTTCGGAGAAAGTAGTCCGTGTAATCTTTAAATAGGTCTCAGTTTATGTCATGCTTCTTGTAGTTCTATTAACAATTAAATCCAAGAATGCAGCCCTGCCAACTACTTACTACTTATAGCTTTATGTGTGATTTAACTGTGGTGTACTAAATATTTTAGTCGCAGTGCAAGTAGCAAGTAGCAGTGCAGTACAACATATTCACTAGTTTATTCAATAGTTGGTGGGTAGTGTTGCATTATCTTTTAAACCATGGCTAAGGCGCGGTTTCCACCAACCTGCAAGTGCAAAATACGCAATCGGTGACTTGGTAGCAGATATCATTAATAAGGGCGAGGTTTCCACCGACCTCTCATTGCAGAATGCAAATGACATTGACGGAAATTTTTGTTTTACACTATGCCATAGTTAAAATTGATCAATGATCATAGAGTAAAATCACAAACAAACTAAATTTAAAAAATGGCTTCATGGGAAATGTTAAGTACTAACATATTAATAGACTTCTATAAAAAGAAAAATTCAAATTTCCGTCAATGTCATTTGCATTCTGCAATGAGAGGCCGTCGGAAACCCCGCCTAAGTCTTGAATGTCTGGTACCACGTCACCGTATGTGTATTTTGCACATGCAGGTCGGTGGAAACCGCGCCTGAATAAAAATATAATAAAAACTAAGGACGATAATCGATACAAAGCCCTTGGCCATAGAGTCTCGACACATTGATTCTTCATTCTTGTGACCTTACGCTCGAAGTGATGGAATAGCTTTCTGTCTTGAAAATGTTCCCTTTGTTTTTAAGTTTTATCAAACGCTGACAATTAAGGTGGGGTTTCCACATGTACGTCAATGGTCAATGTTAAAGGTGGTATTAACGTTTTAGCAGACATTAAAGACATACTAAAAATGTCTGCTACCACGTCAAAACCATATTTACCATTGGCCATTGACGTATGTGGAAACCCCGCCTAAATAAGTTAAAAGTATGCAAAATGCTACATGAAAATCTAAAATAAAGCTGATTTTGCATATCAAGCTATTCGAAACTAAAATTCGTTAAGTTAGGGGACCCCAGTTGCTGTCATATGAGGTTTTTTCTACAGTAAACCAGAACCAGTGGAACCCTGGGGAATTGGAGACACAAAATTTGGCAACGATTATTATTATTTTATTTACTATGCAATTTATTAAAGAAGTTGTTGAAGATCACCTATTTCGTAAATAATATCATAAGGTGCTATAATTATGTTATAAACTTTAGTGCGGATTAAATTTCACACAATATAAATTTGATGAAAAAATCGCAGCACCAAAAATTAAAAATAGGCTACCCTAAATGATATTAAGTATGAAATCGTCCATTTCAACTTAAATAGACTAAATCTTTAATAAGTTGCGTAGTAAATTCATTAAAATAATTAGAACTGACTCATCCTTAGGTGTTCCAGAGATGGCCAATATCTTCTTGAGAATACATAAAAAAAGGAAAGCAAAGCGAATTATCGAAAATAAATCAACAACCATTAAACCAAGCTTGGCCTTCATTTCCGGAATTTTAGCGTTAACATACTAACACACTCTTATTAGCGACGTACCATACCTACTATATGTTTGGCCTATAATAATACCGCCTTTCACTTGCCGGCAATTATGCAATAAAGAGCATAGTCTATCTCACGGTGTGGAACTTACAATTTCCTGTATTATCATGTTTCATATCAATAAATTGGTTAGTTTTGAGTTAATTTCCGAATAAGCTATTATTCAATATTGAAACTTATCTTCCATTTTGCCTATAGGTCAAACACTTATAAGAAATGTGAAATGTTCTCAGTACATATGTACCTGCACAGTATATGTAGCCTATTTAGTAGGTTACTGCACTAGATCTAAATATGGAATAATCACCTAATTTTTAGTTTTATCAAATCAGAAATTAAATTAAAGAACCGGTACGAGGAAACCCGCACATGCTTTCTTATTTATAAATTAGGATAGGTACTGTTCATTGGTAAATAATTGTCCTAGGGTTAAATTTCAGTTGAGGTTTAAATTTCGAGTTCCCCTATCTCAAAGCGCTGATGATATAGGCGATTGAACAGTCAAGAATGGACCGACCAATATAATACGATACAAACCAGCAATAGTGGCCGGGTATGCTATTGGGGCATGAATTATCCATAATTTCTTCAAAAAATAATTTTTTGTTCAAAACCAAATCTTAATTTGGGAAACCAACCTGTTCAGTTTCGTTACTCTATTGTAATTACTTCTTGATGGAATCTTCTGCTGCTGCAATATTCGGTGGGCTCACTGACCATGCCCATTATAGAGACTACTTAAAAACGCGTCATAACGTGCAAACAGTAGCTGGTCTGATATATGCTGAGCCTCTAGTCCAGCATACTAACGTTTGGTTTCAGTTTAGAGTTCAATAAGACGTGCCATAATCTGTAACTTTTTCGCTTACAGCAATGGCCATAACGCACAAGGCTCTCCGCGGCTTCAGCCGCATTTACAAGGTCCGCGCCTTCCCCGCCGTATCTACATTTCTTCCATTACCGCCTCTTCAGCATCGGGATGTCCACACGGCCGTAACCAGATGCGCCAGTGCTGTCAACATCGCCACCAATCAGAAGCCCGACTGGAACAAAGCTGTCTCGGAAGCGGAAAAGATAGTCGGCTACCCGACGTCGTTTCTCAGTCTGAGGTGGCTACTCTCTGACGAAATTGCCAACGTTGCGTTGCATTTGAGGAAACTTGTCGGTAGCAATCATCCTCTCCTAAAAACCGCAAAGTAAGTCTGCAGATACTTTATTCCAATGTAGCTTGTTCATCGGTGAAATATTAATCCGAACTAAAATAGCATATTTCACAACAGGTATTATTATTAATGTTGTTTTAGTTCGCTGACTTCCCATTAAACAGCTCAAACAAGTACCCTGGAGTACGTAGTGTGGTGGTGCTTCCGCCCATAACATTTATAAAAACATTCCTCCGAGATCTAAGAAAGTGATCTCGCGAAGAAGATCCCGATGCAAGCAATAATAAGTACGGATTTTGTATTGAGGCGTTACTCCTGTTGAAGCTTAAAGGCTTGTATGGTAGGGGCAGGGTGAGATAGTCAACTTTCTTTATATTGTATTAATGTAAACTATTGTATTATAGTGCAGTGTGCGTTCCATTTTCTGCAGCCTGATCATGGCGATTATAATACCGGGGTTAATATAATACCATGTCAGGTGATGGTGTTAATTCAATTGTTTAAAATAAATTAACAGCAAATTTCAGAATTTTTAAAATTGTGATGTTGGCAATACTGAAGAACTGAACTGACGTGACGCTGCCGTAGCAATTATAAATAGCAAATATAAACACATATCGCCCTAGCAATAAACAAGTTTTAATTTTGAATTAATATATTATGGATTATAAATAATTTGTCTAAATCGAAGGCAGAAAAAATGAAGAAAATGTAGCCGAAGATCATTCAATTGTTTAAATAGACACAATTTGAATTTTCCACGCTTAGCACTTTTGTGACGATTACCAACATCAAAAATTAAAAAATTCTGAAATTTGCGGTTCATTTATTTAAGGCGGGTGTTCCACATACGTACATCGTCAATGAAAATTATGAAATTGAAGGACATTTCAATTTTACTCTATGACATTGTTAAAATTGATCAATGATCAATTGATCATAGAGTAAAATATTAGAATATTAGAAGTTCTTTGGTAAAATCACAAACAAACAAACTAAAATTAAAAAATGGCGTCATGGGATATGACAAGTACAACTATTTCAATTGATTTCTTTAAAAAGAACGCATTTCTGTATAAAAATTACAATAAGGATTAAATAATAAGGCGACGAAGAAAACAAATTCAATTTCAAGAAACAAATGCAAACAAATTTCAAAAATTTGGCGCATACGTTTCAATAGAAAATTGTCAATTTTTGAAAGAACATGTGGAATGGCAGCCATCAATTAAAAATTGAAATGCCCTTCAATTTCATAATTTTCATTGACGATGTACGTATGTGGAATACCCGCCTTAAATAATTGAATTAATACCATCACGTGACATGGTATTATATTAACCCCAGTATTAAAATCGCCATGATCAGGCTGCAGTTGCGTTAATCAAGTAATAATGGGATATAAAATAGGTTAACACATTAGGCTTGCTGTTAATTAAAGGAATGAAGACATGAAATAAAGGATTCGAGTCTGAAAGGTGTCAGCCATGAATTTGTTATTTCTGTCCTAATTCCTGTAATTTATCCGTCATCCTAGTAAAATTCTATTTTTCAGGAGTCTGATCTATAATGGCCGGAACAACATGCAGGCTTGGGGCTTAATAGTTCTCTTGATTTCAAAAGCTGCCGGACACATAAATGTTGACGAGATGGAGGAAGATAAGGCGGCTGGTGTCCTTCATAGGTACGTTAATAGTAGTTGAAAGTCTTTAAATTCTCATGGAAGACAATTAAACCACACTATGTCAACGAGCTTAGGCGCGGTTTCCACCGACCTCTAAGTGCAAAATACTCATACGATGACGTGGTATCAGATATCATTAATAAAGGCGGGGATTCCACCGACCTCTCATTGCAGAATGCAAATGACATTGACGGAAATTTTTGTTTTACTCTATGCCATAGTTAAAATTGATCAATGATCATAGAGTAAAATCACAAACAAACAAACTAAAATTAAAACATGGCTTCATGGGATATGTTAAGTACTAACATATTAATAGATTTCTATAAAAAGAAAAATTCAAATTTCCGTCAATGTCATTTGCATTCTGCAATGAGAGGTCGTCGGAAACCCCGCCTAAGTCTTGAATGTCTGCTACCACGTCACCGTATGTGTATTTTGCACTTAGAGGTCGGTGGAAACCGCGCCTTAAAGGTATCCGCCCTGTAAGAAAAATGGTGGTGGTGTAGGACTTGAAATGACGAGTGTGAACCAGACCTATTCTGTCTTTGATCATATACTTACGTGTTCGAACGGACGACACTAAAAACGGCGAGAATGCCGTGCTTTAAAGATGCTCAGTTCATGAAATACCTGCACCCGTAGCACTAAAAGAAAATAATAACTTATCCAGGAATAAGTATTAGTCCTAAATAAACCCAACATGATTAACAATTCTATGTCTTCTGCTTTATTTATAAACATGAGGACTATTTTTATTTTAACACCGTGGTTTTCTTTTCTGCTGGTGCTATGGCTTCTGTATTAATATATAAAGTATTGAAGGGTATCTACTCCAAAATGCAGATACTGTGAACTAGTGGCAACTACACTATGTTGAACCATACGTCACAGCAAAAAAATTACGGTAAATTGGCCGAGGCATACATTCATCTTACAAATTATGTATAGGAGAGCTCTAACTCTAACAGTATGATGACTGTTGTTCGCGTGCCACTTGAACAGTATGCCTGAGTCAACTTATAGAATATTCATGGTTTACTAGTTACTACTTACTAGAGCAATAAATTAGGCAGACTAATTATTATTATCAAGTACCGTCCTTCTGAATAGCCTGTTCAAGTGTTCAACTATAGGACAGGGACAGGACATCTCTTTAACTCATTTCCTCTTTGTCTACTTATTAATTCCTCTCTGCAAAATGCAAATTGCAAAACACATTATTCAGTATTCAGTAATCAGTATCTATCTACATGTTTGTAAACCTGCCAAATGGCAATAGTGGTCAAAGAATTCAATCATACCTAACCAACTTGGAGTCTCCAGTTCTAAATGTCAGTGGAGCGGTTTCTTTATAATGGTGACATGACTACGGTATATTTGTTTACCTAGTTGTCGTGTATTTCTTGCACTAGTTTGTAATACTTATTTGTAATTGTATTTCGTTTTTATACTCTGCTTTTAAAGCAGTGGCTAGCGTCCTGTAATGGCATACAATATTCATTATTATATGTAATGTTGCAGTCAGCGAGCTCTAGCGGAAGTGACGGAAATGATCCGGACATCGCACCTGGTGCACAAGGGGCTGGTCAACATCTACCCGGGCCTGTACTCGGAGACCTCCGTCCTCAACGACATGACCTTCGGCAACAAGATTGCGCTGCTAAGTGGCGATTACTTGCTCGGCAACTCGTGCGCCGAACTCGCCGGATTACGTAACCAGGAGGTGATGTTCCAACTCTCTTGTCATCGTGCCATGCGTATTGTAGGTCGTTGAACGACCGGGTACAATAATCATTCCCTTCATCAATAATCGTAATATGTGAGCCTCCTTTACTCCCTACTGTATCCCCACTTCTGATTTTTCAACACTTCCTCTACAGTTCCACTCTTCTGAGATCGTCCTCAATTAGGTTTCTGTATGTCTTCCTTCGTCTTTCTTCGTGTTCCGTCAATTTCTTCCTCCAGCCATTTCCACGTGCATCTGCTGTAATCCATTCTCTCTACCTATGGTTTTTACATCCCGAACTCTCTTCTCATCACTTCGTTTCTCTTCCTCTTGACGGGCTCTTCTGATAAACTTCATTTCAGCTCAATAATCAAATCAAATAATCTTGAGTCTTTCACCCAACTTGGTTTGGGTAGATAAAAGGCGTTAGAAGTATATATTTTGTTTCAAACGAAATAAGTTAGAAGGTATTGGGAAAATATATATAACTATTGCAATTAGTGAAACTTGCGTTAAATAGTAATGTAATACATAAGTCACACAGCGTAGACAAAACCTAAAAGTGTTGTTAGTAAATATGGCCGTATTACTGTGAAAATGTAGGCCTACGTATTTTTAATATCTGTATTTCTAATTAGAACCCCACTTGGGGTCGCGACCCATAGGTAGGGAACCACTGCCCTAGCGTATGCCCTGGTATTATCCTTTTATTTTACGGATTACTATCGTTGGCCATTTCTTTTACCTATTGATTCTGTTGCAGCTGGTTGAACTGATGAGCTCAGCAGTCCGTGACCTAGCTGAAGGAGAATTCGTTGGGCCCCGAGATAAGCAAAACAACCCTTTGCCTTCTAAACCAGGTGGGTTGCACAAGCAATTAATGAATAATAGCCTTGATGTTGCCTAGATACGAAATTCCAAGAGAGTTACAGTCTTAAGCCATAATGGCTTGTCTTACAGCTAATTGCTTCAGATATTGATTTGAATGAAGTTAACGACTTTGAAGAAGGAAATTTTTAGTTGCACTGAAAATTAATAATTTTACATGAGTTTCGAATTTTGTTAGAAAAGTCCTATGTCTGTCAAGGGAATGGTTTGCTCCTGAGGGCCACTACAATTTCAGACCAATTTTGTTGAATTTCTACGTAGGCTAATTGCTAAGTAGTATTTCTGGCACGACTCCTAATAAGCCATGTATGGTTGTTGTCTAGGGCCACCCGGCACAGCCCTCGAGGATTGGACTGTGCGGCACGTTCTATCAGCCGGCAGCCTTTTGGGGAAGTCATGCCACGGAACCATGTTGTTGGCTGGCCACGACAGTCAGTCACAGCGTCAGGGTTTTCTCTTTGGCAAACACCTTGCATTGGCTTGGCAGGTAAGTATTTTAGCCTAATAACTTAATGAGCATGAAATATAGAAAATAAAACATGGAAAATGGACGTCTATGGAATTCGAACCAGAGTCTCCACCTGGCCGTTCCGTCTATTTTTCAATATCTTCCTATCTAATTCCCCTGCCTCTAGAGGCGTCCTACTAAGTTAAATAGTTACTCTGCAGCAGTAATTGTTCTTATATGATAACAAACGATATTATAGAGCGTCAAACATGTATAGTCCACGCAAAATGAGAAAAGTATGGTCATGGAATGTTTTGATCCTGTGCAACACTGTAAAAATATTCTTTGCACAATTTTTGTTATGCCTTGCTGCCAATGCAACAAGGTAACACAAAATGGTGCAAGGATTATTTTTACAGTGTTGCACAGGATCAAAACATTCCATGTTCATACTTTTCTCATTTTGCGTCGACTATACCTTGTTGCGTTTGATGCAAGGCATAACAAATATTGTGCAAAGAATATTTTTACAGTGTTGCCCAGGATCAAAACATTCCATGTCCAGACTTTTCTCATTTTGCGTGGACTATAACTATTACTGTATCGTGCATCATAGAGCTGGGCTTTGACGTCACGCTACAACTAACTGCCACAAAAGCACAAACAGAGCCGTCAAGATTGAGAATTCTCTACCGAAGTTATGGGTTGTCGTTTCACGGCGTTTCTTTGTTACTACACCTCAGCATAAGGCAGTCGCGATTTGCCCACGACTTCTCCATTGTAGCCATAGAGCTAGCAGAAGATTTTTCGTGCTAGCCCTATGGCTACAACTATAATAGAAAAGTCGTCGGCAAATCGCGACTGCGAGAATCGTCCATGTGTACCGGGTCTAATCGTCAGTCTTGTCTCCAGGCCTGCCTCGACTTGGAGCCGTTCCTGCTTGGATCACAGTACGTTCCCGGCGCACCATTCAACCTCTGCTCTGCCCCTGTCCTCCTCCATCTTGAGCACGAACCTTCCGTATTTACGTTAATTGATGGCGGACGCAGCTCTGTTTTGGACGTAGACTACCGCCAGGTAAGTTGCTTTACTTTAATTTTACACTTTGAGGGCAAATCGACCCCCCCCCCCTACTATGCTTTTTTTCGAAATCAAATCACAAAAAAAATACTAACCAAAGAACCATCAAACGGTGTTAGAGACCACCACAGGCCAAGAGGCAAATGTTTTCTTCTTTTATCACGTTAATATATAGCGATCTTAATATTTTCTGTCCAATTTGATTTTGTAAAAAAAAAGGATAGCAGAGGCGTTCAATTTCCTCAAGGGGTAACACCATCCGCTTTTGGTACAAAGTCAAATTTCACAGGAAATACCGATCGTATAGTTATCTTTGAAGAATTAGTAAAAAATTCTAAGTGCTCTCTACATTTGGTTTATATTATGTGTATGTGAATGTGGCCGACACGTGCTTGTTTGTAAATGCTTGGTATTTACACTGGTACACTTTCCGTTACAAATCATGTTCTATAACTATTGCCAATAGATGTAAGTGACGTACACATACTATGTCAAAATGTAGAGGAGCACTAGTTCTTCCTGCTAATGTCTCAATAAAAGCTCTGTTATCGATATTTCTTGTGAAATTTAATGTTTTATTCCTATGAAGTTTTTCCCATAGTTGGATGTATACCACGTGTAAACGGGCTTGTCGTTTAATAGGTGTTTAACTATTGGCTTGTCTAAACTAATACAAATTTGTCTCTGAAGTCAAATAGACATGATTTTTAAAGAAATCTACCTAAAATAATTCATATTATATACATATGTTATGGTAAAAGTTATTAGAAAACAAGAAAATTAATATTGTATATATTTAATTTTTTCAGTTGTATGAAGCAATTAAAGCCGGACCAGCAATTGAACAGACGAAGGAGCTTCAACGAGCTCATTCGCAGACGGCCATGGAAGTGTTGGGTGGCTTCGAGGATACAGATGCAAGAACAGCGCTATCAAATATAATTGTTGCAATGGGGGTTCTGTGATCTCCAATAGGAGCTAACGAGGCTGAACACATTGACTGATTGAGTCTTGCATGACAAGGAAATTATTAATGTAGGAATCACTAGTTAAAAACATGCCCCAGGTTGTGAACACTCCGCAGTTGGGGACGACAAAGTCATCATAATCAAAAATCAGTTCCCACTTGCCGAGTGTGATACGTGAGTCTCCTCCATTATCCATTCGCTTTAGGTGTGCGAACTATGAGGTTCATTTGTGAGGTCATTTTGTAGATGGCAGCACCAGTTGCTAAGATATCAAAGCGTTGATTTTTCCATAAGCCTCAATAATATTTTAAAATTATTTTATTTATGTATTATTTTAAAGTGATTTTTTTCTATAAATCATGGGGAATATATATATATTAAATTATATGCAGCGCAATAAGGTCCAGACATAGAAAAAATATTATAAAAAATATTAAAAGAATTAATTAGATGCTAAGAACTTAGTTTTCACATGCAAACGACGGCCATTTTGAATAATATGGATATCTTCTTGTCGTCAGCGAACCTAGTGACCAAAACTGTCCCTACAGAACCTCATTGCAGTCTCCTTCTCGCTATCTTCGCCGCCAATGGTTCTTCCTCCACAAACTTCATCACTTCATTTCTTCATTCAGGCCACTAACAGTCAAGGTGACGACAGCGTCATCATCTCGAGCTTCCCGGGTGTGATACTTGAGCCTCCACTTCCTCCTGTCCCTCGATTTCTGACTATACAACACTCCCTCTCGTACCAATCCCAGTCCTTATCACAATGGAAGGAGAAAGAATAGAATGACGCTTGTGTCGTCTTCAACAAATGGCATGCCAAAAGGTCGATGCAGGTACTGTACCCAGTTCTCCCAGATGTTTATAATTAATAATGAGGTTCCATTTATTCCTTTTGGAGGCCCTTATTCTAGAGGGCTTACATTCCGGGGCATGTTTTTAACTAGTGAATTCTACCACTATTCTACTAATACGGAAAAATCAGAGGAATTAAAAAATCGACACAAAAAATTTAAAACGAAGAACTTTATTCTTCGATTTCCAAATTACCTTTTCCTTTTTCCGCTTTACCAGAGATACAGTATGTGAGAGTCCGTATTGTTGTCAGACGATTGTCATCGCTATTTGGCACGCAAACTAGAAGTGAGTAAACATAGTACAACATAGTAGGTAGCTTGAGTGATCAATTTGTCTTGCCACAATAACGTAGGGTTCAGCTTCTTTATGAATTATTAGGAACTGATTGTTTTGGGACACTGTAGCAAACTGTAAGGCCTACAGTTTCGCCTGTTCTAAGGTACCTACTTTAGCTTACCTACCCATTGTATCTACTAGTAGTTGTAGTTTTGATATATTGTGCCAAGTCCGTCCAATTAGGCTACTTTCAATTGTTATGCTGGCTGAATTAGAGTTATGAATGATTGTTATCAACTTAATGATAGAACGCGATAGTAAAATTAGTGACGTCGAATACTGGAACGTTGGCCGAATAGTGCGTATACTTTGGTAATTTAAATTTTCGTTCTTTCTAAGATCATGTCTTAACTGTCAATTTTCATTTGTTATTTCGGTAATGTCCTTTCTCTTGGCGTTAGTTATTTTTTCACATTTTAATTATGTTCTGATTTTATAAAATCCGACAATAGGCCAATACATGTATGGCTACTGTTACAGTAGAATCGACCTGGTTAAGTTATAGCAGTATTGTTGGGATACGAATGCATGTACCTATAATGTTATATTGATAAATTTATTTGTTACCATTTATCGTACAAATTATATGCTAGCACTTTACGTAAAATGGCCGTTGTTCCTGTTGATTTTACACTGTCGTCGATCATCATCATAATATAAACCTAGAATTAGCTCTAGTCGCCTGGGTAAGATGTCAGAGCCGCCTCCACTCCTTCCTGTCTGCCGTCATTCTCCTGAGGCCCAATGCAGCAGCAAGGAAAAAGCATGCACCAGCAGAAACTCTGGAGCAAAAAATCTGCTAAGTACTCAACCTTTGTACACCCCCCCATTTGTTCAAATGAAAGATTTCCCAGCAGATCTCCTGCGTAGAATCTGCATTTGTGCATCAGGCCTGAGAACGTTATTAATGTGGTTTCCTCTACTTCAGACATATCCGCGCTGTTTTCCGTTCTTTTTCTGTTCTCGAGCCATTGCAATCTCCTACCTAGTTTACTCGTACTTACTAGGGCTCTCTAAATATACGGGTATTCTTACTCCACCATAGTGACTTGGTATAGGACCTGAGCTGTAAGGTTAAGGTTTGAAAACATACTATGATCCCAAATTATATAGGTAGGCTACCTAGATTAGACTAAAATATATGATCGGGCATAAGTCAACATTGAAGGTTACATTTTAATTTTTGCAATGAGAAATGATACAAAAGTAAACAGATAGGTGGATATGCTGCTTTAAGCTGTTAAATCCATAAAATAAATACCGGTCACCGATTGGCCACAAGATTCAGAATTTTAATGATTTGTACAAAAAAACGAGAGGCGTTGGATTCCCAGCTGAAGGGGGGGGGTCCTGTTAGGCCGTAATAGTACCTATACAACGCAGTCATTAAATGGACTTAGGTTGAGAAATTCAGCCTCATCTGGACTTTATCCAGAAAGGGAATTGAAAAATCTGCATATAAGTGGTTATGCAATATGTGATAGATCCAGGGTGGGGTAGGCATACTTCAGTAACACAAAGCTGTTGTCTGAAAATTGTACAATATTAGTTTCCCTTTCCTAGTGATTTAGTGGAAGGAGTATGGTACGTAACAATAACACCCCCCCCCCCCCCGTTATTTTAAGTGCTACAAATTTGCTACGGTAGATATTTCTTCGTTTTCAGAATTGCAGAACCATATTTTATCATAGACATACCTACTTCACCCAAAATTCAGCTAAATCTATTTGTGCTGACGAGTGATGTCAGCAGCACCATTAATTTTCTTGTCACCGATTAATTCTTTCATATAGGAATTAGGCTAGGCCTTTCATCCGGTTTCCAAGTACATAGCTCATTGCCAAAAACAGTTTAAAAGGAAGCTATATGTTTGGCAACCATCTTTGACACTAATCTTGCTTTGGAAAGAGTAAAACCGCACTGGAAACGTAGGGCCTAATGGTTGGAACTTGATACATCAAAATAGACTGTGGCTTACAGAAGTTGGTCACGCATCAGGTATACACATAGGCTATACCCTCTTAAATCACATACTACAGACCTATCGATGACATCATCAGACTCATCAAGTCGTAAGAAATTACATTGTGTTTTAATGACAGCAGAACAAAAGAAAGTGGATGATGAAATTGCAGCTTTTACCCTCTATCTCCCCTCCGTGGCACAGTAGTGTTGGCCCCAGCAAAGTTTACTTAGGCAAAGGGTTGCTTGTGTAAATTGGCAGCCACTATCTCGACATATGGGTCGGCTATCGCCCAGATAAGCCGGCTCATAGATAGGAAGATATGGTTACAGGGAGCCAGTGTGAAGTGCGCTCTGTGTAATGTCTAGTGGGTGTCTTCTGCGGTGCCCCTCCAGCCATCACACGCAGTCTCGAGGCAAGTGTCCACACTACCGGCTTTGGACATGCCTATTGTCTACACTCTACAGTAAAGTATGGGCTACCGTGACGTCCGTGACATACCATAGCCCATAATTGCTGGGTATACTCAAGACCGTGCCCAGGTTTTGGGGGGGGGTCCAAATTTTTTTTTAAACGTAATTTATTAATGGATAAATTCTTCAAACCATACAGGTTTACATACAAAAATTTATTTCGGGGGGGGGGGGGTCCGGACCCCACGGACCACCCCCTGGGCACGGCCATGGGTATATACTGTACTTACCCAAACTGAATTCCCCTCAACTCGTATATTAGCGTACCTATAGGTGTTGTAGAGCAGGCCGCAAAGTAGTCCTACACTCCTACAGTACCGTAATTAGTATTATATAAAACAATTATATCCATATACGAGTACTGTTTACGTTCGTAAAATGCATTAGTTTACAATGCTTACGGTATTTAATAAGATATGGAACGTAGAAAATTGGCACACCAAAATAAGATGTTTTTATTGATTTTTTTTTTCAATTTACTTTTACTAAGCAAGTTAGGCCTACTTCAGATTTAGTCTAAGCATATTCAAGCTGTAGAAGACTATTTTTTAGTTTATATACGCAATATTTTAAGGCATTTTTTAATTTAGGTACGGCAGTTCTTCCATGAAAGTTACTGGGAAATGAAAATTCCCCCAATAAAGTAAATAGAAAACTATATACCTGCATAACACAAACAATTAAAGACAGCCTATAATTCTGATCTGATGTAGCCTACCGTATGAAATAGTATACTATAGCCTACAACTTACAAAGACCAAATTTTTAATAACTAGCTTAGAAAATTGAATAAAATAATATTAGGCTAAGTATGGGATTTTGGGGTGTCAATATTCTTCGCTCCATATCCTCTTAACAATCTATATGGCTGTATTTCCAAAAAAATTCTCGTGGCATAACCGATAAAAATTTTATACCGTACCGCGAACGCCTCCCTTCTACTCTATATGCATTAATGTACCGGTAATGGAAAGACGAACCAAAGAAGTTTTTAGGCAATAAAATTTATCATGTAATGTAAAATTTATAGGAGGGGAAAAAAATGGAATTCATGTCATAATTGCAATAGTTCTCATAAATATTTTGGCATACGTGGTGGTTACTTGCTTAGTAGGCCTACATAGGGTAGTCGTAATGACTAGAATGTCTAGAATAGTCTAACTCAGACTTTCCATCCAAAAGGGAGCAAATTATTGAGATAAAGAAAGAAAAGGAAGAAAGGCCATAGCCCCCCCCCCCCCCAGGATTTCTGGTGACAAAGACATTATTGAGGCGAAAGGCATAGTATCCAGCACAATAACGAATGGGAAATTAATTTCACATGAAAAACAACATGAAAAAAATCAACATATTGACCAAGTACTTTCACAAAAATATATACTCAAAATGCTTAAAACCCTAATACTTCAGACCTATGTTTTCAAAATTTTTCTTCAGGGGAGGCCCCCGGGCCCCCCGCGGTGTTAGATTTATTCGTCTGTAAAATCTCAACTGTGCTGCTTGCGAAATGCGTTAAACCTCCCTAATTTGGGCCTATTCATCAATTTTTTTCTCCGGGGGAGACCCCCGTGCCTCCTTTTCTCCAGGGCGGAATATTCGTAAGACCTCACTATAATTGGGGCCCATTTATAATTTTTTTTTTCTCCGGGGGCTCCCCTTCCTCCAGGGTATAATATGGGTAAAACCTTACTAATTTGGGCCCATTTATAGATTTTTTTTCTCCGGGGGATCAAAGTCTTGGGCCCCCCAGTAATTTTGGGAATTTACACCAATGCGCTAGTTGAATGAGTACTTTACTATACGCGGAGAAGTATTCGCTTAGAATGGCATAATACTTTATACTAGTATTATAATCTAAATATTACAATAGGTAGGTACAAGTAATTAAGTGATTTTACTATGCTTAAGTCTTCACTCTATCATAGAACCTTCTTACTATAGACTTCCCATTCACTAGTTCGACCCCTTTCCAAAAATTTATAGATTCACTAGTGCCCCTCACCTCCCTCCCTCACTTCTTCTTCTTCTTCTTCTTACCCCACAGTCCCGCGTGGGGGGGGGGGGGGTCTGAAGTCTGAACTATTGAGTAAATCCAATCCCATTGAGGATTCGAACTACCGTCCTTCTGATTGAAATGCAAGCTCTCTAGCCCAATGGCGGATCCACGGGGGGGGGGGGGGGGGATTGACAATTATTTTATAAGTGTAATAGTAGTAGGAGGGGACCCTTTAGGACGAGCCTGTGCTGGGCCCCCTTTTAATATAGCTAATAGCTAAAACTGAAAACTAAAAACTAAAAACTTAAAACTAAAAACTATAAACTAAGATAAGCGAATAATAATTATTAAATTTTAGTTGCGATAACTAAACATACAATACAATAAAAAACATGCTGACATTCTGGGTGGCTGTTAGGACAATAAAGGACGGTTTTTGTATATTTCAGGGTATTGGCTGTGTTGTTTTTTAATTTTATCTTTGTAAATAGTTAGGTTTAATGCTGATTTAACTGATAGAGGGAGCAAATTGTAAGCTTTTACTGAGAGAAATGAGTGAGAATGCTGAAATAAAGTAGTCCTAAAAGTTGGGGTTCTGATGCAGCTCTCTTCATTCAATCTGGTTCCTTGTGAGTGTTGTATGTAGTCTTCAGGAGTGTTGTGTGTGTATCTATATATATAGTAAGAGCTGTGTAATGCAGGTAGTTTCAAATGTAGGTAAACTTACAAAAAACTTGTGACCCCCCCCCCTAAATTTTTGGCTGGATCCGCCCTTGCTCTAGCCACCCAACCACGCGGCCCTCATCCGTCTCCTAATTATTAACTTAGCATAGTTTCACCATTGGCTATATCGGATACATTATTACAGCACTATAGGGTATAAGCAGCCTCATCCCTCAGGCCTACAACAGCTAGCCGCTTGGCTTAGACATGACTGTATACAGAATACAGGCTTCATCTTCTACTCTTATGTGTACTGTTTACCATATCTTGCTTGGCTGAGTTTTAAACTATTTTTAACCCGTTAATAGAAGTATATATTTTTATAGGTCTGGTGGATGAGTCAATGTGGTCTTGGAGGGCAGATGATTGAAGACATTGCAGGGGATGGCTACCAGTGGCTACAGCGACTATTTCCCAGGCTACGGGGACGGCTGGTTTATGCCGGAATATTCTCAACATGAGGAGGATCGGTAAGTGTAAACTGAAGACCAAGTACCGTATTATTATGTCAAGCATGGTCATGCCCAGGCCCCCCCCCCCCCCCCCGAAATAAAAGGGCTTATTTACACAAATTTAATTTTATATTTTAGGAATACAATTTATAATTTTATGTAAACCTGTATTATTTGAAAAATTGGAATAAATTTATTTGAGTTTGAACAGAATTGAAGTAGTAGAATAGAATCAGTTTGGATAGAGTATAGGCTTTCAATAATAAATTACGAAAACATTTTTTTGAATTTTTGTGGTTACTCGATTTTGCAGGGGGCCAAACCATGAAGCTAAGAGCCACTGAGCCCCCCCCCCCTCCCAATTCTCCTTACATACTGTAGGAACAGTGTTAGTATGCAATATATTATAGCATCAAATGGTCCTCCTATTTAAAAGCTATACAAGCACCAAATAAGGAAAAGGTTACACTGCATAAATAACAATATGAGTGAGAAAGAAAGAGAGAAAATTGTCTTTATTTTCCATATGGGCGAATTTTGGGCTTTTCGGCCCACCCTTACAACTACTTACAGCCCACAGTAAGGTATTATACGGTACTATAAAAAAGTAAATACGGTATTATAAAACAATAAATATGTAAATAGGAACCTACTAATAAGAAAATATGTGGACATGACTGTGTAAAAATAACATAAGCATATATCGTGAAGCGTGACTGGCCTATTGTCGATGTAGAAGTAGAACTGCTGTACTCCTAACGAAGGCTTGACGAGAGGCTGGAGCGAGGAGTAGGGCAACAGGAAACCAATCTGGACTCTGGAGTCCAGGACCTTTCTCTGCTAAAACGGTCTAACCACTATTCCACTTTTCTGTTTGTTACTCTCGAGTCTCGTAAGCTACTAGGCTACATCGCACAATGTAACATTGTAATGTATAGATGGACGGTTCTGTATATTCTTTGGATATAAAAATATATTTATGTACTATGCATACCTGATGGCTGCTGTTACTAAATATACAATCGGCACTGGCTAGTGGCTGTCCCGTCATGTCATCTAATTTCAACTCCTTATAGTTGGGTGGGGACTTGAAGTGGCAAAATCAGGCTGTAGATTTCAGTTACAGCTAGAGTAATTCCCACCGCCACTTGAAATATCTCGATAAGGAATATTGCATGGCACCTTGCATTGCTAGATGCCTTCAAAACAAGAAATGGTGGTGGCTAGTTCAAATGGATCTCACAAGTACAGTTATAAGAATCCGCATATTAGAACCACGGTTTATTGAAACAATTGCCTTGTTGAAACAAAATGCCTTATAGAACGGGCCAGTTATATGTTAATACACAGGAAAATAATCGACTAATGCTGGAAAAAACACATCGTTTACTTGAAGCAAATTGTCTTCAAACTTGTCTTTACAAGAAGGGAAAGAGAAGCGATAATGCGGTTCCTATACTGCTTACTTATTGTGTATGATTCATAGTAAATCGTGTCAGTAGGCTACATTCAGTTTCTGTCTGCTTGGAAGTCGTTTACATACAGTAGGTACTGTACATTTTTTGCAATGTCGAAACGCCGTGATTTAAGTTTAATTTAAGGCTGTTGAGCATTGGGCAGATTGTACAGTTCTTGAACACTACTCTTACGAACGCGCCATCATGAAGTTGATGGATGAAGGAAAAAAGCAGACGACCCTCTAAAAAATTTGTGATAAAATCGTAGCTACACATTGTGTTCCCTCACTATTACTGTATTAAATATATAAAAACCACGGGCTGGCCCTGTCTCAGCTTATACCTGAGGCGGCATTTTGAGGGATGACTCTCCCCAAAATAAATAGCTGTATCTGCCACTGTCTCTTAAAGCTCTCTTACCTCATGTTCTTATAGAGTAGCGATACTAATTACTGTGATAAGGTGGTGCAGAGCTTAGGTTCATTCGTTTGCATTATGTAGCTTGCATAAGAAGTTAACCCTAACGTTTCTTGTGAAAGAAAGGTACCCATTAGGGTTGGGGGCACCCAGGCCCTGTCAAACCTCAGTTTCCACTTTGCAGTCCAGATCTCTACCGACTGAACTGTAAGTCTATAACGACGCTTGTGTCCCGTATGTTGCACGTACTGACTGACTACTGACTACTGACTAGTGAGTAGTGTTCTCCGGAATTGCCGCTCAAAGGTATCTATAAGAAATTTCTGAAGAAATTCCGCGAAAAAATCACTTGCGCCCTTCTTACAAAATGACTCCAGCCCATTCCAGCACCCTGCCATTCGCTGGAGTTTCGCCACGCCCCCTGACATCATTCGCGATTGGTTGACTAGCGCCTTTGTGTAATAATCGTAATGCCACCCTAATTTTACGTCACCTACACGCCCTATACCATTTCCCTATGCCTGTCAGGTCTTCTTACGGTGGAACACATTACTAAAATTGATATTAGATGCCAAAGTTTCTCAGTTACAGGGCTTGTATTATTATTTTTTTTTATCAAGAGGAACCCACAAATTAGCCACTTTTGTGAAGGGTGGGTACTCAGTTGCTGTTGAGTGCTCTCTTGGGGTGCGGGTGTCCACCACTTCGTTCAAGTACCTGAACTGGGGACTTTCAAGTGTTTTCAAGTGATACCTTCTTATAAGAAACTACAGCGTATATCGGACCCCCCATTTATTTGAAATGTGAAAAAATGATTATTAACTACCAATTTACCATTTTGGACAAAAAAAACAAGAAATGTCTACTTTTTCCAAACTGGCGATAGATAAAGTTATCACTCAACGTTATCACTTATTCTTAACATAAGATACATCAGTCAAAATGCATTAAATTAAATTAAAATTTTTCCTTAAACATGGAGAAGCAAACAGACAAGGAGCCTAAAATTGCACGGTCAACGATGATGAAGCGGGGTTCAAAAACGCGAAGTAGCTCCGAATCGGAGTCGGACGTTGAAGTGGAAGTGCGTGAAAGTCCGAAAAAACGACTAGCCATGGATAGTGACCGGGAATCTTCCCCGGAGATCCCGGATGAAGTATCGGAACGTTCGGACAGTTCGCGAACAAGTCATGGGAAGGCTGTACCTGAAAAGAGCCGTGTACCTTTTCTAGCGGGACCCCTCGGAAGTGGTCCGGGCCGGGGGCCCGGGTACGGTGGTCCGACGGGTCGGATTCCTCCTTTTCCTCCGCCTGTGCTTATGTGGTGTCCTACGATAGGGCTTCCTCCTTGGTGCCCTGCCCTTTTTCCACCAGGGTACGTAATAATATGAATAAGGAAAAAAAATATTTTTAATAAAAGGATTCATTGAAACAGTTTGGTAGATTGGTACCGGGGGGAAAGTCAGGCAGATAGTCTAGCCAACTGATGACCAAATATTATAAATAGACCAAAAATTTCACTGGCAAACTAAATAGCAACCTACCACAAATTACAATTTACAGTACATGCGTTCTAGCCATGATCTTATCGAACCTGTAAAATTATAAAAAAAAAGAGTTTGACCTAATAGGTTTATAATAATTGTCCTGATCACTGAGAACATGTTCTATTATAATTATGGCAGGTATTCTCAATGTTTCCGATTGTTGCAAAAGAGGAAATATAGGAATTGTGATTATCACCATTTTATCATCTCACTGTGCCACCCCCATGGGCGCTGCCTGAGAGGTGCACGTTTAGGGCCATTTTGGGATTAGGACTAGCCTATGTAGTCTTACACGTGTCGTACTCAGGATATGTCTTTGTCTCTGAGCAGTGGCGGCGCTAGAAATTTTAAGGGGGGCATGGGGGGTCAATGAAAAAACAAAACAGTTTTCATTGGGAGTAGGTATAATGAAAGTAAATAACTCGTCACCAGTTTTAATTCTGACGTTTTTGAATTACAAAAATCTGATATATATAACATGTAAAATATCTCAAAAGTGCCCAGGGGGGGGGGGGGGAAGAAACATTCGGGGAGGCCAGACCCCACGGGGCACCCCCGTAGCGCCGCCGCTGTCTCTGAGTGGTCAGTGGTGCGATGTCTTATACAGTAATAAAATGTTGTGTGTTAATTTTGTTGTGTACAAAACTACAAGACTCAAGACTGTTTTTTCCCCAGCAAACCCTCATACCTTTTGAGTTTTGAACATCTGCCCCAGTCCCAAAACAGCCCTCTAAAAACCTAAAAACCGATCGTGACTTCGCACAGAAATTCAGGATTTTCTCGGCTTGCGGCAAATTACCTGTACCTTTGTCAACATGCTCTCAAACCAATAACAAGGTGTTGGAGTATGAGGTGTCATCATTTTCATTCTATAAGTCACGTAATTTCATTCTGCCAACCTATTAACCTTCAGTATCAGCTGTTTTCCAAGTATCTTTTCAGGTACCTACCTTTGTCTGGCAAAAGTTTGGCAAACATACAAATTCCATAGGTCTTACATGGTTTCTACCACTGCGCCGCTTGAAAAGGCACTCCTTATAAATACATACTATATCTCAATTTACACAGTTATAGGTTGTGGTATTGGCATGTCCAATGGGGCGCCTGCTGACCTCATTGCCGGGTTTGGCCTTGTTGGGACCCCTCAGCCGAAATTCTGTGGAGGGAGAAAAGTTTTATATTCTTACACGAATATTTCACTGTCATTCATAAAATAGAGAATCAGTCACTCAGGAGGCGAAATAGAATAGAGTAAGGCGATTAATTACTAATGCCACGGCACGTTCCAATTTCCTTCCAAATATTTCGAAAAGTTTATTTATTCGCTTAATTTTTTTAATCTATTGCGATTTTGTATTTGACGGCTTTTTGTGGGGAATGGCCCTCCTAGCTCCATAGCCAAACCTGACCTGACCTGCAATCCGATGAATGCGATTATACCTGTACCCCCTCGTCCGACGATTCTTGCAGTTTTCCTGTACGTTATCTATATAAAATTGATTGCATGTGAACAGCCTGTCAATGTGTTTTGCCTTAAAAGAAAATTTAAAAGAAAACTCAAATGCAATATAATAGGTCAAGAGTGACTCAAGACCGTACCAAGGAATTCTGAAGTTCATACTCGTATGAAATGTAGTAATAGGCTATTATAGTAGGTTATGTAGTCCAAATATAAGTAACTTATGCACACCGGCGATTTTTATTTCAAAATAAAAATAACAAAACCGCTCAATAGTAGGGTTTTTCGCATTTTGATTATTGATAGCAATAAAGTGTAGATTTAACCGAAAGGTTCATATAACTGCTAATTAGGTGGCCCTGAGTTAAGGGGATTTTTTTTATAAAATAGGTGCAAAAATAGTGTTTTTCCCCCACATTTTGATAACAGGATTACAGTAAGGTTTAGACTTTACCAAGGAATGCTTATTTTCTTTCGGTGCAGGCGTGAGAATAAAAAAGATCGGAAAAAATTTATGAATATGAAATATGAATAATTATGATCAGACAATTAATTTACTGATGTCTCCATATTTATTGGCTGGAACTCAAAACTACACTACTATAAAACCATTTGTAAGGTTATCTATTGTTCTATTGAGGGGGCTTTTGAGAGGCACTTCTTTGCCTCCCGGGAGGCATTTTTGTGTAGGGCTTGAGGTCTTCGCCTCATTAGTCCTATCGTTAATCTCCGGGGCCCGTAGAATTAATAAAGTTTTAAATTCATATCAGCTTATTATTTACTTAAAATTAGAAGAATTGTTTGCAAATATGCCTATTTAACATAAACGCATTTAACGAAAGACACGGTATCTTCCTCTATAAAAATCAAACTACCGTTGCAATATCGGTTCAGTCAGTGCAAGAGAAAAGATAATTTTGCCAAAATTAGAGAAAAAACTTGAAAGATTGTCATATTTTCGGACTTGGCCCTCTTAATCTAGGCAGGTTCCCAGATACTGATGTCATTGCACTGCAACACTCAATATTAATCATCAAAATCAGACTTTTAAACTAGGCCTACTGTCTACACATGGATTTATAATTCCCAGCGCCTAATCTAGAAAGTTAAGAGTTTAATATTTGTCCCCTCCCTCCAATTCGGAAAGCTTGATGTTATACTTTTGACGGATTCGTCCACTCCGGATTTTCGTTTGGCGCCGATTCCACCGACAGGCTAGGGCTAAATACAAATACGGTGACGTGGTAGCAGACATTCAAGACTTGGGCGGGGAATTCAAATGACATTGACGGAAATGTTTGTTTTACTCTATGCCATAGTTAAAATTGATCAATGATCATAGAGTAAAATCACAAACAAACTAAAATTAAAAAATTGCGTCATGGGATATGTTAAGTACAAACCTTTTAAAAGATTTCTATAAAAACAAAAACAAACATTTCCGTCAATGTCATTTGCATTCTGCAATGCAAGGTCGGTGGAAACCCCACCTAAGTCTTGAATGTCTGTTACCACGTCACCGTATTTGTATTTAGCCCTAGCCGGTCGGTGGAATCCCCGCCTAAGGACCTATTCAAAGACCAAATTGGACCGGCGACCAGAGAGAGACAGAAAATACACTGAAAATACTAAAAATCGGTGGGGCCTAACATTCTAACAGAAATGGAGTATGGATCAATAAAATCAATAGGTCCGTTTATTCATCCGTTCTTGGTCCTGGAACGTCTATCAATAAAATTGACAAACTTTCTTATATGTGTACTTGTATGCCGGGTAAAAACTAAAATACACTTTACAGGAAATGGTATATATATATATATATATATGGCCAAAGGGTGGAACCAGGATTTTTGTCAATGAACATTTTTAAAAATATGTAGGCTACAGGAAATATAATTTACAAATTGTCCACCAATGTATTGCAACAAAGAAAATGTAGATTTCACATAGATAAAATTAAACCATATTTATGTACGTACTTACAAGGCCGTAGCCAAGAGGGGGGGGGGGGGGGTTCATGGGGTTCAAACCCCCCCCCCCCCCCGAAATGAAATGGATTGACACTATAGATAGAATCGGATTTTGAGAGGACAAATAAAAGCACTATATAATACACAATGAAATTTCTAACCCCCCCCCCCCCCCCGAAAAAAATCCTGGCTACGGCCTTGCGTACTTAGACCTCATACCCTTCGTGAACTTTCAAATCTACTATGCTTGTATATGAGATATATAGTCCACATCACATAGTTTTTCCCATTTGGGAATTGGTGATGCGAGTTCTTATGCCATAAAGTTCATAATAGTGGCTGCTTTATTTCTTATGGGTAAGCTACACTGAGTCACAGCAGAAAAAGTTGACTGAGGCATATTGTGCATGTGTTGCGTGAACAGCAGTCATCGTACAAATGATATACTGTATTATATGGGATAAATCTTTCGTATATATATCATTTGTAAGATGACTGTTCTTCGGTTAACACTTGCACAGTATGCCATAGTCAACCTACCGTGATTGCTCTGCTGGGACGTAGTCAACTCAGTGTAGTTTGCCAGTAATATGCCCATTGGCGTAAATTCCCCCCCCCCCCCCCCAGGATCCCCCTATTTACGCCAATGAACATGCCTCGATCTGGGCAGGCACCAATCGATATGATTGAATCTTTACAGGGGCGAATGAGGATGGTTTGGTAATATGCAAGGTAAATATCGGTGTCGATAAGTTATCACTTGTGATAACTCGTCAATCTAATCGCCCGATTGCATCGACTTTATTCGCGATTCACAAGATTCTATCGCTGCCACTTACCTAATAGCCTCTACATCTTATACGAGTACATTTGATTTTTTAAATATTATATTAATACAACACCGAAATTTGTCGTAAAATTTACACAAATATATTCCAGGATTTAGGCCTAGGTGTGTAGTGTAACAACCCCCCCCCCTCCCCCGCCGCGTCTTTATGGTCTCTATGCCGCGGCAATGACCGGCGAATAAATTCAAAATATAAATATATACATATATAGGCCCATATGTGCTCTGGGCTAAATACAGATGATAAGCAGTCCATTGTCATATATGTATGCGCATCATATAAAATTTTATACAACTTGTGCGTCGATAATAAGTTTACTAAGCACATAATAAACTATAATTATAATGAAGTACATGTATGCATATAGTACTTCCACTTAGGGAGATGTCACTTTGCCAAACAGCTACTAAGTATGGCTACTTGAATAGATAGGTACTTAACACAATCTCTGTATACTTGTTACATGTCATAAGATTTGTTGATCCACCTATAGATATGTACTGTAGGCTATAGTAGCGTAATTACAAGCCAGATAGGCTCCTTCGAACTTTGTAAATTTTCTATACTGTTTGCGACCAGGAGGCAGGAACTAAAAAAATGAAAACACGTGCTGTTTCTTCTATTTTAGTACAGTGCGATTACTCGAGAACCTTTCAGGTCTCCCAAACCCTCGGGCGCTTGCGTAAAGGACACTAAGGTCCAGTGCCGGGTTTGGGCTTGTGGGGGCCCGTGGGCCCGAATTATGTGGGGGCCCTTTCTCGGGGAGAAATTTCTAATCCCCTTAGACGAATATCCCACAATAAATTATAAAATGGTGACACAGGTTGCAAAATCATTATAAAAAAGAAAAGCGATTCTTAGTAATATAAAGTCAAGTCAATAGTACAATACAAGCCTAAGGGCTACTCAACTAAAGCTGTAGACACTGCGGTGTATTTTTAAAAGGAATAAATTAATAGGTACCTAATTATAAACACAAAATTTTAATTTATTTAAAGATGCACTCTTCGACTCTTTATTACAGCAAAACTGTCAATTATATCGTCATAATTTAACGCTGCCACTATGTCGTGATTTATATTCAGCATTGAAAGATGGCTAAGCCGAGCTTCAGAAGAACTGGTGCGACGAGGATTTTTTATGTGTTTTAGTACGGAAAAAGATCGCTCGCTGCTTATGTTGCCACTCATTATAACTAAGTACATCTTCAAAAGTACTTCTACATTGGGAAAGCTATCAGCTACTCCTCTTTCTAAAATCAAATTGTACATGAACCGTTCAAAACTGATACGTTTTTCTTCGATTATATTGTTTTTTTGTGCATCATCTATCACAAATAATTTCACAAACTCACGAAACTGTACTAGCTCGAAGTACAAGTTACCGTCCAAGTCACCTGTGTAACAACTCACCAGGTTCTCTGCCCTAGTTTTCAAATCATCAGGGCTTATTTTTTCTAAATATTGTAAAAATCCAAATTTCCTATTTATGTCTTCATATGCTGAAATTCTCCGATCCAATGATTGCATAAACTGGTCAATTATGGGAATGAAACTTTCGATTCGGAATTTCTCGCTATGACTGAATTCAGCTTCCTCAGTTTTCCCATAATCCAAAGGATTTAGCCTCACATTTCGGATCCGCTTCCGCAAAGTTTCCGATTTATAAGAATTGTGCCCACACAATTCAACACCCTTTTTCTCATATTCTTGGAAAGAATCCCTAAATTCCCCAATGAAGATCTTAAGGGACTCCATCACACTGATCGAAGTATTAATGTCGATTCTTGGATTCTGGAGATTGATGTTTACTGCATTCACCCTTGCCAGTATATCGTTCCAAAGAACAGCGTAAATTGCTATCTCCAACGTGGTAATTTGCAAATAGAGTCCACTTGCTTGGACATCTTCTTCGGAGAGATCTTTAAGGACTTCTCGTATTTCGTTATAGCCCAAAACTAGGCTATTAGTAGCTTCCGCTCTTGAGGACCACCGGGTTAAACTGATTCTTTTGGGCACTGGTATGTTGTGGCCATACTTCTTCGCAGCACTTTTTAGAACATTTGAAAGGACGTTGAACCGAGCTGTGGAACTTGTAAAAAATACATAAATTTGCTCAAGAAAGCTAAAAAATAATTTCGATTGGGAGCAGGAGTCCATCGCTTTTGTGCCCACTAAGTTGAGGGAATGATTGAAACATGGAACCCATAAAGCCAAAGGATTCTCATTTAGCACCAAAGTGCGTAGACCACTATATTCTCCACTCATAGCGGAAGCATTGTCATACGACTGCCCACGAATATCTTTCAAATCCAGGCCGAACTTTTTTAAAACTTTGTTGAGGCCATCAAATAATTCTTTAGCTTTATGGCCTTGGTTTGGCATAAAACTAAGAAATCTTTCCTTTGGTGTGCTTTCTTCTAGATACCTGACAATCACAGTCATTTGATCTATATGGCCTTCGTCAGTTGTTGAATCTACCGAAACCGAATAATATTTGCAGGCTTTTAAGCGTTTAATTATTTCATCGCTAACTTTGGTGGACATCAGCGCAATTAATTCTTCGCAAATGTGGGCAGATAGGTAGTTAACGCCGCCACTACCACTGCCACGATTTCCATGCTTCTCTAAGTGGCCTACTAAAAACGGATCATATTGTGCAATTAGCTCAAGGACTCCCAAATAATTGCCATTTTTGGTTGATCCCAAAATTTCGTTGTCCCCTCGAAAGGCAAGTCCTCGTCCAGAAAGAAATATTATGACGGAAATCAATCTGTTTAGAACGTTTCGCCAATAAGCAATGCTCTCCTTCACTTGTGTGGCCAACTCACGATCAATACGCATTGCCTCGTTTGAGAGATGCTTAAATTGGCAAACTATTTGCAAATGCGTTACGGTAGTTTCATGTCTTTTCAAACGCTCAGACGCATGCTTCCAGTCAGCAAACCCTTCAGTTGAAAACTGATTTGCTGATTTGCAGAGCAATTTACAATAAAAGCAGTATAGCTTCCCCGTACTAGGTGAAAAACATAACCAAGAGCGGCTTATAGACTTGCCTGCCTGAGTTTGACGAAGGAATAAACTTGCATGGCATTTTCTTCTTTTCACTGCATCTACTTGTCCCAAGCTTTTTTCTTTCAAAATATCTTCATTACAATGCTGAGTTTCCAAATTTCCTTTCTTGATCCAATAGTCGATGTGTTGTTGACTAAGAACTGCTGGCCACAATCCCACGTCATTTTCTTTGCAAAATCCATCATCAGCAGTATTTTCGGATTCGTCATTGTTATCAATTACTGCCTACAAGTAAAACAATTACAGTTGTAATTAATTTTGTAAACAATCCTTTCGGCATGGCCGACTCAAGTTTAGGTAGGTTTAATTCATACAGTAAATTAACAGGAGTCCCCCATTTTTAATTCCATAAGAATTACTGGGGTGAGTGGGGTCGGTAATTTTTGATTGCGGTCACCTTAATTAAGTAATTAAAGTCAAACTCTTACCTCTTGGGTAGGGCTAGCAATAACTTGAGAAGATGCAGGAAAATCAGAATCACCACTCATCATTTCAACAAAATTAGAAGTAGAACTAGGAGTAGATGGACCCGTCTCTATTTTTGTTACAAAATCCGTTATACGGCGCGTTTTAGATAAAACATCTTGAATTTTGTTTTCTTTATCTGCTGCGATTTTCCGCTTTTCACTGCCGCTTGCATATTCGCGTTTTCCCTTGTGACGATCCATTATTTCACTACGGAATCAAAAATAAAAATTGTAATAAATTAGTTTTTTCAGAACTCACTAGCCAGAGCCTAATTATCTAGTCCACTTGTTCCTATTGCCCTACTTAAGATGAAATGTGCAGCCACGTGGTCACCACAAAATCGAATACATTTTATTTTTTATCCCCTTTTGTATAAAACATCTCAAAATTCCGAATCATGCGTCTTATAATATAACATTTTATGACATATAACATTTTAGACCAATGAATTTTATATTTATAACGTGCTCGATTTTGTGGCGACCACGTGGCTGGGCACATTTCGTATTAAAATTAATAGGCTTACAAAGTTTTGATGCGTTCTGTGAATTGTGGTAAATGGGCGCAGAATACGAAAAATAAGGACCTTATCTTATAAAGAACAACTATTAGGTACTTCCGCCTCTAATATAAGAATTAACTTATGCTACTTACCTTAACAATATACCAACCAGAAAGTGCTGATAAAAGTAGTTTCAATTTAGAAATTTGATTTCAAATTTTCAATTTGTATTTAATGAAGCAAAACAATCGTGGTTTCAGAGCAGGAGTGGACATACTTCATTTTTTGTTAAATTTTTATCAAAAATGAGTCATTAATGCCACGATGCGTTCGAATTTCCCGCGAAAATTTAAAAAGTTATCTGTTTTGATTTTTTTTAATTTTTTCAATTTTTTATTTGTATTTTTTCGTTTTGTGGGGGCCCCATTTTTGTGGGGGCCCTGGGGCCCGGGCCCACAGTGCCCCATAGCCAAACCCGGCACTGCTAAGGTCATTAATTAAAAGCTGCATACGTCCATGGGAACGGCTTTCCACTTTTTCTACACTTTTATGAAAATGGTGGGAAGGGGGCGCCAAATTATGCACCGCCCCCTTCGAAAACCTGTCGTTGCGCCACTGTTAATACAATGTAGCTGGTGAGACAGAGTTACAAACTTACAATAAGCCCACTACCATCCTAATTGGTATTTCTGCCTTAAACAATATGCATAGACACTGTATTTATTGCATGTCAATTCTACATTGTCGTAAGATTTTTTATTTTTTACACATCTTGCCCATTCACGACGCCTCAGCGCTTCTTGGCTCGAAATAAGTTCAACCGGGTGATAACGAATATACTAATACTACCACTGGACTGTTTTCAGTAGCTATGCTACAGGGACTTTGTCTTTAGTGCCGGGGACTGGGTCTGGGTTAATTTTAATTGAAAGCGCAACCGCCGCTTGTGGATAAGGAATGGCAGGGGCATTCTTGGACAGACAATCAAACGGACTTAGCGAATAGAAAAGTTTAGCTTTCACCTAATTTTTCCGAACTAACCCGATATAAGGAATTCCAAGCTTACTGGACTATAGGCCTGATTCTGATTATCAATAGTCTAGTGCCAGTCGACAGTCAGACCCGACAGTCAGTGACCCGTTCTTGTGAAAACTATCCATGAGACCAGGCGGGGATCTAGAATGAGACCAAGGACTGCAATGGCGGATCCAGGGGGGGGGGGTCAGGGGGTCATTTTAAATTCATTCAAAATTACCTTTTAAACTTACAAAAAACATGTGACCACCCTAAATTTTCGGCTGGATCCGCCCTTGCCAAGATTAAATACTAATAAAGAAGATGAATTGCAAAAAAATGCCAATATAATCAGAGGTGGTCCCAGACCTCTTAAAAGGGGGAGGCACTTGTCAGTGGCGTAACGATAGGTTTTCGATGGGGGCGGTGCATAATTTGGCGCCCATCCAAACATTTTCATAAAAGTGTATAAAATGCGGAAAGCCGTTCTCATGGACGTGTGCAGCAATTGCAGCTTTTAAATTAATGATCTTACTGTCCTTTGCGCATGAACCAGAGGGTTCGAAAATATGACTGGGGGCCCGGGGTCCCCCCCCCCCCCGGGTGAAATTGTTTAGAAAAATAGGGCTTAAATATTGGGGTTTTACGCATTTTGTAAGCAATAAGGGTCTATATTATAAGTAATTAATAAATTGGGCACAAGGGGGCCCGGGGGCCTCCCCCGGGAGAAAAATAGTGAAAAATAGGACTGAAATAGTGGGGCTATACGCATTTTGAGGAACCTAATGGGGGGGGGGGGGGGCTATAGTCCCCCATAGCCCCCCCCCCCCCGTAGATCCGCGCCTGCTTGAGACAATATTAATGAATGCTTGTCCATAAAGGCACTGGGGCAGCTGCCCTGTTTCCCAAAGACAAAAAAATGCCCTTAAATGTTAAGTGAAACTATACAACTGATTAAATTGAATTATGTAACCAGTCATTCCATAAATCACCAAAAACGCACTGCACTGGAGCACCGGAACAAAGAGCCCTGGGACCCCCGTCGATATTGAGAAGGAATACAAAGAATACCCTTGACTCCGCTTCGAATGCAATGATCTCTTATGGACTAATTATTTTGCATCGTACTGTTTACCTTACGAAGAAATGGGCATATCTGGGCAGTTACAACGACATGATTCGCATTATTTTATGTTATTGAATAACTGTTATTGCAAACAAAATTGCCGCATAACTTATTTAATTTTGATTGTTCATTCTGAACTGTATTGACTAGGTACTTAAATTTAAAAAGTAGGGAAATTATTGAACGTCAAATGACTCCGTAAAGCATCACAGTGTAATGATCCAAGTCACGTGTTCATGTTGTGATTCATGTGAATAGTAAAACTGTTTGAGTTGCATATTTGTCGAGTTTCTGCCATGATCAGTGCCGGATTAACCCCTGTGGGGACCGTGGGTGTATACATTCGATTTCCCGCCAATTTCAAAACTTTGTTTGGAAATTGTCTTCAACTTTTAATTTTTTTTTATTTTTATTTATAAAAATAGAAATCTAGTTTGATGGGGCCGGAATTTTAGGCATATTTGGGAAGCAGGGGCCCTGCGCCCCAAGTGCCCATGGGTTAATCCGGCAGTGGCCATGATATGGTAGACGAATAGCACCTTTGGTATACCTAATATGCTATATAGTGGATTACTGACTGACATTATTGTTACCAAACTTACTGCACACGTTACGTTCAGTTTCTCAAAAATGTCACAGGAAGTGGGAGGGTCCGATTCGTCCTGAAAGGCCAAGAGTAAGCAAATGTAAATGCATATAACTTGAACGGAACCACCCCTCTACATGTATACCTGTACACCCACGGCATCAATGACATTTTCCACTCGAGTAGATCACCTTTGATAAAAATCAATTACAACTCACAAAGTTGACAGTGGGAGCAACCTGTTCGCTCACTTGGTATGAATGAACGTAGTAACATAGTGAGTTATAAGGGTCATTTCACACGGGTCGCGAAATCTAATCAGATATTGAATCTCATAATCGTCCAATGCGCTGGGGAAAATTATGGAAAACCAGGGAACAGCAAAAGACGAAATCCACGTGGCAATGTCAGTGCCGGATTAACCCATGGGTACTTGGGGCACAGGCCCACGGCCCCCACGAAAATGATCAAGCGGTTTTGTTTTTGCTGCAATGTTGGTACACAGCGTTCGCCCCCCCCCCCCACTAATCCAGCACTGGGCAATGTTTCGTTTCCCCCTTGTACTGTTACAGTTATAGGCACACTCATGGAAAGGATTTTAATTTACTTCATTACCTTATTTTTCCAATATGGCAAATAAGTTAAATACTGTTGCATCAGCAAATGAAGAACCGTGTATTGGTTCGATTTTATTAATTTATTATTTTTATTTTAATCTCGAATACACGAATGGTTAATTAAAAAACAACAATTGTCATGATTCGATGGTGGGCTGTTCCCGAACAACATCTATAACGCCGTGCACCATTGCATGATAACTTAATGTGGGTCTAGGTATGGTCCTCTCTCTTGAGTCTTGACCACTGTAGCAACAATCCCGGCTGTCTTGTTTTTCGCTAACTAATGCCGGTAAGGCATCTATTATAATTTTTTCAAGTCGAATCAGAAAACTCGTTGATTCCATCGACGCATAGAGAGAAGAAGAGTAGCTACAATAGTCCAAACTCCAAGGGATGGACGAGAATATAGGACCACCCGGAGATTGGCGCTTGGCGGAAGCATATAAGGCCACAGGGCGGAAGACCGAGGACAACCCTCGTGTTGTGTAAAGAAACAGAGCAAGAGGAAAAACAATGGCCGAACTCAAGACGACAAGACGTTAGCGTCTGACCGTCGGGTCTCGGGTGCGTCAAATTGGTCCGAGGCGACCCCCTCACACTGCGCACGCGGCAATAAGAGGGAAGAACTAAGAAGATTCTGTCGAAACTGGACCTCTGGAGTCTGGACCTTTTGTTTGATAGTCTCATTATTACTCAATACTTCTTAATTCTCTCTTTTCCAACTGGAGTATTCTTGACCGCCCAGACAATTTTTATAAGAACTAAGAAGAATATTGTCGCTCTTATTCTAACACCCATGAAAATGTGAACGATGTGTACACTACCATGCAGAGCATATTTTAAGGAATTTTCACTAGGCGGCACTATAAGTAAAATCGGATTTGTATATAGCGTAGAAAATATTATTCATAAGTGAACGCATAGCCTCATGGCTCATTTAGTCATACCCTATACGGTATATATTATATATAGTTAATCCATTTAAGTGAGATTTACGTGCTATCATTTCGAATAGGTTTCGTTATAATTTAAAACTCTATTAGTTGTACAAAAATTATCTTTTTGCTTAAGCATACTGGTATTTTGTTGTTATTACACAAATTTGGAATTAGGCCTTCCTGTTTGTGTCTTTTAGCCGCCGCCACTAACATGCGCCACTGGGCGGCACTAAGTCGCGACCTCGACTAGGCGGCATTGGTCCCTGTGCCTCCTAGTTAACATGTCAAAATATGGCGGTACCGTGCAGTATTCCTTTCTAAGGAAGTAAAGGTGGTCAAAGAATGCTCTCTTACCATGGAGGGCAATATTTTAATTTGGAACAACTCGGTCGTATCGAGACTCAAGACTAGTGTTAAACGTCCTTAAGCCAAATGAGGTATATTTCTCAGCGGCTGCAAGGTGTGAGAATGACAAAACAAGGTCCAGGTTCTCTCCATTGAAGAGCTCTGCAACACAGGTTTAAGGGGATTTGAAAAGTCGGCAAGTGGTTCATTCAAGAATTTGATTGGAAATGTCATTTTATGATAGCGCGCTTTGTCAAAAAAGTATTTTATCTGATTGCCCATATGGCTTTAAGTGACAGGAGAATTTGGAAATTTTTTTGATCCTTATTCTTTTGAGACCCCCCATTTACGAACGGCCCAATCCAATGACACAAGCCAAAAGGTTTCTTATTGGGCCTTATAATATAAGGTTTTTGTTTGTTGATATTTATAGTTATAGGAAGTAGGAACCTTGCAAGTTCTTATGAAAGAGAAACAAATATTATTGCGTTTGTCAAACGCAATAGAGTCAGCATAGAGTCTATGCTGAATATGAGTAGCTGAAAAATGGCGCCTATGTATCGTAGCTAGTAAGATAAGAATGTGAAATCAGTAATGTGGGGGAGGGGGTGTTCTTCAGTATACGTTTTTAATTTAAAAAAAAGTGCAAGTAGTACAGTAGGTTTTGCAATCTACAATGCAATGTTAGCATTTCGCTTTTCAGTAAATAAAATCTATTCCTTTTTTATACTTCGTATAGTCTACATTTTTAAAAATAAATAATATTTTATTATATTTATTTATGTAATATCGTCAAAATTTTATTGTAGCTTCAAATCGCCATTAGCGGTCATATGAATCACCACGGTGCAAACGTTATCGCGAAACGTTATATGTACTGTACGTAGGTAGCTTTCTCCTGTACTGACAGATAGGAAAGTATTTTTATCACAAATCATGACCTTGTTTGTTTATTTTCTTATCTCGACTCCAAAATTGTCCTTAACTTCTTATTGATAAAAAACTTTTTCACTTAAAAAAAAAGGTACACTATCTTTAGTTAACGGTACTAGGGTAGTACCTACAGTATATTATGTAAAACAATAACCTTGTAGGTGAGCCATGTTAAAGAATGGTTTACTTCTATGTGGGACAAGAGGAGTTGTCTTTGTACCTCCTGATGGACTATTTAATACCGTACCCTCTGGTAAAGGCAATACCAATAAACAAGTATTGACAAAAAAAAGGGAAGGCTGGGGGAAAAATACAATTACATCTGGTCGAACTTCAGGACACCCAAGCAGGTAGTACCTGGATTGTGGATATGAACCTTTCAATGGGAAGATCAGTGAGATGAGAGATCAGGGATCAGTCATTCCTCATTTGGTGGTGCCGCACTGTCTGGCAAGGCTCGCATGCCTCATACCTGGAACGTCGTGGGTGCAATTTATTTTAGTTTTTATAGCGGAGTGCCGGAGATATTTTTTTCAATGACGATTCATAGGTATGTGATTTCGAATTTTTCTTGCTTTAAATTTCAGTTTTGTAAGAATCTGAATCATTCATGATCAGTGCTGGATTAGTAACTAGGCGAATGGCTGCCGGTTCGCGCTGCCAAAAAGACCCCAAATTATGACAACAAAAAATACAAAAATAATGAATTGAACACAACAAGGCAATGCATTATTACACCGAAAAGAAACACTTTTGGTAAAATACGAGATCCATTTCAATTTTTGCGGGTAAGAGAAAAAAATCACAATCATAATAAAGTTGGTAAATTAATAACATGGGCATAACTGCAGTCATTTAAACTGAAAAATTAGAAACAGGAAGAGGAATCGGCCCATTGGATTGTTTCTTCCTTTTTCAGTGACTTCGTGGAAGTGATACATATATTATAACATAATTTTTTTAATGATTTAGGGCATTTTTACTTATATTATACTAATTAGTGGGATAGGCCCTTAGGCGCCCATTCCACCGACCGGCTAGGGCTACTTACTAAAACGGTGACGTGGTAGCAGACATTCAAGACTAAAGTGACGTTTCCACCGACCTCGCATTGCAGAATGCAAATGACATTGACGGAAATTAGAATTTTTCTTTTTATAGAAATCTATTAAAATGTTTGTACTTAACATATCCCATGACGCCATTTTTTAATTTTAGTTTTTTGTTTGTGATTTTACTGCATGATCATTGATCAATTTTAACTATGGCATAGAGGAAAATAAAAATTTCCGTAAATTCTGCAATGCATGCAATTCTTACATGCAAGCATATAAAGCATATATTATGGGATGATTAGGGGATAGAAATGAAACCAGCTGCTGTCCCAGAGGGGGGGGGGGGTAGTTGTGGGTCAAAATAGGAAAAACATATGTAGGATCGATTAAATCAGAGCGTAATAAATTAGTTTACAATAGATTTACCAAATTTGGGGGTTCAGCTACCCCCTGCCCCCCCCTATATCCGTCCATGGCCGTCTCGTGTCCCGTGTCGCAGCAATAAAAGCCGAAATGGGGGCGTCCCATCCCGCCATCCCGCAGTGAAAACCATTCTCCCACCTCGTGGCTTGTCCCGCATGGATACCTAGGGATAATGTATTGATGTTAGGCGGGGTTTCCACCGACCTCTCATTGCAGAATGACATTGAATTTTTCTTTTTATAGAAATCTATTAAAATGTTTGTACTTAACATATCCCATGACGCCTTTTTTAATTTTAGTTTGTTTGTGATTTTACTCTATGATCATTGGTCAATTTTAACTATGGCATAGAGTAAAACAAACATTTCCGTCAGTGGCATGTGCATTCTGCAATGCGAAGTCGGTGGAAACCACGCTTAAGTCTTGAATGTCTGCTACCACGTCAATGTCTTATCATTCTGCAATGAGAGGTCGGTGGAAACCCCGCCTCACAGCAGTTATCATTTTTAATGGCTTTTAATTTCTAGCACAACTGGGAAACTGTCGCTTCTAGTTTATACCTAGGCTTATTCTATAACCTACTATTGCTCTATATTGTAGTATGCAGATAGTCATTGGGTAATCGGTGTCCGAATCTACAATTGAACCTTAGATTGATAATATTGAAATGTAGAAGAACAGCTAGCTTGAAAAACCTGAGGCAGCGGTTTCGCAATAGCACTTTTTCAAAGTAGTAGTCTCCAAGATCCAAATTGTCATGATGATCGCCAATCTTCGAAAGAAAGGCGCATTTAATGATGAAGATATTGCCGCATAAAATTTGGAGGATGTTTTGATGAATTTGTTAAAATTAAAGTTGGAGGCCATCCATCTCAATGTTTCCGACAACATAATCCTGTTAGCGACCTCCCCTCCCCCTTTCCTATGTTAACCCTTTATTGCTTTTCCAATTAGTCTGCTATAGCTGCTACTTTTCAATAGTACTACCTAGTAACTACTAAAGTCCGCTTCCACCACGCTTAGAAATGTTTTTGAGAGGAATAGTGAAGGCACGCTGAATGAATGGAACATAAGGGTGTCACCAGTTCAGAGTTACCACCGTGTTTATATTAGTGTAATAATGCAGTAAGGCGGCACCCCCACCATGTTCCAATGCATAATGGCCCGCTACTAATGGTCTTCACAATGTCGGTCTTATCTACTTAGCCGTAGTCCAGTTAAGTGGGTTATATAAAGTTAGCATTCGTGAAACCTGATAACCGAGCTAACCAGTCAAGGGCGGATTTTGCCTCCAGGGGTCAGCGGGCAGGTTCAGTGGATTATAACATTAAAAAACATTATTATTTTTAATTCCCACTGTAAACCCATTGTTATCTAATGTAAGTTCATTTTCTTGGGGGGGGGGGGAGGGTCCGGACCCTCTGACCACCCCAAAAAATCCACCCTTGTAACCAGTGTGGTCTGTGTGCTTTCAAAACGCAATTCAGTTGGTGAAACCGTATTATATAGGTAGCGCTGCGATTGACAGTCTTATGACCGGTGCCATAATTGTTTATGTCGGTTGATTTGAAACACGCGTTTAGAATTTTGTAATATTTAATTAAATTAAGTTAAATTTATTTGCGTTATGTATTATATTTATGTCAGGAGCGTTACAAATACTTTAAAATAGAATGACGTGGCACTGGAAAAGCTCTGCCACTTTAGTTAAAACAGTGCCTTAATCGTCCTGAATACTACTATGTTATTTCCTTTGTTAAATATTTTCGATTTAGCATAATACCTCTACTCAGGGATGTGTGTTGTGTTAACTTGGATAACACTTCTAACTAGATAACTCGATAACAGTGACATTGTGGAGACCGTTATAAGTATTCCCCACAAAAACTTTTCTAAGCGTACTGTATTGAGTATTGAGGTACTGTTTTGTAACTGTTGAGTGGTCCGGCATGCCTGCATGGGGTGATTTACTAAGCTCAGCATGGAACTTGAGGAAGATTGTTTTCATTTAATAGTTTGAATGCACCATGTCAGGGACACTTTCGAAATCTTAATTTTTAACATTGTAAATACACGGACCTACCTACCCTATGGATTAGTTGAAATGTTTGTGCTCTTTATTGCCAACGCCTCTTCCTATTTTCTTGAAATTAAATGGCAAATGCGTATAGAATTTTACTAATGGCCCTGTCACCTACGATTACATTGAACAATAGTTTCTCGAGAATTTCCAGTACCTACCCCCTGTGCATGCTATTTGTAACTGTTACATCTTATGTTTGGCTTGGCTTGAGCTTAGTCTGGTCCAAATTAAACGCAATTATGTTTAGCTTAGCAATAGAATAACTCGGCTGGTGAATGCCATTAAGTTAAGGTATTGTCTGTATTTTTAATTTTTATAAATATATCACTTCTACTTGAAACCTACAAGTGTGTAGTCATTTCACAGCCTACAGTACCACTGCAGTATAAATTGCTGGAGATTGAGGAAAGTCCGAAGAAGTTCAAGAGAGTCCTGGTCTCCAACACTGAGTTTCTTCGATTGAATCAAATGTAATGTATTGGAAAACAAAGTGTTTCATTATCTTCAATTATATGTAGGCCTAAGTACTGTTGATTACAACACAAATTACTAAATTACCTACAATATTATTCGTTACACATAAATTGTATCGTATGTATAACAGCCTAATGGCCCAGGGCTGCCAGACATCCGGTTCTCGCCCCGACAGTCCCGTTTTTCAATCGTTTGTCCGGTTGAAAATTTGTTGACAAACCGGACTATGCAAAAAAGAATAAAAACTGTATTAACTAAATTAGGTAATATAATTAATACCGCAAAATAAAAAATATATATATTTTTTAAATTTTTCATTCACTTCCCAATTTTTAATTTAGCGTCAAATTTTTAAAATTAAAAAAATGAAATAATTTAAGTGTTAGATTGTTTTCTCCCATCCATTGAATATTATTGTATTATGTCTTAATTAGCTAATGCGGCAATTCCACCGGCGAATTTACTTCATTTGTGATTTGAGATTTTGTTTTGTTTTGTTTTAAGGATACTATTATGTAGATACTTAACTGATCTATTATAAATTAAGTTATAATATGGTAGCAGGTATCATTAATAAGTCTCTACCATATTATAACTTAATTTATAATAGATAAGTTAAGCATCTACATAATAGTCTCCTTAAAACAAAACAAACAAAAAAATCTCAAATCACAAATGAAGTAAATTCGCCGGTGGAATTGCCGTTAAAGCGAACAGTACTGTGGGTATGACGGTAAATAGCCGAATAAAGTTTAATTTTAGGATAATTAATCGATGGAAAATTAAAAAAAATAAGCTGATTTTACTAAATAGAGCATCTTACGAGTTACGAGGTGGGAGCCGTATATCCACATCTCAATGATCCTTGGTAAAATTTTGGGCACAAAAACCAAACCAAACACCAAAGCCACCTTTTCTCTTTGTAGCAAAACCAGATCCTCCCGGAGCAAAACCTTTTCCCAAACTATTATAAATACGAACTTAAGCATTTTCGTCAAATTTAAGAAGGCATATTATCAGCTTCTATTTACTTTTACTAAACTTGGTTTTTATACTTGTTGCAGGTTCCTGGAGAAAATGCCGGTGGAAGGGCCGCGCTCTGGCTTCCACATCTGTGATATACTGGACCTCAATGAACAAGCCAAGACTAATGATTCTGATACACCAAATAGTAAGCCATCACTTATCTTTTATGACTTAATTTGATCACTAAACCCCTTCGTCGGGCCTTCCGGTCAGTTACAGCAGCAGTGCCCTATGTCAGTTTGAATGCGTAATTGTTTCTCCTTAAGTCTCATTTTTTTTTTTTAAATGAAATGCACACAAAAAATTCAATGAAAGTACTCGAATTTAACCGATTTAGTCGCTTTTGTTGGTTCGCGTTGAGTTACGACTGGTCTCCAATTGCATAGTAGGGGCCTTCACAGTGTTCGTGCTATCGAGTTATACCTAGTTAAGTGTGTAATATCAAGTTATGTTAACAGACCGATAACCAAGCTAACCAGCTTGCAATCCTAAACGCACTTCCAAGTTGGTTAAGTGTGCTATTTAACTTGCGCTGCGATCGATAGCTCAGGTTTAACCGCCGCCTTCTTTGTTTTTGTTGATTAACTTGAAACACGCGTTTAAAATTTTGTAGTATTTAAATTTATTTGTATAATCTATTATCACAAGCAATTACCGTAAATACTTAAAATTATAATAACCAAAATCATAGAAATACATTAACTGGAGCGGCGGGAGCCATAATATGCCTTACGAGGCACCCGTTAACCATAAGCCAACTGTCACAGATAAGTACCAACGCAAAAAATATCGAAGTCTTACACATTGCAGTATAGCAGAACGGATACCTGGACCCGGTCAAAAACTCTGCACTTAGCTTGTGCAGGCTACACGTATCACTGGGTTTCCCCGCCAAATTGCGTACTAATCTTGTGCAGGCTACACTAGCAGCCATATTGATAACGGTCTCCAGCCCCGGGATGACCAAAATGAACAAAAAATATAAACAAATGTGGCACTAGAATAGAGTTCTGCCACTTTCTTTAAAACCGCGCCACGAACGTCTGACTACTACCACGTTGTTTACCCTGTTAAATATACAATATAGCATGATAACTCACTCACGATTGTGTGTTAACTTGGATAGCACATCTAACTCGATAACACCAACACTGTGAAGACCCCTAGTTTGAAGACGGCAGGGCTGCCAAATTTTAATCATGGAAATAAAGTATATATCTGGATTTTGGGAAGGTGGCAAAGAGTACAGTATTCCAAAATAGCGCACCCAGTACAGATACAATACTATTACTTAGATGTACATATCCGGCCACTTTAATAGATTACCCGATGAACTACAAAGTCTCAGCTGTTCAATAGGGGTTTTGAAGAAACAGCTAAGGCTTTAGTTCTTAAGCTTACATTCTAACGAGCACGTCCTTTTCCTCAATAATTATATATTATTGCTTTCCAATTTATTTTATTTTTGCTTTCCAATTTATACGTAGTATAAGGAAAGCTTTGTGATGGTCGAAATTTTCGATTCCGAGATTTCAACGGATTTTCACGTTTTGAGGTCCCAGGAACCCAAAAAAGTGGTTTTTACGAAATGTCTGTTTGTCGGTCTGTCTGTCTGTCTGTCTGTGAGTCGATTTCCGGGCAAACTACACGGTCGATTTTGATGAAATTTTGCATGTAGGTTTACAAAAATCATATACCTCGGGATTTTTATTTTTATTTTGGGCTAACTCAATTTTGGGGGGTTTTATTCTCAAAAAACTCCAAAAAAATGTCTAAAAAAATTATTTATCCAAAACGACTCCAATGATTTCTTTTAAATTCACATATATTATAGTAATTATTAATGTTAACAAAATGCGGGGGTCGCTTGCCCTTTGATAGTTTGCTTCTGGAGGTCAACAAATAAAAATAACTCAATTTTCATAAAAAATAATTTTTCTGCGGAACCTTTCTATTGATGATTTCTACCTTCAGGTATGTTTTAGGTGTTCAATAGGATAACAAAAACGGGCAGGTTGCGTTCCCAAAAATATATTTGCTTCTGTGCAAAAAATTATTTTTTGAGAAATTATGGAAAATCCTCCGCTCCAATACATTACGTGACATGTGATATTGTTACTATGTACTTACTACCGTTACAATGTATTGGTCTGCTCGTTCCAGAATATACAATTTAGTTTTAAGGGGTTTTTAATATACATTGAGGTGAACCCCCCCCCCCCCCCCCCTCGAGGGATCTGAAATTTAACCACAGGGTAAATATTTCCTATGAAATTACGTATGTCAATATCTACTAAATTATAAATTGGAAAGTATGTTCGAGTAATTTATTATAGTTATATTGTAGTTATATTTAAATATTTACGTTAAATAAGTAATAAGTAATATTATGTTTATTACATGTTTTTCATGAGCGATGAACTTGTGTTCCGTCAAACCTTTCGGTTTTGAACTTTTATAATTGAATTTTTCTTCATCATAAAATTATAATAAATAATTTTTTTTTAAAACTCATTTAATATTTTATTTCAAAGAGTGGCAAGTCTAATTATTGTAGTTTCGAAGTTTCGTATAGTCTATTTCAGTGATTATTCTTTATTGTTACACAACTCCCAGGCTTGGCCGTGAATTTTCCTCGTCAAACTCTCCTTATTTCTATGATATTCAGAGCTAAACAGCGAGAAATAACTGTTTCCTCTCTGTTGTTACAGGCCCTTTACATACAATGCTGCCTGGTAGTAGGCATACGGACTACACCAATTTGGCGGCCAGCTTTGCTGCCGCACAACAGCAAGCGGTGATGGCCGCCGGCCTCTACTCCCATAGTCTCAGCCATGATACTCATTTACCATGGTCGAGGATAGACCACTCTGGTAAGTTTAATCAAAATGAAATATAGCCTGCTAGAATATTTTATTATTTTATACTTACCGTAAATTGGCACATGTTGTTATCCCTAAAATGCAACCGATGGGGAAAAACCGTACAGTAGCGTTTGTGGGAAAGGGCTGAAAGGCAAATTGCACAGGAAATAGCGATCGCAGAGCTATAAGGCGGCAATTCCACCGACCTCGTTTTTGACCGTGAGCGTGATATTGACGTGGTAGCAGACATTAAAGACAGTCCAAAAATGTCTGCTACCACGTCAATATCACGCTCACGGTCAAAAACGAGGTCGGTGGAATTGCCACCTAAGAATGAAGCGGAGACAATGGCCGCGCACCATTTGATTTCGCTGACGAGGAGTCTGAACTGATTCCAGGATTTAATATGTAATATATTATAGAAGAGGTCGATTCTCACAATATTTTTTATAGTGATGCTGAGATCAAAATGTACAATACAATAATAAACAGGTAGCCCATTGATTAGTTTTACTATAGGTATCCAACTAACCTTCAAGGTATTTTGTGGAGATTATTATTTCGGCAGATAGAGGTAATTTTGGGTTCAAACCTTTATGGTGGAAGGAACAAATAGTTTGCCATTAGTAGAAGGGGTCCCCTCCTCCACCCTGAGGTAAATCCGATATGCTCTAAGGCGTGGGCAATCTACACCCCGCGATTGGCTCGTCCCCGTGTTTGTTGTCATGTGACATGTCGCACTGGGTATTGTCATGGTTCTCCATTTTTGTGCTAAGCCAGCTGTCCGATTTTTGGCTATTCGGCGAGGGTGGCACTCATTGTCTGCGCTGATGGGAAAATATAGCCCCTGACTGAGGCGCGTGTGTGTGGCGTATAAAAATAGGTTTCACGCTGATCATTGTATACTCACCGGCCGAAGATAAATTTGCCCCTGCCCCTCCCCCACAATGATATTTTTTTTATTGAGGGGAGGTAATTTTTTGTGTGGCCTCATCGTATCCAGGGAAAGTGTACTGGTTGAGGTGACTCCCCCCCCTCCCCCAACAGTGTATTGGGAGTAACTGACCAAACGGGTTTTATGTTTTCTTCACCGTCACCGCAGAAGCGAGGGGTCCGGGGGCTCACCCCCTGGAGAAAGTATTGAGAGTGTATATACTTTTTTTTACCATTTTTAGTCTGTCTCTTTCAACATGGGAAATTAATTTTTTTATGAACTATTTAATGCTTTAATGTAACCCTGGTTTGAACTGTAGCCTACAATGCGCATCATAATTTAAATGAGCATTGCATTGAACAGGGGCGTCTCTAGAGTTATCGTTAGGGATTGCGAATGAAAATCTGCTTTAAAATTTGGGAACCATCGGATATTTTCTACAGCTACGCTACATTAGTACCTACCTATATAGTGACCGTACTGCTGAGAGATATATTTCAGCAAATGGGTTGGTGCACAAATGGAGATTCTTAGTGTCGGAGTTGCCCTCAGCAATACGGTAGCAAAGAGAAGCAAAAACTGGGGCAGTGATGTATCAATGCCACACGAGGACCGCCCATCACCGGCAAATAAAGGCAAGCCGTTGACAATTTCAGCCCTCTGTTCCTCTCAAAAAGGGGCTCCATAATTTCAAAGCAAGCGTCACCTCCGCGTAAATGATCACTCAGATTTGCATAGAGACAAAGCCGCTCTTTTGTCCAACCCCTTCTTCCTTGCTACCTCCATTTTGTTGGTTTTTGGGGTTGGTGGATTGTTCATTATAGTTGTCAACGCTTACGGGTCTTATATCGTACAATATAAGACAAGAGTAAGGATTTAATAGATTAAAATTATAGAAGTTTTGGTATATTACATGAAATTTGAAAAAGTTTAAAAGGGAGACACATGACGTTACCTTCTCTCTCCGATTAATGGACTGTAAAAATGAGCATGCGCGATTCTTCATAATCTTCTGCTATCTGAATGGCGCGCAATTCAAACTCCGAAGTTTATTACATAATATTTTGTACACCGCCCACCATTTTCCTGCACGTAGAGGCGGGAAAATAACCCAATAAGTAAATGTCTGTTGACGCGGTATAGTCTCTACGCGTCTAGCTCTGTAGGCAGAGCAACCAACCTATGCACTGCCCGAGTATATAGTCCACCCGATGTCTTAACGACGCAAACGCGCACGACACTGTCGCGACCACTTATCAGTTCGATCACTCGTCCTATTGGATAGGACAAGCAAGAATTAGAAAGATCAGTTATATACACTAACTGTCCGATCTTCGGCGCTGATGTGAGTTGAGTCCAACGGCCTCGCTGGATTTGAGTGTTTAAATATTCTGATGACCAACGACGCCAAAATGTCTTCGTCAGCAATTGAACCCTCTCCCACTGTTGACTAATAGATGAAGTAGCCACTCCTTCGGCTTCAGGCGGGGCGATCAGCGGCCTCCCAATGAGCAAGTGTCCCGCTGTCAGCACATCAACATTGTCTATGGGGGATGCGGCGTTAAAAGCTAACGGACGACTGTTCAACACTGCTTCTACACGTGTGAGAAACGTAGTAAAAGCTTCAAACGTCAAGATTTGATTAAGTAGCTGCCGATAGATAAGCCTCTTTGCAGATTTGACTCCGGATTCCGCCAACCCATTAAAATGTGGAGCCAAAGGCGCCGGAGTAAAATGCCAATGAACGGACAATGCTCCTGCAACCGTGTGTATTTCCTGTTGGTTTTGCCGCAAAAAATCCGAACACTCTCGTAAATATCGATCAGCACCCACGTAATTTTTCCCGTGATCGGAATACACGTCCGTAGGCAACCCTCTTCGAGATACGAATCTCTGAAACGCAGCTAGAAACGCAGGCGTTGTTAGTTCACTAACGGCTTCAATGTGAACAGCCTTGGAACTTAAGCACACGAAAATGCACATGTAGCTTTTCATCTTGACACTTCTCCGGAGCGTATTGCATCGAGTATCGAACCATCCAGCGAAATCAGTTGAGACTGCTTGAAACGGATGCGATTCTGACACCCTATCTGGGGGCAGATCTGCCATGAACGGATTGATTGGCCGAGAATCAAACCTATGGCAATTAATACAGCGATAAATGCGCTGCCTAATTAGAGAATGAGCACTCAGGATCCAAAATTTCCTCTGTATGAAGCTCTGAGTAGTGCGAGGTCCAGCATGAAGCAATAAACGGTGATAATAATCACAAATTAATCTTGATAAATGACACTGCTTAGTAAGCACTAAAGGATGCTTCACGGCTCGGGGAACCTTCGCGTGGCGTAAGCGCCCACCTACTCGTATAAGTCCTTCATCTTCAAAGGGTGAAAGCTTTAACAAGCGCTTGGCTTTGACATTAAGCTTGTCGGCTTTTTGGAACACCTTAACACAATGTTTTAATGAATTTTCTAACTCGCTGCATGTTAGCGGGCCATATTTACGTCCTTTCTTACGACTCGTCCCAAAACGTAGTACATACGCAAAAACGCGAAGCAAGCGCGGAAAGGATGAGAACTTTTCCATACAGTTGGCGATTGAACTCTCTTCTTCGGTGGACTGAACCGCGAGAGTTACTTTTTTCAGTTCTGGTATTTCCACTATATTCGCCATGGGTATTGCAGGCCACGAACTCTTCGGGTGACAAAGGTACGGTGGTCCCGCCCACCATAGGGGATGGTGAATGAGCTGTTGTGGAACAAGCCCTCTGGAACATGGATCAGCAGCATTCAGTTCCGAACACACATGTCTATACTCAGCAGAATATTTTCTAGAAATGTTCTGTATGTATACACATCGATTAGCAACGAAAACGTTTAGCGCACTTGGTACAGTTTTTATCCAGGCCAAGACAACTTGACTGTCTGTAAACAGCACTGGAGGGTTACCGGAGAACGCCGGCATGGCTTGAAGAACATGGTCCAGTAGCTGACACAGCAAATGCAGTCCCAGCAATTCTATACGTGGTATACTCTGAACGTTCTTCAATGGTGCTAACCTTGATTTTGACATCAAAAGATGACTCGTTGTTTGGTTACCCCGAGCTACTATAGCATAAATACATGCAGCATAGCCGTAACTAGATCCATCACAATAACCAGCTATAGATAAATTTGCATCGCTGACGTGCAAGCATCTGGGAATCTTGATCTGCGCCAGGCACTGAATTGAATCGAGAAATGCGTTCCACTTCTGCTGCATATCTGGTCCTAGTTCCTCGTCCCAGTCCAGGTTTTGAACCCAGAGCTGCTGAATAATGCGCTTGGCGTAAAACACACAAGGTCCGAGAAACCCCAAAGGATCAAATATTCGGGCAAGATAACCTAGAATCGTACGTTTAGTAGCCTTTTCGACAAAGTTTTGAACTTTGAAACAAAATGAATCGGATTGTGGTACCCATAGGAGTCCGAGAATCTTGAATACCGGATCTCCTGAGTCAAAGCATAGCGGTTTCTCACGGTCAGCTGCTGACACGTCCGCTATTACCTCTGCATGGCTCGACGCCCACTTCCGGAGCTCGAAGCTCCCTCTGGCAAGCAGATTGATGAGCTGACTTCGCAGCTCTTTGGCCTGAGCGATGCTTGTAGCTCCACTGATTACGTCATCCATGAGAGTTTGCTCTTTCAGCGCCGCGGCTGCCAGCGGGAAATCCTTACCGTCTGTGTCGGCGAGATCCACCAGGCATGCCTAAGCTAGAAAACTACTGCTCTTGATTCCATACACGACCCTCATGTGTACCATCTCTTGGAGTGGCTCGTCGCGACGTTTTCTGTATAACGTATGCACGTGCTGGCATTCATCCTTTTCATACAGTATCTGTCTGTATAGCATTTTGCAATCGGCTATTAGCGCCACTTCTGGCACTCGAAAGTTCAGCAGAATTGCGGTGAGTGGAGGCTGCATCTTTGGTCCGGCCATAATAATATCGTTGAGACATAAATTAGTGGTACCTTTGTGAGACGCATTGAAAACCACCCTCACTTTCGTTGTTGACGAGGTGTCTTTCTGGACGCAGAGTTGTGGTAACAAGTAATCAGCAGGATGCTCATCACTATTCATCGGCCTCAAATGTTCAAGAGAACAATACTCATTCATGAATGCATGATAGGCCGTATGTAGCGTAGGGTTACGTACTAATCTCTTTTCCAGATTGTAATAGTTGTGGATAGTTGACGTACGATTGAACAAAGAAGCTTTGTCATGGCCTGGCTTAAGAAGCATTGGCACAGTGTAACGTCCAGTTACCGCGTCTCTAGACTTTCTACTTTGAAAAGTATGTAGACACAGTTGTTCCTCGGGACTAAGAGGACTAGGATGCTCATAGATTTCCTCTACTTCGAAGAACCTAGATAAGGCGTCTTCGACTGTTGGGTTTTGAACCAGCAGCGAAACCTGAGTATGAGAGGATTGCGTGGCAACACTCGCTGGGACTGTTCCCAAAATAATCCAGCCTAACTTGGTTTTGCACGCCATGGGAGTGCCTTGCATATGGTTAGGCTGTGTGAAGTCGAGCAGCTCAGAGTAGGCTTGCACTCCGAGTAAAAAATCAATCGGCCCTTTCTTGTAGAAAGTAGAATCAGCCAATTGTATTTCTCTAAACTTTTCGGCTACTTCCGCTGAAATTTGTATAGAAGGCAGCTCGCTGCACACTTTCTGGAGTATGGAAGCTGTACATCTATATTTCACGTCGTAATCTACTGTAGATCGTAGCGTGACATCGGTTTGACCTAGCGTGACTGTACTTACATCACCGACGCCAGTCGGACCGTGAAGATCTGGCCTACGTTTCAGACCAAGCTTTTGGCAAAGCTCGAGGCTAATCAGATTGCATTCTGATGCGGGATCGAGAATACCTCTGGCAACGTGATACTTCCCGAAAATGTCTCGCAGCTGGGCGGTCACCGTCCCGAGAAGCACATACTTGCTAGTCTTTGCGTCGGAGCAAGCCATCACCTTCGCACCATCCTCTGTCGCAGAACTCTTGGAGACTGCGTCATGGATCCAAGTATGATGGAAACCCGAACATTGTCTACATCTGTAACTAGACCCGCAATTCTGTCCGGAATCAGAATTTGCATGACATTGTAAACAATTAATACAAGCTTTCGCAGCTCGAATCGCTTTTAACTTATCTTGTGGGGATAAATCTCTGAATGCAGAACAAGCGTAAATTGAATGCCGTTGGTGGCAGTAAACACAACTGTTTTTACAAGAAGCCTTTGTTACGAAAGTATGTTTCGGTTTTACCTCTTTCTCCTTATTAGGAGTTGGAGTGGTCGGAATGTCTGTCTTAATCTCTTCTATTCGCGCAAGCCTCTGCAAATGTAGTATTAACTCCTTTAACGTAGGCAAGCTAGAGCCGTTGAACTCCATTTCGAAAGATTTTCGCCATGCTGGGTGGCAATTATGATAAATCATTTCGAACATTAAATAGTCTCCAAGGTCATTAGCCTTTAAATTATTAAGCCCTGCAGCTCCTGCGCGAACTAGCTCCAAAAACTTTACTACATCTTTGTTGACAGCTGCTGCCTGTTTATTGATGAGATTGACATAGTAATTGCCAAGCCTACGGCTATTAGCGTATCGGTCACATAGCGCTTGGTATGCTAACTTGTAATTAGCACTGCTGATTTCGTACTCAGAGATTAATGCCAGCGGCTCTTTTCTAACCAACGTTTTTAAGTATGTGAATTTCTCGATGTCTGACTTGTGACTTGACTTGTGTATTATCTCGTTGTAAAGTTCAATAAATTCATTGAATTGCTCTACTTTCCCATCGAAAATTTCTATATTCACCTTCTGTATGTTTGTTGGTGCCTGAATTTGCAAGTTTGACTTACCGCTGTCGAGTGTCTTGTAACATTTTTGACCAATGTTGTCAATTATGGCTTGGAAAGTCTTGAAGTCCGTAATGCTTACCAGATATTCCTTATCCCCATGTACATTGAACTGAAATATTTCCTTTTGCAGACTTCTGAAACTAGTTTCAATTTGGTCCAGTCTTCTTAAAGCACTTTGCGCTTTGAATTTGTTAAAACTTGAGCTTTTCGTGTCGTCGCATATGTCCGTTAGCTCATCAAAAAGTGAATCTTTCTGGGCAACCAATGATTGAAACACATCCGTGTCTGCCATTGTAGTTTATTGTAATTGTAATTGTAATTAATTGTAATTAATATACGGCTCGATTGGACCATGAAATTTGAAAAAGTTTAAAAGGGAGACACATGACGTTACCTTCTCTCTCCGATTAATGGACTGTAAAAATGAGCATGCGCGATTCTTCATAATCTTCTGCTATCTGAATGGCGCGCAATTCAAACTCCGAAGTTTATTACATAATATTTTGTACATTACATATTTTCATCTTGGTTCGCTAAGAAAATGTCGCAAAATATTTAAAGGCAAATTGTAGGGTATTCTGCTGATTTTTCTGTTTTATGACAAGAATAAATCTTTGTATATAAATATTTAAAGGCAAATTCTAGGGGGTTCTGCAGATTTTTCAGTTTTATGACAAGGAAAAAATACACATATTAGAGCTTGTTTTGGTTCTTTATAGATAAATTTCGTTAATTATTTTTTAATCATTTTCAATTCAGAAAGTCTAGGATTGACTTTTTCGGGATAACATATCTGGGGATTTGAAATTCTACCCAAAAGTAACTTAATCTTTGTATATAGAACCTGGCAGCTCTCAGGATTGAATCATTCCGCACTATGTTATCACAAAGATTTCATTCTCTCACCAAGGGCAGATCGTGAGGCCCTATATAGTATAGAAAAGGTCCCAATTATGCAGCTAATGCAACAATACAGTAATCAGTTTCTTGAGGGGGTCCGAGGATATTTCCACGGAGTAAGACTTTAAGATATTGATTCGATATTGGTGGAAACTATTAGACTTTTAAGCAATTTTTAAATGATATAGGTACTTAAGCCAAGGACCCCTCTGATGGAACAGGGATTTCAGACGCAGGGCACGCGCCATTATTGTCTTATGCGATAATCGACTTTGGTCTCATCTAAATAATTGTTGTCTCAACTTCTTCTGCAGATCGGGGGGCAGAACAGCAAGTTAGTCCGGACAGCACTTCTCCTTCCTCACAAACTCTAGCCGGTAACGCGGCAGCTGAGCAGCCTGACGACATGTCCATCGACTCATACAATAGGTACCCCAGTCCTGGAGCGTATACAGGTTCTTCGCCCCCTCACAGTCCGGGGCCAGACACTACTGGACCTCAGGAGGACGGAGAGGGTGAAGAAGACAGTCGAGAGCAACCTGCCTCAGATGTAAGTACATGTTTATGCTACAATACATACAGCATATATGTTACATAGTAAATTCCACCTGAGCCGAAAACTTGAAAAACGACCATCCTCTTTCTTCTTTTACTTACGACCCTTAACTTATGGCTTGATTACTACACGGAATATACGGTAGTGAGTAATATACTGTAGTCTGCTCTGTAAAAATTTCCATATTATGTTATATTATTTCAGACCAATGCAGAAGGTGGTAGTGGGCGAAGTGCAGGGCATAAAAAGCGGAAGAGGCGGGTCCTTTTCTCGAAAGCACAGACGTTTGAACTCGAGCGCAGATTTCGTCAGCAGCGGTACCTGTCGGCGCCGGAGCGTGAACATCTAGCTTCAATCATTCGTCTAACTCCAACTCAGGTAAGCTTGGGTACCTTATACCTGAAAGGAGGCAATAAATTATTGGACTTAATTGTTGCATAATCACAAAAGCTAGGAAATATTTTCTTCTGTACAAAATCTGCCCTTTGATTGGGGGGCTCAAGGCTAGCTGGTAGACATTGATTGAAAGGAACTTGAAGACCCTGCCGTTTTGTCTACAGCTGTGGCAGAGTGTTGGATATATCTTTAATTTCTTACGATTATGACCCATAACTCTATAGTGCAGGACTAGTAAAGTATTGAAGTACCATGGGGTAAAGGGATTTTATTGTTGCCAGTGCCGGGTTTGGCTATGAGGCTAGGAGGGGCCGAGGGCCAAGGCCCCAGGGCCCCACAAGAAAGAAGCCCCCTAGCAAAATACAAAATTACAATAGATTAATATACAAAAACAACAAACTAAAGCAAATAAATAAACTTGTAGAAATATTTGGCGGGAAATCGGAACGTGCCGTGACATTAATGACAATTCGCCTTACTATATTCTGTTTTATTTTGCATCCTGTGTCTCTATTTTGTAAATAATAAATGTAAGTGTCCAAGACTTTCCTTGGGCCCAGGGGCTCCCACAAGGCGAAACCCCGCACTGATTCTAGCGTACACTGTAGCGTACCTTATTTACATTCCAGGTGAAAATATGGTTCCAGAATCACAGGTACAAAACAAAAAGGGCGCAGCAAGAAAAAGGCATGCAGGACTCACACAACGGAGGCATTGGCGCTATGCCCTCGCCCAGAAGAGTCGCCGTGCCTGTTCTAGTGCGGGATGGGAAACCTTGCGGGACGAAAGCCCCGGGATCGGGATACTTTGACATCAGCCGGGACAAACCTCACACCATGCCCCTCCCCCTTCCACCCTATAGTCATCATATAATGCAACCCCCTAGAGGTTGGTGGCCGATAGCGTAGGCAAACGCCATTTAAGCTCAACACTGTCCATGTGCAGGGCGTTCTAGACCACCTGGATGTCCGTTTGATCACGCATGTTTTTGTTATGAGAGTTAAAGGGCCTTAGTAGGCCTAAGGGTGCGATATTTAAGAAAATGTACGGAAAGTGGGATCTGTTGGATACTTCCGTCGTTCTCCAATGCATGCGTCAAATTCCACTTTCCGCACATATTAATCACCGTTGGGGGTGGCTCTATACGGTTTCCAACTGACGGATAGCAGCATAGCCAGGGCCGTGCGGTACCTTGATTAAGCATGAGACTTGATTTGCAAAAGGCGCTCTCCCCGAACAGCAACCGTAATATATTGTGTATTGAACCAGGAAATTTGTAAACGAAGCCCCTACCCAGGTACTTCGAAATTTGTTGCTTGTATGTGCTGTTTATACCGTATATGCTTGTATAGCACACGGAAGGTCTTCTATGTTCTATTGCTATGACGAGGCTTTGCATTGTTCACCCAACCTCTCAATGCGAAGGCACTAGTAGTGCAAATCATATGTTACTGCGGCGAAACCGCGAAAAAAATAGGTTTTCACGTTTTTACGTCAAAACCACCTGCACTAACAATAGTAATCCACATATCATAGCAACATAGCATGTGATACCAAGAAAATGATCTCCCTGGGCACCGAAAAGCGCCTCTGGAGATTAGAGCCTGAGACGACCGACTCTCTGTCTCATAGGACAGCACGGCCCTGATCATAGCATAGTGTAATTGGTAAACTACACTAAGTTGAACTATACGTCACAGCAGAAAAATCAAGGTAAGTTGACTGAGGCATACATTGTGCAAGTGTTGCGCTAACAGTCATCTTACAAAATAATGATATATGCGATAAAGCTTTCGTGTACCAGCATTTGTAAGATGTCTGTTGTTCTCGTAACACTTCCACGGTATGCCTATATCAATATACAGTGATTTCTGCTCTGACGTATGGTTATCCTTAGTGTAGTTTACCAATACCATGACAACATTGCTCCTTAATAGGCTATCAATCGTGAATAGGTAAAATGCAATGTTAATTTTCAAAAAAAGAATGAAATTGAAAAGGGGGTTGAATTATTTAGGCAACATTTTAATTTTGTTTATTTGTTTCAATTTGTTCCTTAATTAATATATTTGACGAAAATTAGGAGCGTATGTACAACCCAATACAGTTACCCTCAGGGATTTTTAAAAGTTCTTATGCATTTCATTAAGATCTCGTCTTGTCATCGAACATGCAAGCTTCTAACAGTGTAGATAAGCATTTTAAATATACTGTGTAGGAAAAAATTTAATTTTAAAACCTATTGATTACAATTTAAGTAACATCTACGTAGGAATTGGAACGATGGACCTCTTTGATATAGGAAAATGCTTGCGGCCAACAAATCAGATCATGCGTCCAGCTCTAAGCAAAACATTGGAATTTGACGCATTTCTCTATGGAAAAATGTTCATCGGGTGAAACTTGTCACTTAAACAAGACATTAGATACGTAAACTCTACCTTCACAATTAGGTAGCTTTCATTTCATTCTACTGTGTTGCTATATCTACTAGTATTTCTATCTACGTCTTTGTCGCATTTGCTTAGTACCACACTGGCATATTTTGCTCATTTTAAGGTATCATTGCGTACCTTTCGATCTCATTTTACCATAATAATTGTATTGTACACCACATGTACTTAAAATGTAAATTTATAACTATGTCGCAAAATTGTAATTTAATATTACGAATGAGAATGATCCAGATGGGCTGGAACACTTTATATTGTTGTCTATATCAGCGGCGTTTGTATATAAGGGCGAACATGAAAAATTTAAGACAAAATTAACTAAGGTTCACCGAGTTGTTGTAATGCATAATTTTCCAGGTTGGTAGAATCCAACGACGCCTCGGGCCTGTGTCCCAAGTCAATAGTTGACAGCTAGAGGCGATTTGGTCTTCCCCCCTTAAAAATTATATGAATACGCCACTGGTTTATATTATAACACATTGTATCATTATGATAAGCCTATAATTTTTATAATTATCGAGTAAATAATTATTAATTATAAAATTATTAGATATGTTTGGGAATATAAAGAAAGTAGTGCATTGAAAAAAAAAGAAATTACCATAGGCTACGTTTATGATTTAGCAGTGATGTTGAATAGCTACTATACATACATTATACTATATTACAGTGGATATTTAACATAACCTTTTTAAACAAAGCTATGGTATTCCCTCAGAGTTGGGTTTACATCTATTTGCAGTTAAAAAATTAAATAGGCCTACGATAGGTAAAGAAGTAAGACAGTAAGCTAAAGTACGGTACCTATGTACATAACAGTAATAATACAATATATTCATTTTTGACTAGGCAACAATTTTACTTTTATATTATTTTCTTGTCAAACTTAATCTTTTATGTGCTATAACCCAAGAGCTAATGGAAACAAATGAGCCAGAAGAGGAACGGAAAAAGACAAACACAACAACTAAAAATTCACGACTTACAGTACATCACCGTGCCTTTATTTATGATACAGTATGTCACGAAAGGATGTACAAAAATTAAACCAGACATATATGGTGCATTTACGAACATGACAAAAAACAGGGAGCCTTTGAGTTGTGGTGCTACAGAACAATTTTGAAAATTCCATGGAGAGACCACATAACCAACGAAGAAGTGCTCCATAGAATAAACGAAAAAAAGAGCTATTATGGCCGCCATTTCTTTCAATGTGCTTGCCTGCTTACTGTACAACACATAATCACAGATTGCCCGACCTACTAGACCTAATGCAACATGCGGCTAGGAAACCTTACTGTCAATGACGCAAACTCCGAGTATTGGAAAGAAAGATAATATGGAGGATCTATGGACCCCTATGAGAAGACGGAGAGTGGTGTATAAGAAACAACGCCGAAATAGACGCAATACTTAATGGAGAAGACATAGTCCGGTTCTTAAAAGCGCAACGCATAAGATGGCTGGGACACGTCGTAAGAATGTCAAACGCCGCATGCCGAAAAAGATTTACAAAGCCAGCATGGCAGGAAGACGACTAGCCGGACGTTCTCGAAAACGCTGGAAGGATGTCTTAGAAACTAGCTTTCGCGAGTTGGGAGCAGTGGCGGACACATCTTTTTATTTTGGGGGAGGGCATCCCCCAAAATGCCGCCTCAAGTCTAAATTGATAATAAAAACAATGCGGTATTTGATTTAAGTAAATGATTTAGTTTTTCCAAACAGTTCTGGTTGGTACACACACAACGAAACGAAACAATTTAAAGAAGTATTATACAATAACACTTTCCATATTTCATGTCTTTTAAAGAATTAGTGTTTTGTCATTTAACCTCCTTTTTAAAATTTTGGAGGAGGTCCTGACCCTCGTGACCCTTCACTGTGTCCGCCACTGGTTGGGAGTCCAAAGATGTTGGAGCGTTGTACAAAACCAAGATGACTGGAGGAGTGTTGTCGAGCAGGCTAAGCTCACCAAGGGCTGCAGAGCCAGAAGAAGAAGAATTAGAACCAAACGGCCCGTGCAATGTACAATATAAAATCCACACTCCCATTAATCCTGGGAGACGACACTAACAATGTAATCTCACTTTCAGCCATTCTCCAGCGCACTAGACTCCTAACAGTGATATGAAAGTAATGAAACCCCCTATTACTTCACAGCCACCGTATTACCTTCATAAGTCCACAAAAGTGGCCTCCCACCCTAAAAAAAACTACAGCTCTCTATTTTTTTGGGGCTGTTACGAAGGTGAGACTCGACTCCATTATTGTCTTACCAATCTATATACTATTGTACCTGGGTCTGGTCCATTTTGTAGAGAACTGGACTACCGAACGAAATGTCAGTGCTTGGGAGTTGAGACTCAAGATACTCGGGTTCACCCAACCCTGATGGTAACCTTACCTTCATCCGTAAGAGAAAAAAAATGTATTCCAGCAGAAATTTAGATATAAAGATGCCGTTCTTAAATGAATGGAATGGATCAATCATTGTTAATGTCTCAAATTTTAAAAAAAGGTCTGATGGAAGGAGGTCTTAAGTCCCTTAAAAATAGTTTTTATCAGAAGGTTTCATACAGTTTCACATTTTTTTAAAATTCATACATCAGCCTTCTTCTCTTCTAATTCATAAGTTACTTGTAAAACGTTGGGGTATAACACTTTTTCCCAAGATAAAATCTAGTTTTGTTTTAATACGACTTAAGGCCTTCTTCCAATGAACCCTTATGTTGCAGTGTTTTACGGTGGTAGATAGTAATTTCAGCCCAGTTCTGCTGAAATTACTGTTTCTAGTCAAGGTGTAGGAACAACAATTTTGTAGATAATAGTCTAGTTTAAATGAAAATTGATTTTTATTTGTAATTTAATCGAATTGTGTACAAATGCCAATCTTTACAATTCACTGAGTTCGAAATAAATGAACTTTCAAGAATACTTTTCTTTTATTAAACCTGTATAAATAATTATGATTGCTTTACCTATAACATAAGTGGTCGGGGAAAATCATAATCGAAGTATAAAGCGACTTCGGTGGCAAGATGGAAGCGTGCTTGTACTTGTGCGAGTCTCTAAACACCTTGCGGTCAGACTCGTGTCGTAACTCGACACAAGTACCTTTTAGGTGACTAAGTGAGGCGATTGAAGAGGTCAATTGGATGCATTCATTATGCGATTTCACCTTTTTTAAAAGAAAAAAAAATGGTGGGAATGCTGTACATTTACTACATATATTGTATTTAAAGGTCGTGCCCAGGTTTTTGTTTCGGGGGGGGGGGGGGGGGTCCAAAATTTTTTGTACGTATTTTACTAATGAAAGTCTATTCTATCCAGTGTTCGAATTCAAATAAATTAATTCCAATTCTTCAAACAATGCAGATAAAAACAAAATGAAATAAGATGATAAATTGTATCCCTAAAATATGTAATTAAATTAAATTTGTGTAAAGCCCATTTATTTCGGAGTGGGGGGGGGGGGGGGTCCGGACCCCTTGGACCACCACCCTGGGCACGGCCATATTGTATTTTAATATAGCACAAAGCATGACATAGGTATAAAGATTAATAAAATAAAATATAAAGAAAAATTTGTTGAATTCTACTGATTTTTTTTAATCGGGTACCGGTACCACAGCAGCTAGGTCTACATATCTACAATATAGTATCTATTCATATCTAAAGACCTATATGAATATTAATACCTGGCGACCACCAGTATTGCCATTCTTTCATTGATTCCCCTCCTAGGCTTCTTAACCAAAACCTATGTTTCTGCTTGGATGGGTTATTGAGCTTTTACTTCACATCAGGCTCACAAATCGTACCTTAAACTACCTGGGTCTTGAGAATGAATGATCCCAACAAGCAAGAGCCGGTAGAAGGATTATAAATGGAGGTAGTTATAAGTTCATCAGTCACCTGTACACAAAGAGCCTCTGGTAGGGACACGTCAGTCTATGCTCAACACGCCTTACAATCACCAAAGTCATCCCGGCAAGTGAAAAATGATAGGCGGGAAGGTCTGTAGCTACTGTAATACTGTATCTAATACACTTTCCCATGGATAACTCCATAGGGTACATACTTCCCTACTGTATATTGATCAATGGCTGCATCTTCTTCTTGAGTTGCAATCTAGGAATTGGTTTGTAGCGGATGTTCTTTTTTCTCCTTCACTCTTGTCTGTTTTGTGCGATCCTTTTCAGTTCTTTGTAGGTGTCGCACCATAGGACCTTCAAGACATCCTCTAGGTACTCCTTCCTCTGTCATCCTCTTGAGTTGGTGCCTTCAGCCATACCCTCAATTATGTTCTTGAGGAGCCCTTTGTGTCTCAGAATATGCCCCATCCATTTGCCTCTTCTTGTTGAAATGGTGGCCATAATAGCTCCTTTTTCGTTTATTCTATGGAGCACTTCTTCGTTGGTTATGTGGTCTCTCCATGGAACTTTGGGCTGCATAGTTAAGGCTAAAAAGGACTACTGTTGGTTACTCACTTATATTGTACAATACCTGTGGTCAGGGATAATATGAATCTAAATTCAAATTTTAAATAAATAAACGAAACCTCCGTTGTATTTATGTTAATTTATGGAGGCCTACTTACTTTTTTATTCATATATGTATATTCTTTTCCGTGACTCTTCCTATATCACCGCAGGTGCGCTTAGAGCCGTTCACACGAAGACAAAGGTATTAACTTCATTAGGTGACTCTTATTTGTACTTAGTTAAGTTTTACCTTCACCTGTTTTATTGCGTCAATGGCAAGCTTGTCTCAGTTTGTCCATTATGACTTGTAGCCGGTGTAGGTTGACATCAAGGACGCATACTAGTTTGCCAATGGCCAAAGATTCGTACAGAAACAATGCAAATAATGTCCGAAATCCATGGGGTCGTTGGCATTGGACAAGGGACCTATGGGCCACTATATAGGTGAGTAGGCCTTAAAAGAAAAAAAAGAACCTTATAACATTATTACTAGTATAACCTCATATGGTATAATAATTAATATTGTATGAGCTAAAGGCAAAGGAAAAATACCCTAGAGCCTATACCATTCATGAGGTAAACTGCTAAGTTAGCCTATACCTATAAGTTACACTTTCATAGATAAAATACTGGGTAACGGGTAGGGACTCTACTGCAGTTAACTCCAACTATGCCAAAATTATAGATGTTTTAAGAAATTGGTGCCTGCAGAAAAGTCTAAAATAGTAAATAGTTATGATAGGCCCATGTTAATACAATACCTATCACCTGTAACCTAAAAGAAGTCCGATATTAACATCTACACGCGAATTGCTAATATTGGTGGCTCTGCCACCAAAAGATCATAATATACTCTTAATAACATATTCTTAATCAATGATCCATACAGTAGTACTGAGTAGTATTGTAGTATTAATACCAATATAGACTAAAGATAAAGGTATAATACCGTACTCTGTAGGGTACCATTTTCATTTGTACGACGAGAAATTAATTAATTTTTATCAAAACAACAGGGATTTTGAAATTTCTCTCTTAAGTGCATACGCGACAGTTTGTATATATAGAGAACAATAAAGACCTCTATTCCAGGAAAACATTGAAAAAGCGCTCGTCAAGAATAGAAATCAATCTAAGGCTGATAATTTCACGACCACAGTCTCTCAGCAAAAGAGGCTATGGGAGACAGAGCGAGAGAATATAAAAGTTTTCGGCCGTTATCAGAGTTTCCCCTTGGCTGGCCAAAGGCCATGGCACCCCATACATCCAGTGCGTATCTGTATGACCCATCTCCAGCGAATGCCAAGTCATTCCAGCCGTCCTCTCTCTCTATTCGAGGGCCTTTCTTCACTCTTTTTCATCCCGTCTATCCCTATCCAGCATTTTCACTCAATTTAGTCTTTGATACTATGTCACTTTCCTATTTTATTTTTTTCTGCAGTCCCGATACATATTCTTCCAAGATTGGGATCGTTTTTATGAAATGAGCTGTACTTGTTTCAGTTCTTAGCCTGGTAATTTTGTTGAAGAATGTTCATCATATTGCTAATAATTTAAGAGGACACGGTTATGCTTCCAATTTAAAATCTCAAGCATTATTAGATTTCAGCTGTAAAATACCTGCGAGAAGAAGACGTACGCCTAATTAGACCTATAGCCTCATTTTCGAGATTTTTCTACGCTATCGTAAAGGTCTGAGAAATTGACAACATTACTGGGCCTACCATGTCATTAAAGAATCACATCAGAAGAGAATTAAAAGAAAATTCATACATAATAATTTTAGGTTGCAAAGTGCTACTCAAAATAAGTTAGTTTTATTTACATTTTTAACCTCGGAATACCTACATATTATATATATTATTTTATATTATATTATTATTAAACGCGACTTAGTTGACCCGCAGACAGTTTACATGATAGAAACATGCACCTAGGTGAAGACATGCTTCTGCTCTAAATGGCGAAAATACCTGTACAATTATTGTTTATTATTATTATTATTATTATTTTACACTCTAGAAACGCCGTCTAAGTACAACTTACAAGTAGAACACTTGGGCTCAATTTTTAATTTCCTCCACCGATTCCCCCAATTGTTGACAATTGTAAAGAGAGAGAAAACAAGAAGCATGTAGTGCACCTGCTCAAAAACCTGCTAAAGAGCATAATTGGGAAAATCGCAATTTTATTTTAGCTTAATTAACTTATTTTCGTTTCGCTTGGTCACTTGGTACAACTTAGATGGTTTTCTTGCAATGCAATCTTCTACAATACTTTCTTGAAAATTATTACTTGGCTGCGGTTTTGTTAAAAATTAATGGATTAAATAAGTATGAGTAGCCTACATGACATGAATATACAGTATTTGGCTGAATATCTGATATCTCTATATGTGATATCTGATATCTGAAGAAAAATTATGGCGGATTCCGGAGGCTTAAAAAAAAGGTAGATAGGCCTACCCCATGTATGTGTTATGTGTTGTTTATGCACGCAGGACCTTAAATATTGAAAAAAACCGCGTAAACTAGTAATATGGGGAGAGATAGCAATATCATTTTTCAAAATGTTGGTATAAGTAGGTTGTTAAGCTGCTATGTCTTGGATTTAATAAATGGTACAGCAGGCAAAGGTGAACACGATATAATCCAATGGTTTAAAACAAAAGTAAGATAAATTTGAAAATATTCGCTGTAAAGGAGAACGAAATTTATTATAACTGTTAGCGGAAAACCTCGAGCGGAAAAGTTGAAATTTATAGTAACGGGTACTCCGCATACTGTTTCCGTTTTCGAGTTCCCTTTTGTGTCTCCCAGCAGTTGAGTTTTCGAAAACAAACCCTCTCTTTGAGAACCATCTCTTATATAGTTATAGGCAGCAGCACAGTTATTTTTGAAAGCAGAGTATCTACAGCACACAAAGCATACAAGCACTTTATGAAAATTTTAAATGAAGGCTGATTTTTCGGATCATACAGTAGGTATTGTATACATAGTATAGTATAAAAGCAAATTCGAAAGGAGATTTGATGCACATTCTGAGAGCACTAAAGTGGTTTTTCCCCGTGCTTCAGGTCTCCCAGCAGTTGCTGTGTTTTTGAAAGCAAACCCTCTCTTATGCAGCACAGTTATTTTTTAAAAGCAGGGTACCTACACCAGGAAAAGACTTCATGAAAATTTGAGAAGAAAACAGATTTTTTATACTTCACAGCATGCATTGGTCAGTCCTTCATCCTCGACCAATTATCGATAGCCCATCTTCACAAACTTCTTCCAGAGATGATCGTACTGCCCTAAACATGAAGGGCTGTAAAAATAAGCTATAAACTCCAGTCGATGGTAGCTGACCTCGGTGAAGAAGGGGCCAATCCAGCCAAGTTGGCATATCTTTCCAGCTGAATTGGCTGCATCATTCTGTAGATTACGTTTTTTCACAATTTCCCCCTTTTGCGATAATAACATCCGTAATTTATTACATTTGGACTTTTTTCATTTCTTTTTCCAGAAACTCGGAACTTTGAAGAGTGCTGACGTCGTTTCATTTTATAGGGTGCAATTTAATCTTGCTAAATGTTGCGTTAACTTGTTCTCGCTACTATTGTGCTGTGCATATGCATATAGTACTGAGATTAAATGCGTATTTTGTTGTAGATACAACTTTATAACAACTGGCAAACATTTTGTGGATGCCCGGATATTAAATTATTTTAGCTTAAGGATTCCTTCTTAATAGAGTTTATTTATGAGTGTGTTAAGTTGGTTTGATAAGCATGTAGGGCCGACAGGGCCTGATTTAGGAATTTGCCTCCCTTGGGCTACTCAGAATTTACTGCCCCCTCCCCCAACCAAGTCTGGGATTTTTTTTATTTTATTTTTATTTTAAGTAATTTGAGAACGAACTTAGGGTCGATGCCGCCGACGACAAATTTAATTATTAATGGAGTTATTATTCTGGTACTCCAGCGAGAATTTGCCGCCCCTGAAAATTTGTCCCCCTGAGCTATAGCCCAGTTAGCCCAGTGGGTAAACCAGGCCCTGATGGTCGAGTGTAGCTCCAAATATAACCGAAGTTGCAAATTGCAACAGTCAACAGTTCTCCTTCAATCTTTCTAGCTGGATAATGACCCGACTAACTACTGAAATTCAATAAAAAAAGAAAACCCGGCCGGGGTCTGCCCCTTCGGTTTATTATTTAAACAGAGCGGAGAGGGCTTAGGGTTAAATGCTGCAATGGCCAATAGGAAAGAGAAAGCAATTTAGCGCTGTATCCGGTAACAATAGCGCTGAGAAGTGCAATAAATCCATGCGGCCCCTGCTGCTCATTCCTTGCCCAGTTGAACATTTAACAAATTAATCAAATCACAATACGGTATAGCTCATCTTTTCTACAGCAGTTTTGCTGTCTGACCAGGGGACCACCGAGGCCACCCCTTTTGTCTTGCAGCAGCTTTTCATACTGAGTATAGTGAGCGAGCCCTGTGAAATATTTTGTTCCATGAATGGAGTTGGGAGGGGACGAGAGGGTATTTCTCAGTGGCGGCTCGTGGTTGTTCTCAATGGGTGTTGCAGTAGGCTAAAATTGAGTAGGTCTAAAAACTGCCACGTTTTTATACAGCACGCAAGTTAAAACAAGTCAGGACATGTAGAGTAGTGGCACAGACTCCGACTTTCACCCGAAAGGTTGTTGGCACTTGCTACAGTTTCTGGCCATGTTTTGGAGGGCATGTAAAGCATGCGGTCCCGGGCCTTCCTATAGTTGAGTGTAAGAGAGGGCTTTACAGCCCTAACTCCGCTAGGTTGGCTTAGTAATATAATAGAGCAAGAAGTCACTATTTATTTATTAATTATTTATTTAAAACTACTTATACTGAAACGAATTTCTTAACTTCTAGCTTACATTGAAGTGGGACTAGGGAGGGTAGAAAAAGGGTTTGCTAGCAACTAGTTAATTTTGTTTATTTATTTTTTCAAAATACCACAACACTGCGACACTATTTAGGAGTTGCCCCTGGTATGTCTTGTAGCCTATATTGCATTGACGATATAATTATATGTGGCATTGTTTCGCTTTAGTATTATTGGAAATTCTATACATGGATAGTCATGTAGAATTCAAGTATATTAATTCTCTTCATCCTCTGTTATTTTAAGTTGACATTTGACAAACAGCATAGACCTTTTTCAAATTTGTTTGGCTTCTTATTTATTAGACAGGAATAATACTAAAAATAAATTGGCTTACTGTAAACTGGGGTGAAGATATTAATGAATCAGTTTCAACGTTTTTTTTTATATATTTGAGGCTTTTAATATATAAGAATTTAACTCGCAGACTCACTGTGATTAGTTCATGTAGATATAATAGTAAATTAATCGCCTTCATAATCTTCATTTTAAGGTAACATGCAACATGGTACAATACTGGCCAGTTTTGAATTCGGTTTGACCTATTTTTTTATCATGTAGGTAATATATAAAAATATAGGTAATATAAATAATACATGAAATAACCTTATAAAAATGGTCCGATGAAAAACTCTTAAAAAATACAAGCATCATCCAAATGCTGCCTATTTCTCATAACATTGATTTAGTATTACTAGTACTATAGGTATTCCATAAAATGGGAGTTTGGCCGAAGTAATAACACCTAGGTAGTTCAGCAGCCTGATCAAGGCGATTATAAAATAATACCGGTATTTATTTAATCCCCTGGTAATAAAAATTGAAACAAGATAATTTTGTAATGGAAAGCGCTACTCAAAATATGTTTGTTTACAGTTATAATCCTAGGGTATTTATTTAACCCCGGTATTATAATCGCCTCGATCAGGCTGCAGGTGAGAAAATGTCAGTTTACTGCGAAATCTAGTCTTTTTACAAATATTTCATCTGACTACTTTTGTATCCTTGTGGCCGTAGAATTTTTTAAAAAATTCATTGCTTACAAAAAAATATGAAATCTAGCTAGCTGCTGTCCCTTCACTACTGTCCATCTTTCTGTAAACCTGCATCAACCATTAAGTATACGGTACGTATTAAAAATAAAAATAAAATGTAATCAGAGCAAGGCAATCAGAGCCATCACACTGTTGGAAACAATTAGGTGCGCGGTGTCGACACGTGTGTATGCACGTGCGGAAGCGGGTGCGGCGAGGTCGCCCTTGTTTTTACCGCGCTTTTTAACCGGATACTCGCCCGCACAACTGCATTAACTTCCATATTGATTATCACTTACTCGCCAGCTTTTATCCTGAAATAAAGTACCTGTATTAATCATGATGGAAACCACTGTACTAGTTTGAAAGCTCTCACGGTATGCTACAATTATTTAACGTACCGTACTAGATATATAGGTATGTTCTGGGTCTCTGTCAATAAATAAATTTTCCAAATTCGTTCGGGAATGGCTGCTGATGAGACGGGAAGAGGTGGAACATTATGAAGCTTCAGTGGGACTAAAAAATAAATTACTTTATAATTTATTTATATATTATACATTTTATTATATATTTATAATTTATACAGTAGGTATAACAACAGTAAGACAGGAAAAATGAATGAAATATTGAAAAGTCAAATTGGCTCCAAAATATATTGCGACTTTTTGTTTAATATTGAATTCTAAAATACGGTACGGTAAGTAGCCTAGGATTTTTTTTCAGCCCCGGTAGGAGCATGCTGAGCTCGCTTCAGAATTGGAGCTGCCAGTAAAAAAGTAAATCATGCAATTTATTTGGTATTGAAATCATTGAGAAAACGGTGAGAATATTGCGGGAAAAATGACTAGCAGCGGGGCCTCGTTGATCCCTAGCATTATTCCTATAAGACAGAGATGCATTGCTTTTGGCATCCTACAGTGTGAATTTTTTCCACCCCCAAGCGAATTTATTGGCGATGTCGGATTGCTGCAATATTTTTTCTACATAGGTAATACACTTAAAATGCGATTATGACTTTATTCCACGCCGCAATCGTTAGTGATTCGCAACATTTTAGATTTTATTGATCTGTTTGACCATGTAGGAGGCTGTCCCAAATAAATGAACTTATTATTAGTATACGAGTACATACAATATATACACTATAAATATACACTTAACCTAATTGCATCTTGCAGCCGCTCTCTCTCTTCTTCTTCTCCTCATAGACTGAAGTCGTCAGGGAATTGCCTGGGCATTGCCCTCTAAGTCGCCGTTACAAGCCTCTTATCACTTCAGAGAGCCAACCCATCAGCAGCTTGATCGAGGCGATTATAATACTGGGGTTAAATAAATACCCTAGGATTATACAATAACTGTAAACAAACAAATTTTGATGAGCACTTCCCATTAAAAAATTATCTTGTTTACATTTTTAATAACAGGGAATTAAATAAATACCGGTATTATAATCGCCTCGATCAGGCTGCTGTAGTCTAATAGACATGCAACGAGCGCTCTGATTGGCTAATAATGATGCTGAGAAAAGCATTAGGGGGACTGGGGTACCTTTGGGGGGGGGGGGGCTAGGTTTTTTGGGTTTTCATAATCAGATCTAAGCTATTCTCCGTGAATCCATGCCATTAATGTCATGGTAAACCTCACCATTAATATCTAACTATGTACCTATGCATGGTTTTGAGTTTCAACACAAATTTTCATTTTTCAAAACAACAAAATAAATAAATACGTTATATACGTATATATAAATAAGTTTTATTTGTAATTAAACAAAAATTGCCCCTTCATTTTTTCAAAAACAAATTGACAATGGGCTAGGTATATAATTATGGCTAATTTTTGAATTTATATGAGGTTTCGCTCTCCATGTGTGAATGAATGTGTGAACGAGTGTTATAATTTTTTGTGTATTTGCAACTGTTTTTGTATTTATAGCTTTGTAACACTAATTAACTAGCCCTCTAGTTGAGTGTAAGAAAGGGCCCAAAGGCCCTAACTCCGCTAAGGGAGCCTAGTGCATTAAAGAAACAAATAATAATAATTAATAGTACAGGCACTAACTGAAAAAATAGTTATGCCGTTCGGGACTTTACTATAATCCTTCTTGAGGGGCGCGACAGAACGTTTGGGGGGCTGAGCCCCCCACCGCCCCCCCCCCCGCCCCGCCCCCCAGGCTATGGCCCTGCAGCAGGCCAGGTACACTGATACACACGTATATTACCTTTAGACCTAGCTGTACGAAGTGAATTATGCGATTGAGGACAATTTTGTCAGCACAACAGACTCAAGCCAGTCTCGAACACCGACCTTCCGTTTCATAGTCTGATAATCCTCAGTTATGTATACAAGTAATGATGATAGTCTAATAGCTTAGGGAAAAGGGCCATATATTGCCACTGGGTGGGTATTGGGTGGTAGGACGAATGCCCCCCCCCCCCTCCCCCCTCCCGACCGGATCCGACGCGAGAGAGCTTTGAGTGATGCTTTTCCTCTGCCGTTTTTTCACATGATTCGCTTCCGGTTCCGGTTTGTATTACGTCATACGTGACGACTTCCCCTTCTTCGTCCTCCCTCTTCTCTCTTTGACGTCAATTAATTTCCGCATTATTATTATGCTTTAGTCGGTGCATATTTAAGTGTCTTACTATACATCTCACTATTCGAATTCTTATTTGATTAACACCAGAACCGTCACCAATTTTTCGGGGTCGGTATCCGCTCTCTCTCTCTCTTCAAGTTACAGCCGGATGGCTGGTTGGCAGCAACATGCGACATCGATGCCTCCACTCCCCTCGATCCTGGCACGCCCTCTTCAGCTCCACGTATGTATTGGCCCCTACATCCTACATAAGTTGCTGCAGATACTCTTTTCTCGGGCGCCCAGGTCGGTTGACGACTGCTGTTGTTCCCTCTATGATGCAGCTTACGAAGTTCTCGTGTCGAAGCAAATGTCCAATCGAGTCAGCTCTTCTTTAACTTATCGATGCAACTAGAGTTTTTGTTTCGCTTACTCTGTTTAGAACCTCCTCATTGGTAACATGGGCTTGACAAGGTATTCGTAGCATACGACGATAGCACCACATCTCAAATGCTTCGAGCTTCTTTAGTTGTTTGTCACTTATACACCCCACTTTTCACATCCGCACAGTACAATGCTCCAAACCAGGGACTTCACCATTTCTTTCCTTAGTTCAAGGCTTATGTTGTT